>JALAZF010000538.1:2400000-3600000 GCA_022829125.1 Lathyrus tuberosus
ACTTCTATCATCACAAGTACTAAATCAGTAAATAAACTCACAAGTCAATCCAAAAAGGCGTAAATTCTCATACGATAAGCAATTATCGAAAAAGCACTTAATTAAGTTGATTAAGAGAACTTACTTGTGCAGACTTGATAGGTAACTCTTTGCCAGATAGTCTCTTAAAGTGCTCCTTCAACAATCTCTTGGAATCATACTCTCTGATCTTCTTGCGAGCCATTTCTTCTTAATCTATTTCACCAACCAACAAACTCAATTATCAAATAATTCATTCAATTTAAGAGCTTATTCATCCTTACTACTACAAAACATGCAATAAACTCAAACATAAAATCCCACTCAGAAATTCAACCCAGGATAATTTATTTATTGAAAAAAAATAAACCCATTTCAAATTAGCTTCAAGGGACTTCAAAATTAAGATCAAAATCGAAGCTTTAAGATTCAGCATACTGATAAAAAAAATTGGAAAATGAAAGAAAGTGAAGATCTAGGAATTACCGGAAGAGGATGAGGCGGATGGGAAGGGTCGTTGGATCTAACGAACGGATGAACGAACGATCTGGGTTTGTGTGATGGATCTATTTATAGTTGAAAGTTTTTATTTTGATTTTTTAATATTAAATGAAACAAAGAAAAACAAGGTAAATGAAAATGACGAGGTTGTTGGGTTGGTGAGTTATAGAAGAAGATGGTAAGACACATGAGGGGTACCTAACTATCACCTTATTTTCAACTTTCAACAATTACCTGTATTGGGTCTTATGTTTTTCTTTTTTTTTTTTTCTTTGCAAGAAGAAAAGTTAGATAAAATAAAAAATAAAAATAAATATAGCTAATTGATATATTTTCTTTTTGTGATTATCTAACCATAATAGTAGTGTGATTCATTTCCTAATAGTGGGATTATTTTCTTTTCTTTTTTTACTTTCAATCTTTCCATTTCCTAACTCATTTTTTTATATTTAAACCTATTTTTTTTCTGTTTTTCCATCTGTTTGTGATTTTTTTTTAATTCTATATTTTTTTTGTATACAAAATATTTTATAAATTTTTATTATTTTAATTATTCTTCATATTTTTTATTTTTTTATTTTTTATTAAAATCTCTCATCCAAATAAACTCAAATAAAATTGGGAAATTTTCTTGGTTAATTGTGATGAAAAAAATTGATTATGAATAAATTGATTTTGTACAATTGATTTTGATTTAAAATGAGTTGAATGTAAAGTGATTTATGTTTGGATAATTTTATGCAAAATTGAATTGAACAGTAACTTTTAAATAAATTTCAATGTAAAAATCATATTTAAACTCAAAAGTTATACATTATAGTTTAAAGCATAATAAATTAGCCATGGAAAACTTACTCAAGAAATAAATATGTGAATTATCGAGATAGTTCCTCTTAAAGCGAGTAGTATCATCTATGTATTACAACATGTCTGTTTTCAAGTATATATCTGTAATGTGCTAACTAACTTGATGAATAAACCAATGTTTACTCTTGGTCCAGATGTAACATATTTTCTCAAACTGATGTGCGCATGAAAATTAGAAAACATCACAATATAAAAGTTTTTATTAATAAACTGTATGTATATATACAATCATAAGGAGGACCCAAGTCTCATGTTCTCTACATGATCCTTAAATTTTATTGGTGGCATGCCCTTAGTCAAAGGATCGGTGATCATTAAATCAGTACTAATGTGATTAATTGCTACTATTTTATCTTTAACTCTTTCTCTAGTGGCTAAATACTTTATGTCGATGTGTTTGCTTCGACTTCCACTTTTATTGTTGTTGATAATGGAGATGAACTCACACATACACTGTAACACAGCCATAGCAGAGAGAGAAAAATTGATAACAGAAGGAAGAAGAAACGATGAATGAGTAAAGTTTGTTATTATTCATCTAACTAACTCAATACAATAGTGATATCAGTATATATATACAAGTATTTGTGTGTCCAATAATGGTATGCCAGCTGTACACTAATAGTTATCTAATTACAATAGGATAAAATGCTATGGTATAATACTGATATGCCCCCTCAAGTTGGACAGTGTAAGTTGCAGAGTCCCAACTTGGTCATGATAGAAGAGAAGGCTGGAGAATGCAGTGGTTTTGTGAAAGCATCAGCTAATTGAGCTGAAGAGGAAACAGGCAGCAAGTGGATTAATTTGGATGTGATCTTTTCTCGAACCACATGGCAATCTAACTCAATATGCTTGCTACGCTCATGGAAAGCCGGATTGTGAGCCAAATAGATAGCAGACTTGCTATCACAATACACAGAAGCCGGTTGAGAAAAGTTAATCTTGAAATCCTGAAAGAGATATTGCAGCCATTGTATTTCACAAGTGAGGGAAGCTAAGGCTCTGTATTCAGCTTCAGTAGAAGATCTGGACACAGTGTTTTGCTTCTTGGATTTCCAGCAAAGAAGGGAAGAACCAAGAATAACACAAAAGCCAGTAACAGATTTTCTAGTGGTGGGACATCTGGCCCAATCAGCATCAGCAAAAGCATAAAGTTTGAGAGAACTGGAAGCTGAAAACATGATACCTTTAGCAGGGGAGGATTTCAAGAATCTCAACACTTTAGTGGCAGCTTGATAGTGTGACTCAAGAGGTTTTGAAATAAACTGGCTGAGATGCTGTACTGCAAAGGAGATATCTGGTCGAGTGTTGGTCAAATAGATTAATCGCCCAATGAGACGCCTGTAGACAGTAGGGTCAGTGAGAAGTGCACCATCAGTAGGAGAGAGTTTGAGGTTAGGATCAAAGGGAATGGAAGATGGTTTGGCTGCAAGAAAACCTGTATCTTCCAAAAGCTCAAGGGTATATTTCCTTTGGTTCATAAAGATGCCTTTGGTGGATCGAGCTATCTCAAATCCTAAGAAAAATCTAAGTTGGCCAAGATCCTTTATTCTGAATTTCTTGTCTAGAACAGCCTTCACATGCTGAATTTCAGCCAAGGAATTGCCTGCAATGACTATATCATCCACATACACCAAGATTGCAGTAAAAACATCACTATGAGATTTCACATATAAAGAGTGGTCAGCCTGTGACTGAGAATACCCAAGAGATATTAGGAAGGATGAGAGTTTAGAATACCATTGCCTACTTGCCTGTTTGAGGCCATACAAAGACTTTTGTAGCTTGCAAACTTGAGAAGGAGAACTAGTAGAAATGCCAGGGGGAAGAGACATGTAGACTTCTTCATGCAAATCTCCATGGAGAAAAGCATTATTGACATCCATTTGTTCAAGAAACCAACCCTTTATAGCAGCAATAGACAAAAGAACTCTGACTGTTGTTATTTTAACTACAGGAGAAAAAGTGTCAAAATAGTCAATTCCCTCCATTTGTGTGTAGCCTTTTGCTACTAACCTAGCCTTATATCTTTCTATGGAGCCATCTGCTTTGTATTTGATTTTATATACCCACCTGCATCCAATAGGAACCTTGCCTGGTGGGAGATCAACAACACTCCAAGTTTGATTTTCTTCAAGAGCAAGAAGTTCAGCATTCATGGCATTTTTCCAACAATCCAGTTTAATGGCTTGGTTGAATGTTTTTGGTTCAGTATTGGAAGACACAGAATAACAGAAGTGTTTATAAGAGGGAGAGCAATTAGCATAAGAGAGTACAGAAGATAAGGGATACAGGATGTTGGAATTGCTATCAGACACAGAAGAATAGCAATGATAATCCTTTAGGTAGTGAGGAGGGTGGGAAGTTCTAGAGGAATGTCTTAAGGGAAGGGAATTATGATCTGCAGAACTATTTTCTGGTGAGTTGTGGTCATTGGGTTGTTCTGCAGCAGAGAGATGAGGAGAGTTTGGAGAAAGCTGGGACTGATTTATATCAGAAGAGAGAATGGATGTGGACTGATCATTGGAGTGGTCAAGCACATTGTTATTTTGTGCAGGTAGAGAAGTGTGAGATGGATGTGAAGTAGAAGGGTTGTCCAGATCAGGTATAAGGACATCTTGAGAAAGAAGAGAGTCATTGTGTATAGGCACATCAGCTGGAATGGGACTGGGATTATCAGCTGGATTAGGGCTGGCAGGTTGATAAGATGTACCATCAGGACTGCTTTGTGTAGAGATGGAATTGTCAAGTGAAAAGGACAAGTCAGTGGTACTAGTAGGCTGGCTATTAGACTGAATAGGAAAGATAGGATGGGGTGCATTGGGAGGATCATCAAGATGTGGGACAGATTGTATAGGTGAAACAGAAGGATGATTGTGATGTTTGAAGGGAAATATATTCTCATAGAAAATCACATTCCTTGATATAAAAATGTTGTGAGTTTCAAGATCATACAGAATATACCCTTTGGTACCTTCCTTATATCCAAGAAATATAGCTTTCTTAGCTCTTGGATTGAACTTAGTTCTATGTGCTTGAAGAGAGCTAGCATAGGAAAGGCAGCCAAACACTTTAAGGTGAATGAGGGATGGACATTGCTTAAACAACAGTTCATGTGGACTTTTAGAGTTAAGGAGGGGTGTAGGTAGTCTATTGATAATATGAACAGCATGGGAAATGCAGAAATTCCAAAGATTAAGAGGAAGGTTAGAGTGAAAAAAAATTGCTCTAGCTACATTGAGGATGTGTTGATGTTTCCTTTCAACCACCCCATTCTGTTGGGGAGTCTCAACACAAGTTCTTTGGTGGATAATGCCCTTTGATAATAGGTGATCAGATAGAGCAAGAAATTCTGTACCATTATCTGACCTTAAGCATTTAAGGGTAGTTTGGAATTGGTTTTCTATGTAAGCTATGAAATTGATAAGGCTTGGTTTAGTTTGGTCTTTGGTTTTAAGGAAAATGACCCAAGTATGTCTTGAATAATCATCAACAAGGGTTAAAAAATACTTGTGGCCTGAAGTGGAAATTGTGGAAAAAGGACCCCATAGGTCAGCATGCAAAATATTAAAAGGAACAGTAGATTGAGATACACTATTTGGAAAAGGAAGTTTTCTTTGTTTAGCAAAGTGACAAGAGTCACATGGTACATTATCTTTATTACAAGAAATGAAAGGAAAATACTTTGAGATGGTATGTAAACCAATATCAGATAAGTGGCCTAGCCTTAAGTGCCACAAATTACAAGATGTATGAGAAACAGAATTGTGTGCAAAAGAATTATTGGCATGAGAAGGTGAAGGTGTGGTGTCAAGAACATAAAGTCCCCTGTGTAAGCTAGCTATACCAATCATTGCCTTGGTATGATTCTGCATAATATGGCATGTGTTAGCATGAAATTGAACAGAACATAGATTACTAGCAACAAGTTTAGCTACAGATATAAGGTTGACATTAAAGCTAGGAACATAAAGCACATTGTGGAGAGTGAGACATGGTGATATAGCTACTGTGCCAGAAATGGAAGTCATGATTTGTGAACCATCGGGTAGGCTAACATGGATAGGGACTATGTTCTTATGTGTAATGAAGGAAGATAAATCAAATGAGAAATGGTCAGTAGCTCCAGTATCAAGAATCCAAAGGTGAGGGTGCTTACCATTCACATTGATGGAGTGAGAGTGCATGACAAAAGGTGAGGTTGAAACTGAATTGACAACAGGTTGAGGTTTGGATTGCTGAATCAATGCCAGGATGCTGTCATACTGCTCCTTAGTAAAACCAAATGAAGGTGTTGCTGAACCCTGAGAGGAAGGTGTGGATGCATTACTAGCATTTGCAGCTGATGAAGATGGTGCAGACCCTTGAGCCTTGGATTTGTATCTGTAACCTGGTGGATATCCGTGCTTGCTGAAACAGGTTTCAATGGTATGGTTCGTCCGGCCACAGTGAGTACAAACTCTGTTAGAACCTTTTGCATGAGCTGAACCTTGAGTCTTAGCACGATAGGTGTTGGAACCTTGTCTACCAGAATGGTTTCCTTCCTGCACTTGAACTTGCAATGCAGAGACTTCTTCAGTGGAACCTGTAGGAGCAACAACACTTGATGCAGAGCTATCCATTTCTCGTTCTTGTTGAATCACAAGCGAGAAGGCCTTGTCAATGTCAGGCAGTGGATTCATCATCATAATCTGAGATTTTGAATGAGCAAATTTCTCAGATAATCCTTTTAGAAAGCGAATTACGTAATCTTGTTCCCTATACCGTTTAACAGACGCTATGGCACCGCAACAACAGGGAATGGCACAAGAACAAAACGGAACCGGTCGATAATTCTCCAATTCGTCCCACATAACCTTCAATTGCGTAAAATAGTTAGAGACGTCGAGAGTACCTTGACGGAATTTGTACAAATCTTCTTGAATGTCAGATATGCGGAATATGTCGCCTTGAGAAAACCTAATTTGCAAATTCTTCCATACGCCAAATGCTGTATCAATCCACAGAACAGACTTCGCTATTGGTTCCGAAATCGACCTTTGAATCCACGCAAGAACCATGGTATTACAACGAATCCATGGTGCATACATTGGATCCGAAACAGGTGGCTTGGTTAGGGTTCCATCAATGAACTTCTCCTTGTTCTTGGAGATAAGCGAAATGTGCATCGATCGAGCCCAGGTATGGTAATTTTTATCAGTGAGCAAAGGCGTAACAAGAACAAGAGCTGGATTCTCGTTCGGATGGAGATAGTATGGATTTGCAGAATTGGTTGCGAAATCGGCGTAGCTCTGGTTCGCCATTGAATAACAGAGAAAGATGAATGCGATCAAGAAAGGGAAGAAAGAAAAAATGCAGAGAAACGCACAAATGCAGAGAAACGCACAAAGGAGAAGAATGAAGATCGCAGAAGAGAGAACAATGGCTACCAGAGCTTTTGAAGCTCTGATACCATGTTGATAATGGAGATGAACTCACACATACACTGTAACACAGCCATAGCAGAGAGAGAAAAATTGATAACAGAAGGAAGAAGAAACGATGAATGAGTAAAGTTTGTTATTATTCATCTAACTAACTCAATACAATAGTGATATCAGTATATATATACAAGTATTTGTGTGTCCAATAATGGTATGCCAGCTGTACACTAATAGTTATCTAATTACAATAGGATAAAATGCTATGGTATAATACTGATAATTGTTCTTAGCCATAAAGACAGCAGCTGAATTATCGCAAAAAATCTTCAGAGGTCTAGAAATAGAATCCATGATTCTAAGCCCAGAAATAAAACTTTTAAGCCATACACCATGAGAAGTAGTGTAATACCCCGTATTATCTAAATGCTCAATTGAATCAGATGAGCTTTTGTGTATTCTATCTTTGGATAATTGAATTAATGGAATCCTCTAAGTACTTTAAGTATTGACAATTGAGATCAATAGAGCAACTGGAGAACTCTGAAGAGATCAATTATTTTATTAAAGAGACGGATTAATATTTATTAATTCAAGAAAGTAAGTTCAGGTAACTCTAATAATTGATCAATTGGTTTGAGACGACAAAATATCAATTGGAGATATTTTACCCTATTGGATTATATTATATAATAATAGTATTATATATATATATATGTTAGAAAAGAAAAAGAAAGATAGAAAGAAGAAGAAGAAGAGAAGAGAAAGGAAGAGAAGAGAAAATGGAAAAGAGGGAAGAAAGCTTGGATCATCACCATTTGTTCTTCATCTTCTTCAAACTCCTCTTCGATTAATAGGTGGGTTCTAGTTAGACGCTCTAAGTTCTAGAATTAAGGATTTAGAACTTAGGTTAGATTTGAGAGAAAATGATTAAACGGATGAATCAATGAAATCTAACGAATGAAATTCGATATAAATTGTGTAGTGTAGTCGTATTATGCATGTGATCATTTGATAATACTTGCTTTGATGTTTGGGAATGATTTGGGTGAGGAAATGATGGATTTGGCCCAAGGGTTTCTGGTTTCTCACTACTGCGAATTTCTGAACTTTGCATTGTTCGCCTAGCGAACCTGGCGAACTCCAAAGCGAACGGTTGGCCGAGGAACCCTGGAGCGAACGGAAGGCGAATGTTCGCGCAGAGCTCGCTTAGCGAACTTTATACCCTTTTCTACTGACTTGGTTCGCTGAGTGTTCGCCTAGCGAACATAGTAGCGAACGTGACATATTTTTTCATATTGTTTCCTTCATAACTTTTGATCCGTAACTCAGATTGACGCACGGTCGGAAGCGTTGGAAAGCTATTTCAATGCCCTATGTGATGGTGAGGTAGATACATGGTTGTATGCTATGAATTGATAATAAAATATGGAAAAGGATTGTATGTGTGAATATTGTAGTCATTGTTTCCACCAAATTTATGAATCGGGAAGCCGATTGATATGGGACTTAAAGCCTTGGAAAGAGAATCCAATGTGCTATTAAATGGTATGTGAGACCATGATTTAACCAAGGATGTTTGGTAGAGGATAGTAGTGGCTTGTATGCCTTAAAATGTGTGAGAACTACTATGTGGATTATGTTTGACATGTTATGCTATTATATGTGTTACTTGTAATATTTGTGATTATACCATGTCTATCTAATTGTGAATTGTGAATGAAAGAAATATGCATGTTTAAAATATGAATTAGGAAGAGTGAGGAAACTTTACCCCAAAACAAAATGGTATAATTCTAGGTTGTGAATAGAATTGTGATAGAAACTCTGGATGGCGACGCTCGTGCATTCATTGACGAGTTCTGGCCTAGAGTAGATAAACTCTGGATGGCGACGCTCGTGCATTCATTGAAGAGTTATGGCCTAGAGATGTAACTAGGTCTTGGTAAAGGTTTGAATGACACAATGCTTAGACATTGATACTATAAGAGTGTCTTTGTTAAGTAGTTGTTGGTGGAGGATTGTAGTCCTCCGAGTTGCAACTTATCCCTTAATAAATATTAGTGACCCGTGTTTAATCCTCTGGTGTGGGATGGCTGGGGAAAGTATTTATTAAGTATTTATCCCTTAATAAATATCGTGACCCGTGTTTAATCTCTTTGAGCGGGATGGCCAGGGAAAGTATTTATTAGGTAGGTACCGTGACCCGTGTTTAATCTCTTTTAGCGGGATGGTCGGGGAAAGTACCATTTGTAAGTAACCGTGACCCGTGTTTAATCTCTTTGAGCGGGATGGTCGGGGAAAGTACCATTTGTAAGTAACTGTGACCCGTGTTTAATCTCTTTGAGCGGGATGGCCGGGGAAAGTTACTTAATGGTAAGTGACCGTGACCCGTGTTTAATCTCTTTGAGCGGGATGGTCGGGGAAAGTTACTTAGTGGTTGGTGTCGTGACCCGTGTTTAATCTCTTTGAGCGGGATGGCCGGGGAAAGTGCCAATTGTAGATAACCGTGACCCGTGTTTAATCTCTTTGAGCGGGATGGCCGGGGAAAGTTATATACGTTAAGGATCTGTGACCCGTGTTTAATCTCTTTGAGCGGGATGGTCGGGGAAAGATTCCTTAACTAGTTGTCGTTTTGTGTATTATGCGATTGTTTCTCTAGTCAGAAATGTTTGAACTCAAGGTCTAGTTCCTTTTCCCCCGACTTGAGTTAGAATTTGGTTAGAACCTTGTAGAGCCGAGAGAATTCATAAGATAGGGAACTCACTGAGATTTGATGTATCTCACCCCACTATTGTTGATTATTTTCAGGAGGTATTTGCAGGTTTGATTTACAAGTGGAGCTATGTTGGATGTTTCAAGAGAAGCTTAGTTGAGCTTATTCCGCTGTGTATTATTTTTTGTTGTATACAATTGAGGATATTGTATATTGATCTTAGATTTTATTATTTTTTGCTAGTTTCCATATCTTGTGCCATAGATTGTATTATGTTTTTAGAATGGTCAAGTATGTGAATTACGCCATTAGGCACTTATATAGTGTCAGTACCAATTAAAATGCGTGTATTGTATTATTCTAGATAGATATTATACAGGGCATTACAGTTGGTATCAGAGCAGGTCGTATTCTCGACCTAGCCTTGAAACATCATAAGTAAATCTATTCCTACCTCTTAAGTGTGTCTTGCCATCATGAAACTTAATATCATACTATGTAGTGTTGGGCCTGATCAACCTGATACTATGTATGTGATAGGTAGAATCATGGTTGAGCGACCACGAGGACTCCGAAGTGTTGTCTGAACTTGTGCTGTGAGGGTAGGCTCAAGCCAAGAGTTAGTAGTGAGGAGTTTTGGTAAGCTCAGTTGAGGTTTTGGTAGAAGTTGTGCTTGGGTAACATGGAAATTAAAGAGAGGTGTGTTGTTCAAGCAAATCCTTTGGATGAGTAGAGTCTGAAAGTTAAGGATCTCGATTGGACGATTGGTTAAGGTATTGAGAAATATGTAAAATCGCAAGTAGAGATGGATTGACCACTAGTACGGATAAGGATTTCAAGTAATCTCATTCCGTGGAAAAGAAAAGTTGTTTTGTGGAACGTGTGAGGTAAGGTCCGGAAGTGAGATAAGTATTGGTGCTTCAGTTTCTAAGGTCACTGTGGTATCTTGAATGGACGAGAGTAGCTTAAGGAATGTGTTCAGAACAATATCTTCCAATTGGTTTAAGATTTGAAAGTTAAGGACGTTCGACTTTTATGGGAGCTTAAAGTAGTAGAGAAGCGTGTGAAGAAACACATGGATGTTTTCATGCTTCAAGTGAAACAAGTAGGTGTCAGACGAAGAGTGGGTGATGAATTGCGTATATTCAGTTGTTTAGAGAGATTAAGTTCGAGATATTACATCGGGATTTTGCTGTATTCGATGGGAGACCAATTTGGAATTTGGAAATATTAAGTTACCTAAGGAACCGTATAGGGTATTATGTTGGAGAAAGAATGAACTTCATTTAGTAACGGAAGAAGTGTGTGTTAAATAACAGAGTAAGTACCTTGGATTCAAGGAAATTTTTGTAAGATGATTTTATATTTTGACCTAAGAGGATTACAAGGGATAACGAAGTAAGCGCGGTGTGGAGAATGGTATTAACGGTATGTTATGAGAAAGTTACACTTTGGTATTAAGAACAAGCGTAGTAATAGCACCGTAGTCACAATGTACGTGATGGATTTTTATTCTTGAGACAAGTGTGAAGGGACGTACTGTGTGGAACAGTGAATATTGTATTTTAAGAAGTAAGATTGTGGTAAAACAACGAAAAGCAATTCAGGGCTTATTACGGACTAAGTGTAAATCATGGAACGATTTATACCAGAAGGGTTTTGTAAATAGTTGATGAGAATTGTCGGTTGTGAATCTTCTATTAAGTAACTTGGTGTAACTGGGATGTGTAATAGATAGTGAAGGGTAAGAAATCCCGGTTAGTGTGCACGTAGTGATGGAAAGGTTCTTCAAGAGGATGCATTGCCCCGATTTAGTTACAAGTATAGAGAAACTTCTGTATTTGTGAATAATCGGAATATTCGGAATCTACCTTTTGTTGGACTAAGAAGGTTGTTGTATTAATTCTCTCCAAGGAAATTCAAGTGGGAGGACAAGGTGGTTGTATGAGTAGAAAATGAATTATCCCGTTGAAGTTTTGTAGTGTGACCGCGACAGAATTTGGAAATTTTCCTTGTCACTTGGTTGAAGTGTGTCGTCGACTTTGTCGGTTTTACCTTGAGTGGATCATGGTTGGTAAATGAAATATAAGTTAAAGAACCACGAGTTGAGAATGATATTCCAAGATAGAGCAAGACGGATTGGTGGTTTGAGTAGGGATGACTTTGAAAGAAGAAGAAACTGGTTTTGATTCTGCAGTGGTGTTAACAATTTAACACAGTGTGGTTAATTGAATAACATGTGTGTAAATTTTGAAATCCATTAGGAACCATCATCTGTGTTTTGTTACCTCATGTTGCTCCGATTAGAGAGTGTTGTGTGAATGGAAAACGGGATTTCAAGTAAATGGAAGAGGATTTGTGTTTTGAAATCGAAACTTCTGAAAGGTGTTGCGTAATTGGTCATTTGTTTAGACAACGAGGGAATTTAACTTTTGGGAGAAGTAATTTTTTGAAATTGTGTTGAGTGTGAGAAGTCTTAGTCGCATTGTTAGCATTACTGTTGAAAAACCTTAAGGATGAAGTTAGAGAATATTTCCGAAGTATTGTTCTCGCAAGGAAATATTTCAGTGTGTATTCATGGTGTTGGATTTAGGCTTCGTGAGAGTGGTACCAGTTGTGTGCAGTTGTGTTTTTACCACGAGGGTGAAATTTGAAAGTTATCTTTCAAGTACGCGTAAGAATTGGACGTTCCGAGGTTAAGCATATAACTTGGATCGTTTATGAAACGGAACGAATGAGAAAAGTGGATTCAATTGAGAACGTGGCATGGTCTCTGAAAGTGTGGGTGTATGAGGAGTGTTGTAAGTAAATTGGCGAGTAGTGTGGAAACTCACAGTTGTACCTTGGAGGGTTTGAGTTTTGATAAGTGGTGATTCGTATATGTTTGAAGTTCCGTGATGGTGCTACATTGTCATTAGTGGAGATTTGGTGACGATAGAAACCTTGAGTAAGTCGGAAACCGTAAGAAGAATCGATTTGGAATGCGGTAACCAGAATCGGAGGTTGTTAAGCTATTTTTGGATGAACTGTTTCGAGTTTAGAATGGACTTGGAGTTGTTCTTGTTATGGTTGTAACAATGTAACTCCTGCATCTTTATCGTCTGGAGAGTATTGGACCGATGATAAGAATATTGGGTGTTGGCCAAGAAATTATTCTACCATAGAACGTCAGTAAGTTTCTTGTGCCATTGGTTAGTAAGGACCCTAATGGATAAGTGTGTTCCCTCGCAGACAGTTAGCTACCTGGTAGTACTTAAGAATTCGTGGATTTCCGTTGTGAGACTTCGGATTGCGCAGTCGAAGGTAATAGATGTAAGAGTTCAGTCAGAATAGTAAGAACTTGAAGATTATTGCTAGTAAGTATGGAAATAAGGAGATATTGTTTTAAGAGTGTTACCTTTGGCGTAATACGAAAGAGATGAAATATCGGATTTAACGAGTACAATGTGCAGCATCAGACCAGATGGAACTGGTAAAAGGAGTTGTTTGACAATCTATGAAGTGGTTTTGAACATTAAGGAATTTATGAAAGGATAGTCGTCGGTGATTGCATGAAGTTAAGGAATCACTGATTTAAATCGCAAATATTTGATGAGTGTTTGTTACCTTAAAACCAAGATAAGGTGTTACGGTCTCGTTGTGACTCAGTAGAGGAATATAGAATGGTACATTTTTTTCTGAAGGAAGAATGCGACCAAGTGTTTTAGTAAGAAACAGCAAATAAATTGAGGAGAAGCAAGGTTGGAAGTTAACTCGGTACTGGAACAAGAGTATAAATAAGGACGTGACGTTTGATAAATTGTGAAAATAAGGATTTTGATCTGTGAAGTCAAGTAGGAATTGATTATGTCAGAAATTCTAACGGAAGTAAAGTTAAGTGTGGATCTAAGACAGGGATATAAGTTGCAGTGTTGTCGAGTAGAGGAAATTCGGGGGCGAATTTCAATTTAAGGGGGGGAGTGTAATACCCCGTATTATCTAAATGCTCAATTGGATCAGATGAGCTTTTGCGTATTCTATCTTTGGATAATTGGATTAATGGAATCCTCTAAGTACTTTAAGTATTGACAATTGGGATCAATAGAGCAACTGGAGAACTCTAAAAAGATCAATTATTTTATTAAAGAGACTGATTAATATTTATTAATTCAAGAAAGTAATTTTAGGTAACTCTAATAATTGATCAATTGGTTTGAGACGACAAAATATCAATTGGAGATATTTTACTCTGTTGGATGATATTATATAATAAAAGTATTATATATATATATATATATATATATATATATATATATAGAAAAGAAAAAGAAAGATAGAAAGGAGAAGAAGAAGAAGAAGAGAAGAGAAAGGAAGAGAAGAGAAAATGGAAAAGAGGGAAGAAGGCTTGGATCATCACCATTTGTTCTTCATCTTCTTCAAACTCCTCTTCGATTAACAGGTGGATTCTAGTTAGACGCTCTAAGTTCTAGAATTAAGGATTTAGAACTTAGGTTATATTTGAGAGAAAATGATTAAACGGATGAATCAATGAAATCTAACGGATGAAATTCGATATAAATTGTGTAGTGTAGTCGTATTATGCATATGATAATTTGATAATATTTGCTTTGATGTTTGGGAATGATTTGTGTGAGGAAATGATGGATTTATCCCAAGGGTTTCTGGTTTCTCACTGCTGCGAATTTCTGAACTTTGCATTGTTCGCCTAGCGAACCTGGCAAATGTTCTCCCAGAGCTCGCTTAGCGAACTTTATACCCTTTTTCTACTGACTTGGTTCGCTGAGTGTTCGCCTAGCGAACACAGTAGCAAACGTGACATATTTTTTCCATATTGTTTCCTTCATAACTTTTGATCCGTCACTCAGATTGATGCACGGTCGGAAGCGTTGGAAAGCTATTTCAATGCCCTATGTGATGGTGAGGTAGATACATGGTTGTATGCTATGTATTGATAAGAAAATATGGAAAATGATTGTATGTGTGAATATTGTAGTCCTTGTTTCCACCAAATTCATGAATCGGGAAGCCGATTGATATGGGACTTAAAGCCTTGGAAAGAGAATCCAATGTGCTATTAAATGGTATGTGAGACCATGATTTAACCAAGGATGCTTGGTAGAGGATAGTAGTGTCTTGTATGCCTTAAAATGTGTGAGAACTACTATGTGGATTATTTTTGACATGTTATGCTATTATATGTGTTACTTGTAATATTTGTGATTATACCATGTCTATCTAATTGTGAATTGTGAATGAAAGAAATATGCATGTTTAAAATATGAATTAGGAAGAGTGAGGAAACTTTACCCCAAAACAAAATGGTATAATTCTAGGTTGTGAATAGAATTGTGATAGAAACTCTGGATGGCGACGCTCGTGCATTCTGTAACACCCCATTTTCTACCCAACGTTTATTAAAAATCAGAGTGCAAAATTTTCAACATAAAACAAATGAGATGTCACATTTTCAACTTGAACAACAAAACCAATAACATAAACCTGTATTTATTTTTAAAATAGATACATAGCATTCGACCTTCACAACTTATAAATTATATTCACTTTATTCAACTAGATCAAAACTTCAATTTATAATTATTCAAGAATTATTGTAATAACAACAATTAGGAACAACAACATAAACAAAACATTTCCCCCCGAGTGCTACGTATCAGAGCATGACACCAACTTGAACTAACAGCGACTAAGACTTCAAACCTTCACAGTTATTCTTGAGTACCTGCTCAGTTACCCATAATAGGTAACATCATTACAAAAGGGGTGAGATATCGAATAATATAAACAAAAGTATGATAATTAATATACTAGATTAGAATCGTATAAATTTCACCGCTTCATACAACAGTCATACAACAACTATTAGTAAACAACTTAAGAGCAACCACAACTTATAACAATCAACAACTTATAACAACAACCTGTATCAAGCGACAACTTACAGCAATAACAATTTATAACAACAATAACTCACAACAATAACAACTTATATCAACAACACCAACAATCAACAACAACGTAATAATATTAACAACTTCAACATGCAACTCAAATACGACTCAACTATGCAAATGCATGTGGTACCATTTGGAGTAAACTCCCAACTTAAACATATGCCAGGTTATCGAGGCATTTTCAACTTAATCGGATGCCATCAAGGCCAACTTAAACAGGTGCCATCACGGCCAACTTAATCAATGCAAATGTATGCATGCAACAATAACCACAACGTCACAATAATAACAACGCAATAACAACAACGGGAACAACAACTTAAACATGCACCACTTGCATCAACTTAATCCAACATTGGTCGTTCGACCTGCAACTTAATCAACAACATATTCAACATCACATCACCAACATCGCCACATCAACAACGTATTCAACATCAACATAAAACATTGGTCATAAGACCTACAACTTAACAGTGCCAATAAACCGGGACAATTCAACCTATTCAACTGTACCTGCAAATCAACTTAATCGACATAATTACCACAAAACAAACCAACTAAGAATACCTACTAATTTATATTAGTTATCCCTCCAATTTTCATTAAATTCCGGACAACTAACCTTACCGCTTAATTACACTTATTCGACTAATTCCATACATCAACCGACCCAAAAATAACTACAACCACTTACGAATTATTTCTGCAAAATTTCAACTTGTTTCGGTTAAACAATTATACCGGTTAAAACTACTAATATTATTATTCGGTACTATTTTAATACTCTGCTAACTCCTTTGTCTGTCATTCGCTAATGGATTCCTGTACTAAAATAAAACCTGCTACTAACATTCCTAATTCCCCACATTATTGCTATTCCTCTGCATTATTAATCGTTAACATTGTTGAGGCATATTGCACGATAACACCTCAATCGCACACATTCACGACGGTAAAAAAAATCAACGCAACAATACGGTTTCAATTTTCTGCTATAATTGAACTAGATACAAACCTCAAAACCATTTTTCCTAGAAAGAACATCTCGTTAGCTTTCCAACGCTTCGAACGAGGGTCAAAACTGACTTACGGATCAAAAGATATGAATTTTCTAAACTTTCAGAAACCAGAATTTTTCTGCATAACAGCCCAACGGGATTTTGCATTTTCGTCCGAAAATCTGACCGGTTCAATTATTTTCTTCGAAACAAACACCTACTCATTCATACCAAACATATAGTAGTGATTTGGAACCATCAAGCGTGAATTCTACGACTTTCGATTTCAATCCGAATCTTAAATGGGTCTCTAAACTATTACTAAAAATCAATTTCTAAATACCCAAAATTTAGTAATTCCCGAAAATATTCCTCAACACATAATACCAGAATAAATTCCACAATAAAATCAACACAAAATCAACATCACAGTAGAGAAATTATATAACCCAATCCCACGTACCAATTATCATATACCCGGTTATAAAATTCGAACCCCACCCTTACCTTAGATTGATGGCCGCTCGAATTTTCGATCGACTTTTCCGACTTGGCTCCGACGGCAATTCTCTCGTATCCCCTCTGCAAAACTCCAAGCCTAACTGCTTCTCTCTTTGCTCTGCCTCTTTTCCTCTCCTCTTGCATCCATGGAGATTAGAAATATGAACATGCTGCCATTGAGTTCCTATCTTGACCAAAATTCAGCCTCCATCATCATCAATCCCGTAACTACTATTTGACCCATTTCCAGCATGAACTCCCAAACTTCAAATGCGTTTTTCTCCTTTAATACCGAACGTATTGACACGAAATTATATATCAAATTGAAGGGAATTTCGTAAGCTTTCCAGAAATTCAAGAATCGTTTTAATCGAAATTACAAGTAAAAAGTTATCACCTGTTTAGTGGAGGTTGTACCATAAGTGCGAAAATAGAGATATGATCATGAGTTCTTCTTTCTCCTTCTTTGCTTCCAAGCTATTTTCTCTCCTCTAAAACCCTTATTCTTCTCTAAGACTTTTTCCTCTGTAACTTCCACGATCAATTTCTCCAAAACTTCCTCTTGCAACTTTTCACGTACAACATGTTTTACTCCTTCTCTCAACCCTTATTTTTCTCCACTAATCAAAACCTAATTCCCCTTTTTTTCTCAACCAACCCAATTAATAATAATACTAATAATAATAATACTATTATTCTATTATTCTTATTGGGCCTACTATCTTCACCCCCAATCTTACTACACACAACCATAAAATAAGCCCACTTAATTAAAATACTCTTATATTCCATAATATTAATTCTAATATTATTTCTCTCGACTAAATTGACTAATTACCGACTATCAAATAAATCGTCCAAACCACCAAATCAACATATTTAACCATAGACGGAAAATATCCAATATTATTTCCACAACTTAAATCAATTCAACTCGAACCAACTTAGAAACATCAACATAATATTCCGATATTCCGAAATCAACTTAAATCGACACAAATACTCAAATTAACGCGAATCAACACAACATACTACAATTATATTTAATTAAATACTTAATTAAATAAACGGGTGTTACAACTCTCCCCCACTTAGAACATTTTCGTCCTAAAAAATTCATCCGATACAACTACTCCAACTATGTGATTCCATCCGACTAATCAACTCTCATCTCCGAAGGCAACCTACGTATAATACAAACAATTCATAATATCGACGGCGAAAACAACCCGAATACTACTCATGCGACACACTTGACAACTTAACATCATAACATAAAGAGTAACCAACTTAAGAATTCGCCGGTTTAAGAACTAGAACGCAACAACATACGATCACCCAACTTAAACACGACATCAATACAACCAAACTACCAACATCGTTGTTGCTCACGCATGAACAGCTGTACAACACCACGCGTTTACTGCGCACTCTGATTACTTGCAAAGTATCAAGTCTACCCATTTTATTCCCAACTTCTCAATCGCCAAAACCGACATAACAAAAGACTTTCGACTTAACTCTTCGGAAATTCCATCCCAACATGTATTCTACACTTTTGTAGTTACCGAATACTTCGAACTTAGATCCGTAAGACAACACCTCTGAACGTTCAACATAATTACAACGGCGACTACTTCCCAATTATCATAAAACATAACTACAACTTTACCATCTCCTATTTACACGTTCCTCGAAAATCATCTTAAACACGCAACATCATTACAACAACATAGGGTACCTGTGTACAATTAACTTCAACCAGATAAGTCATCTTTTCCTTTCCAACTAATCCAACAAACCAAATTATCGACTTTTACTCATACTGACACAATTCTTCATAAATTCTAATCCGAATTAACACAACCAAGTAACTCATCTTTACCAACCAAAAGTTCCACTTTTACAATTCAACTTATAACTTCACTTCTTTTTCTACTTGCAACTCAATTCTCAAATTACCCAGAACTCAACTGTGAATTTCCATACTACTTATCAATTAAATCGTAACCTCATGCCATCATCCTTAAATTCAACTAATATGCTCATATATGAATCTACATCGGCAAAATAAACAATCCACAAGCACTTGGCTTGACTTCAACCAATTCAACGTACGTACTATACTAGTTGGCACGACACATCTATCCATCAATTATGATTCCGTCTACTATCAACAAGAGATTAAGGGTGATCAGTTCCTCAATTTGTCAATAGACAGCCGGCAACCATAACAGTGGCATAAATCATCATTACCCAACACAATAGCGTACTGCAACTTGTGCCCAAAAGTCCGTAAGCACAATGCTCCGCCAACTCTCTGAGGCTTATCAACGTCTTCTTAGTTTCCTTAATTTCAACTTTGTCAATTATACCAAACGTCCAAAATCCAATACATAATCTCTTATACATGCTCGTAGCACAACACAATCATTAAATATCTTTCCAACACCGGAACCGCTACTACTTCAAGTACTATCCAACTCGGCTCGCTCCAATTACAACTCTTATCCAAGTTAAAATTTTTAACGTTGCAAATCAATCATCCGTCTTCTTCTCAACATTACTATCACATGACATCATCACTTATTTCTCCTTATTCAACATAAATTGCATCTCGATGCTTTCTCAGATACCGTCACATCCTTATAATTACCAACATATTATTCTCATCAAAATTTCACACTCGGTTTCATCTTTCCAAATTTTTCAGCAGTAGTCGCTCAACTTCAACCACATATATCTCTTTCGATACAGACCTCTCAATCACAAAATCATATTCTAAAATGAAGAGAATTTCGTAAAGATTCCAGAACTTCAAGAATCGCTTGAATCCGAGTTACGAGTAAAAAGTTATCATTCTTACAACGGGACTGGTTCAGAATTTCCATATGCAGAATTTTCCAAAAATCAGCATCAGGCCCAAATATTAAAACGCATTTTTCTCCCTCTTCACAAACTTCCTAAAGACAAATCGTATATGCAAACTATAGGGAATTTCGTAAACTTTCCGAAAAGTCCAGAATCGCTTTCATCGGAGTTACGAGTAGAAAGTTATGCCTCTTATACTGAAGGTTGTTCCATAAATGTGAAAATAAAAACCGAAATTGGTGAACATGAGCTCTACCTCTTTCTCTTGCTTCCAAACTCTTCCAACAATCCTTGTTTTTCACTCAACTCTGAAAATCATCCGACTTTACTCCAGCTATACTCCATTTGCATATCACTATTCGTCACGTTGCCCTCTCTTCTCCGAGAAGCAAACATCGATCATACTGACTTGTCCTCCTTCAAATGTCTCAACTGGACCAACAGATAAAATCATGAGTCTATACTCTCGTTGATTCGCAACAACACAGTTCTGACAACACTTGCACTCCTGCGATCAATATCACCTTGATTCAACTTCACATACTACAAACATCTCTGAGAAGTAAACTTCTCCCCCACTTATTTCAAGCCAACTCCTGCATACCATCGATTAGGAAAACAAACAAGTACCGACAGTGTTCCACACACTTGTCGCGTACTAAGGGATAAACAACATTAGACAACTTGAACGGACAGACCAACCAGGCTCTGATACCACTAATGTAACACCTCATTTTCTACCCAACGTTTATTAAAAATCAGAGTGCAAAATTTTCAACATAAAACAAATGAGATGTCACATTTTCAACTTGAACAACAAAACCAATAACATAAACCTGTATTTATTTTTAAAATAGATACATAGCATTCGGTCTTCACAACTTATAAATTATATTCACTTTATTCAACTAGATCAAAACTTCAATTTATAATTATTCAAGAATTATTATAATAACAACAATTAGGAACAACAACATAAACAAAACATTTCCCCCCGAGTGCTACGTATCAGAGCATGACACCAACTTGAACTAACATCGACTAAGACTTCAAACCTTCACAGCTATTCTTGAGTACCTGCTCAGTTACCCATAATAGGTAACATCATTACAAAAGGGGTGAGATATCGAATAATATAAACAAAAGTATGATAATTAATATACTAGATTAGAATCGTATAAATTTCACCACTTCATACAACAGTCATACAACAACTATTAGTAAACAACTTAAGAGCAACCACAACTTATAACAATCAACAACTTATAACAACAACCTGTATCAAGCGACAACTTACAGCAATAACAATTTATAACAACAATAACTCACAACAATAACAACTTATATCAACAACACCAACAATCAACAACAACGTAATAATATTAACAACTTCAACATGCAACTCAAATGCGACTCAACTATGCAAATGCATGTGGTACCATTTGGAGTAAACTCCCAACTTAAACATATGCCAGGTTATCGAGGCATTTTCAACTTAATCGGATGCCATCAAGGCCAACTTAAACAGGTGCCATCACGGCCAACTTAATCAATGCAAATGTATGCATGCAACAATAACCACGACGTCACAATAACAACAACGCAATAACAACAACGAGAACAACAACTTAAACATGCACCACTTGCATCAACTTAATCCAACATTGGTCGTTCGACCTGCAACTTAATCAACAACATATTCAACATCACATCACCAACATCACCACATCAACAACGTATTCAACATCAACATAAAACATTGGTCATAAGACCTACAACTTAACAGTGCCCATAAACCGGGACAATTCAACCTATTCAACTGTACCTGTAAATCAAGTTAATTGACATAATTACCACAAAACAAACCAACCAAGAATACCTACTAATTTATATTAGTTATCCCGCCAATTTTCATTAAATTCCGGACAACTAACCTTACCGCTTAATTACACTTATTCGACTAATTCCATACATCAACCGACCCAAAAATAACTACAACCACTTACGAATTATTTCTGCAAAATTTCAACTTGTTTCGGTTAAACAATTATACCGGTTAAAACTACTAATATTATTATTCGGTACTATTTTAATACTCTGCTAACTCCTTTGTCTGTCATTCGCTAATGGATTCCTGTACTAAAATAAAACCTGCTACTAATATTCCTAATTCCCCACATTATTGCTATTCCTCTGCATTATTAATCGTTAACATTGTTGAGGCATATTGCACGATAACACTTCAATCGTACACATTCACGACGGTAAAAAAAATCAACGCAATAATACGGTTTCAATTTTCTGCTATAATTGAACTAGATACAGACCTCAAAACCATTTTTCCTAGAAAGAACATCTCGTTAGCTTTCCAACGCTTCGAACGGGGGTCAAAACTGACTTACGGATCAAAAGATATGAATTTTCCAAACTTTCAGAAACCAGAATTTTTCTGCATAACAGCCCTACGGTATTTTGCATTTTCGTCCGAAAATCTGACCGGTTCAATTATTTTCTTCGAAACAAACACCTACTCATTCATACCAAACATATAGTAGTGATTTAGAACCATCAAACGTGAATTCTACGACTTTTGATTTCAATCCGAATCTTAAATGGGTCTCTAAACTATTACTAAAAATCAATTTTTAAATACCCAAAATTTAGTAATTCCCGAAAATATTCCTCAAC
The DNA here is from genome assembly GCA_022829125.1 of Lathyrus tuberosus. Classification (NCBI taxonomy): domain Eukaryota; kingdom Viridiplantae; phylum Streptophyta; class Magnoliopsida; order Fabales; family Fabaceae; genus Lathyrus; species Lathyrus tuberosus. The sequence continues at coordinate 2,422,559 of JALAZF010000538.1, forward strand.
ACATAATACCAGAATAAATTCCACAATAAAATCAACACATCTACATCACAGTAGAGAAATTATATAACTCAATCCCACGTACCAATTATCATATACCCGATTATAAAATTCGAACCCCACCCTTACCTTAGATTGATGGCCGCTCGAATTTCCGATCGACTTTTTCGACTTGGCTCCGACGGCAATTCTCCCGTATCCCCTCTGCAAAACTCCAAGCCTAACTGTTTCTCTCTTTGCTCTGCCTCTTTTCCTCTCCTCTTGCATCCATGGAGATTAGAAATATGAACATGCTGCCATTGAGTTCCTATCTTGACCAAAATTCAGCCTCCATCATCATCAATCCCGTAACTACTATTTGACCCATTTCCAGCATGAACTCCCAAACTTCAAATGCGTTTTTCTCCTTTAATACCGAACGTATTGACACGAAATTATATATCAAATTGAAGGGAATTTCGTAAGCTTTCCAGAAATTCAAGAATCGCTTTAATCGGAATTACAAGTAAAAAGTTATCACCTGTTTAGTGGAGGTTGTACCATAAGTGCGAAAATAGAGATATGATCATGAGTTCTTCTTTCTCCTTCTTTGCTTCCAAGCTATTTTCTCTCCTCTAAAACCCTTATTCTTCTCTAAGACTTTTTCCTCTGTAACTTCCACGATCAATTTCTCCAAAACTTCCTCTTGCAACTTTTCACGTACAACATGTTTTACTCCTTATCTCAACCCTTATTTTTCTCCACTAATCAAAACCTAATTCCCTTTTTTTCTCAACCAACCCAATTAATAATAATACTAATAATAATAATACTATTATTCTATTATTCTTATTGGGCCTACTATCTTCACCCCCCAATCTTACTACACACAACCATAAAATAAGCCCACTTAATTAAAATACGCTTATATTCCATAATATTAATTCTAATATTATTTCTCTCGACTAAATCGACTAATTACCGACTATCAAATAAATCGTCCAAACCACCAAATCAACATATTTAACCATAGATGGAAAATATCCAATATTATTTCCACGACTTAAATCAATTCAACTCGAACCAACTTAGAAACATCAACATAATATTCCGATATTCCGAAATCAACTTAAATCGACACAAATACTCAAATCAACGCGAATCAACACAACATACTACAATTATATTTAATTAAATACTTAATTAAATAAACGGGCGTTACACATTCATTGACGAGTTCTGGCCTAGAGTAGATAAACTCTGGATGGCGCACTCGTGCATTCATTGACGAGTTCTGGCCTAGAGATGTAACTAGGTCTTGGTAAAGGTTTGAATGACACAATGCTTAGACATCGATACTAGAAGAGTGTCTTTGATAAGTAGTTGTTGGTGGAGGATTGTAGTCCTCTTGGTTGTAACTTATCCCTTAATAAATATTAGTGACCCGTGTTTAATCCTCTGGTGTAGGATGGTCGGGGAAAGTATTTATTAAGTATTTATCCCTTAATAAATATCGTGACCCGTGTTTAATCTCTTTGAGCGGGATGGCCGGGGAAAGTATTTATTAGGTAGGTACCGTGACCCGTGTTTAATCTCTTTGAGCGGGATGGTCGGGGAAAGTACCATTTGTAAGTAATTGTGACCCGTGTTTAATCTCTTTGAGCGGGATGGCTGGGGAAAATTACTTAGTGGTAAGTGACTGTGACCCGTGTTTAATCTCTTTGAGCGGGATGGCCGGGGAAAGTTACTTAGTGGTAAGTGATCATGACCCGTGTTTAATCTCTTTGAGCGGGATGGCCGGGGAAAGTTACTTAGTGGTTGGTGTTGTGACCCGTGTTTAATCTCTTTGAGCGAGATGGCTGGGGAAAGTACCAATCGTAGATAACTGTGACCCGTGTTTAATCTCTTTGAGCGGGATGGTCGGGGAAAGTTATCTACGTTTAGGATTCGTGACCCGTGTTTAATCTCTTTGAGCGGGATGGTCGGGGAAAGATTCCTTAACTAGTTGTCATTTTGTGTATTATGCGATTGTTTTTCTAGTCAGAAATGTTTGAACTCAAGGTCTAGTTCATTTTCCCCCGACTTGATTTAGGATTTGGTTAGAACCTTGTAGAGCCGAGAGAATCCATAAGATAGGGAACTCATTGAGATTTGATGTATCTCACCCCACTATTGTTGATTATTTTCAGGAGGTATTTGCAGGTTTGATTTACAAGTGGGGCTATGCTTGGATGTTTCAAGAGAAGCTTAGTTGAGCTTATTCCGCTGTGTATTATTTTTTGTTGTATACAATTGAGGATATTGTATATTGATATTAGATTTTATTATTTTTGGCTAGTTTCCATATCTTGTGCCATAGATTGTATTATGTTTTTAGAATGGTCAAGTATGTGAATTACGTCATTAGGCACTTATGATGGTGTCAGTACCAATTAAAATGTGTGTATTGTATTATTCTAGATAGATATTATACACGGCATTACAAGTAGCCTCAAAATAGGAGACAAACACGGCTTCCATAGTAGAAGTAGCAACCAAGGTTTGCTTAGTACTTCTCCATGAAATAGCTCCATCAGCCATCATAAAAATATATCCTGATGTCGATTTGCGAGAATCAACACAACCAGCAAAGTCGGAGTCTGAATAGCTAATCACATCTAGATTGTCCGTCTGCCTATACATTAGCATGTAATCTTTTGTTCCTTTAAGATATCTTAACACCTTCTTTGCAGCTTTCCAGTGATCCATACCTAGATTACTCTGATATCTTCCTAAGATTCCAACAACAAATGCAATGTCGGGCCTTGGGCATACTTGAGCATACATAAGACTTCCAACAACATAAGCATATGGAATGTTCTTCATTTGTTCCCACTCAAAATTATTCTTAGGGCATTGATTCAAATTAAATCTATCGCCCTTGACAATGGGTGCAACACTTGGTGAACAATCTTTCATTCTAAATCTCTCTAAAACTTTATTGATGTAGGTTTCTTATGATAGACCCAAAATTCCTCAAAGTCTATCTCTGTAGATCTTAATGCCAATGACATAAGATGCCTCACCCATATCCTTCATAACAAAGTTTTTAGAGAGGAATTGTTTCATCTCATGTAGAAAACCTTTATCATTGGTTGCAAGTAGTATGTCATCCACATACAAAATGAGAAAATAAATTTTACTCCCACTGACCTTCTGGTATATACATTGATCCATGGGATTTTCAATAAATCCAAATGAAGATATTGTTCCATGGAATTTAAGATACCATTGACGAGAGGCTTGTTTTAAACCATATATGGATTTCTTAAGCTTGCAAACCAAATGCTCACCATTATTAGAGGAGAAACCTTCAGGTTGATTCATATAAACCTCCTCCTCTAAATCACTATTAAGAAAGGATGTTTTCACATCCATTTGGTGCAACTCAAGGTCAAAATGTGCAACTAATGCCAAGATGACACGAAGAGAATCTTTCTTAGATACAGGAGAAAAAGTATCAGTGTAATCGACTCCCTCCTTTTGAGTAAATCCATTAGCAACGAGTCTGGCCTTGTACCTCTCAATGTTACCTAATGAATCTTTCTTGGTTTTAAAGACCCATTTACAACCAATGGCCTTTGCCCCATTAGGTAACTCTACAAGATCCCATACGTCGTTGTTTTTCAGGGAATTCATTTCATCATTCATGGCATCATACCACAAATTTGACTCTTTGCAACTCATGGCTTGTCTAAAGCTCTCAGGATCATTCTCAGCTCCAACATTATAGTCAGATTCTTGTAGATACATAATGTAATCATTAGGAATAGCTGATTTTCTTGTCCTAGTAGATCTTCTTAATGTTTGATCAACATTTTCTTGTGGATCTTGTTGTTCAACTAATTGTTCATCATCTTGATGACCAACTTGATCTACTGGATCATCAGCAACTTGTGAAGTCTCGATGATTGGTTGATCAACATCCATTTGAACTTGAGGGATGTTGTGAATAGTAACCAATCTATCACTTGAAGTGGAAGGTTCATACTCTATATGATCATGCACATAAATTAAATTTTTGATTTGATCGCTCCCACTAGTCAAATGATTTTCAAGAAACTTTGCATTTCTTGACTCCACAATCCTAGTTGTGTGAGATGGACAATAAAATCTATATCCTTTAGACCTTTCGGCATATCCAATGAAATACCCACTAATGGTCTCGGGTCTAGTTTCTTTTCTTGTGGGTTATAAATCCTCACCTCAGACGGACATCCCCAAACGCGCATATGTCGTAAACTCGGTTTCCATCCTTTAAATAACTCAAATGGTGTCTTTGGGACAGCCTTGGATGGAACCCGGTTTAGAATATACACAGCCGTCTTTAGTGCTTCATTCCACAATGATTTAGGAAGTTTAGAGTTGCTAAGCATACTCCGCACCATGTTCAATAATGTTCGGTTTCTTCCTTCTGCAACACCATTTTGGTTCGGAGAACCGGACATAGTGTATTGGGCAACAATCCCATGTTCTTGAAGAAACTTAGCAAATGGACCAGGTGCTTGTCCACGCTCAGTGTATCTACCATAGTATTCACCACCCCGATCTGATCTCACTATCTTTATTTGCTTTCCACATTGGTTCTCAACTTCAGCCTTAAAGACTTTGAAGGCATCCAATGCTTCATATTTATTATTAAGCAAGTAAATATTCATATATCGTGAGTAATCATCTATGAAAGTGATTAAATATTTCTGACCATGTGCATCCATATCAGGACAACATATGTCTGTATGAATTATTTCTAATATACTTGAACTCCTATTGGCACCTTTCTTATACATGTTGGTCTGCTTTCCCTTAATGCAGTCAACACAAGTTTCAAAGTCAGCAAAATCTAGAGTATTAAGTACCCCATCTTTTACTAACCTTTTAATTCTCTCTATGGAGATATGTCCTAATCTCCGATGCCATAACATAGAAGAAATCTCATTAATATTACACCGCTTAGTTCCAGTTTAAACATGCATTGAACTATAAATGGATTCGATTTATAAATTAATACGATAAAGACCATCAGACAATATACCATTCCCAACACATTCCGAATTATAAAATAATTCAAACAATGTGTCTTTAAAATTAAAGGAATATCCAAAAGGTACAAGTCTAGAAACTGAAATCAAGTTTCGTGAGAAACTTGGTACATAAAAGGTCCTTTCTAATTTCAAAACAAAACCATTATTCAAAATTAAATTGCAAGTTCCAATAGCTCCCACATGTAAGCCCATCCCGCTTCCTGATAGGACAGTCTGCTCACTTCCCACTGGCTTCCTTAGGTTTTGCATACCCTGTAAGGAATTTGTTATATGGATTGTAGATCCAGAATCAATCCACCAAGTGTTAATATTAACATCGGTCATATTAGATTCATAATAAATAAATGAGAATAAATTACCTTTCTTCTCAAGCCATTCTTTGAATCCAGGGCATTCCTTCTTCATGTGTCCTCCCTTTTTACACAAGTAACACTTTGCTTCTTTCTTTATATCACCTTGCGGTGGTATTTTGAATTTCCCTTTCTGATTGGCTTAAGACTTGTCAGTTTTGAAACCTTTGTTCTTCCCGCGAGTGCTTGTCAGCAATGCACTCTCACTCTGTTCCATTATAAGCTTTTCTTCTTCCTGAACACACATGGTCATTAATTCATTGATTGACCATTTGTTCTTATGTGTATTGTAGGAGATCTTGAAAGGCCCATACTCAGACGGAAGAGAGTTTAGAATATAGTGCACCAGGAACGACTCAGACATATCAACCTCAAGTTTCTTAAGTTGAGCTAAAATGTCACGTACTTTCATTATGTGCTCACGCACACCTTTCACACTGGTGAGTCGGTAAGAGGAAAATTTCATAATTAATATGCTTGCCAAAGCCTTTTCAGAAGTGACGAACTGATCATCAATGGCTTTCAGCAAATCACAGACATTCTCATGCTGATCGACAGAACCACGTACTCCACCTATGACCTTAGTCTTAATGAACATCACACTGAGCCGGTTGGATCTCTTCCATCGCTCAGATAGTGCGATTGCAGCTAGAGTACTTTCATCTGTAACTGCAGGTGGTTCGTCTTTCCTAATAGCATAATTTATGTCCATCCATCTTAGATGGAGGAGAATTCTTTCCTTCCACACCTTATAGTTATCTCCTCTGAGCTCGGGAATATCACATCGGATATCAGAAAAATTAGCAGGTTGAGAAGCTAAAAAGATAAACAAAATTGATGTCAAAATTTGAGGCATAAATATTATCCAAATTGTATGTATTATCAATATAAACATACCATAAAATAAATCTTGCAACATAAAAATTACCCGTGGGCTAAATTTTAATGTAATAAGATTTAAAAAAATTTGCGATAGATTTTTCAAACTACATACACAACCTCACATTTTACGTGCAAGAAATAATTTTGTTTTTCTATCCAAAATTAATACATTATGATAAAACTATCAAATTATGTACCAATTCATAATTCTTGTGGGCAAGTTATGAAAATAATTTGACATTTTATCCTAATTAATCATGCAAATATAATAAAAATTCCTGTAGGATAAAATTCATTATACCACGTATAATTAATTACAATTTTATGTCTAATAATTTATGTGATCTCAAAACTTTAAAAAATAATCTCAATTAATTTAAGGATGCAGTGGCTAATCCAAATTAATTATAACGATCACTAGACATAATAACTCAATTATATGAGAGAACAAAAATAAATAAATAAGGTCTTTCATACAATTTCTTAACAAAATAATAACATCATAAATCAATTTCAATTTATGCACAAATTTAATTCAAAGATTAAATAAATAATAAGGCATAATAATCAGTAAAATAAAGTCATATATATATGAACATAATCAAAATGCAGTTTAACAAAGCAGCCCAGTGGTAACATTCATGAATGCCATGGATCAGGACCCGGGTTCAATACCCAGGCATAGCAAAAACTAAAAAAAAAAAAAATTTATTACTGTTCACGCGATTATTGTTCAATTGGCTACTGTACATTTCGGTTACTGTTCATGCCGTAAATTTCCAGATTTCAAAATTTTTAGAAAGTAAATTATTTAATCTTTTGATATGTTTTGAAACATAATATTCTAAAATTCAAAACTCAAAATTAAATCACAAAAATACCGAATATGGAAGAACCATTCAAAAATAAGGCAGAGGCAGTAGAAGTTCTGATACCAAATGTTAGACCAAAATATATATATATATATATATATATATATATATATATATATATATATATATATATATATATATATATATATATATATATATATATATATATATTGATCCTATGTTCCTGATAACAAAAGAACAACAAGATCAATAAACAAAACGCGGAAATAAAATTAAAGGTTTTACCTCCAACCATTGTTGCAGTGTTGTGAGTGCACTGCCTTTGATTCTTCCAAGCTCTTGCTCTCTCGATATAGATGGTGTATTTCTTTTGTGATGAGAGAAAGCTTTGGGGACCAAAGACTATTTATAGGTTTGATTCTACCATCAAGAATTTAAAGCCATTAAAACTCATTACCACCCAATTAATGGTCATATCAATTTACATTAAAACCAAAATAAATCATACCCTTTTCAGAACCAAAATCCCAAAACTATGGACCACATTAAAATTGGTTTTTTATTATTAATAATTATTATCATAAAAATAAAAAATCGTTACATACTTTACAAGAACAAAACATTTCAAAATCATGCCAAAATCAATTTTACATCTCTAATATTGCTTTTAACTTTTCAAAAGTTAAATCAAAGATACAATAAATCTCAAAAAGCTAAACCACTTGGAGTCATTTGGTCAACAAGTGACATCATATTTTAAATTTTTTTATAAGACTAATCGTCTCAGGAGAAAATGACTTCAAATGATTCACTAAACAAACATTTATCATTCAATAGAGAAGTGTTTTTTTATGGAAAAAGAATATGAAAATCTTTACAGAAGAAATGGATTATGATACTTAAACTTCAGTGGAAATTGTCAGTTTGTTTTCACACATCTAGTTGATGGTGTTGTGATTAACAAAGATACGGATATTTAGATTAAAGAGGATAAAGAAAAAGTGCAGCGCGGTTTGAAAGCAGAAACTATTATCATTATTGCTCTCGTTATTGATGAATTTTTGCATGTCTCTCACTGCGATGTTATAAAAGAAATATAGGACACCCTTCAAGTTACCCATGAAAGTACAATTGAGGTAAAAAAAAGTTAGGAAGAACACATTAACCCGTGAGTACGAGCTCTTCACAATGAAACCTGAAGAAAACATTCAAGATATCAAAAAATTACTTATTCACATTATGAATCATATGAGAACTTTGGGTAAAGTTTTTCAAAACGCGGATTTAATTATAAAAGTGCTTAGATGCTAAAATCATGGTTGGCAACCTAAAGCTATTATGATTTATAAATATAAGAACTTGTCTTCTATGAATTTGACTACTTTGTTTGACAAATTGCAGGACACAGATGAAGCTGAAAAGGTTAGCTAATGATGAAGAATGAGACAACGGGAGGAAATGCTTAGCTCTCAAAGTCAAAGAAAATAAAAAGTCAGATAGCGATGAAGAAATGTCATTGATTGTTTGGAACTAAAAATATTATAAAGCATGAAAAGCAATAAGACTTTTAGCGTAGAAAATAAGGGAAATCTTTATTAGTTCTAATCTGTTTTCAATGTGGGAAGAAAGGACATATAAAGCTGCCCTTGAAACCAAAATAAAAAGAAACTTGAAAATTCAGAAAGCCAACAAAAGACACAAGGAGGGCATAAATAACTTTAAACAAAAATGATATGGAATTTTCAAATGAATCACAGAATGAATCAAACATTTGTCTTATGGAAAATCATGAAGATGACAATGTAAATTCTTACTTTTTGTATAATGATTTACTTCTTATATATAAAGAGTTAAATTAAAAATTAAGTAAATTAAAATGCCTTTTTTCTACCTCTATGACTAATATTTTCTCTCTTAAAATAGAAAATAAAAATTTGCTAGAAGATATAGATACTCTTAAAGATAAACAAAACATTTTAATTCAAAATAGTTCTTTTTCTTCTCTTTCTCGTGAGGGTATGGTTGAACCTACCAAATGTGAATAATGTGATTGTGAGATTTGGGTCGAACTCATGCTGTGTCGAAGGAGAAGCTTTCATGTATTTCGACAGGAGGCAAGCATGCAGTCGAAGCTTGTCACATGCTGATGCCTTATTGTTACATACTGTAGTCGAAGTCTGTTCTAGTATGTATATATTATCGAAATGTTATTCTGTCGAATTGGGCCTTGTATTAAGGATCCAATTATTTAGGTTTCTTGGGCTGCAAGTTACCTAGTTAGTCTATAAATAGGCTAGTACACTCAGTTTATTGAGTGTGGCAAATTGTGATATTCACTTGTAATCATTTGTGACTTTAATGAGAAAGTGAATAGTAAACATAATTTATATTTGCCCAATCCTTGTTGTTCTTCCTTCTTCTTCTTCTTGTTTTTCCTTTTTTTTCGTTAAACCCTAACCCTTGTTTTGGTTCTTGATTATCAAGAAACCGTTTTATACTTTGCTTAAAGATATCGTTTTTCACAACAAATTGGTGCGGTGAGCGTGGAGAAGATGGCTTCAAAAAAGTATGAGATTGAAAAGTTCACCGGAGTGAACGATTTCGGTCTGTGGCGCTTGAAGATGAAAGCCCTACTGGTGCAGTAGGGATGTTTGGAAGCGTTGAAGAGAATGACAGCCATGGATGCTACATTGACGGAAAGAGAAAAGACGACAATGATCGAGAAAACACACATCGCGATATTGTTGAGCCTTGGTGATAAGGTTCTACGGCAGGTATCAAAAGAGACGACGGCGTCAGGATTATGGGTAAAGCTTGAAAGCTTGTACATGACCAAATCGTTGGTAAATCGTTTGTACCTGAAGCAAGCTTTGTATTCATTCAAGATGAGTGAAGACAAAGCTTTGGCTGAGCAGTTGGATATGTTCAACAAGCTGATTCTTGATCTTGAAAATATTGATGTGAAGATCGATGACGAAGATCAAGCATTGTTGTTGTTGTGTGCTTTGCCCAGATCGCATGCTCACTTCAAAGAAACTCTCTTGTATGGAAGAGAGTCCCTGACCTTTGAAGAAGTTTAAGCAGCCTTGTATTCGAAGAACTTGAACGAAAGAAAGGAGCATAAACCTTCATCAGTTGGCAAAGGGTTGTCCGTGAAAGGAAGATCGTCAAAGAAAGATGGTAGGTTTGACAAGAAGAAAGGAAAGGTTCAGCAGAAGTCTTATGGTGGTGATATGTCTGGTATTAAATGTTATCACTGTAAGAAGGAGGGTCACACAAGAAAGGTGTGCCCTGAGCGCCTGAATAATCATGGAGGTAAGGACAATGGGAATGCAGCTATTGTGCAAGATGGTTATGAATCATCTGATGTCCTTGTGGTGTCGAGCAGCAACTCTTGCGAAGAGTGGATTATGGATTCTGGATGTACTTGGCATATGACTCCAAACAAGAATGTGTTTGAAGAATTATGTGATCAAGATGGAGGATCAGTGCTGCTGGGGAACAATAAAGCTTGCAAGATTGCAGGTATTGGATCTGTTAGATTCAAGCTCCATGATGAGTCAATACGGTTATTGCCTGGGGTTAGGTTTGTACCTGACCTTAAGAGTGTAACTTATATGTGTGCCTAAGAGGGGGGGTGAATTAGGCTCTTAGACAATTATCCAGATTTTCGACGGTTTTTTTTATTTTTATTTTTCTTTCCTAAAGATTTCTAAGTGATGAATTGCGGTAAATGCGAAAAGTAAATGAACACCGAGAATTATAGTGGTTCCCCTCACAGTCCGAGAGTACTCCACTCCCCTTTCAACATGAAAGAGAATTTACTATAGTTTTGGACAAGACAAGACTCTTCCTAGTCTTTCTATACAAGTCACTAACTATCAACCACCAAGAACACCCTCTTGGATTTTACAAGTTTAAAGTCCAACCAAGAACAAATCTTACAATAGACCTCTTGTATCCACAATCCGGATCACAAGGATTCTAACAAACCCTATAAGAGAAACAATCTTTCCCTTATAGTCAACACCTAAAACCAAACACTTGTTGGACCATTAGGATTTTACAATAGTTCAGAATTTTGAGTAAGTAGATGAAACTTTGATTCTTCAATATATCAATCCAAAGATTGATCTTCTCCCTTTTGTAACAATCACTCTTAATGATATTATACAAGTGTTCAACACAATTGAAATGAAACAAGTGTAGTATGTGTGAATATTTTATGCAAATGTTTCACTCTTAGAAAGTTTGTTAAGAACACTTTGATAAAATGAAAGTTTTGGTAAAAGAATGATTGTTTGAAATTTTTAGCAAGGAGGTGTTTTTAAATCTGAAAAAAAGATGTTTATATAATGCACAAAACACCTCTACATAAAGGTATTATGATATGAAACAATGTCATGCTTTTAAAATATAAAACCAATGATCATTTTCATGAAAAGATACATATTTTTGCATGCAAGAACAGTGGTAACCGGTTAACACTCTGTCAGTAACCGGTTACTTCATGCAACGTTACAATATATTCAAAATTAAAACACGCTGTAAATTGTGGCGGTTATTTTGGTTAATTACGTCGGTTCAAAATGCCGTAATTAACCAAAAACTGAATGTTTAAATAAATTGAAAAATTAAAAATTTGTCTAAATATTTGAACCAATATTATGCAACATCTATTGATTTATCCAAGTCAATAGATTATATTTGAAAGTGATTTGACATGGTTCAAATATGAAAAAAAATAATAAAAAAAATAAAGTTTCAAATGTATGATAAAAGTATTTTGTTTTTATTTTTAAAGCCAGAAATAATGATATATTTTCAACCACATGAACAATGTATGCAAGTGAATTTTGAAGATTATTTTGAGAACTATTTTATCAATATATACTGCATGCTTGAGACACTTTTGAACACTTGTATGCAACCATATTGATAAGTGAGAGTTATACCTTGATTATACTTGAGAATTCTTCAAGACTTGTAAAAATTAAAAACTTTGTGCTAGCTTCAATGTCTTGATCCATTCTTTTTGAGCAAGCATAACATCTTGAATGAATAATGTTGTCTTCATCAAAACCATTGAGAAGCTTGCCTTCACAAAGAGGAATTTAATTTCTCTTGGTGAATTTGACAGAAAGGGATATGTTTTCAAAGGAGAGCAAGGTATCCTGAAAGTCATGAAAGGGTCGAAGGAAGTCTTGAGAGGCGTGAAAAACCAAGGCTTGTATATCCTTGAGGCTGAGGTTATAAGTGGTTCGACAACTGTTGTATCCACGAAACCTGTGTCGAAGACAGATTTATGGTACATGAGATTGGGCCATGTCAGCGAAAGAGGCCTGGTCGAATTGGGGAAGCAGAACCTGCTAGGTTGTGACAAAGTCGAAAAGCTGGAGTTTTGTGAATCTTGTGTATTTGGTAAATCCTGTAGGGCGAAGTTCAACAAAGGCAAGCAAAGAACACATGGATCCCTTGATTACATTCATGTTGATCTTTGGAGGCCTGCAAGGAATCCTTCACACTCAGGTGCAAGGTACTTTCTATCCATTATTGATGACTATTCCAGAAAGTTATGGGTATTCATTCAGAAAACGAAGGATGAAACATTTGAGAATTTCAAAAGTTGGAAGGTTATGGTCGAAACTCAAACTGGCAGAAAGGTTAAGAGGTTGAGAACCGACAATGGCCTTGAGTTCTGCAACGAAGCGTTCGCCAGTTACTGTGTTGAGTCTGGGATTGCAAGGCATAAGACTGTAGCAGGTACTCCTCAACAAAATGGCTTAGCTAAGAGATTCAATCGAACAATCCTTGAAAGGGTTAGATGCATGTTGGTTAGTGTTGGATTGAAGAAGGTGTTTTGGGCAGAGGCTGTTTCGACAGCATCTTATCTGATAAATAGATGTCCCTCGACTGCGCTGGGAATGAAGACACCTGAAGAAGTTTGGTCAGGTCATCACCAGATCTCGACAAACTGAGAGTATTTGGCTATTTAGCATATGCTCACATTAGGCAAGACAAGGTCGAACCTAGAGCTCTTAGATGTATGTTCCTTGGATATCCTGAGGGAGTCAAGGGTTATAGGTTGTGGTGTGAGTGAAATAGGTACCCAATTTTTATTGGGTCCTTGGTTGTGAGTGAATCTTTGGTTGCATTTGGGCAACCATTGGTAAATGCCTTTAGGAACTAAAAACCTCCTAAAGCGATATTTGGCAATGGTATGGCCCCTCTTGCAACAATACAAGAGAGTAAGATTAACATTGGTGTCACTTTTGTTAACTTGATCTTTAATCACATAAGTGTATTTTTGGTAGGGATTATTCATGTTTTTCTTAAAATGTGATCTATCAATAGCAAAAGTGACCTTTGGTTCTAAAGCCTTGTCAAGTTTGGCTCTAAGAGTTCTCACATTTTTTTGCCAAATATGACAAGTTTCACAACCCCAATTTAACCAAATACTCTTGTCTTCCTCAACTTTTGCTTATGTTTCTTCCACCATAGACTTTTTGAGAGCCTCTAATTCCTTTTCGGAATCAGAGATCTTTTTCTCCAAATGAGAGAAAATTTGTTTGTTTGAAACTAACTGTTTAAAGGCTTATTTAGCCTCATGGTGTAAAGTGTCAAAAGCATGTTGTAATTCAGAATGAGACATTTTATTAGAGTTATCATATTTAGCATGTCTTACCTTTTTGTTCTTCTTCTTTTGATGAGTGGAGAGACAAAGGTTGACAGACTCTTCTTCGTCACTTGAACTATCTTCACTAGATGACTCATTGTCGCTTTCTCAAGTAATGTAAGCTCTTCTAAGTTTACTTTGTTTCTTTTGTGGACGATTATTTTCCTTCCCCTTGTCCTTCTCCATCAATGGACAATCTGGCTTATAATGGCCGACTTTTCCACAATTATAGCAAGACCCTTTTGTTTTACCACTCTTGTTTCCTTCATTCTTGGAAGACCTTGTTTGTCTTCTAAAGTTGACGAGATTCTTTTCTGAATGTTGAATGTCATTTTTCTTTATATAGCGATTGTATCGCCTCACAAACAATCCCATATCCTCATTCGTATCTTCATCATCGTCATCACTCGATTCACTATCACTTAGCTCTTTTGCGGAGGACTTTGAGCTAGAAGCCTTTAGAGCTATTGACTTCTTTTCTGCATCCTTGGTCTTCTCTTTCTTTTCCTTTTTCTCAAACTGGTCAAGACTAATGAGCACTTACTCATGTTCCTCAAGCTTGCCAAATAAAGTTGTGATGTCCAAAGTCATGAGGTCATTTGCTTTCTTTATGGTCGTGACCTTTGGTTGCCACTCCCTAGTAAGACACCTCAAAATTTTATTAGTAGCAATGTCATTGGAAACCGGTCTACCAAGTGAGTTTAGTCGATTGATTAAATGAGTAAATCTCTTTTGCATGTCGACAATGGTTCCCCTTGCTTCATATGAAAGAGATCAAACTCTTGTGTCAAAGTGTTGATTCGAGCTAGTTTGACGTCATTAGTTCCCTCATGGGCAACTTGCAATGCGTCCCACATAGCTTTAGTCGTGGTACAATGTGAAACTCTATAATACTCATCAAATCCTAAAGAGGAGATTAGAATATTTCTAACTTTCTAATCGTAGTTATACTTTTTCTCATCTTCTTTGTTCCATTGTGCTTCCGGCTTAGGCACAACAACATTATCCGCATTGGTCATGGTTATTTTTATAGGACCATTTTTTATAAAGTTCCATACCTTTCTATCAATAGAATTAATATGCACGCACATACAATCTTTCCAATAACTATAGTTCTCACTGTTAAAAATCGGTGCTCTATTGTATGCCCCTTTTGGTTCGTTAGCCATTTTCTAAAAAGTTATATGCGAAGCACTAGATGAACCGGTGCTCGTGATACCACTTGTTAGACGGTCGCAATGATCTAGAAGGGGGTTGAATAGATCACTAATTTTTAAACAGAGTTGGCGCCAAAAAAATTGTTTTAAAAAATGTGCGAAAGCAGCCGAGGAACCAAATCGTCAAAATGAACCATTATCGAAAAGATTGGATATACGACAAGCCAAATGGAATAAAAAATCTAATGAGAAATCAAATCAATAGTTTAAGGATTAATCAATACAAATAATACCACTTTAGTTTGTCCAATTTTCAATGACTTATGAAGTGTAAACTTAATTTGACAGTGTCACAAACAATTTATGTGCGATCAATTCGTCGAACACTTGGTGTGCAAAACACTCCAAGTATTATTTCCTATGTAATGTTAGTGTCGAATTTTTGCAATTACAATCTAAGTGATTGTAATGAGTTTTCAAAATAGATTTTCAGCACTATACGACAGCAAAAATTTATAGATCAATTGATATTACACAAACGTGAACAATTCAAAATAAAGAGATAGAGAAAGAGAAAACAACACCGGATTTGTTTAGGCAGTTCCCATTTCATCCTGGCTTCAGGTACGTCTGCCCCCAATTCTAAAAACTAGAATTGAGATATGTATTATCTTGTTGCAAAAGTTTATACAAGAGAAGCAATAGTCACCACACACTTAAGCCTAATTGTTGAAGTTGATACTATGCCTTCTCTCCCTTTGATTCAAGTCGAATCAAGTGCCTCGAACGTGTTGAACAAACCTATGGTTCTCGCAACTTGTCTGAACAAACCCACTGATCTTCAAACCTTTCGCTCGGCTGATTTCGATCATACATTGTTCGAACCCAAATCTTTCTTACACAGTCCTCCGGTTACCGCTACTTGATTGAACGAACCCACCGTTCTCCAATCCCTTTGCTCGGCTAAATATGTGAAGCAAAGATTTGTGCAAAACCCCCCAATGGTTTTATTCAAGAAAAACCCACCGAATTCTCAACCCAAACTAGATACACAATCCTACGTTTGGACATTATCACCTCGAAGATGCAAAAGATCAACAAAAATTGTTATGTGTAATTGTTGAGAAAATGCAAGAATGAGGATGAAGATGATAAGAAAAATTCAGTGTATATCTTTCACTTTTCTTGTTCTCTATATTGAAATGATGAGACAAAATGAATATATATGATGCCTTGACCCACTAACAAACATAACCGCATTTTAAAACATAACAGATCAGAAAAATAGTCACAAGTTAGTGAACGGTCGACCAAAGAAACAAGGGGGTCGACCTGAGCACACCCGAATGCAAAACTGCACAAAAAATTAAGCTATGCGTCTCCTGGAACAAGGTCATGCATCGACGCAAGCTTTCTTTAAAATGACAAATTTAAATGCTTACATTATGATCCGACCAAAGGGTCAACGTGAGCATACCCGAGTGTAAAATAGTGCATATCAACATTTATGCGTCGACCTAAGCAGGGCTTTGAGTCGATGCAAGCACCCTAAACATCCAAAAACAAATTCTTTGCTCATATTTTGGTCCACCTAAGCTATGTTTGTGTAGACCTCAGTTTCCTATCACGATCAAATACACACATAACATATATGAGATGCTCCTATATGTATAGACACATGACCTTAGAATATTTTGTCCATTGTAAAGCATGAATGCAACCTAAGATGCGATGATACCGTCCAAAGTACAAAGTACGAGCTAATACAAGTTTTGACATCATTAAAATAAGGACTAAGGCACCTTGCCCTCACAGTAAATCCCTTATCATCAGACAATTCAAAGAACCATGCTTTAGTAAAGATGATATGTTGGATAACTTTTCATCATCTAATTTCATTTCTTTTCTTTGAAGATTTGCAAGACAAACCAACACAGCACAATAAATTCAAGTTGTATAACTTCTTGAATAATTGTGACCTCAGGTTTGAATCTAAACCAATCTTCTCAGAATTTGCTTGAAGAATTAGATGAAGTGTGACTAGACAAGCTTTCCCATAAATCTGAGCACAAGGATCAAAGATAGTCCTGGCATTAGACATATCAATGATATTGACATACTCAGAAGTGAGATAGAGCACCTACCAGAATGCAACTACCTTTGAAGATATTCAATAAGCTTCTTCTGAGCTGGTGATAGAGACTTTCAAACAGATTATCTCTACACCATCAACTTCTATAGTAAAACCTTTTTCAAGAATATTCTATAGACCTTTAGAAACCCCTTTTATCAAGACTAATGAGTTAAAAATATGTTTTGCTTTTCCATCATTTAAATTCAGTGGAATCACCCTTTGAATATGGTAGGAAAAACAATATAATATTTTTCATGTGGCACTTGATTCCTTCTTGAAGGAAAGTCTTGACATACATACTTTTCTAATTGGATCATTATATGTGCCACTATTAAGTGTTAAGCAGAGACCATGCTTTGATGCCAATTGAAGGTGAGAAAAGTACACAAGAATGGGGGTTGAATTGTGTTTTTCGTTTTCTTAGTTTGCTTTTGCTCAGAGTTCAGAATCTAAACTGGTCTTCAGATTTTGGTTAATTCTTAGCAGCGAAATTTTAACAGAAGCAAATAAATAATAACATAAGACACAAAGATTTATATTAGTTCCTTCCAAACTGAGAGTAGTCCATTCCCCTTGCTTCACAAGAGATTTTCACTATAATTAAATCATGATTACAATTGCTTATGCATTCTGCATAAAACTTTTACAATTTCTCAGACCCAAGGTCCAAGACTTTTGCTCAAACTCCTCACTCGAGACTTTCTGCTCAGGTTTCATGAACCCAAGACTTCCTTGCTCAGGCCCTCAGCCCTAGACTTCTGCTCTAGGTCCCATAAAACGAGCCTCTCTGCTTGCACCCCTCAGGTCAAGACTTATTGCTCCAAATTTCATGTACCAAGCTCTCCTGCATAAGCCCTCTGGCTTAAGACTTCTGCTCCAGGTCCCATGAAACGAGCCTCTCTGCTTGCACCCCTCAGGTTAAGACCTACTGCTCTAAATTTCATGTACCGAGCTATTATTCTTAAACCACACTGGCTCAAGACTCCCTGCTCAATCAATCTATTTGATTAAGACTTTCACTACTCAAGCACATAGCCAGAGACTGGCGTGGCTCAAGTATCTTGGCTCAAGACTTCCTTGCTTGTATCCCAATGATACACGACTTCTTCTCAATCAATCCACTTGATTAAAACTTTCACAGCTTAAGCACATAGCAAGAGACTTACGTGGCTCAATCATCTTGGCTCGAGACTTCCTTGCTTGTATCCCAATGACACAAGACTTTTATCTAAACTGTTGAATAAGCTCAACAAAATAGAAAGCAAGGTGTACATGATACAAGTATCAGAGGTACGGGAAATCACCATAACAAAGACCTAAAGCACTTAAGATTTCTAATATATTCAATGTGTAAGAAATCTTAAGGCTTTTACAATTACAGGCTACATAAAAAAAATCTGCATATACAATGTGTTGATAATTGCTGATATTGTTACTCCTTCTTCTGGATGATCCTTGTTAAAGATTCAGTTTAAACATTCAGCTATATTTATAGCCTTTTCAGAAACTATCCATTGAAGAGGTAACTTGATCAAAAGTCTTTGTTGTTACTCCATAGTACAAGAGCCGTTGAAGATAAATACACCAGAAGATCTTGATCCAATGTGTAACATGTTTAACCTTTGAGTCTTCAAGAGTTTATGTACTATTAGAGCCGTTGAGAGTAGCTATCCACAAAGCATCTCAGCCTTTCTTGAGCCTTACAATTTATAGACTCTAACTGACAAACTAATTTGACAATACAACTTGCTTTCTGCAGTACGAACAACTTCAACTTTATCACTAACTCAGAATGGTACCAGAAGCCAATTTGCATTCACTAAGTGTATAGATAATTATGTTGTTTCTTCTGACGCCAAGACCTTCAGCTTCAGAGTTTACGCCAAACATCACTTAGCAAGTATTCTTTTGATTCTGCCACGAGAAGCTAACAATTCAGCAACTCTGAAAGCGTGCTTAATGTAACACAGATTCTGACTATAATATTTACAAGTATTAGAACCTGCACACATGTAACACACATTAAATAAACCATTGTTCTTTCAATACTTTGTTATCATCAAAACCCAAGGTAGATATGTCATGAAAAAATCTGGTTCTAACACCTCCAAATAAGCAGGATAAGTGAAAAAAGGAAACTATGAGCTCTCTTGTCTCCCGGTCCTCTTTAAAAAGCTTAGAGAAATGATGCATCACCATCTTCTTCATCTTCTCTGAGTTTCACTCCCAATATCTATTATCTTCTTTAAGAGTCATGATTTTGTTCATCCTTCTACGAATAATGGTTTTCAATTGGTAATACTTAGTATTCTTAGCTCCATCATTAATCCACTTACCTCTCGACGTTTAAAACCAAAGACATTATTCTTGGTAAAGAGTTTGAGCTAATTAGTCTCGAGGACCTACTACAACAAATAACGTTTTTCACGATGAAGCTTTCACCTTGAACAATAGAAAACCGAGGTATAAAGTCAAGGCGTGCTAATTTTTATTATTTAAAAAAATAAAAAATATATCAATTCCCTTGGTCTTTAAAATAACCGAGGTGAAAAAACAACTCAGTACAAGCTTTGATTCCTAGCTATTGCAGCTTATGATTTTATTTGTTTATAATTGTAAACAAAATTTTCTAACCCTTCAGTTTTCTATTTAACCGAGGTATAAAATAATAAGATTTTACTATAAAGCACTCGTTAAATAGATTTTACCCTAATCCTTACTTATATGAGTCCGTCTCAAACTCGCGAGCACCATTCTTTGGGATGAATTGCAAGACAGAAAAAATCTTCGATGTTCTTCTATATTGAACAAAATATTTTTTCTTCCCTTGCAATCTATCTCACATAATGGTGTTGATGTTGTCGTTGTTGTATTTTTTGGGATAAACCTCAGTTAAAGAAGGGTACTCAGTTGATAGATTGCAAGTGCATACAAGCTTTCTTGCTTCAAGTTACCCAAAGAAAGGAGCTTAACCAACAATGAAGTGAGCTCAACCTTTGAAAAGAACTCAGTTGGTAGATTGCAAGTTCAGAAAATCATTCTTGCTTCAAGTTAAACAAAGAATGAAGCTTAACCAACAAAGAAGGGAACTATCTCAACCTTTGAAGAGTACTCAGTTGATAGACTGCAAGTGCAGAAAATTATTCTTGTTTCAAAAAAAATTGTTTTAGTGGGTATGAAACAAAATTTAGACATCACCTAAGATTTGTTGTAAACCATGTTTTATAATATTCTCTGTAAACAATATATTTAAAAAAAAAAAAGGAAATAGTCACCTCGGTTTTCTTTATCACTACGGTGATAGTTAATATAAAACCTCGATTTTATAGTAAAGCCGAGGTGGTTAGTAAGCATATTTTACTTTTAAAATGTTTTTACAATGTATTTTTAATATTTTGTATAAACAATGTAATTAAAAAAACAGCTTATTCACCTCGATTTTCTTCTTGGTCGAGGGGATAATTAAGAGTTTTTTTACTATTCGTCCGTAAATAAATTTTTGTCGTTCATTTAATGTTTATCAACGCTCAATAATCTTCAATTAGTGATCCGCGTGAAACCTTAGGGACATCTTTTATAAAAGCATGTTGAATATTGAAAATCTAACCTAAATGAAACATGAAGCGCTTGAAACATAAAGACGTTTTTAAAAGTTCTCTAAGATGGATCGTAAGAGCAGAAAATTACTTGAGTTTAAGGTTTGTTTCCTTAAATATTTATTTGAGGACAAAATCATATATTTGAATATTGGTTTTATTTATCTAACCCTTATTTTATTTTGATTCAGAATCAAATGCATGCAAGATCCGAAGAGACAAACCTTGCACCAACATTTGATCTTCCCCAAGACTAAATGATTTGAAGATCTAAGATCTACTAGATCTTCAGGGAATTTGATTTTTACCCTGTTCTCTAGGGACTTTGACTTTTATTTTAAGCAATGTAATATTTTGGATAAACAATGTAATATTTTGGGTAATATTCTGTGTAAACAATGTAACAATTAAAAAAAACGAAATTATCTAACCCCTTGATTTTCAAGATAAACCGAGATGTAATATACGCTAGTTTTGAAAATAGTAAAAGTGTTGTTGTTGGGGTTCGAACCCATGTGCATTTAACTTTACCTCTCGGATTTAATAACACCTAGATGATAAGTTACGAGTTATCATATCGCCCTCCATTACCTTGCTTCTATAGCTGAAGTATTATTCATTTCGCGTCTAAGGTAAAAAGCGTTATTTGTTGTAGTGATCTCCTTACAATGCCTCAAGATATATATTATAGCCATAACGAGCACTATTTTGAATAAGCATAGTCAAACCATATAACAAAGACACTAACTCCCCAATATATCCACTTCTCAGAAATCCAAGCCCAAAATTATCACGCCCAAGCCAAGTCGCCTCAAATCTAAAGAGACGGTAAGAAGTATAAAAAGGCTCCCCCTGAAGTATTAAAATTATCAGATGATGGTTTGGATGGATACATGACATAACTCTCCTAAATCCTTCCGAAAAATTGAGTCTCCAATCAACATTGCAGAGGGCCCAATCAAACTTTTTGAAAATACAGTATCTTTCTTCCAACCTAGGCCATTTACACGTGAACTTAGAGCTCACTGTCGTCACTTCCATCATGTGACAATCATTAATCCAATTGCCAAACTATATGCATCTAGAGAGGTTAACTCACAATCCCCCTTTTTTCTATTCTAGACTCATAATCTCATTAAAATCCCCTAGCATCAATCAAGGATAAGATATGCTCATAGCAATCCGCTTAATCTTTTGTCATCTCACCCTTCTCTCCACTTCTCTAGGGCTAACATAAACCACCATTAACAATAGGCATGTCAATTTGACCCATCCCTAGTGGGCACCCGCAAAAATTACCCACAATGGGTAAGGTAAAAACCCGCAAAATGGGTACGAGCATGAAAGCGAGCAATTATCCACGAAAATTAGCGGGTATGGGCGTAAGTACAGGTACCTTAGTATCCACCCCGCCCCATACTTGCACAATATGTATTTATATAATTTTCTTTTTATTATTATGTATACATGTTAATTTATTAATTTTATTAAATGTGTCACTATTAAACTTGACACATTTAATATAAATATATGTATATTTTTTTAACTCGACAATATTCTCCTTAAATTTTTTTTGATGTTGTTAAAAATTTAAAATGATATGATAAATTATAAATGATATACTATTTTTTATTAGAAATACGGGTAAATGGGTATGGATATTGTAATACCCCAAAATTTGCTCTCCCTTTTTGTCATCATAGCATGGCATTATCATTTATCATATCATATCCACCTCATTAATATTACATTGCATTTAACATAGAAAAATGAAGCATAGCATCCTTCTTACCATCAGGGCATGTCATCAGGTGGAAGGTGGACAATCAAGGGATCATGCAAAGCACAAAAAGGTCAATCAAGTTTCCTCAAGGCAAGCCAAGAGGTCTTTCATGTCTCATACTATATCAAGGGATCATCCACAACCTCAAGGATGAGAGATTCAATGGGAGATTGAAGCACTACATCTTTCACTATGCAAGAAGTTTAAAAATTGAAGGAAAACCCTCAAAAGAGATAGCCCATTGATCCAAAATCATCCTCAAATGGTATATTTCATCATCCTTTAAGAGGATACACAACATACTCTGAGGAATTTGAAAGTGAAGATTGCACATTTTTCTCCTAGGAGGGGGGTACCAAAACTAGGGTTTCCCATTAAATCAGGGAATCTTTGATTTTTTGGACAAAACTTGATGTCATGGTATTCTACATGTTCTTAAGTGTATGTGTGTGGAAAATTGCCTCTCAATTGGTTTTAGAAGTGGTTCAATTGAAAGAAAGATCAAAAATCAGGAAAATTGGGGCCAAGTCAAATAATCAGGAGAAAAAGTCAAATCTTGACTTTTTGAGACCAAGTTCATAGAATTCATGTTATATGTGTCCAATGTACAAAATTTGATCAAGAAACTCCAAAGGAATCATGAAAAAATCAAGATGTGGAAAGTTGCCATTTTTGGATGAAGAAGGGTTACTAAATATAGCAAGTTTTGGCCATTTTGCATCAGAGTTTGAACCAAGTCCATTTAAAATTGGGGCATCAAACGAAAATTCCACTCGGCCACAACAAAAGATCTTGTTTTAGGCTTCACATCCATATGTAGAACACCTCCATTGGATAAAAATTGAGGGAGATATGATTGATCAAAGTTGGAGGAAAGTAGGTTCAAAACTAGGTCATGACCAAGGATTTTCAAGCTCGCGCGCAGTCATTTCTACAAGCAGGTGGTGTGCCAAATGTCCACTCATTTTTCTCATAGTTAAAGTTCTCAAATGGAAAACTTTTCAACATGAAAAATGTTCCTTGTAATGTCCTCTTCAAGTTTCATGTTGGACAAAATTCCATATGATCAATTTATGAGGGAGAAATCTTGGTCTCAAGTTGGGTTGATTAGGCTAAAGTTTCATGCATTCCACTGCCATGTCATGACCTGCTTCACACGCCTACCACACAATCCCCAAACTTTGATGTTTACAGCTATTTTCAAGCCTCTTGCACACCTCATTTCAACTCAAGTCCAAGACCAATGTTGTTCTATGATATCTCCTCTTTCCAATGACACCAAATGCTCATGATTCCATGCATTAGTGTGTGAGAATTCCATCCCCAAAACTCCATATTCCAAACTGTCACAAAACCAAATAATAACAATGTTGTTGAATCCATATCAGTTTGCACACATGCTTTATGCATCACTCTTCATTCTTTTCCTCATTTAAACCAACATCCCCTTACAAACTTGAGTTGCACGTGCCTCACTTACTACATGAGAATGGAAGGAAACTTGCCCAACAAGTTGCTCTGCTACATCAGAACCGCATCACCACCACTCTTTTCCATTAAGCCTCACCATAACACACCATGAGTCATCACCATAACATCCCAACCAACCTCACTCGCCCCTAACTAACTTGACTCAGTTAGTTAGGGTGGACTCACTTTAACCATGATAACTCACCTTAACCAACTCACTTAACCACTGTGGTCCATTTCTAACTCATGCTATAAATCAAAATCTCACCTCACAAATCCATTTCAGCTTCATTTTTTACTCTCCCTCTCCAATACTTCAAACTTTTTCTCTCAATCTCTCTTTGTTTTCTCTCTGATTTCACTACATTTCCGCCATTTTCTTTCACATTTCGCCTCTATCATCTTCATTGTTTCATTCTGAGCCAAGAGTAAGAGCAAACAAATCCAAATAGTCAAGTTCGGTTTCAAGAGATTGGAATTTTCAGTGTGATTCTCTGCACGATTTCAAGATTCTCGAGCCTTTATTTGGCCAAGAGTAGCTCAAAGAAGAGGCACGATTCTCTGGTTTTCTGTTCAACTCCAGTTTGTAGCATTTTCAGGTTTCATCTTCTCAAACTTTTCTAGCATGATTTATAGTTTTTTTAGCTTATTTTGATGATATGAGCTCAATAGGAGCATTTGAACTCTGGCTAGTTGATAGAGCTTCTTAGAAGCTTAGATCCAAAAACTTAGGGCAATATGTTCGTGCTTGTTTCTTGCTGTATGTGAATGGTTTGATGATTTCATTGATGGATTTGGAATGTACGTGATTTCCTCTTTATTTTGATGTATGCCACGTGATTTTTTGGTTGGTTTGGGAGTTGCAGTCGCCGGAGAGTGGCCGGAGAAGGTGACCGGAGGTCCCTCTCCGGCCGGTGAGGGTTTGAATTAGGGTTTAGTGCATTTTAAGTCGTGACCGTTGGATGTGTGTGATCGTGTGGCTACCATGTTGACAGCACATTAAAATTCACGTGCAAGTCATGTGCCTAATTTCTGATTTTACTTAAACATTGTGTGATGCAGTACATGATAATTTGTGTGTGACTTCATGCGCGTGTGTTGGATCTGTGTACTTTGACTTTTGTTTGACTATGACTTAATCTGATGGCTTGGATTGCTTTGACTATGTTGACTGAAGAACATGCTAGTTATGGTGTTTTACGCGCTTATTGGACCTAGACCAAATTGCTATCCACACCCCATGTTTTCAAGGCCCAATGATTTTGACTTGAATAATTACTAGGCATGCACCCCCTTCCCTCATTTCATTGCATTTTATTTTTTATTTTTGCTACACGTTTGCTTTTTAATTTTTAAAAATACCAAACATCATCATAAAATTCCACAAAAATTCATGAGTATCATTAAAACATTTTTAAAATTTTTGGTGATTTTATTTTCTGATTTTATGACCTTTTTACCCCTGCTCCATAATTTTCTTTGAATTTCTTTGGTGTGCATTCTTAATGTGGTACATGATCTTGTTTAATTTTGTTCTTGACCATTAAAAATTGTTTTGATGCTCTTCTTTTTGCATTGAGTCATTATCATCTTGAGGTATGTTAAGTGTTTTTATTTGATTTTTTAGGTTAGTTTATGGCATGTTTGGTGTTCATTTTTGTGCTACTTTGTATGATATGTCTATTTGACCTAAATGCATTGTTTGACATCATTTTGCCTTGATTTCTTGTATGCTACTTTGGTATATGATTCACTTCTGACCTGTGTATCTTTAAACCATGCTTGTTTAATTTTCCTAAGGCCATTTAATTTTTGTTTGATGCATTTCATTTAAAGCATTATAACATGTCACATCATTGTAATCTTTTGTGCATGTTTACATGTTTTCTTTTGTACATACTTGCATGATCATTTGCATACTTTAGTGAACTATTCACTTGACATTATAGGTCATTGGTACATATTATATGTCATCCTTGCATGTTGACTTTCCTTTGAACCTTGGGCACCTTTAACATGTGGTGTTTGTACTTGTGTTTTCTTTTGAACTT
The DNA here is from genome assembly GCA_022829125.1 of Lathyrus tuberosus. Classification (NCBI taxonomy): domain Eukaryota; kingdom Viridiplantae; phylum Streptophyta; class Magnoliopsida; order Fabales; family Fabaceae; genus Lathyrus; species Lathyrus tuberosus. The sequence continues at coordinate 2,448,548 of JALAZF010000538.1, forward strand.
CCATTTCAATTCTACTTCTTCTATCACTTCTTAAATGTTTTGATGTGTCATGCATGAATACTTGTGAGATGTTTGTGAATCATTTTTCATTTCATTTCAATTCTGATCCTTGGATTACATGCTCCATTTATGCATGCTTCTTCCATTTCTTTTCATCTTTCATTCTCCCTTTTCTTATGGTATCATGTTCTAATGTCATGGATGATGTTTGTTGTCTATCCACTTGAGTTTGCTTGATGATAATCATTTGTTTTCCATATGATGTACATTCTGGTTGTGACCTTAGAATTTGATTTCTCATCTATTTCTTTTGAGCTTTATGGTGCATAAATGTTCTTTTACTCCCTATATTTCTTACACATGTTTACTAACCATGTAGGGGCTTTGGTGAGTTTCAATTGAGTGTGGATAAGGAATCCACATTCAAACTTCTTTCCTCTCATCTCTTTTACAATTCCATTTTGTGTTTTGTTAAGCACTTATGTGCTTTCTTTTAATAATTCATCACCTTCCCTTTTTTTGGATTACAATTCATCTTCTACTTTAGAAGTGAATTGTTTAATTCATTCTTTCTTTAGACTTTAGGTTGAAACCTCACAAACCATTAGGACCACTCCCTTTAATCTTCAATTAGGATTGAGTCTTAGTCCACATAGGTTTTACCTTTTCTCCTCTCTTGAGTCTCTCTTCTCATCTCTTAAAAAAAACTCAAAATATCTAATAAAGGTAGGCATTTATTGCATTTAGGCCTTTCACATAAAGAAAAGATTATAAGAGGTCTTCTCTTATAATCTTAAAATGTATAGCATATAGCCCATCTTGGGTCAATGTGTTAAACATTTGATCTTGTGTGAGGGATTTAAATGCAATACTTGTCGAAGGTGCAAATAATAAAAAACACTTCTTTATTTCATAATCAACAAAACACTTAATAAACACAAGTATGCTAGTGTGTTTGAACCTTGACAATTGGAACTAAGTGTGGGGGTCTTCTTCGCTCTTAGTGTGTCTTCTTGCTCATTCCATCTTGGAATGTGAGAATGCACACATTCCAATGACTAAGATTCAGATACACTGTCATATGCAAATAAATGAAAAAACTTCTAAAAGACAAAAACAAACAATAACGTCTTTCCTTCGGGAATTCTTCTCTCATCTCATTCATTCTCAACGCACGAACGCGCTCCTACTCGTTCTCTTGCAAGATGGTAACGCACTCGGACCAGCGAGCCTGCAACACCTGAGCTAGAACGTCAGCCGTTCCTTAAAAAACACAAACAATCCATCCCTATTGAGGGGAACTACGTCGCTCTGATTCTCATGCTCCCGATGAGATACGTAGGCAGTGGGGTAGGGCCCATGCGAGCACTTCTTTTATTTTCCCTACATTTGTTTCTCTTTATCTTTCTCTTTCTTTCTTTCAGTTCCTTTTTTCCAGCATTCCTTTCTATCACCCTTTGATCGAGACAAGCAAGCGTGGATCCCATCGAGTACGATGGACGCGAGGGGGTGCTAATACCTTCCTCTCGCGTAACTGACTCCCTTACCCTTTCTCTTGGTCGCAAGACCATGCTCTATCCTTTCCTCCAGGTTTATGCGGTGTTTCCTTTCCCACTCTGGGGATAAATACACATTGCTGGCGACTCTGTTTGGTGCCACTTTCGTGTTTGTACTAGGATGAAAATCCCGGGAGCGACAGATATGAGTACTTAGGTATCCATAGGATACAGGTACGAGTACAAACATTGATGCTCACTCGGGTGTGAGCTCGGGTACGTGGATTTTTTAACCGCGGATATGAGGACAAGTTCTATAATATCCTGCTAAAACTCTACCCATTGTCATCCCTAGTTAACAACGAGTTGTGATCATTACTATCACTAACATGAACATGGAGAAAAATGTTGATTTTCTTGGACCTGGGTGATATGTAAATTATCCTTGTTCCATATCAATTAGTTACTTTCTGTAAACCCACGAACTTTTATCCTCGTATTATTGCAAAAACCCAGCCTCTTGATAATATTAATGACCTTAACACCACTACATCTTCTTTCTTTAAGGGTTATCATATCCACTTTATAATAACTGCAATAATTTTTTAGTGTTGCATCAAAGTTTCTTCCTAGAGCACTCCTACAATTCCACGATAAAATAATCTTTAAAATAAAAAACCAAATAAATGTATTTTACTCATCTTATAGAATTTTCATATCATCCGTATTTGCCACCTCCGAACTGCTTTTTTTATCATCATCATTCCCTTCATTGGTAGAAAGCTCTATGTGTTGATCCTTATTTTGCAGTCCAACTTTGTCACCTAAAAACAACTAACGAACTCAATATAGGGATGGGGAAGGGGGTAGAGTTCTTATGGGGAAGTGCATACTTATAAGGAGTGTGATGCTTGTTTTTTTTTTAAGCAAGTTATATTCAAAACGAGTACAAAGGGTACTCAAACCTGTTTATAAAAGGTCGAAGACACCGATCGAAAAACAAAAGAGATTACCAACCAATTGCAACTAAGATAAAAAAACAAGGGGTCTTTGTCAAACTCAAACAAATTACAATTGGGATGGGTAATTTCTCCTATAAAAGACCAACGCCACACCGTAAACTTAATCGACCAAACCGTATCGAAGACATTCCATCCTTGGTTCCTGAAAATGATTCTGTTCCTGAGAATCCACAAGTTCCAACAAACTGCTAACCAAATGCATCCTTCCCTCCCTACCCTGACACGCTTTAATTTACAAAAAGCAAACCAATCCAAAAAGCTCCTCTTAGCATTAGAAGTTTCACTTTCCGTCATTCCAATCCAATCCGCCACCTCTCTCCACACCAAAATAGCTACCGGACAAGTGAAAAAGACGTGAAACATCGTTTCTTGGATGGCATTACAGAAAATACAATTAAAATAAGTGGTTGAAGGTAAAACACCTCTAACCTCCAACAAATCTTTCGTCGGGAGTTTGTTGAGAAGACACCTCCACCCAAATGCTTTAACCTTTTGAGGAGCTACCACCTTCCAAACTAAAGCAATCGCCTTGTCATCCCTATTAGCCGGTCCGAAAGGAATCCGAAAACCATCGGTTAACCGATAAAAGGATTTAACATTAAAATTATCCTCATTTCCATGAATCCACCTTATTTGATCTTTCGAATTAGAATCCATCTCAAACTTGCTTAGAATCGAAACCAACGAGTCCACCTCATTCCGAAACGACAAACAAATAGGAACATTAACACCAATCTGATCCGGCTCTCCATTTACTTCCCTACTAGCCACAACCGACCTACTATGCGAGGCAAAAGGAGGAAAATAACTAAGAGTGTACAGCCTGTTGTTAGAAACACTAAAATCCATGTCGTTCTCCGTTTCAGCTCCCTTAACAGGAGTAATACCCTCCTCATATAACTCTGAATTGTTGACAGCATTAAATTGGGAAGCTTCCACCTCAGCCCCAGGACTAACACTATCCGCCACCTGTTCCTCTTGCCCATAAAAACTAGCACTGCTGTCACTGTTGAACAGAACTTCATCTACACCTCTATGAATAAAACCTGCATTAAAAAAGTTAGTAGAAAAAGTGTCCCCATCAGAGTAATTACGCCCCACTCCTGGAACAGTAATAATCACTCCCTCTCCAACGTTAGCAGCACTTCCGCCAAGAATATTAATTCCATAATCCCCCCACTCCCATTTACCTTCCACCCAACCACCCAAAGCTGCGACCGCAACATTCTTAAGGCACGAGGCATCGTACAACCGAGGGTAAGAAGTTTTTAAACTCTCCGAACCAATCCAATTAGCACTCCAAAAAGAAGTAGAAAATCCGTCACCAACTTTGAACTCACAATTGTTAAAGAAAACATCTTCTGGATAATACTTTGAGAGACTTAAAATATCCTTCCACCAAGAAGAGCTAGACAAACCACGCGGCAAAACACAATCCCTATTAGACAACAATATTTTAATGTCCCCATAGCGAGCTTGCAAAATTTTGAACCACGCATTCTCCGATCCAACAAGAATCCTCCATCTCCACTTATTGAGGAGAGCCATATTAAAATCACCAATCGTTTTCAAATTTAAACCTCCTTTATCACAAGGCAAGCAAAGAGAATCCCAATTGATCCAATGAATTTTCCTCTTTCCTTCCGAACTACCCCAAAGGAAACGACTTTGAATTTTAACAATCTCGTTCCAAATCTTAACCGGAGCTTTATAAAAAGATAGATGAAAAATTGATAGACTATTGAGCACCGATTTAAGGAGAGTGATCCTACCTCCGAAACTCAAGAATCTACCATGCCAACTAGTTAACCGTTTTTCCATCTTTTTAACTAAAGGGGCCTACGAAGAAATCCTCCTTGGATTGCAACCAATAGGGATACCAAGAAAAGTAAAAAAAATTTGTTCCGATCTACAAGAAAGAAATAAGGAACCCGCTTCAATAAAATTAGGCGAGACATTAATACCAATCAATTTGCTCTTATGGAAATTGATGCCAAGACCCGAAACTAACTCAAATCCGCGAAGAACCGCTTTAAGAGCCCATAGATGCTTCCAACTACCATCCCCCACCAAGAGAGTATCATCCGCAAATTGGAGAACATCAATGAAACATTTCCCATTCACTCCAAATCCGGAGAATTCACCATTCAACACCGATCTTTTTACCAAACCCGTCAATCCCTCCGCCACCAAAACAAAAAGGAAAGGTGATAAAGGATCTCCTTGTCTTAAGCCTCTTTCCACCACAAACTCACTTGTAGGACTCCCATTGACTAACACGGACATTTTGCTAGAAAAGATTGTAGCCTCCATCCACTTCATCCAACACTTACCAAGACCCATCCTTCTCATCATATACCTAAGGAAATCCCAACTAACCTTATCATAAGCTTTCTCAAAGTCCACCTTGAAGAGAGAGCACTCCTTTTTCTCCTTGCAAGCAAAATCCACCACCTCATTAGCAACCAAAACACCATCGAGAAGTTGTCTTCCCGGAACGAAAGTCCTTTGAGCCGGGGAAATTAAAGAATGCAAAACCCTTTTTAACCTTCCCGCCATAAGCTTGGAAAGGGATTTGTACAAACACCCCACCAAGCAAATGGGTCTATAATCATCCAAACCCAATGGGCTCTCACACTTAGGAATTAAAGTAAAAAAGGAGGACACTATTGCCTTGGATAAAATAGCCCCTTCATGAAAACCTTTAAAAAAAGAAACGAAATCATCTTTGATAAAGTACCGACATTTCTTAATGAACATAAACGAGTATCCGTCCGGCCCCGGGCTCTTATTACAATCACAACTCCACACCGCGGCTTGAATTTCATCCTCCGAAAATGATTTTTCAAGCATCTCCCTCTCCTCATCTTTAAGGGCATTAAATTGAATTCCATCCAAGACGGGTCTCTCTCGAATCCCCTCAACAAATTTGTTGGCGAAATGATTCCTCACTTCCTCCTTAACCTCTTTAACCGAAGACAAAACTCCTCTAGGCGAGTTGATGCAACCGATATGGTTGCGCCTTCTTCTCTCCTTTATAACACCATGGAAATACCTACTATTATTATCACCATCATTAAGCCACTTTAACTTGGACTTTTGAATGAGCATGTTCTCCTTGATTCTCAAATTCATCCAAAACCGACTCGTCACCTTCTTCTGGTTATCCATGAAATCGCTCGACACAACACCATTAACATCCTCCGCCATCGCATCATCCTCATTAATCTCCCTCACAGTACTATCGACCTCCAAATCAAGATTGCCAAACACCTCCCGATTCCACTTTCTAAGGCTACACTTGAGAAGTCTAAGTTTTTCTTTAAGAACGAAATCACTCCTCCCCAAAACAATCAACTCCCCCCATTCCTTTTCGACAAAAGGTAAGAAATTTTTATTGGTGAACCATTCATTATTGAACACAAACGGCTTTGGGCCCTAATCTGAGTCCTCCACAACAATCCACACCGGGCAATAGTCTGAAATATCCCTAGACCCGATGAGTTGCCCAACCACTCTCCAACTATCTATAGCCTCTTCCGAAATTAAGAAACGATCAATTCTACTCATCGAAGTACCATCTCCGCTAAACCAAGTAAATTTCTTCCCTTTACAAGGAACATCAATCAACTCACTCTCCGTCACGAACTCCGAAAACTCTTTCATCTCCAAAATTCGACTACACACACTCCTACCCTTCCTCTCCCAAGAATTGCAAATAGCGTTAAAGTCTCCTCCCATACACCACGCCCCGTCCGTAAATTTAGATTTCAAATCCAAAATATTCTTCCAAAGCACTCTTTTCTTGCTTAGCTCACAAGAGGAATATATATTCACCACATAAAATAAAGAATCTCTCCATAATACTTTGACACCAACGAAACCTTCACCCTTAAAGCTACATAAAACCTCCACACTCTTCTTCTTCCAAAGAATAATTAAGCCCCCGGAAAGACCCTCTGCACTAGACCAAGTCCACCCGATCTCCTCTATAGACCAAAAGCTTCTCGCCACCCGCTTCCGGCAAAGAAACTAATTTAGTTTCCTGAATCAAAAAACTATCAGCATTTCCTTTCTTGATAATTTGACTAATTATTTTTCTCTTAATCAAACTACCTCCCCCTCTAATATTGAGTGATCCGATGATCATCTTAACAAAATTAATTTCGCCTTCTCACCCCTCGCTCTATCTTTGTCCAACTTTTCTAATTCATCTATCATCTTCTTGTAGTCCCTCTCTTTATCCACTACCACCACCCCCAACTTAGCAAGCGCATCCCACACTTTCCCCCAACAGACGAATCAAAATTCTCCCATAGCTTCGTATTGCATCTATAAATATCTGAAGCCTCTGAATTTTCACAGTGATATTTTTGTAATGGAAAATTGGTCTTGATGAGAGTTTCCGATTTAGTAAGGCGCAACCCCTCACTAAAATCAGACGTATCTATAATGTCCAAAGAAATAGGTACATTTTGTACCCTCCTCCTGCCTTTAGCACCTTTAAGTTTAAAATCTCCTAGAACTCCTTGTGGGCCATACCAAGATTTAAATTTCATTTTCTTTAATCCTTTGCACCTTAACCATCCGACCCCACCCTCATGAGACATCTCCACTCCATCCAATTTATTCACCAACACGTCATTAGTTTCCTTTACACCCATGTCAGCAGAAAGGTCCCTATCATTATTCAACCTGCTATCCGTATTATCTTGGGAAGTTAGCTTCACAGCCTTACACTTATCAAGTGCCACGTCAAAAGAACCCAACCCTTTAACCTGACTACCCTCCAAGCTTTTTGACACGTTAACTCCCGCCGATTCCACGCCATACTTTCTCTGCAGAAAAGCTGTTTCGGCAGGCCTAAAAACACAGCTATCTACTACATCATGAGGCTTGTCCAATGGAACCAAGACTGTTTCATCTCTAACCTCTCCCTCTTCAAAATCTTCTTCCCTTCCTCCTGTCTCTGCATGAAACCAATCATTTTCATAACAGTTGGATTCCCCAGAACACGAAGATCCGTCATCGCTAGCTTTGTTGTTGAGGGCCGTTTGCGACAACCTCTTAGGACCATACCAATCTACACAAAGATAAATATGGAACAACTGGCCATCGATCTCAACCTCCATCGAATCCATTAAACTGAAATGAATCGGAACCTTAACAAGAAAACGGATAGAATCCATGGCAGTCCCCTTTAAAGATATTTCATCAGAACATATGAAAGTTCCAAAAGAGTTAGCTATAGTCTCTAAGAACTCCACACTCCACGCGTTACAAGGTATTCCGAAAGCTCTAACCCAGATTTCCCGGTCCTCATCCACCTCCTTCGCACTTCATTTTCTAATATCGGAGAACCACTGCCTCCACCACGACTCCCCTCCCTCGACAAAATCTTTCAAAGCTCCTTCCTCCAACTCTTCTAAAAGGCATAGGTTCAGACCCATTTGGGTGATTTTGATTGAGAAAATTCCTTCACATTCGAAATGCGTCTTAACATTGTACGCTAATCCCGGACAGATGGTGGTTCCTACACAAGCCTTACTCAGCCTCACTCTAGTATCCTCCTGTACCTCAAAGCTTAACCTAGTCTTGAGTTCCTTCTCAGAAGAAGATTCATCCTTTTGAATCACTACATCCGCGTAAGAAACAGAACCATCACAAACCTTCGCCCCGCTCCGTCTCCCTTGTAGATTTTTAACCCTACCACCCTTATTTTCATTATAGCTCCTCGTAATGTCTTCCAAACAGCTTCGCTTCACACCCCTTTCGAACCTCGACGGATTTGCGTGGATTTTCCTTCCATCTATCAACACATTATCTAATTTGATACCCAATTCTCTAAAATATCATAAACAAAACAATACATTTAATAATAAAAATTAATTGAATACAATTTTTCCATTTCTTCATAGTATTATCGACAATTTATCTTCTTCTTCGTTTCCATCTCCTGACAACCTAGATTTTTAAGTCAAGGCAATCATGGTAATCAACATAAGATGTTGTATGTTGGCTAGGTTCTAGACATAATTTTACTTCAACATTATAAAAAACCCCAACATTAAACTTTTTCAAATTAGATTTTTAATAACAACCTCTTCTATATCAAATCTCTCCACTAAACCACAACATTTTTAATATATTCATGTTAGGTTCTTCCTTCGTGGTCTCCATTGGAACTCTTCTCTTTCCGAAACTCTTCTCTTTCCTCCAAACTCATTGATTGTGATTCCAATTTTAAATTTTATTATTTCTCCCAAAAACTCTTTTATTTCATTTAAAACCCCATATTCATTTTTCTAAAGCGCACTCCTTATAAACTTATTTCAATTTGATTAATATGAAATGACGATTTTTAATTTTATAAAATGGTTGAAAATCCATTTACCTAGATATTTTTTTTTTTAATTTTGAAATCTTTGTTTTGCGTGTCTCATGAATAATGCATGTTAAAGATGGTTCATTGCTAGGCATGCAATAAAAGTGAGGGTTTCTTAATACACCATCCAAGTTTCTTAGGCACCACGTGAAATTTCTTTTTTCCCCCAGTTTTCGGATGTGTACATACAGACGCACCAATTTTTTAAAAAACGTTGATGTGTTCCGGATATGCATATCCGGAAACATTTCTGATGTGCACTTCCGGAAGGATTTCTTATTAATTCGCGCCAGACCTTCTTCCCCCCCCCCCCCCCCCCCCTCATTCTTTTTTTTTTTTTCATTTTCCAAACTCTCTCAAACTCTCAAATTTTCAATCCCACAAATCTCGATTTTTTCCACTAGAGTTCGGCGCAGAGTAACTTCTACAACGATCAAGACACTCCAAATCCTCTGTATCTCATTTTAATAGGTAAGTTTTCAAATTTTAGAGTTTCGGAGTTATTTTCGAGTAATCGATTTAGAGTAGACATTTAGGTGTAGAAATTGTTAGGTTGTATGAATAACATAGGTTAGAGACAATGTATGTCTTATTTTCTGCATCAAACGGACGATCAGGGCATTAAAATGCCCTTTTGCATGGTACAGTAGCCATGGCTGCCATTTTGAACTTCAAAATACGTACCAGATGTGCAGATCCAGAAAGATTGTAATGTTAAATATTCTGAGTCCTTCCGGATGTGCACATCCGGAAGACACCCAACGTTAAAAATTCTGCATATTTTCGGATGTGCACATCCGGAAGACACTTGGTTTTTTTTTAGTTTGTTTGTTTGTTTTTGTTTAATTATTTTAAAAAAATTCTAATTTATTTATTATGCTTTGCAGATTAAATGGCTGGCAGAGAAGATCATATCATACATAGACAGACAGCTCAGCACGCATCTGTCCGACGTGAGCGAATGCAGTCTACAGCCGAGGCTTCCGGCACATAGGGAGTTGGGGTAGCCCCTACAGCTGAGGGTCATCCTACACCACATCCTACACCACAACAATCCACATCACAGGTTCAGGCCACTTCCACATCATAGGTACATGCCACTTCCACATCACAGGTACAGGCCACTCCCCCTTCAACCGCCGATTCTACATCTCGGAGGCATCGCGTTTCTACTGGCAGTTCATCAGGGTCCCAGCCCACGCGCAGGCGTCGTCGGAAGACTCCAGCTCCATCAGCTGCTTCTACTCGTTCCCCTGTTCCTGTTCTTGTTCTAGAGGGTGATCACCCAGCACATGAGGGTGTTGACGCCGATGACGATTTCGATGAGCTGGACGGTTACCCCGGGGGACCGTCTGATATGTCCCTACTCATAGGGTACTCTAAGCATACTGCCAGATATGTCTGGCTAGGAGAGGTAACCTTTCTCGGTTTATTTATAGAATTGTTTACGTTGAAAATATTTTTATTTGTAACATTGTTTTACTTGGAAATTTTCAGGAGAAGGATTCCCAGAAGTTCTATAACCATAGGGGCAAGGTTATAGACATGCTTGAGATGCTGCTAGGGGATCAATGGTTCACGTCTGCACTTGCTACCTCTGGTCTTGGAGGTCTGTCTAGGATTGGGTATTCCCAGATCCTGTACGGTATGCTGATGACCTTTGTTGAGAGATGGCACCCTGAGACATCCTCGTTCCATCTACCGTACGGCGAGATCACGATCACACTGGACGACATCTCGTGCCTTTTACATCTACCGATCACGGGTACCCTTCTCCGTCACGGTATGATGTCGAAGGTGGACGCGATGGAGATGCTGATTGCAAAGCTTGGGGCTAGCCCAGATGAGGCAGTTGCGGAGGTGACCTAGTTGAGGGGCGCACACGTCCGATTCTCCTTTCTGATACGCAGATTTTGTGAGGAGCTTGACGAGGCACGACAGGCAAAAGGGGATGCATCTGAGGTGGAGATCCACATGCAGCGTGCCCTGAGATGCTACTACTTGTTTTTGCTCGGCACGCAGGTGTTTATGGACACCAACGCCTATTATGTTGATGTCGTCTACCTCAGGTACCTTTTGGATCAGACAGAGATCCATACGTACAACTGGGGGGCGGCTGCGCTGACATACACCTATGCTAGGCTCTCCGATGGTTACCTCTGGGCATCCAAGACTGTGGCAGGCAGTTGTACGCTATACGTGGTAACAATCTAATATTCTAAGTGATTTTTTCATTTCTTTTCTTTCTATAGTCATTATAATGTTTGACACCCATGTTATGTTTTCCATTTCAGGCGTGGATTTTACAGCACTTTCCCAACATTACTGGTTGGGGGAGTGTCGACGGGTACACTGAGGATATGCCACGTGCTGCTGCATTTCTCCTGCTCAAAGGGAACCAGGTGCCCGACCCCTACAGAGTGTATCTTGATCGGATGGCTGCTGAGGACGTTTTGTATCACCCATATGCCGATCACAGTGTGACGCGCCCGTTCGATGAGGTTTCGCTGTTCTCAGGATGGTTGGCATGCAGTTCGACCATTACTGCTCGATACCTGCCGGAGCGCGTCTTGCGTCAGTTTGGTTACACGCAGACGATCCCCAGGATGCCTCATGCATGAGTCTGCTTCTCTAGGCTTGACCCGCAGGCAGATAGATGAGATATATGCTGACTTCCAGTCCCACTTGGTACCAGAAGAGACTCGGCCGACCAGAGCAGAGAGAGACTGAAGCGTTGCTGCCGGGTACATCGTGTGGTTCTACATTGTCTCACACTCATGCATGGTGCCCACTGCTGAGGTATCACCACCCAGACCTGCTCATCAGGAGATATTAGAGGAGCGACAGTCTCAGCTGGACCATACTCAGGATGTCCTACCTCGCTGTCGTCAGATAGAGCAGATAGCACGACAGGCCATTGCGGACGGTCACCTCCCTGAGGGCTCTAGTGCCAGACTTGCTGTGGATAGGATTATTGAGATTGCTCGGGGGGCACTTCAGTACCGCAGACATCGAGGCAGGATTGCGGGTAGGGGCAGAGGAGCAGGGGAGCCAGGAGAGATCCTTCGCCATACGCAGTAGTTTTTTGTTTGATGTATTCTATTTATATTATATGTATGTATTGTATTTTGACAGAGGTTTATTATGTATATATATATATCATTTAATTTTATATATGGATGTTGTCGAATGTATATTAAGTTGCGACGATATATTAACATATGCGACCAACCAACAAAACCGATTTAAAAATATAATAAAGTTCTGTTGTTTTCCGGATCTGCAGATCAGAAATGTTTCCGGATGTGCACTTCCGGAACGCATCAACGTTTTTTAAAAAGTTGGTGCGTCCGGATGTGCACATCCGAAATCAAGAGGCAAAATAAAAAATTCAGATGGTGCTTAAGAAATATGGGTGGTGTGATAAGAAATCCTCATAAAATTGGGTAGGATGCATTTGGTTTGTAGGATGAGAATAGTGAATATACAACCTATTTCATGTTATTATGATTAACTTTTTACATGTCATGAATAGGATCTCATTAAAAATAGGTAAAATTTCTTCATTCCTCAGTTGGTGTGAGGAATTTTTGTAAGGAACTAACACAGTAAACATTGCATCCTTGTCGATGTGTGTTAAATTGGATAATCTTAAAAAATGTAGAAACATGTTTGAAACATAACGCTGTTAGTATATTATGGGAAATGTTATCCTAAGGAATCTTTAGATCAGGAAGATAGGATAAGTTAAGAAAATGAAGATAAAATTTTTTTTTTTTATTGTTCTACATAAGAATTGATTGCATATAATATAATTTGAATCTGAAATTTTAAAAGAGACACACTCTCAAGATCCAAGCCTCTACTAATAAATTAACCCTTGGAGTTTGATAAAATATACATCAAATAGAATAAAAAAGGAAAAAAATCTAAAACTAATTTTTTATGATTAAATATATTATTTTATATTATATTTTTAAATTTAAATTTTAATTAAATAAGTCGTCAATTATGTTTAGTTGAGCCAACGTGTCAATGACAGCTACATATTAAACGAACATGTCACTTCTACAAAATTGATTCATAAAATTATAAAATAAAGAATAAAAAAAAGGTAAAACCATTAAAATAAAGAGATAAAAATGCATTTTTTCGGAGTTTTATATTTAAGCCCGGAAAAATGTTTCAAAATGGTAGTATTGTAATTAAGGGGTGAGAGTATATATTAAAACGACACACCTTGTTGCAGTTTCGCACTACAGTTCAAACCCCCTCGATTCTAGGTCGTCACGCCAGATCTGCCGATTTTTGCACCGTCAGCAGCCACCGTGTACGGCGGAAGACCATTGCTTCCTGTTCGGAACCCTTTGCCATCTTCTCCCTCTCCAACCGTCGAGCACAACACAGAAACGAAACATCTCTAAACTTTGAAGCAAAAAAACCCTAAGTTTCACAATGCAAGAGTTAGATCAATGGAAGGAACAGATTTCTCACCTGTTGAATGTCGCAAACGATTACATTCGTGAAATTCCCACTGATCAACTCTACGCCGCTGCTGCTATCGCGGTTTTCACAACCCTAATTCTTCTCCTGCGTGAGTGAGTTCGTCTTGTTGCTGAATTCTTACTCTTTCGATTGATTCTGTGTTTTTCACTGATGGTTTTTGTTTTTTTGTAGTTCGGTTTTTTAAGCGCAGCAAGCCTAACACCATTGTGTTGACGGGACTTAGTGGGAGTGGGAAAACCGTTCTCTTCTATCTGGCAAGCCGATAATGGCGTTTAATTTAATTTTGTGTTTCTGCTTCTATTTTGGTTTAATGGTTTAAGTGTTGTTGAATTCATGTTCATAATATGTTTAATTTTGTGTTTATTTATGAAAAGAACATTGCATGCGTGAAATGGAGTGGGATTTAGGTGCACAGAATGAATTGTAAATTTGTAATGCAGGATTCTGATTGTTTGTGGTATTTAGCAAATATAGTATTGAGCTAAGACTGTGAATATTGGGTCTATAATCTGAAAACAAGAAATAAATTGATTTTGTGGGTCTAATCTGTGGTGAGTTTTTCGATTGTTGCTTACAAGTTTTTGAACTGCATAACCTAGTTTACTTTGTATTATTACGCAAGAAAATACAATTGTCAGTCACATCACATATAAACAGCATATAACACAACAATTGCACATGTCACATAACAATTGAGTTTTGTTCAAATTCTGCTACACTATAGCGTCATTGTAGCTGCTATTTAACTACTCTGAGAAAAAAGAATCAAGGTTAGGTGGTTGATAATAAACCGAAAAATATGTTATTAGTATTAGCATATTAGATGGTGGGATATAATCTAATTCCTTAGGTAATACGGCTATTAATTTTCGTTCTATTCATATTTCCTGCACTCACATAATGTTCTTGGCACACTTTCTTTTGCATGTGTCAGCTTAGGGATGGCTCTACACATCAAGGTACTGTTACGTCAATGGAGCCAAATGAAGACACTTTTATTCTTCATGGTGAAACAATGAAGGTAGTGTAAGCCTCCTGCTCTCACGCTTGCATGAATGTAGTAGTTTAGTCCTGCAGAGATTTTTACTCTCACTCGACTAAATGAGAATATTCATCTTTTGTTGTTAATTGGAGTAACACTTTTGCTTGTCAAATTGGTTGAAAGTATATATAATATTCATGTGTTTCATTAATAATGATTTGGAATCAGACCATATAATAGACCAAATACTGTCTTGTGTATTTTATATTGTGACAGAAGGGAAAGATAAAACCAGTTCATATTGTTGATGTTCCCGGACATTCTCGTCTTCGACCCAAATTGGATGAGTACTTGCCTCAAGCAGCTGGCACAGTCTTTGTTGTTGATGCTTTGGACTTCTTACCAAATTGCCGTGCTGCCTCAGAGTAATTCCTTTCTTCATTAAGTTGCTATTCATCCTCTTTTTATAAAGTAACACTTTGTCAGTATTAGCTGTAAACCCACTGCGAGGAATATTAGAAACTCTTAAGATGTTACAACATTATAATTTTAATAAGTTATCATTTCTCACTTTTCCTTAGAAAGAAGGGATATCAGAAATTACAGAGATACTGATATGTTTGTTTTACGTATTAAGGTACCTATATGATCTGTTGACTAAGGGAAGTGTTGTGAGGAAGAAGATTCCACTGCTTATTCTCTGCAACAAAACCGACAAAGTCACTGCTCACACAAAAGAATTTATCTGCAGACAACTCGAGAAAGAAATGTATGGCTTTCAAGTCCTTAAATTTGTTTACCTTTACTCATTTTATCATTCCGCCATTACTTCACCCATGTCCTTATTTGTTTGCACATCCATATGTTGTTGATTGGTTCATAATGAAGAAATGATTGGTTTGTTTTTCACGATTTCATCTGTTGGCTACTCAGCTAGTTGTTTCTTTTTCAGCGACAAATTACGGGCATCAAGAAGTGCAGTTTCAGATGCCGACGTGACAAATGAGTTTACTCTGGGGGTGCCTGGCGAGCCATTTTCGTTTAAACAGTGCTCGAACACAGTTACAACTGCAGATGCTTCTGGCTTAACTGGAGAGATATCTCAGCTAGAAGAGTTTATCAGACAACATGTGAAGCCATAGCTGAAATATCATGTTTAAACTTGGATTGTTGTTAAATTAAATCTTTTCTGAATGGGGTTGTTCCTTTTGGTTTTTACCTCTTAAAACTCAACACAGTCTGGACTAAAAGAAAAAAGGAGGGGAGGGACAGGGTTGGACTCACTATGTTGGGATAAAATGATGATTTGGAGATCATGAAATGTTGATTAGACTATAATGATTCAACTTTATATCCCAGTACTTACATTTGCTTTAATACGCACTTAACGGTTTAATTAAAACGAGAATCTATCTTTTGACACGATTAATTGTAAGGTTGAGAACATAATCCATCTTTAATAACACTGTTTAAATACATAATTTTGTTCTCAACCTTGTGAATATAGCTTTCAGATATGACATGACGCCTCTTATTACAAGTTGAAAACAAAATTATGTAAAACATAACAAGGGATCTAAGATATGACATAATTCCATGTCATTTTCAATATTTTCATGTATTTAATTAAGATGGAAAAGTGAATTGTAGTATATCTTTTTCTCTATATGACTTTTTAAAATAAATAAGAAGTATAATTATCAATTTTTCTTTGAATGTAAAAAATGTGCTCTAAACACCTTTGAAACATATCCAAAAATAAGGTTTCTCTCGTTATATTTCTTGGATAATTATAATCTGGACTTCTTTTCCATGACCTGAAACAAATACACCCTTTTTTATATTGATTTGACTAGGTGTTTTATAAGCAATCATTGCAGAGTTGCTCTTGTGGAGTTTACAATGCAGCATTATTTTATTACTTTCAAAAGGAAAGAGTTAGCAACTCCTTCTTTAACACTCTTTTTACTACACCTTTTTAAGTTGTTAAATTTCTAATGAGTCATCCAAATCATTTGAATCCCACTTAAATTTGGAGGTATCTATATAAATTAAATCTAACAAAAGAGTCGTGTTAAAAAAAATGTGTGTTCGTAACATAATTGGGTTTTTAGCATCTAGCATATAAACATTGCACGCCAAGGAAGCCATGCATGTAAAGAACTTGGGGATAACTACTTTTATGCTATTTTTTCCCCTTTAATATTTTATCTTACTTGCAACAACTCCAACCATTACTTAATATATATCTTTTAATTTACTTAAGATGATTTAATCAATGTATGATATGATGGAAAATTTAACTTTGATAGAAGACATCACAACAAACACCAACTTACAAAACAGATCAGAGAACTTACATAATAAATACAAATATGCATCCCCAAAACTACCCCTGCATAAAAATGACAGTCTTCTGAACATTTTTTTGAGGGCTTAAGAGGATCTAAATTTAATCTTCACAATTTAACATGCTTTGCACAGGGTGAAAGTAGCTCTACTCCAAAGATTGATCAATGCTTGAAATGCTGTGTTCATCGTACAAATTGACAGCAACCAGGACACAATTTTGACAGCCACAAGTGCTTCAACTTCACTATTAAGGCAAAGATGGCATAACATGGAATGTGCATTATACCTACAGCCAAGTACCTAAAAGTCCAAAAATATGGCAACATGTATCAGCTGAAATAGCCCGCTTCAATCAACGAAATAAATTTCATATCCAACAATCGTTGATATGTTTGGATTTGTGATTTAAGATGGAGGGAAGTGGAACAGAATGGAATGGCAACGTTTGTTTTTTCAAAAAAAATATTACCAGTCCACTCCATTTTACCAATCCAAACATACCCGAATCAGCAAAAATAAGATATACATGCAATGTTACACCAAAAATTGTTCCCTGCTTGCAAGTTTGTTTTAAGTTTCATATATTTGAAGACCTTGACCGAAATTTCATAACATAGTTTCAATGTACCACCAATCAAAAAAGCTTCAATGTACAATTGTTTATTTTATTTTATTTGCATGATGTATTTGAGTATTGGTGACCAACTGAGTTAAGAGCATACCATAAGGGTGCAAATGGGGATGACAAATCAAGGAAAGGATAAGGCCACCTGTAACAAAAGATTCGGAAGTTTATGAACAAAATTGCACTGATTGAAAAGCGATAGAAATAAGATTTGATAAACGTTTTTACCAAAGCGAAACAACGGCGTGGATGATCCACTGAAAAATCACAAATGTAGCCGTCCACAAGATAAAATATGCAAATCGAAACACCGGAAAGCTCTGCACGTGTTAAAAAGAAATAGTTGTTGTAAATTTAAAGTAGAAAATTAAGGAGAATTATAAAGAAAAAGAGGAAAAAGAAAAAAAACTCACCATGGAGTTCAATGATGTTTCACCAAGGAGGAGCACTGCATTAACAGAGTGCATACTAACAGTGAACTGCAAATTGAAAAGTGAACATTTTCACATAAACTCTGTAATCGACGTTGCTTTGATATGCTAGTATCATCAATAATCAAAGAATGCCAAACAGTTTTCTATGTGGCTGCATTTATTAGGGATTAAGTTTTTATTTTCTCATCTTTTTCTGTTGCTTTTTTTTTCTTTCTTATCTTATGTGGCAAAGAAAATGCCAAACAATCTCCAAAAACCTTTTCAGTGTATTAGTAAAACTCCTAACCAAAAGAAAATTTACAGGCCAACAAAAAAATCAATTATACTTACTATATCGAGACGGAAGTCTTTGGGTGTCATAAAAGGATAAAGAACGAGCCAGAATACACCGTCAGTGAGCACCGAAGCACCTGCACAAGTCTACATATTTAAAAGAAAATTAAAACAAATTAATAGATTGCCCCCAGAGTTTATCCAGTTAATAATACAATAAAATTGGAATACAGTTAAAGAGAGACTGCACCGCAGCCTTTTGCAAACTTCTGATCATAGCACAATTATTCATCAGCAATCCCATTTAAAAAAATAATAAGCTTTGGATTTCAATTCAAGTTTTGAACATTTTACTTTGTATTTAAATAATTAACCAGGACTTTTCAATCTAGAGGGTTGTTCCCAATTAACTTTCTTGGTAAGGATAGCATAACTACTACTCCCATCTAAGTATAGAGCCGAATCCTTTTTCAGGCAAGTGTTGTTTTGCAGTTAATGGAAAATAACAGTTTGTTGAAATTCCCCTACGTTACAATGTTACTATAGTCGCCATTTGACAACACTTTGTACCAAAGCTCATATTGCAGAACAATAACGACTCGTTAAAATTTTCACTGTTCTATAGTGTCATTATAGCCTTAATTTGACAATATTAATCAGCGTTGGTTTGATCAAACAATATTACAACAGAAACTAACTCCCCTAAGTTGGACACAGATTAGTTAAATTACCTGAAATATTATTTGAATCATATAACCCCATACACCAGCAGTATTCTGATTGATAGTTTCCCGAGAGGCATAGGAACTCTTAGATAGAATAGGTACATCTGCAATTCCATCAAGTGTAGGAGCAACATAAGAGCCTCGTTCTGCATCTAATGTATTTCCCTCAAATTTTGTGTGGTTAAAGTAAATACAATAGAAGGAGAAACAAGATGCAACCTGAAATTGAAATTAAGAGCACAAGTCACTTCGAGAAGATTGAAATGAAAACAGAAAAACAAAGTTGATGGACATTTTCAGCTGATTTTTCTATGGAGCATATGTTAAGAAACTATAATAGCAGAATTTCAGTAATCTGACTAGACCAAATTCAACCCCCTCCATATAAAAAAGGCGAAAGAAATGCAAAATTACTGCAATACAAGAAAGGTTAGAGAAAAGAAGTAGTACCGCAAAGTAAATAGTGACCAAAGTAAATGTCCACCTGTTCAGCCGCCAAAAAAAGATAGAGAATCAGTCAGTATAAAAGGAATGCTCAAGATAGCATTGTTTCATCAAAACAAGATTTCTTCACGAAAATCTCACGAATTATAGTTAACCACTATAATTGTTTCTTGGCCGAAAAACAGGGTAAGTGAATAGCTATAAATTTGTGTCATATTCTCAGTTACATGTTCGTGATATTGCTCTGTGAGCTATTTTTTCGTGACAAGTAGCATTTCCAGTAGTAAAAGAGTGGCAATGCTTTGCTTAAGGAACAAACAATAGTTTACTTCTATAATATCATGAAGAAAGCATGCATCAAAACAATATTTTCAAATTGTGACTATAGCCAGCTCTATAACAGTGTAGTATAGCAAATTTGAACAGATCGATATTGTTCTGTGATATGCTATTCAGAACAAAGTTTTGTCAAATTGTAGCACTATAGTATTATAGCGTAGTGAAATTTGAACAAACTAGTATTTTTCCTCATGCCAAAATTGACACCACTGCATTCAAATCTATGAACCTTGTAAGTTTAGTTACTTCAACAAAACAAGTCTATAACCTAATTTTCTAATTTCATGTTAAAGCAGCTTCAACTTTCATGCAAGACAACAATATACAACATATGTGTAATCTAACTTACTGTGTGTAGAAGTAAAATATGCCACCACCATCAACAGCTACATTCGCAACGAGCAAACCCAAAAGCACAAGAAACGAAATTATTCTATAAGCAAGAAGCCATTTAGGATTAATTCCTTTAACACAAGTATTCCACGCTTCATCTTCGTATAACAATCCAACCGATTCTCGCCGCCCTTCTTCAACTACCCTCTCATTTCTTGATTTATTGAATTCCTCATACTTCCATATCAAAAATGATCCCAATCCCATCCTGAATAAAATAAATAGCGCAGAAAGGAAAAATCTCCAATTCAACCAATAGCTTAAAGTATTAGTATCTTGTGTCATGGTAGCTATATTCTCCAAGTATCACTTGAGAATCCTGTTAATTAATATTGAAAATCATCAGCTATATAGCTTAGTCCAAACAAATTATTATCATAGAACATTCAAATTCTCAATTGAAGCCCCGATTGGATAAACAACCTATTTTTCAGGTTTTAGCATAAGCACTTATTGTATAATCACTTATGAATAAGCTATTTCTATAACACAAGGTAAAATAAAGTCAAATTATGAACATGTTTTAAAAAATTCTTTGAAAGTGAAAAGTGATTCCAAGCATGCCCTAATTCAGAAGCGAAAAAGCAAAGGAGTGAAGAAGCACTTACAGTTGAGAAGTGAAATTAAGAAGGCGGAATCAATGCAAGAAAGAGATTTGTTTCTGGCTTGCATGAGAGAGAGAGAGACGTATATATGCAGTATGAAGATGTGATGAATCACACACACCAACCAATATAATAAAGGACTAATAAATAAATATATAAAATTGGTGCTATTATACCGATAGTTAATTGATTAAGTGGTGGTTAGCGCTGATATGGTAATCATCAATCTTTATTGTGATTGACATAGACTGGATTAGTCGTTCCGTAGACCGGTTATTAGTTATGATAAAAAAAAGGTTCTATAATGCGTGGTTGTTTAGATGGATGAATGTTACTACCAAATTAAAGGCTTTTCTTGTTTTTATGCTTGTTAACAATAATAACAACACAAGGGCTTTAAAGGTTTTTTTCTTTGGGTATAAAAATAGATTTAACCGTGTAAGTTATTTAGATAGTTTAATAAAGGACAATGTTAGTTGTCACAATCTTTGTATAAATTTGGCTTATTTACGTGTACCGTGATTTTCGTCCCAATACATAGACAAAATAGGAAGCTGTAATTATAATGATAATGATTTATACTTTCTCCGGTCACTATTATAAACAAAAAAACACTTTAAATTTTGGTCACTATTATAAGTAAAAGTCATTAAATTTTAGATTAATTAATACTTATATTACTATTATATCCTTAATTTAATTCAGAAATATTTAATGTTGAAAGTTGATTCATCAAATAAATTAAGGATATTATCGTAAATTTTACTTTGATTGTACATGAAATCAAGAAAATTAATTACACTTAACTAAATTTCTTAATACGTGTGAAAGTAGTTATTTTAACTTATACTATAATTGTGACCGGAGAGAGTATATTAAGTAAATTTAGTGCTAGTATTTATTAGTACGTGGGTAAAAATTATTGCTGTTTTTAAGATCCAAAGGTGAAGAAAGAGGAGTCTGCAATTTCACGTGGTGGAAACTATTCCACCGAGTATGTAGCCATACAATAACATAGGACAGGTCAATCACAATAAATTAGGTAAGAAAATGGCATAGTACTTTGTAATAATAGACTGCATCACTATTCCATAATGAAAATCAGAAATGATTAATGTACTCTCTCCGTCTCAAAATAAATGTCTCTTTAGCTTAAAATATTTGTCTTAAACTAAGTGTCTTTCTACTTTTTCAATGCAATATTAATTAATTTTTATCAACTTTACCCCTAATAAAATATTGTTCGCACTATTTTCAAAATATCAAATCATACTATGCATTTATGATAATATATAACAACCAATAGTTATTAAGGATAATTTTGAAAAATTGTTATATTTATTTATGCAATTATTTTTTTTTTTAAATTTATGTATAACAATCTTAAAAGACTTTTATTTTGAGACGGAGGTAGTAGATGGTAACAAATGCTGAATTGCTGATTCAAATACGGTGATATAGAGCTAGATGTACCAGGTTATCCTTCTAATGCGTAACACTGTAAGTCAGTTTAAGATATATCTTACATATAAGAAGATAGATGTCTAGGAAAAAGACCACACTGCCCCTCTGCTCCCTCACCCCCTCCACGTGGCTGCGTTCTCCTCACTTCTTGTTTCACATTCAGCCATGACTCACTTCTTGCTTCACATTCACCCACGTGGCTGCATGAAAAACATTTCTTGCTACAAACCTTATGTATTCTTTCTTTTTCTCTCTCTCATAACAAACACTCTTTCTTATGTTTTCAATGTTTTGTTTCATCTCTCTCATCCATAAATTTTATCGGTTTCCTTCTGCAAAACCCCATCTCATGCACCTCTTGAATTTTATTTTTTGAAACCCTTTTAATCAAATTTATTTTATGTTTTTTCGCAGCTTCGCTGAAGAAGATGGTTGTCAAAGGTGTTGATTCGCGAAAACTGAGACAGCGGACGGTGGAAAGGTTCTTGGAAGATTTTGGATCTGTATTTTGTTTCAGGTGAAGATCTGATGTTTCCATATATTGATTGTTAGGGTTTTGATTGATTTTGTTATTGTTTTAGGATTTGATGGATTTAAGGAAGAAGAACAAGGATTGTTAGGGTTTCTTCTGCAAAACGAGTATGGATTGTTGGATAAACAGGTTTGGATTTTTTTATTTATGAATTTTTATACTATGGATTGTTATTGATTTGGGAAAAAAGAGTCTTGACCAGGTTCTATATTTGTTTGTTTAGGTTTTTGATTTGGGGGAAGAGACTTTTTAGCAGGTTATAGGTTTTAATGATTCTTCTGGCATTTTGATTTTTGGTTGTTAATTTGATAGTTATATATGTTGTTATGATCGCGGATGCTTATATACTACAGCTGCCTTTTGAATGCTATTTTCATGGTATTAAGCTGCTATTGCGATTTCACTACTTTGTATGTCGTATTCTGGTTCCCAGAAAAGTGTTCGTCTTAACTCGGTGCATTGGTTTTTATTGTGCGTTTCGCTTCATTCGAAGCTCCGTGGATGTGCCGAGTTAGTTTATAGTGAGTGTTTTGTCGCTGTTGTGATTGATTTTATGCTGCCATGTTGTCAATTTTCGTTTCATCACATGATGCTGCTGCTTAGTGTTTATATTTTTGCGTTTAACTGGTATTTGTTGTTTGCTACTATGATGTTAATATTCGATTTCCATTTAATTACATCACATACCTGCTGTATTATGTGCTTCGATTGCGCCACCTGTTGTTATGTTGCAGCTATAATCAAGTATTGCTGCTGTTGTTCGGTTCGTGGCGACGTTTCAAACATTGCGACAATTTTTGGAGGTGAACCCGTTATGTGCGATTGCTGCGGTTATAAGTAAGGTTGTTTCGTTTTCTCGCTGAGTTTGTTATTGAATTCTGCAGTAATCATTTGTGTCGATTTTGTTCTCATTGAGGTGTTTAATTTGGCTTTATTATGTCATGCTTGGATGTTGCTTTTATACTGTACTGAACTTGATCTTGCACAGGCTGGGTCTCTACGTTACAAGCTCCTTGGTGGTCTTGCTGTGCGCAAGTATACTTATACCACTTACTAAAATGAATTGCACATTAAGAATTTGATTTTTTGTATCCAGCTTATATTGACAGTTAATTATGGAGAATTTTGTTACAGAACAGTCTATGAATGGATGTCTTCTATGTTGTTGTTTGTTAACAGATTCATCACTTGCTACTTTTTTGTTGATTTGGTTTGAAGAGGTAATGATTTTGTTTAATTCAGTAATTGATGTGAACTAGACTAGCTTTAGATCTTGTGTGATGTCTTAACTTGGTATCTTATCTGCCACTTCTCTCCTTTGAGAAAGGATAATGCTATGTTTAGCCATCATGGTTGAAACTGACATGATAAATGAATTGATGCTTGGTTGGGAATGCCTATAGGAGTATATGGAATGGTGTGTTTGAATTTGGATGGTGACTTGTTGCTTTTGATAGGTTCTATTGAGGAAAGCAGACGAGTGGATTGAAGATCTGGTTTGCTCAAAAGTGTCATCAATTCAGGATCGCAATCAAGAATACCGCATGGAGTAACACCAGCCATCTGTGTGCAGTTCACTTCAAATTCAGTCACTGTATCCATTGGAGTAACATTATTGAATCCTTTTGGTTTAGTACAAATATGAGTTAAACAAAGATGTTCTCAGGCTTATCTAGAAGCCCGTCGAGATTCCATTCCGGATGCGTATTGACAGGGCAGTGATGAGGAAGCTTATCCAAGATTTCCAGCCCCTCAAATGTGATATAATAATCTCACTCACAACATAGATGTAGAGCATATATATTCTACTGTCCTTAATAACATCTATGAAATCGTCAACAGTGCCATCATACTTTAGAGTAATATCTGCATCATGAATTTTTGTACTTATTACATATAGCATATTATATTCACAGTATCAAAATTCAGATGGGTGCTTGTAGCAGTTGAAGTGAAATTAATTACAATTTTCTCTTTGCTCTTAAAAGTCATATTTGGGGTTCTTTGTTTAACTTTGTACCAAATCCTAAGACATTTATGAGTTATTGATTTAACCGGCCTTCCTCTACCGTTTCCATCCTTGGCGTTATCAATAATTCCAAAGAGATCCAGTAACTGAATTATAGCTCCAAAAACATGTGATCACAGCTGGGATGCAATGTGAGGGTATTGAACTCATAGGAATCAACCTCGGAAAATGTCCCAGTCAATTTATTCAGCAAAGTTGACTTGCCAGTAACATCAAAACCAGGACCTCAGCAGTTTCACAAAATTAGCCTTCAATAAACCTCAATTGTCCTGAAAAAAATGGCTTTAAACTCATTTTTTATATTGCTTTATATACTAATTTGGTTGTAATTGTTATTTGATTTTATTAGGTCATTGTCAGTGGAAAGTTGAGGGCCCAAAGAGCTAAATCCATGAAGTTTAAGGATGGATACATGATTTCTTCTGGGCAACCAGTCAAAGATTACATTGATTCTGCCGTTAGACATGTGCTCCTCAGACAGGTTTGCTTATGCTCCTACCTCAGAATCATTTTGCCACCAAAGTTTTTAAATTGTTCATTCATTTTGTTGGTTATGGAGTTGCTAAATGAAAAAATGTCTCAACTGGTGGGACCTGATCTGGTTTGGCTTTGGTGCAGTGATTGGTGCAGGAATCTTTGTCCTCACTGGCCAAGAAGCTCATAACCATGTCGGTGCATCAATAGTCTTATCCTATGTAGCTTCAGGAATTTCAGCAATGCTTTCTATTTTCTGTTACACAGAATTCGCTGTCGAAGTTCCAGCTGCAGGTGGTTCATTTGCTTACCTAAGAATTGAGTTAGGTGATTTCGTTGCTTTCATAGCAGCCGGTAACATACTCCTCGAATGCGTGCTTAGAGGTGCAGAAGTATCTAGATCATGGACTTTTTACTTCACAAGCCTTTTGAATCATCCGAAAGATTCGTTTCGAATCAAAGCACATCATCTCAAAGATGGATACAATTTACTTGACCCTATAGCAGTTGTTGTTCTGTTCACCGCCGGAATGATCGCAATGATCAGCACCAAAAAAACTTCGCTTCTCAATTGGATTGCATAGGCAATCAACACTGCTGTAATCATATTCGTAATCATTGCAGGATTTCTTCATGTAGATACATATGCTTTGATGTTAGTTTATGCAGATACATATGCACTGATGTTAGTTTACTGTAAAGGAAAAGAAGGAATTGATGGAGGAGAGGTGTGCTGCTTATTGGACTACATTGGCCCCGAACCTTAAGATGAATCCAAAGGTACTTTTGACTCTTGATTATTATTTCTTCTAGCTTAAATGTGTGTTTTCTGTGAGTATGAATGGATATATATAACTGATTTTGACGTCCTTTGGCTTAAATTTCATATAGGGTGTTATTCAAAACATGAAAATCTCTTGCCAAATATCCTTAGCAAATGAAGAAATAAAAAACCCTCCATCCTTAACAATGGAAAGAAAACATGGAAAAGAAGATGTTTTTATTTATTAAAAGTAAAGGAAGTAAGTTAAGTCTCTTTCTTTTAACGTCTCTGTGTTAAGATTAGTAGTTTTCAGACCCTCGTAATTTGAAAACCACGTTGGGATATGAACTAATTTGAGCTATAAGCTGTGTGGATCCATTTAAAAGACAAAATTCTTTCAACACCTATTTACGAATTACTGAACAGAATGAGTGGATACATATAGTTAGTTTCTAAACCTTACCCAAACATTGTTATACATACCTTCTTTTTGTGCTCACTTTTGTAATTATCTTTTCATACTTAATAGCATTACTGTTTTGAGAACTTAACGTAACACACTTTAAGTAATACAACTGAATCAAATTACACCCAGGACAAACAAATATATATATCTGTTATATGTATACAAGCAAAACATGTGCATTCACAACCTCAAAAAGACTAGATTAAGCCAGAATTGTGAGAAGAATCTATATGAAAGAGAAGCTGCAAAAACATGGCGTATATTTTAATGAATTTTCTGGTGTCAGGTTTGTTTTCTGATATGCTTTGATGAAAGTTTCTGGTGAATTGGTTTGATGATTTGAAATGGTTGTTTGATGATTAGTGTTGTTATGGATTTCTAGGGGTGCTGGTATGCGATTGGATTGGGAGGTTGTTTGGTGTGGATTTGCTAGTTTATGGTTTACGGTTTACTGACATGGACTGGCTGTTTCATTTTCTGAATGGTTTGTACTGGTTTTAAATCTTTGTATGTTTTTGAATGCCATCATGAATTATTTCCTAATTTGATTGGATTGTGTCCTGAGTATTGTTTTGGAAATAAATTGAAAACAATGCTTTAGAATCAGTTATAGAAAAAGGACATGCCACTGTGGTCATAAGTTTATTTCCGCTTCAGCTTTGAACATGTCTGAACATGTTTTGATTCAAATTATTCCATTTTAAATTATTCCATCACGTTTTGCAGGGTAAGACCGCGAAGGACATTGTTGGTCCAACATAACACCATGCTGCATATTATGAGGAATGTGCCTATCGAGCTTACACTGAACCCGACGGTACAAGTTCAGATTGCATGGCGGAAAGAATTCCTTGAGGTATTCTACTCTTATTGTCAGACCACTTTAAATTCTTCTTCCTTTTTCCTGTAACATCTTTAATTCTCATCTCTTTCAAAATTTCGAAACCGACGAAACATGTGGTTGATCCTTAATTATTTCTTTGTATGTGTTGATGAAGAAGTTTGGAAGATATGGCGCAAGGCGTGAATGATGGCTTGGAAAGCGTAGTTTCTCCAAGGAAATTGAATGGTATGGATTTCTCATGATCTTCTTTTTTTTACCCTGTCATGTTTTACTTTTTCTTTTTAGAAGGAACTTAATGCTTGGCTTTGTCCATTATCTCATGGCTGCTTCATTTTTGCCTTGACAGAATCATGTTCACTGCAAGGACCCTTGGTTGCCTCATGGAAATCAAGTCTTGTACAAATTTCTGAACAGGGGCTGCAATAAAGTATCTGATAATGGCATGTATTCCTGCTCATCATTTGATAGATTTTGATGATAGCCATCTTTCGTGAGCGTTTGGATAAACTTGCTTTGAATCTTGCACTTGACTGTTCGTTTCCAAGAATAATTCATAACTTAACATTTTTTCACAACATCATATCGTTATATCATATGTTATAACGATATGATTTGTTAGTGCAATGACTATGTTTTGGACTGGACTGTATTGAAATAAAAGAGGTGAGCTATGAAATGTAAATATTCATCTATCATCTACTCATCTATCATTTGTGGATCAAGTAAGCATGTCTTGATAAACTTTTTGTCACTTCTTTATTCAGTTGCTACCATTAACATTTTGACTTTATGTTTAAAATGGAAAAAAAGGGAGAGTTGTATACTATCACGTTTCTGATAATCTCTATTGTTGTTGAATGTTACACCTCTTCATCAATACATTGCTTTTCTTGTGGTAGGGAAGATTGTGTTTCGTGTAACTGAAGAAAGTTTAATGCACCGTCTAAATACTATAACCCATCTTGCCTGTTTATCAATCCCTGGAAATTGCAGGTAAAGTTTGTGATTACATCTAATAACATACAGATCATTCTCTTTATAAAATTTGATATCAAACACTTCTTCATGCTTTATTGTTACTAATTACTTGACCAGTATTGAAACAGGGTGTTGATTCATGGATCCATGGATGAAACTGTACCTGTAGAAGATCCTTTAGAGTTTGCAAAGTTCATGGTACCAGTTTCCAAAGGATTAGAATCGTGAATGGATAGGTTTATCTACTGTTTTGAATCGTGTCTGCTTAGATGTATTGTTTTCCTTATCATTATGAACCTTGATAAAGTCCAAAACTAAACTAGTGAATTCATCTTGATGAGAAGTATATTCATGATCAGCCCCTTCTATGATGCGCAGTTCGAGACATACTGCAAATGGTCATGCTAATAATGACAATGAAGGTGGAAATGCAATGGTGTATCAGTCGGTTTCTGCGAATATAAATAGTAATTCGACTCTGCTTCCTCTTGCTGATGAGTTTGATAAGCATCAACGAGAGTCGTTTTCTTTTAGTGGATTGGAGAAGGTTCTGTATGGGCTGGGTATGGACGATGTCAATGATGGGATTCCTCGACTGCCTCGGACGTTATCGCCTAAATCTAGAAAAACTATTAAGGTATGTTGCTATTCTCATGTTTGGTCTTTCTGTTTCTGGTGTGTTTGCTTATTTACCATCAAAATGTGTTAGTAGAGCACTCTGGGCGAAAAGATGTTTTGCGGTAAAAACTAAGTAATGTTTTCGATAAAAATAGTAGTTTAAACAAAGTGATAAAGCGGGAAAGCAACATTGGAGACTGTAGACATTGACATTCATATCATAGTTTCAATTAAGCTGCATTGGTTCAATAAAATTAGTGGTTAAGCATCTTGAGATTGAAGATCATATAAAAATAATGTTGTTGGAGTTGAATATATACTAATATACTAATATAGTACTATATTAGTAGTACAATATAAATATTATATAATGTAGGTCAGATTATAGATTTAAAATTCTCATGTTACTATTACTGTATATAGTACTACTAATATTGTTGTGGGTCAGATTAGGATGATACTCTAAATCTCTAATCTCTGCTTGTTTAGTGTGATCTTATGTAAAGTTTAGTTAATGTTTGCTTCAATTAGGATTCAGTCTCTTGATTCAAACACTTATTCTCTGGAATGATTTGTCTAATAATTGAGATACATTTAGAAAAGTTTAAAAAATTATGTTAGATGATTGTACAATAATTCAATGACATTTAGTTCATTTTCAGAAACAGAATTTCAAACATACCCTGTAAAACAGACATTCAGAAGTGGTCCTAATTTAGAACATTATAAGTTATTCTAAAAACAATTCTCTGAAGTAAACTACAAATCTAAAGGCTCATGGGTTATGTTATTTTAATTTTAGTATATTATAAACATGAATTTGGTTTACCATTGAGCCTGAAATTTGTGACACCTTGGACCCAATATGAATGATGAATAAATTGTATACCTTTTAATTTAGTTAATGTAACTCTTGATGATGATATAAATTTTGATTGTTGTACCAATGATGTGAATTTACTCTTGATCTTGATGAGTTGGAATTTTGCTTGAATGATGTGGTTTTTGGTTTGAAACTTTGAATTATTGAAACTTGCTTAGTTTTGGTGTAACTTTAATCTTGATCATGGTTTGGAATTGCTTAGGAATCTTGTCATGAATTGGTTTTGAGTTTGATATTTGAGTTTGATAATATGAATTGAACTTGAATTTGCCTTGGGATTGTTTGAATGTGACTTGGACCGTGGCATGGATTAGCCTTTGTTTTTTGAATGAATTGGTGTGGACATCAATCATGAGTTGTTTTTGGTTTGTGTTTTGAGTGATGGATTGAACTTTGAAGTGTTTTGGCAATGGTTTTGAAAACTTATTTTTGACATGACTTTAGAATTATTTGTATGTAACATGAATTGAACTTGGACATGATGAATTAACATGACTTGGTTTTCGTTTGGTGGTTGGTGGCATGAATTTGCTAGCTTAGGACCTTTATTGTAGCATGACATGAATCCGATAATTCTTTGTATGGCTTGAAATTGGAAATTTGATGACTTGAAATGAGAACTTTAGAGTTGTTCGATTTTGGTTTGGATGAATTAAGGCTGATATGATGACTGATGATGAGCAAAATCCAATCATAAGTGTGGACTAAGTGACTAGGAATTGACCTGCTATTTATATGGTTTGATTATTTATGTATAATGTCTGACATTGTTTATGTTCTTGCAGGATGGAAGGGTAAGGTTTGTATGAGTTGGCCAAAGCTGGAATGGAGACTAAGGAACCAAAAAATGCTTGACCGAGCCATTTAAAATGGGCATAAAACTTTGCGCAGGGTTTGGAGCAGCTTGGAGGCATTTGTTCAGTGTAGTTTTAGGATTAGGATATTTGCATCTAGGAACTGAACTTGGATATTGAGTTTGATTAGGGAATTTGGATTTTGTTTTTGAAATGGCAATTGGCTTTAGGATTTTGAAATAGTGGATATGAATATGAACTTTTTGGATATGCAATGGAAATTGTTTTGAAATGTTGTTGTAATCACCTGAATTGGAATTTGAGATGTAGTTTGTGGAAACTGTTTTTTTTCAATCAAAGCATTGCTTATTAAGATGATTACCAAACTGGAAAAGAGTCATTCATCTCTATAACAAGAGGAGGAAAAACCTAAGGCTGTCTATTAATTTGAAATACAAATAAAACGCAGACACTTTGTCTCAGTGACATCACTCACATCAATACAATTTCATTTAGAATTGGAATTCACAATATGCTGATAAATCTTTAGCGAGACAATAATGCAATCCAAGGTTAGACTCATCAAGTCACAGTAACAATATGGACAATCAGATCAATAACACGGGTACCGTATCCCCATTTTTGTCATACCAAGAAACAAACCTCACAAAGTTTTCAATTAAAGCAATCCCTGTCTTAGCATCAAATATGATAGACTTGCTATCACCAACAAGGTCAGTAGATACAACATCATCTTCAGTGTAGCCCAAAATAACCTTGAGTTTGCCTTCTGACTCCTCCTTGATTGCAACTTTGATTTTCTCATAGGTTGCGTTCTTGGCAAGCCTTATATTGCAACTTTGATTTTCTCATAGGTTGTGTTCTTGCCAAGCCTTACTGTGAATCTCGCTTTTAACACTCGAGACGCTATAATCACTTCGATAAGGTTTCTGTTTTCCACATTTGGTTGTTTTTTTGGGAGTTTTGGAATTTGTGTGTGGTTTGATTGTTGTTGGTTTGAGTTTAGCGTTTGTGTTTGTTATTGATCTGTATGTAGATTAAATTCTTTGTTGAATTAAATTGTTTTCAAAAGCTATATTGGAGTTTTGTTGAATTAAGCTGAAAATTGTTTATGGACATGTAATAAGTTGTTTCAATAAGCTCTTCTAAACAGTCTTACCGTTTGTTTATTTGAATAGATAAGGTTAAATAAGCTAACTCAAATCATAGTCGTAAGGCTGGATTGCATTGACTTATTTGAACTTATTTAGTGACAAAAGTTTTGTGAGACTTATTTGAACTTATCTCATAAGTTATTTTCGGATTATTTTCATAAGTTCTTTAAGATAGAGAAAATGACTTAGGTCAAAATAATTTAACTTTATGTTATCTTTTGCTGTAGAAATAAGTTATACACTTATACATAAGTGCTTATCATAATAAGCACTTATGCCATATGCTGTAAATTAAGTTGTTTATTTAAATAGGCTTTAATTGTTTCATCCAGAAGGTTTTTTGCGTCAAGGTTATGATTTTGGGTTGTTGTTTCATTTTTCTATTCTGTTACCAACTATTTAGGAACTTTCGCCCCTTTTTTAGTTTCGAATTTGTTCTCAAATTTTGTCAATATATTCATCACCAAATTATTCTTGCATTCATATCCCTTAAATTGATTTGACACGGGGAAAATGTGATTTTGCAGAAAACTATCATGTTTGAGTATGATATGTTAAGATTAGTATTTCTCTCAAATTTCAAATTATTCTAAATATTTCATTAATTAAATATAATTTTAAAAATATTTTCTTTGTTTCAAATTATAAATTATTTTAAATATTTCATACAAATTAAGATTCGTAATTAATTTTTTATAAATAGTGTAATCCTCACT
Organism: Lathyrus tuberosus; assembly: GCA_022829125.1. Taxonomy (NCBI): domain Eukaryota; kingdom Viridiplantae; phylum Streptophyta; class Magnoliopsida; order Fabales; family Fabaceae; genus Lathyrus; species Lathyrus tuberosus. Next base: position 2,480,865 of record JALAZF010000538.1, read on the forward strand.
TCAATTAAAATAATATTTTCAAATATTATTTTATTAATTGATACTTATAAAATTCAATGATTGTATATATTTGAAATTGTTTTTAATTTAAGATACAATTTTTTAAATATAATATATGAAAAATTGAAATATATTATTGGTGTAAAACAATTTTTGTAAGAGATTAATTGGAATACACTGTCAGTGTAAAACTACTTTACACATTTAACCAATTAAAATAGATTATTTTGACACATGAGAAGAGAGAAACATGGAAGACTTTTGCTTTTATTTTAAAAAATATGTCTTTTTTAATTAAATAATATATGAATTCGAACACGGGGAAAATTTATTTATTTATGTTACTAATATTTATTTATACAATTAAAATAATGTTTTCAAATATTATATTATTGGTTGTAATTTATAAAACTAAATAATTGCATAAATATTTTTATAACAAATACCAACAGATGTCCGCGATATTGATTCTATCTTTTTTTTTAAATAAAAATTATATTTTTTATATTTACTCATTTTTATTAATCCTATTTTTCTTAAAAAAAATAACAAATGCGTGTAAAACACCAGTACTCGGGCTAACACACGGGTACTGATATTGATATCCCACGAAATAGATATTTGTAATAATACTTATATAAAATTTATTTATTTATGTTAATAATATTTATTTATACAATTAAAATAAAATTTATAAATACTATATTAATATTTGATATTTATAAAACTAAATTATTGCATAAATATTTTAATTACAGAAATCAATCGATGCCCACAGGTATTAATTACTTTTTTTCAAATATGCATTCTATTTTTTATATTTACTGATTTTTATTAATTCTATTTACTGATTAATGGATCAAATTTTCTTCATTAATTGAAGTTTATACCATTAAAATAATGATTTAAGAAATATTTTCCATTGATGTAAATAACAAAAATATATATTATAATAGTAATTTATTGTTTAAAGTGACAACAAATTATTGTTTTAATATCATATTAAATAATAGTAATTTACTATATGCTTATCAATAATTGAGTAATTTATTGGATAAATAATGATAATTTCTTATTTTCTATTAAACATATGATTGTTGATAAGTGTATATTTAATTTATATTTTAAGAAAATCAAAATAATTTTAAAGTCATATATTTGATTTTTTATGAGTTTTATTATTTTTTTAAATAGATTAATCTAAATCCAAAATATGTATTTAATATTGATTCAAATATTTGTATAACTAATTTCAAATAAAAAATAATATTAATATACGGGAAAAAAATTTATGGTTGATTAAAATATTTTATATACGGCCGCATGAAAAAAATAGTTTTTTTTTATAAATTAGGACGGTAGTGTTGTAGGTTAATCAATATCTGGACGAACACACGGGTACTGATATGAGTATCCCACAAAATAGATATTTATTTACTAAATTAAACAAATATTATGATATTATTTGATATTTATAAAACTAAATCATTACATAAATATTTTTATAAAAAATATCAAACGATGCCTGCGGGTAATGATTTATTTTAAATATAAATTATATTTTTTATATTTATTAATTTTTATTAATTCTAATTTAAAAAAAAATACAAACAAATCTGCATAACACACATGGGTACTGATATTGGTATCGGGCACGAAATAAATATTTGTAATAATACTTACAGAAGAATAAAAAATATTAATTTTTTTAAATGCATATTTATGAATGAATGATATTCAAGGTATAAATGTTTGATAATTTATGGTTACAATTTATTAAAATTGTGAATGTTATTTTTTATTTCAATATACGAATTATATAAAAAAATATACAAAAATAATATTTTTATTGCATATTTATAATTAATATTTATATATAGAAAATAAGAAAATTAATAAATAATTACTAAATTTTTTTTTATTATAAAAAAATGGTCATATATGCAATAATTTTTAATTATCCAAATATGTCTAAAATATATATTTTTTATTACAAAGAAATCAGTTTAATACATTTTAATAGATAATGATGAGATTTAAATGCTTTAAATTAGATATATATAACCTACATGAGATATAAAAGGAATCAATGGAGACCATGTCTTACATATTAAAAAAATGAGCAAAACTTAAATAACAATCGTATTAAAAACTTTAATTAGATTCATATAAAAAGTAAAAATATAATTATTTGTCAATTGACTTTTAAAAATTCATTTTTAAATACGAAAAAAATAAAGTAAATCGCTCGCTGAATTCAAACCCTACACATATAGGATATCTAAAAAATTGTATATTTAATTTTAATTTTAAGTAAATACAAAATTTTCACGTATCATTTTTATTCAAATTTTATGAATTCAAATCCTCACTTTTTCATGTATTTTTTTCTATCTTTTTTTTTAAATATAAATTATATTTTTTTATTTACTAATTTTTATTAATCATATTTTTTTTTTCAAATTTTAAATAATATATAAATTCAAACACGAGCAAAATATATTTATTTTTGTTACTGTTATTAGTTGATCTTTATAAAACTAAATGATTGTATAAATACTTTTATAAATAATGTCAAAACAAATATAATATTTAATAAAATATACAGTTAATTCAAATATATATATATATATATATATATATATATATATATATATATATATATATATATATATATATATATATATATATATATATGCTCCAAATATAGGTCACGAGTACGGGTACTGGTTTGTTACAAGCCCCTCTTATGTTCCTAATAAAAAAAAATATGTTTTTCTTTTATAACAAATATCAACCGATTCTCGCGGGTATTGATTTTATCATAAAAATCATGACAAATAAAAATCAATACGAAAAGTATAATTATAATATTTGCAACACTTAATTTATATGTACTATGCTATGTATTAGACCATAAATGACTAAACTATCCTTGATTAAATAAAATATACAAAATTCAAATTGATATATGCACCAAATTTTATTCACTAATTGAAGTTTATACCATTAAAATAATGATTTAAGAAATATTTTTTATTGATGTAAATAAGGAAAATATATATTATATTTAATGACTAATTGATTTATGGACCAAATTTTCTTCATTAATTGAAGTTTATACCATTAAAATAATGATTTAAAAAATATTTTCCATTGATGTAAATAAGGAAAATATATATTATAATAGTAATTTATTGTTTAAAGTTACAACAAATTATTGTTTTAATATCATATTAAATAATAGTAATTTACTATATGTTTATCATTAATTGAGTAATTTATTGGATAAATAATGATAATTTCTTATTTTCTATTAAATATATGATTGTTGATAAGTGTTATTTAATTTATATTTTAAGAAATAAATATGATTGTTGGTATCGGGCACGAAATAAATATTTGTAATAATACTTACATAAAATATATTTATTTATATTAATAATATTTATTTCTAAAATTAAAATAATATTTACAAATATTATGTTATTATTTGATATTTATAAAACTAAATTATTACATAATTATTTTTATAAAATATACCAACCGATGTCTTTGGGTATTGATTCTATTTTTTTTAATATAAATTATATTTTTTTATATTTACTAATTTTTATTAATTGTATTTTTTTTCAAAATTTTAAATAAAAACAAATGCGTGTCACCAACAGGTAACCGTGTGAACGCACGGGTATCATATTAATTTTTAGTAAAGAAGAAATTTACTAATTTTTATTATATTTTATTTTTTTTTCAAAATTTAAATATAAATAAGAACAAATACATTCCGAAAAAAAAATACATTATGAAAACAAATACATTTTAAAAACAAATGCGCGTCACCGACGTACACCCGTGCGAACGCGTATCATACAAGTTATAGTAAAAAGTGAAAATTAGAAAAATGTACTTTGTTTTTCAGTGAAATGATATTTATCCCTTGTGTCATGTGAAGTAAATTTGAGTCCAAGTAAACCTCAACTATTTGAATATTTGGTCGGCTCAAAACATAATTTATGTTAGTGTAGAATAAAGTGACAAAAAAAAAGAAAGAATGAATTAGAGAGAAAAGAAAATAAATCAACATAAATAAAAGAGACATGGATAAATTGATTGTCCCAGGATTTATAAAGGTTCGTCATACCACTTGGCCCACTCCTCTCTTCAAAAGTTATTTTGAGAGTTCAACTAAAACAATGTCTTCAAGCAATGATGAATCTAGAAATTCTAATTAGTGGGGACAAGTTTTATTTACTATAGTTTTATATAAAAATAAATTTATTATTTTATTATATCTATAAAAATAATAAAAGTTGCAAAAATTTTAAAATTATTTATAATTTTTTAATTCTTTGAATAAATAAATATGAATGACAAATAAAATAACTTAAATAGTTTTTTAGAAAAAATCACTATAAAACTTATTATTAGCTTTATAAATAACATTTAATATTTTGTTGAACAAAAAAAATTAATGATTGCCATACATCTAATTTAATATGGGGCAATAGTTAATATTTAATGGTATCAATATAAAATTATTGAACATTCATTAAACAAACTATTAAACAAATGGGGGCAGCTACCCCCAATTTAATATATGTAAGTTTGTCTCCGTCTTCAACTTTTGTGAATATGTCCACAAACCTTACTACAATAAATGAGAGATGTTATACAGACTAATCCTCCAAATCAAACAAGAGTTTTGACGGATGAACTCATAAATTAAATAGAGATTTTATCGACTAATCTCAAGAACCAAACAAATATTTTACCAAGATAATCTCAAGAACCAAGCAGAGATTTTACCGTGATAATCTCAAGAACTAAATAGAGATTTACCAAGATAATCTCAAAAATCACAAGATAAATCAAACAAGAGAATCACACTCTTGATGGTAAGGATGTATATGTAAAGAAATATAGATGTATGATTGGTTCTCTTTTATATCATAATGCATCTAGGCCGGATATTATGTTTAGCGTGTGTATGTGTGCTCGTTATCAATCGGCTCCTAAGGAATCTCACTTAAAAGTCGTAAAACGCATTCTTAGACATCTTCATGGTACTTCTAAGTATGGGCTTTGGTATTCTAAGGGAAGAGATTGTAATTTGGTTGGTTATACCGATTCCGATTTTGTAGGTTGTAAATCGGATAGGAAAAGTACTAGTGGAACTTGTGGTGTTTGCTTTCAAAGTGTTAACTCTAATTAATTATTCTAAAGCAAAGGTGTCACATGCAAGTATACATGTATGTTTGAATGCAACAAGTGATAAAATAAGAGATCGTACCCACAGGGAGTGAATCTTGATATAACTTTGAACTTTAAAGTATTCAATTCTTGTTTAAAACTAGTATGAGCAAGGTAACAAATAATAATAATGGTAACAGCAAGATTAACACAACACAAACTAAAAATCTAAATAAAGAAGGATAAGATATCACAGAGAATGATTGATGAGCTAAGATCCATTAATAAATTGTTGCTAAATAATTTCTATGATGTGTCTGGTTTTAGTTCTGCAAAATCTTTATAGTCTCAACTTCTTATCTCTAAGTAAGTTGAATTAAGTGAATATCTTTATCCTACTTTGTTAACCACTTTTGTTATGAAATCAGCATGTTGTTGGATCTCTCTCAACTACATACTTGTACCTTTTTCTAAGTTGATCATTCTAAGAAGCAAGTATATAGCAATGAAAACACATAACAAAATAACACTACAAAAAAAAAGGTCATCCGCAACGGACAGAAAACCGCGGTTATATGTAAAATAACCGTGGTTGAAAGCTTTAGCCACAGTTTAGCCACGAGAAATCAACTGTGGGATATGCAGCCGTGGCCTAAAGAATAAGCCGCGGTTTTTGTGTTTGTGCCACGTTTTATATACATCCGTGGATTTAATAGGCCACGGTTTAGGTATCTAGGTTAAGGCCGCGGTTTATCATGAGCCGCGGTTCTTAACAGTGGCTGAAGCTTGCCACGATTATTATTTAATGAATAGGGTTTTAATTTATGGCCACTAATTAAAACTGCGGCTACATTTTGCTCATGGTTTTACACCATTTACGTAAGCCACGGTTTCTATTTGTGAAATATATGTGTAACCATGTTTTTCTTTATGAACCATTGTAGATCAATATAATGTCTTCCAACAATACTCATTTTTGTAGATATTGATTAAAAAAATTAAAATCTAATTATACAATAAAACATTAAGCCACAACGTCAAAATATTCATTAAGAAATAAGTAAGTCTATACATCAAGTGACGCTACCGACTAATAAGTCGCAAAAATATAGACAAGTTTTGATACTATCATTCTTAAACGAAACCAAGTTTCTCTCTCGAGAGTCATCCCAAATTCAAAACAAAACTTCTAAGAGATAGATAATATAAAACACAACTACTATTAATTAACTCATGCATCATAATATTCTTCTACATCATCTTCTTCTTCTTCTTCTTCTTCCATATCTTGATGACACGCTTCTTCGACTCCATTCTGCAAGGAACATGATACATAAATTAATATAAGCAATTTTATAAATTTAATGTGTTTTAGGAGATTTTAATGCATTTTGAAATCATATATCATTTATCATTTGTAGGAATGTGGTTCATTTGTAGGCAAAAAGAGACAAAAAGAGAACAGTCAGTAGTTTAGAGTATACCTCTTCACAATGAGGAATATGAGTTGATGCAGACGAATGTGGAGCAGCAGGAGCATCATTAGTACTATTGGAACTTCCCAAAGCAGTTGCCATTATATTAGAGATCTCTTCGTCACTCATATGTGGGTTTTGTTGCTTCATTATTGTCATACCCTAATTTTTGACCATAAGATTCCACATCTTTGTGCATCATCTCACACATCTGCATGTTTTATTGCTAACAGGTTTGTACAGGAACTTTGTTTTCAAGTGGAGTTAGTGTTCGTTCTCTCAGTCAAGTGTTTCAAGACGTGGCCAATGGACTTGGATTCAAAAGGTCCTAAGGTTTTCTACTGGTTGTTTGCCTCAAAATTCCTCAACAGCTTCAACGTACATCTCAAGAAGATCAGGGTTGTCTTATTTTATGATGTTTGAGATATGTCAATTAAAGATCAGGTTATGCAAGTTGGCAGAGTGTTCACTTGATGTCTGGAGTTCAAATTGTCAAAAAAAGATTGGGTGTACAAAATGGTTCCAAGATTCATTTCAAGAACCATGGTTGTAAGTACAAAGTTCAAGTTGTGATTACAAGCTCGAGCATGTGTCAGGGTTCAAAATTCAGGATCTAGTTGTGATTGGGTTTGTACGGTTCAAAGAGTTTCATTCATACAAAGCTTAGATTTAATGTCATTATAAGAGACCCACGTTCTTTACCAAAGTTCATATTGATTGTTATTTACAAGAAGTTCAAATTGATAATTCATTTTAAGGCCAAACTCGAGTTGATTCTAAAGTTCAAAGTGCTTAAGATTCATCACAAGTGGAAATTATGTTTAGAAGTGCAAGAATTCCAACATCCTTTATATGTTTCAAAGTTCAAAATTTAATTGAAGATTCATAAATTCATTCACATGTTACGAGCTCCTCAAGCTCTAAAGGCAGAATCTGATTTGTTACCACCTCACATTGAGTATCATGCTCATATTTAAGTGTGGACTTGGATGCTATTTGAAAACAAGCGAAAGATTTTAGATTGATGTCATTAGCAAGGAAAGTTGATTTTAATTTTGTGTATAAAATGGCACTGCACGTTCACATTGCAAACACGTGCCTATGGTACTGCGAATTAAACCCAAATATTACATGATATGGCTAAAAGCATTTCAAAACCATTCCATGTGCTTGAATTGTAAAAAAGGGCCTTCTACTGCAAGTGGGCCAACATGTTTCAGAAGGCTGCAAAAGGGTTGAGACGTCACCAAAAAGATCACCTCAGTATCACGGCCATGAAATAAGGAGATTTGTGGACTTTTTGTTTCTATCTTCGTACCTACAGCCAGTATACGAAATCATCAAAATTAATTCATTCCAAGTATAACTAGACAGTTTTGAGTAAGAGCAGAATCATCATAATCAAAAGCTCTTAAGATAGTGTTACGGCATGTTGAACAAAAAAATCAAGTTTCACCACAATGTCGGTCACGGTTTTGGAAGGAGTTAAAAAGCAGTCATCAACTCCCAAATAAAATCAGATCTTCGGGCATTAACAACAAATATTTGCGGCGGTTAATACTAAATCAGCATGGTTTTAGCAAGAAATTGAGAGTTTTGGCCAAGATCAAACATGTTCTGTTAAAAAAGGAAACTGTTTTATCACTACATCATGGAATCAGGACAAGGAAATCACAACCATCATGCCTTTCCAAAAGTGAATATGACACATTCAAACCGTAATCAACTCACACTCGCCTATATAAGAGCAACGCATCAGAGAGGAAAAAGGGGGAAGATAGCAGAGAATATCACATTATAAGGAGAGTTCAGAAACATTCATACAAAGAAGAGATTCACGTCGCACACACCAGTAATCAGAACATTTCATGACAGTGAGAAAAATTACCAAATTCATACACAAAGTACCAAGTTCACAGAATCCACACGCAGAGTAGCATCACAAAACTCATATAGAGGCTTTGAAATAACACACTCGTAGCATACGATTGAAGGGGAAGAAAATTGAAGACGAAGTTCAAACACACTAATAGCAGTGCAGAAGAAATTTCATTCACAGAAGCCAAAACAACAACAACCGTGAATCATTAGCATCGCAGTGGCAGTACAAAGAAGAGGAGAAGCGGAAATACCTTCAAAAATAGCCAACGCCGTCGAATCTCCGCATCGAAGTCGAGTCGGACGAACTCCGACAGGTAATTCTATTTACTCCGCCCCTATTTCGCATATGCTATAATCGGTTGTTGTTTCGTTGCCTTTGATTGTTGGTTTCCCCCTTCAATATACTATTTATGTTGTCGTCGAATGGTCGAGCGAAACCGAGTCGAATTTGGAACGAATTGGTTTTGAGAAGTTGCGCTGAGAGAGAATCGAGAGCGAGCTTCGTGAGAGAAGACTAACGAGAGCGAGCAGGTGAGGGACTTCGTTTTTTCCGATTGCGTTGATGCCCCTTTAATTGCTGGTGGATCGAATGAGGGTGAATGACGAAGATGTTTTCGTGACAGGGAATGACGAATGAAAAAAATGAAGCGTATGCGCAGAGAGAGTGAGAGTGAGCGGTGATGAGCGTGATACACAACGCGATTGAGAGAGTGCAAGGAGACGATAGAGGGCGAGGTTTGAGTGAGAGAAAAAACTGAGGTTGAAGTTGAAGTTGGGTGAGGTAGAGAGGATCAGACAGAATAGGGTTTTTTGACCCGTTTCTTCTTCTAATTTGAAACCGAACCGGGTTTGGTGTTGACCCAACCCAACCTTTCACTTCCTCTTATTGGGCTTCAACTTGGCCCATTAAGGTAAATCCTGTTTTTTTATTTTTTTTTATTTTTTTAATCCAAGTTAATTATTAGAATTAATTTCTAATTAAAATTTATCTTTTTTTTTTTGGAATTTAATTTATTTAACTTTAATTAGAGTTTAGTTTAGTTCCAATTAGAATTTAGCTCATTTTAGTCATAATTAGAATTTATTTTGAATTCGCTTTACTTAGTTAAAATTTAGATTTTGAGTTATTTAATTAGTTGTAATTAGACTTTAAATTAATCGAGATAATCCTCGTTTTTTTTCTTACTAGTTGACTCTTGATTTACATTCTTCCGTATATTTCCCTTTAATCATTTCTAAAGGAAAGGTCTCGTTGTTGACCGCCGCGTCATACTTAAGAAACCTTAGGTCCTTCCCTACTTAGCCTAGCCTTAGGATCTGAGCCACCGTGCTCTATGCCTCACCACGAACACTTACTCTTTTACCCTTTCAACTTAACTTTTACTTTAGAGTCGCCGCACTCTATGTAGTGTCTTGCCATAGACGCTACCTCCCCCTGGAACCTTGACCACCGTCAAGAGTTCCTCACCCTCATTGAGGGGAACTACGAATACTCTGATTCCACTCCCGTCAGGATACGTAGGCACAAGATGCGATGTCTTGGCGAGTATACTTAGATACTAACCCCCTAGGTCCTTACCTTAGCACATACCCTTAGCAAGCAAGTAATAGATAACATAAATACTAACAAGAGGTTCCTGTAGAGTACTATAGACGTTTAGGATGCTAATACCTTCCCTAGGTGTAACCAACCCCCGAACTTAGATTCTCTTAACTTAGGTTTTTCGATCTTTAACCTTTTCTTTGGATAAATCAAAGACCGGTGGTGAATTTCTAAAAATTGCGATTCAAGTTAATCAATAGCTTGACATCTGATTCTCACCGCGACAGAAATGGTGACTTCACTGGGGATCTTAACTTAGAGGGTTAGGCCTAACTTGTTTAGTATTCTTATTTTTCTTGCTTATTTATTATTTTGCTTGTTTATATCTGTTGTGCCTGTTTTTGCTGTGTGCAGGGGTTCTCGAGTGGTAAGGAGTCCTACACCCGGACTTGAGTGCAATTATGATAGAAGATGATATGGTCAAGGATACTTTGACGGAGTCGATTCCTGAAAAGTTGAATTGAGAAAATCACCGCTCAGTTTAGGTTCTTTTGAAATTAATGTTGTTTGAACGAGTCCATTTGTGAAAACGATATTAATTTCGACCAAGAACCCGTGAGACTGAGGACTGTAGTACCTTTAACCCCACTTGGCCTTTTAGGATGTAGTGCGGTGACTATGTGGGAGTCCATTTCCAAATAGTTGTCACGCGATACTACACTCGGACGAGATCCTCTTGAGAATATTATTGAATACCAAGTGATTTGGGAAGTCGATAATATCCGAAAGATGGATTGTAGACTCCGGGAACTTTGTAGAACCCGTTCGGCAGGTACATTTGAAACTATAGTACACACCTTGGGAAGGGTAGACCATGGCTCCATGCTCGTGATCTTCAAACCTAAGCCTTGGCTTGTTTACCTGTATATGTGTATGTGTGTATACCTGTGTTTATGCATCCATTCATGCATTCATGAATAACCCTTTGGTTTCAAGGAACTCAGTTGTTCTTTCATTTGCAAAATCAAAAAAATCCTGGATTATAAAATGAAACTTTTTCAGTCTTTCCGAAATGTTTGCAACCTACTGTTGAGTTCCTTGAAACCATTGCATTGCATTACATATCATTGCATAAATTCGTTCGTCCAGCAACTCATTTCCAGCTATCTTTATCTTCAGTGTTACCTGTGAGTTGTCAAGCTGATTCCTCCACACAGATATCGGACTAGAGCTAACTACAGACGCATAATGGCAGAGCAAGAAGCACACAATGCTGAGATGCAAATGGAGATTGACGACCTTAAGTCAAGCATGGCAAAGCTCACTAAAATGCTCCAAGTCTTAATTGCTAGAGGAGAGCAACCCCAAAGAACTATCATCCAAGAAGTTTCAACTGTTGATCCTTAACCTATTCAGGTGCCATCTTCCACTTGGCCAGAGTTTAGTTTACCTCACAACTACTCTCCACCTATTGCATCTACTAGTATGATTGGTCAGACTGTTGGACCAATTTTTCAAGTTCCAGTTCTCTCCGAGCCTAGACCTGTGGTTCATGCTGTTGCCCAGATTACTCGACCTCCTTTTGAAAACCCTCTCTATGAGTACAATGTTGCCAATGCTCATGGTGAAGACCATGAAGATTTTGTTGAACCCGCGATTGTCCGTGAACATTTTCAAACTATAGACAAGAGACTTAAAGTCGTAGAGGGTACTGATTTCTTCAACATTGATGCAGAAAACATGGGTTTAGTTTCTGACCTTGTTATGCCTGCTAAGTTCAAGGCTATCGATTTTGTGAAGTACAAAGGGGATTCTTGCCCAAGAGCTCATTTGGTCATGTATATCCGAAAGATGGCTGCTCATTCCAAGAATCAAAAGTTGCTCATCCACTGTTTTCAAGATAGTCTGAGTGGAGCTTCTCTCAAATGGTATATGAATCTTGAACAAAACAGCATTCACTGTTTCCAGGATCTTATTAATGCCTTCATGAAGCAATACAAGTATAACCTCGACATGGCTCCTGACCGCCGTCAGCTGCAAAACATGTCTCAGAAGGATAAAGAGTCTTTCAAGGAATATGCTCAGCGCTGGAGAGAGTTGGCTTCCCAAGTTGAACCTCCTTTGGCAGAGAAAGAATTAACTGGAATGTTTATGGACACCTTGTCTCCATTCTACTGGGAGAAGATGATTGGTAGTGTTTCCTCCAGCTTCACTGATTTGGTTACTATTGGTCAAAGACTCGAGGAAGGACTTAAGAATGGTAAAGTATCCAAAGCTGCCAAATCTTCTAATGGAGCGAAGAAATCCTATGGGAACTTCCAGAAGAAGAGAAAAGATCAAACCAATGTTGTTATGTTTGAAACCAGGAGGCCTCGTCCTCGACCTCAGTATGTTTATCACTCCGATGTTGCTGTTGTTACTCCTGTTGTTGCTGCTCCACGACCAGCTCAAGCTCCCCAACGTCCAGCTATAGGACAGAATCAGTACCGTAATAGGAATAATTTTGATCCTATTCCAATGACATACACTGAACTTTATCCTGGGCTGGTTCAGAAAGGTTTGATTACTACAAGGCCTTTGCCTCCTCCTCCAGATCCACTTCCACGTGGATTCAGATCTGATCTCCATTGTGCATTCCATGAAAGTGCCGCAGGCCACGACTTGGAACATTGCTTTGCATTGAAGGCTAGAGTACAAGAGTTGATTAGAATTGGTATTCTCTCCTTTCGTGACACCAATCCGAATGTCAAGAACAATCCTTTGCCAGAGCACGCTAAATGAAGCTTTAGTTGACTTCAGCCGACTTCAGTGTTTCAGACAGGACATCTCACTCTTGTTTCTGATTAGTCACTAGACCATGTTTCTTATTATTTGCAATTTTCCTTATTTGTATTAGCTATTTGCTTTCGACTTATGTTTTTACTTTCATAATTAATAAAATGAGCATTGCAACTTTTGGATTCAATTCATTTGCTTTTGTTATTTACATCTTTACGCTTTATCTTAAAAAAAAAATTATCTCTTTTCCACTTTCTTTTTTGTGATTATGCAAAGATTGGAGGGAGGATGATGAAAACGTAATTGCTGTCGCTATGCTTTCAAATGAAAACTTTGCTGAGGATGTAAGGCATTGTTTCAATTCCCAAACACTGGAGAAATAAGGAAGATAACCCCTCGTCAACCCCTTTGAGCTTAGAAGTAGGAGTTTCTTTCTTTACAAATAAAAACCTGCAATCTTTAACTTGGGGCAGGGTAGTTCTCAGTTAACTTGATTGTGCATTCAAATACAAGAGTTTCATTCAAGACACCTTTCATATAAAGGTTGCATTCTCAATTTTTCCTTCGCACGCAACAAGCAAGTGTCGAAGATGTCTTTCAAGTCAAAAGTCGATGATGGTTCGCCGTAATCATTAAGCCAAGCAGTCACTTTCTTTAAAAAAAAAAAAAGATAAAAAAATAAAAAAAGGAAAAAGCCCGCTAAGTCGAAACCTGTGAAGGAGACTTAGGCAGAAAAAAACTGGGGCATCCCGCTGACTGTAAGATTCACGAGAAACAGTTCAGGCAAAAGTTAGGGATAATAAAAAGGAGAAATCTTTAAATCCTTACCATGAAATCCTCAATGAAAAAAAACAACCAAGAGTTATAAGGAAGTAGTGACTGTCATCTCAAAAGTCCCTTAACTTCTGAACCATCATCACTATCATCAATGCAATCCCTAACCTATGGGAACCTGAGTGCAAAATCTGAGTTAACTGAGTGTAGGACTGGAGATCATCACCAAGATTGGGTGGGTACAAATAAACTTTGAGCCTTTATCCTTTATTTCTTAAACCGTGAACCAGGCCACGTTATAACCCTCAAAAGACCTAATTGAAGCAAGGTTATTTTGAAAGTATACTACAACGAGGTTACGTAAACTGACTCCTAAAGATCTTTGCAGATCATTTTTTTTAGCATCACGCCTTTTTGCTTTATCTTTCACTTTTAAACGTCTTAAACCACCGTGTTCTGACCAGTGACCCTATTGCTTTACCTCTTTCCAAAAATGATTTTGATTTCAAAAGTTGCATGAACTTTGCATTTACTATGTTTGTATGAACACTTTTGTTTGCAATCTGGCTTCCGCTTAAGGAATTTTCAAACATTTGAGAAACTTGGTCAGTGATCCAATCAGGGGCAAGTTCCTTCCAGATCCTATTGAGAATCAGTTCAAGATTTGTTCAGTGCAAGTCCTTCTCAGAATTGGTTTATACAGAAGACTTTTTCAAGACTCGTGCTGGGGAAAGCTTTCCAAGTGCACAGTAATTCAGTCATTTACAGAATCAAACAAGCTGAAGTAATAATCAGCGCATCTACCACAGTCAACCAATCTGGGGCAGTTTACTTGAAGAATCCCCATGCAGTTTTCCATCCTTCCTACAAGGATCATCAACTTGATGCAGTTTACCAATGTGCCAGGGTTGTGTTCAGTAGCATCTTTAGTTCCAAAGAAGAATGACAGTGATCTCTGTGTTGAGGAATCAGTATTCAAGTTTTGTCTTCTCCACAAAAGAGTCGAGTCGTGTCTTCGACGTCTACATTGCATTTACATTTGCATTTGATCATATATCATCTGCATAATTCATATACATATGCATAGCAAGAGTGTCATCCTCATTTTGCACTCATTTGCATCCTCCATAGGTCGTATTGTTATTCACGTCTTACCTTGTGGTCAAAGTCCAACTTACTTGGCACCTACCAAACAAATATTGTCGCTTTTATCCAATGCTTTCTTGGGTATCTCCTTGTTCATATTCGTTCAATGCTTTCCTGGACGTTGTGGTTTCCTTGTCCAATGCTTTCTTGGATCCTTTCTTTGTTCACATTCATCTAAAGCCATTATTAGATATTGTGATTATACCTTTCATTCAAAGCCATTATTGGATGACTGGTTTCTTTACCATCTGATGCTCTTTCGGATGGGTCCCTCTTTCTGATGTTCTTCCAGATCGAGTCTTTGTTCACTTTCATCTAAAGCCATTATTAGATATTGTGATTATACCCTTCATTCAAAGCTATTATTGGATGATTGGTTTCATTGCATTTAATGCCATTCTTGAATGTAGTCTTTGTTCACCTTCATCTAAAGCCATTATTAGATATTGTGATTACACCTTTCATTCAAAGCCATTATTGGATGTCTGGTTTCTTTACCATCTGATGCTTTTCCGGATGTGTCCCTCTTTCTGATGTTCTTCTAGATCGAGTCTTTGTTCACAGTCATCTAAAGCCATTATTAGATATTGTGAGTCATACCTTTCATTCAAAGCCATTATTGGATGTCTGGTTTCTTTACCTTGTTCACTTTCATCTGAAGCCATTATTAGATATTGTGAATGTACCTTCATTCAAAGCCATTATTGGATGTCTGGTTTCTCTACCTTGTTCACATTCATCTAAAGCCATTATTAGATATTGTGATTGTACCTTTCATTCAAAGCCATTATTGGATGACTGGTTTCTTTGTGTCACATTCATCTAAAGCCATTATTAGATATTTTGATTGTACCTTGATTCAAAGCCATTATTGGATGTCTAGTTTCTCTACCTTGTTCACATTCATCTAAAGTCATTATTAGATATTGTGATTGTACCTTTCATTCAAAGCCATTATTGGATGACTGGTTTCTTTGTGTCACATTCATCTAAAGCCATTATTAGATATTGTGATTGTACCTTCATTCAAAGCCATTATTGGATGTCTGGTTTCTTTACCTTGTTCACTTTCATCTGAAGCCATTATCAGATATTGTGAGTATACCTTTCGTTCAAAGCCATTATTGGATGACTGGTTTCTTTGTGTCCAATGCCTTCTCGAATTACATTATTTTGTCTCGTTATCATCTGTTGCCTTCTTAGATATTGTGAGTTTACCTTTCATCCAAAGCCATTATTGGATATTTGGTGCTTTTCTTCATCCAATTCCATTCTTGGATGATGTTTTCCGGATACTTTGCTTTGTTTCAATTCGTTTCTGACACAACTGTAACACTTTTCTCCTGTGACACCATTCCCCATAGGATCCTTGTCTTTGCATTCATTTCATATCATATCATCGCATGTCATGTCATGTCATGTCATATGCATTTGTGGCATCTTAGGGCCAAAAATCGTGCATGTTTGTATTTAAGTCTCTCATATCTCGTCGATATGAAAATTTCAATCTCCATATCTTCGGATAGAAGAAACTTAAATAGGGGCATCTGTCATACCCTAATTTTTGATCATAAGATTCCACATCTTTGTGCATCATCTCGCACATCTGCATGTTTTATTGCTAACAGGTTTGTGCAGGAACTTTGTTTTCAAGTGGAGTTAGTGTTCGTTCTCTCAGTCAAGTGTTTCAAGACGTGGCCAATGGACTTGGATTCAAAAGGTCCTAAGGTTTTCTACTAGTTGTTTGCCTCAAAATTCCTCAACAGCTTCAACGTACATCTCAAGAAAATCAGGGTTGTCTTATTTTATGATGTTTGAGATATGTCAATTAAAGATCAGGTTATGCAAGTTGTCGGAGTGTTCACTTGATGTCTGGAGTTCAAATTGTCAAAAAAAGATTGGGTGTACAAAATGGTTCCAAGATTCATTTCAAGAACCATGGTTGTAAGTACAAAGTTCAAGTTGTGATTACAAGCTCGAGCATGTGTCAGGGTTCAAAATTCAGGATCTAGTTGTGATTGGGTTCGTACGGTTCAAAGAGTTTCATTCATACAAAGCTTAGATTTAATGTCATTATAAGAGACCCACGTTCTTTACCAAAGTTCATATTGATTGTTATTTACAAGAAGTTCAAATTGATAATTCATTTTAAGGCCAAACTCGAGTTGATTCTAAAGTTCAAAGTGCTTAAGATTCATCACAAGTGGAAATTATGTTTAGAAGTGCAAGAATTCCAACATCCTTTATATGTTTTAAAGTTCAAAATTTAATTGAAGATTCATAAATTCATTCACATGTTACGAGCTCCTCAAGCTCTAAAGGCAGAATCTGATTCGTTACCACCTCACATTGAGTATCATGCTCATATTTAAGTGTGGACTTGGATGCTATTTGAAAACAAGCGAAAGATTTTAGATTGATGTCATTGGCAAGGAAAGTTGATTTTAATTTTGTGTATAAAATGGCACTGCACGTTCACATTGCAAACACGTGCCTATGGTACTGCGGATTAAACCCAAATATTACATGATATGGCTAAAAGCATTTCAAAACCATTCCATGTACCTGAATTGTAAAAAAGGGTCTTCTACTGCAAGTGGGCCAACATGTTTCAGAAGTCTGCAAAAGGTTTGAGACGTCACCAAAAAGATCACCTCAGTATCACGGCCATGAAATAAGGAGATTTGTGGACTTTTTGTTTCTATCTTCGTACCTACAGCCAGTATACGAAATCATCAAAATTAATTCATTCCAAGTATAACTAGACAGTTTTGAGTAAGAGCAGAATCATCATAATCAAAAGCTCTTAAGATAGTGTTGCGGCATGTTGAACAAAAAAATCAAGTTTCACCACAATGTCGGTCACGGTTTTGGAAGGAGTTAAAAAGCAGTCATCAACTCCCAAATAAAATCAGATCTTCGGGCATTAACAACAAATATTTGCGGCGGTTAATACTAAATCAGCATGGTTTTAGCAAGAAATTGAGAGTTTTGGCCAAGATCAAACATGTTCTGTTCAAAAAGGAAACCGTTTTATCACTACATCATGGAATCAGGACAAGGAAATCACATCCATCATGCCTTTCCAAAAGTGAATCCGACACATTCAAACCGTAATCAACTCACACTCGCCTATATAAGAGCAACGCATCAGAGAGGAAAAAGGGGGAAGATAGCAGAGAATATCACATTATAAGGAGAGTTCAGAAACATTCATACAAAGAAGAGATTCACGTCGCACACACCAGTAATCAGAACATTTCATGACAGTGAGAAAAATTACCAAATTCATACAGAGAGTACCAAGTTCACAGAATCCACACGCAGAGCAGCATCACAAAACTCATACAGAGGCTTTGAAATAACACACTCGCAGCATACGATTGAAGGGGAAGAAAATTGAAGACGAAGTTCAAACACACGAATAGCAGTGCAGAAGAAATTTCATTCACAGAAGCCAAAACAACAACAACCGTGAATCATTAGCATCGCAGTGGCAGCACAAAGAAGAGGAGAAGCGGAAATACCTTCAAAAATCGCCAACGCCGTCGAATCACCGCATCAAAGTCGCGTCGGACGAACTCCGACAGGTAATTCTATTTACTCCGCCCCTATTTCGCATATGCTGTAATCGGTTGTTGTTTCGTTGCCTTTGATTTTTGGTTTCCCCCTTCAATATACTGTTTATGTTGCCGTCGAATGGTCGAGCGAAACCGAGTCGAATTTGGAATGAATTGGTTTTGAGAAGTTGCGCTGAGAGAGAATCGAGAGCGAGCTTCGTGAGAGAAGACTAACGAGAGCGAGCAGGTGAGGGACTTCATTTTTTTCGATTGCGTTGATGCCCCTTTAATTGCTGGTGGATCGAATGAGGGTGAACGGCGAAGATGTTTTCGCGACAGGGAATGACGAATGAAAAAAATGAAGCGTATGCGCAGAGAGAGTGAGAGTGAGCGGTGATGAGCGTGATACACAGCGCGATTGAGAGAGTGCAAGGAGACGATAGAGGGCGAGGTTTGAGCGAGAGAAAAAACTGAGGTTGAAGTTGGGTGAGGTAGAGAGGATCAGACAGAATAGGGTTTTTTGACCCATTTTTTCTTCTAATTTGAAACCGAACCGGGTTTGGTGTTGACCCAACCCAACCTTTCACTTCCTCTTATTGGGCTTCAACTTGGCCCATTAAGGTAAATCCTGTTTTTTTTATTTTTTTTATTTTTTTTAATCCAAGTTAATTATTAGAATTAAGTTCTAATTAAAATTTATCTTTTTTTTTTGGAATTTAATTTATTTAACTTTAATTAGAGTTTAGTTTAGTTCCAATTAGAATTTAGCTCATTTTAGTCATAATTAGAATTTATTTTGAATTCGCTTTACTTAGTTAAAATTTAGATTTTGAGTTATTTAATTAGCTGTAATTAGACTTTAAATTAATCGAGATAATCCTTGTTTTTTTTCTTACTAGTTGACTCTTGATTTACATTCTTCCGTATATTTCCCTTTAATCATTTCTAAAGGAAAGGTCTCGTTGTTGACTGCCGCGTCATACTTAAGAAACCTTAGGTCCTTCCCTACTTATCCTAGCCTTAGAATCTGAGCCACCGTGCTCTATGCCTCACCACAAACACTTACTCTTTTACCCTTTCAACTTAACTTTTACTTTTGAGTCGCCGCACTCTATGTAGTGTCTTGCCATAGACGCTACCTCCCCCTAGAACCTTGACCACCGTCAAGAGTTCCTCACCCTCATTGAGGGGAACTACGAATACTCTGATTCCACTCCCGTCAGGATACGTAGGCACAAGATGCGATGTCTTGGCGAGTATACTTAGATACTAACCCCCTAGGTCCTTACCTTAGCACATACCCTTAGCAAGCAAGTAATAGATAACATAAATACTAACAAGAGGTTCCTGTAGAGTACTACAGACGTTTAGGATGCTAATACCTTCCCTAGGCGTAACCAACCCCCGAACTTAGATTCTCTTAACTTAGGTTTTTCGATTTTTAACCTTTCCTTTGGATAAATCAAAGATCGGTGGTGAATTTCTAAAAATTGCGATTCAAGTTAAACAATAGCTTGACATCCGATTCTCACCGCGACAATCATGGTCTTAAAAAGTGCCTTCATACCATCCATCTCCCTCTTCATGCCAGCCACTTCATCACTATGCTGCTTTTTAATAACCATAATTTCTTCATTTCTTTTAAGCATGGTTGGTGTCGTTATTCTTCCATAGCAACGAACTCGACCAGATTTTTCTTTCCCAAACAATGACTTAAATGTCTCGGATTTAGTTGAGTTCTGAACTGAATCTTGAAGCTTATCCTAATTAAAAAATATTCAACACTACTGTAAGAAACACAAACTTCAACAACAGCTTAAGATACTATAAGTATACTATAACTATAACTATTTATCATTCAACTTTAACAAAATGACATGACCATCGTGCACTCTAACTCACATAGCTATAATCATATAGACTCACACCAATGTTTTACCAATTCAAATCACACATGATTTTGAGACTCAGAAAGCAATACTTTACAACAACAACAGCAAATTACTTTACACCAATGAAAGCAATACTTTACACCATGCAAACATAGTGAGCTAAAAAAGAACAACAACAACAGATGATCACTCCTCAAATCAATCTACCAGTCATGTCTCCAACACTTTCCAAATGACACAAATTACAACGACATCTCAAACTAACTCAAGTCATAGATTACAAAGTGATATAGGTTTTAAAACCAAACAGGATCAGTGAAGAAAAACCAATTGGAAAAAAGCACGTTGCGAACATAACATCTCTAAAACAAGACCAAACAGCATTCTATATTGTCATGCAGTAGTTGACTTATGCATATCCTAAGACCTTCAGACTGTAACAAAATAAAACATACTTTCCCTGCTCCAAATTTCCAAACTGGTAGTGTCCAGGTTACACAAATTCAACAGGCATGGTTTGAAAACTCATATTCTAACCAAAAGGCATGGTTTAAAAACCAGTCCTCAACCATTCAGAGCAAAGCAAAAAGATAGACTTGTTGCTAACAGTCATTGATGAGGTGAGATCAACATACATGTCTCTTTTCTTAGCAACTAAATCCATCAATAAAACAGAAAACTTACAATTGCAGTTTGTGTTTCCTCATCCACTTGTTTTCCTTTTCGACTTTGTCGAGTCTCAATGAACATCTCTGCTTGGCTAACTTCCTTTCCGTCATCTTTCTTTGCACGCTACATTGGTTGATATTAAACACAAACAATTATGAATCACTCAACCAACAAAGAATTATAAATTAAAGAATGTATAAACACCCTACCAATTTTGCACGAATCCTTGCAAAGTTCGTTGGTCCCATACGATGCATGTACTTTTGCTTAGATCTGTTCGCAGCATTTACTTTGCTTATTGCCTACATTGTGGAAAAGCAAATTAATGTTAGACAATAAAATATCAAAGTTTTGAATAAGTCATAAAATTATCTTACTTGGATTTTACTATTTTTCCAATAGGCTATCAATTTCTTGAAATGAGCTACAGGTACGGTCTGGGGACGATGTTTCAATCTTTCACTCATAGTAGTGTACTTTAAAAAGCAACTCTTTTTGATATCTTTCTTGTAACGCCTCCAAGCATCATTTATGCGAGAGAAAACTGCTTTAGTTTCGTTTTCAGAGATAATGAATTTATCCTACTACAAAGAAGGAAATTAGATACAAGTAACAAATTAAAGGACACTAGTAACAAAATGAGAAAAAACTCTTTTTGATCTTACAGTAACAAATTCCCATATACGGTCTTGGTTAGCATTCTTCAAAGCTTTGAAGTTAGTGAAAACTAAAGGACACAAGTCTGAATTCCTCGCGATAGTGCCAAGGAAACAACTCAAATCTGACACGGTTCGATCATTGGGTCCAATAGGCTCTCCATCATCGTCTAATACCACCTCTTCACGATCCTCGCTCTTTCTAGCATGGATTTTCAAACATTGTGTTGGTCCATGTGTCCTTTTCTTACTTGTCCCTGTGTTAGATAAACTATTAAAATGGGATATAAATTTGAATGAAATAATAATTAAGAATAATGCATGCCACAAACAAATTTTACTACCATCGGTTTTTTCACTTTCAATTTGCTCGGTGTTTTCTTCTTCGCCCATTATATTTTCTTCTTCCTCAAAGTTTTCACCTTCATCTTCGTCTTCACCATTTTCCCCATTTTCTTCGAGGAATTTTTCAATTGAAGTCGATTTACACATTGGTATTCTTTTTGTCTTCTTCAAGGCGCTTTCTTGCTCTGTCCTTGAATTTCCATCATCTTCCATCACTGCCCTTTTCATAGGATTCTTCTTTGACCTTGAATCAGCAGTGTCAACCACCTGTTTCTCCTTAAGTTGATGGTTTGCACTTGAAGGTTGCTGCTTCGCACTTGAAGGTTGTTGGTTTGCACTTGAAGGTTGTTGCTTTGCACTTGAAGGTTGTTGCTTTGCACTTGAGGGTTGTTTTTTTTACTTTGAATCAGCAACTTCAGCCCCTGTTTTTGTGGAAGCTTGCTGCCTGGTCCTTGAATCAGCAACTTCAGCCCTTGTTTTTCTGGAAGCTTGCTGCCTGGTCCTTGAATCAGCAACTTCAGCCCCTGTTTTTCTTGGTGTCGTTGTCCTCTTTTTGGTTGGATATAACACATTATTTGAACTATCAATTGCTTGACCAGTAGTTTCAAGGTTAGATAGCTTGATTAGTTCCCCAGATGCAGGCACAAATGGAGGTCGGATGCCTACTTTTCTCGTGAGTTGGTTGTTACTATTTACCATCTCACATTTTATATCATACTTCTTAGCCAATTCAGCACTAGATCTAAATAGAGGCAACCGGAAATTGGCTGTAACTTGTTCACCCTTTCGTGCTGCATTCGTCTTCTTTTGTAAGTTTGATACCTTCTTCATTTTCTGTTAACATTGAAAAAAACATAACATTAGGAATAATTTAATCAAAATTAAAAAGTAGCATTTTAACCGACAGTATGCAACAAATACGAAAGTAACACTATACATCAGTCCATGAAATCAAATAGAGTATCATCATAATCAGAATCCTCTCCATCACTTTCAGCTTCTTTCATTTCGTGAGAAGGTGTTTCAATTACTGTTGCAGGTATGTCTTCCCTAACCCAATTTAGTTCACCATCACCATCACTATTTTCTCCATGAGAAGGTGTTTCAGCTTGTAAGTTTGAAGGGACACCAATGTTAAAGAAATCTCGTGGAACTGTTTGCAGAGCATAATGCCTGTTTGGATCAAAAGGGTCTTGGACATAGTAACATTGATGAACTTGAGAAGGTAGCACAAACGGATCATTCTGATAAATTCTCTTATTGAAACGCACATAAGTAAGTCCGTATTTGTCTTTTTCAACCTCAAACCAATCGCATTTAAACAACACAAAGTTGAAGTTGCCATAGTAATACACTACAAGAAAATTATGGTTTTACGACACAAAAATTGTGACAGTTAGTTGATAACCGTCGTAACTCTAATATAGAGACGCGTTTCACGACAGTATACACCTACCGTCCTTACAATTTTTAAAAATTAATAAATATTACGACTGTTATCATTAAACCGCCGTACAAATAAGTTCACGACTGTCTCAAGAACCGCCCTAAATTTTATGTCACGACGGTCGAACAACCGTCACCTCTTAAGCCTTTGTAACACACACTACAACTAATGGCGGATCCAGAATTATTTATCGTGGGGACTAAAAATTAATATGTGTATTTTGAATAAATAAATTATTAAAAACATTTATAAAATACAAGTATAGTAATAAATTAAACTCAAAATACATATTTTTAAAATTACAGTTAATTTTATTAAAATATTTTATGTATCAAAATTAAACTATAAAAATTAAAATTCTATATATACTCAAAATAAAACTTTAATTTTAGAAACAATTTTTATAATAAAAATTAAACTCAAAATATTATATACCTAAAATTAAAATATCAAAATTAAACTATATATCAAAATTTTATATATCAAAATTTTAAAAACTCAAAATTTTAGAAACAATATTTATAGTAAAAATTAAACCCAAAATTATAATATCAAAATTAAAGTAATACATACTCAAAATACTACATCCAATTTCTATTTTATACTACACCCATTTTAATATAAAGTATACATACCCAAAATTACCAACTTCAAATAAAAAATACCAATTTATATCAAATAAAAAAATACAAACTTTCATTTATTAAAGAAAAATAATAGAAAAAACTAAATTTAGTAAAAATAAAATTCAAGCAACACGACAGTGAAGTTACGGTCGCTATTCTATTCTATTACAAAAGTCGCGACGGTGATTTCCATGGTCGTTCTCCACAAATTCATCTTTGCCGCGACGGTGATTTCCATGGTCGTTCTCCACAAATTCATCTTTGCCGCGACGGTGATTTCCATGGTCGTTCTCCACAAATTCATCTTTGGCGCTAAAATTGAACATTCAATCCACTTATAAGGTTTTTTCTCTTCTTTTTCAGAAACATACGCCCTTGGAAAAAGAGGGAAACGGTAATTTCTTTCAGCCACTCACGCCGTCACTACGAATCACCGTCAAAGCAACCACCATCAATTCTAATCTTAATAGGTTTGTCTTCTCAAACTCTAATTTTGAAAAATGTGAAATAACTCGCTTTTTACATTTGGGGGTAATGGGATAGGAAGATGATGATAAAAACTTTGGCTAATAGGTTTAGAGTGAAAGATTTTGTTGTTCCAAATAGTAAATCTGAATCGGATCTTGAAATGGAAGTGGAGCCCTGAACCTGAATTTGAATCGGCCTGTTGTTCCAAATTTAAGTAGTATAGTGAAAAATATTATTGTTTTTTCTATTGATGTTAATTTGGTTTATACTCTGAATTTTGCATTCAATTGGTAAGGATTTTAATCAATAAGTGTTAGATTTCTTTGTTTGAGAGTTAAATTTGAGGAAGAAAAATGGATTGTTTATCTGTGTTTGTATTGTTGAAATAGATAAAGAATTTCATCTAAGTTTACCTGCAATTTGATGTACTTGTTTGTGAGTATAGAATCACCTTTTGAGTTGTTGTATTTTCATTTTAATTGCTTTCAATATCTTGTCTGTGAGTTTCTATGGCTGATTGAGTAATTTCTTATGCTTAAATGTTTCTATGTGCTTTGATAACTATGGCTGATTGAGTAATTTTTTATGCTTGATCCTTAACTAGGATCATGACTTCTGATCCTGTCTCTTGTCCTGCCTGCAATGATCATATGGAGTCAGTGGTTTGAATTTCAAGATTTGGAGGTTCTGGTGGAGGAATCATATTTATGATGCTACATTGGGAGCCGCAGACTTAGATGGCTTTCAAGCTTGTGTTGGAGAAGCGTGTCGCCTGGCTGGTCATGTTAGGCAGCGAATCAAGTTATGTGGCACAGAATCGTTTGATGTCATTTTGTTAGTTCAGCTCTGTTCGAGTAGATCACACATTTAGAGTATTGATGTTGCAGTTCCCCTAGCAGGTCTTGTGACCGTAGCAAGCCTGGTTCTCAGGTGCAGCAATCCACCGGTGGCTGGTTTTTTCATCTGGAGGTTCAGTCTAGTGTTACCTTCTGGTGCTGTTATTTTTGCAGGAGAGAGCTGTGGTCCTCAAATTTGGGTGATCTGGGAGTGGATCAAACTATACCTGTTATCTGTTAGTTGGAAAAGTCGTTTCTGTTAGCTTTTGATTCGAAACAGATAGTTTTTGGATGGTTAGGTTATCTTCCCTTGGATGTTGCAGTTGTGAGGCGGCGATGGTCCGTGCTTGGTGCCTAATGCAGGAATTCTTCCTCTGCAAGTGTTGTTTTCAATATTGCGAGGTTCAGTTTAGTAAATTTTTTCCAGGATAGTGCGGTTCAGTACTAGACCTACCAGCATTCTGTCTATCTCTCTTTGTCTTTCATTTATTCTCTCTACTATCATATATTATTCCTATTATTTATTTTGTCGATAAAACATGATGCATTGCCTTTTTAACTTAGAAGTTCAGAAATGAGTTCAGAAATGAAAAATGAGTTTTACTTGCAATAAATCCTTTATACTTAAACATCATGAGCCCAGTCACCCAAATCACATAATGTATGTTCAGATATGGTATGTTCAGATATGGTTTGAGATATCGTATGTTTAGATATGACTATAGAGTGATGACTCTACTAAAAGTTAATTGAAATCTAACTTTCTTCTTTTTTCTACAAATATTTGGCAAAGCAAAATGGTTATGGAACAGTATGCTAATATTTGTTTACCTTCACATTTTTAAAAGAACAAATATTATTTTTTGCACATTCTTAATTCTACACATTGTGCTGATTATGACACATTGGCTTTAACATTATGTGATTTGGGTGACTGGGTTCATGATGTTTAAGTATAAAGGATTTATTGCAAGTAAAACTCATTTTCTAGGATAGTGAGGTTCAGTACTAGACCTACCAGCATTCTGTCTATCTCTCTTTGTCTTTCATTTATTCTCTCTACTATCATATATTATTCCTATTATTTATTTTGTCGATAAAACATGATGCATTGCCTTTTTAACTTAGAAGTTCATAAATGAGTTCAGAAATGAAAAATGAGTTTACTTGCAATAAATCCTTTATACTTAAACATCATGAACCCAGTCACCCAAATCACATAATGTATCACTACAAGAAAATTTCAGTTTTGCGTCACTTTATTTGCGGCAGTTCATGAAAAACTGCCTCTAGTCCATAACCGCGACGGTTTATGCGGCTGTTTGTAGCAACCATCGCAAGTCTACATGAAAATATACACTTGTTACATAAGGTTTACATAAGGCTTATGAATTTTCCTTCAAACCAGTCGGTGATTTTTGACTGCGACAGTTTTGAAGATAGTTTTGTTCAACCGTCGCAGGGAAGAAATACTTCGTTTCTGATCCATTTTTCAGTACCCGCGTTCAATTTTCTATAGCCGCGCAGGGAAGAAATACTTTGTTGAACCTTGTAAGAAGCTTGGAGAGCCATCACAGTTACAAAAAGGGACATGCACTTATTCAGGATTTCCAGGTTATGTCTCTCAATCTCAAATTATTGTTACTTGTATGACAGATAGTTCAACTAACCTGCACAAAATCATGAAAGAACTTTCTGTTGTCTTTTTTCTTGTTCTCCCAATTTTGTATAATGACACCATTTGTTATGTATGATGGAGAATGAAATTGAAACTTAAGCGTAACCATTAAACTTTAGTGCTCGGTATGTTCTTTTTATAACTAATGTGCATATTGATTTTGTTTCTGTATTGACTAATTAATACTTTTCTAAACAATTGATTATCATTGTGGATGTGGGTTTTTCATGCTGTTAACATTTTTTGGTAATTTATTAAGAAAGTCTGAAATTGAGTACTATGCTATGTTGTCAAAACTTTGGATGTTTTATGCTCCTCACTTTTTATTTTCAGCAGTCTTAATCTGATTTTGGAATGCAATATCAAAGTGAATTTTGTTTTTGAGATCCGAGGAATTTGTGTCATCAAGATTTCTGTTAGCTTTTGACTTGATAGTTATTGATTGACTAAGTCTGGCTCTAATTATTTGTGACTCATAATTTGGACGAATAAAAGATGAGATATGTTGAGATTGTTTGAACTCTTCAATTTGATTTTTTTGTGAACAATTCTTTAATTTTTTAAGTCAAAGCTAACTTTACCATCACATGGGTTATTGCATTACCTGTTCTATAGACATGTATTATGACCTGAAAATAGTAAAAGCAATTAATGTTGTTTAAGAAAATTGGTGAAAAGATGAGACTGTGTTTTATGAAATCTGTTTTCTATACCAGTGCAGTGTAAGAAAACAAATGAAAAAATGACACTACACTTGGTGCTTCAGTCATTTGACTTAAATTTCTATTATATCTCTCCATCAGGTTACTAGGCAAAGTGGTTGTGGTAACTAGTGGAGCCTCTCGAATTGGAGAAAGCATTGCTCGCCTATTCCATTCCAACAGTGCTAAAGTTTATATAGCCGACGTCAAAGACGATCTGGGACATAAGCTCTGTGACTCATGCGATCAGGTATTGTTCATGTATTAGTTCCAAGGACTAGTGCCATAACTTATTGCTCTATTGCAGTCTTCGTTTTGGGAGTATGGGAATGCATGGGAATGCTTACCAAGTCTAGCAGTAATGAAGGCTAAGTACAGGTTTAATATTCTGCCTAATTTGTGATTTTATAATTAGTTAAGGCAAAAGAAAATGGAATAATCAGTGTTCTGAACTTTTAGAATATCTAAATTTCTTACGAATCATTTCTACGAAGGTGGGGTTCACAAATGAGTGGTACATTATTTAACGAGAACAAATCTAAATTTGGTCGTGGAGCTAACATATTGTTAACATGGCATCTGGAAAACCTGAAGTGTTATTGAAGTAGTATTCCCATTTTCTTGTTTTTCTTAACAATGTAACAGGTGTTCAATTTTAGCACTGGAAGGATAATCAACAAGGCCGTATTTGACGCTGAATTTACCGCCATGGACCACGATCATACTGGTCATCTCATATTTTGTGGAGATACACAGGTGTGCTGCTCTATACATGCACGACTATATCGTAATCATTAAGTTTATCTCATTTTGTTTACTTACTGGATTCAATACGCAGGGATGTATATACTCTGTAAATATGAACTCCCACACAGGTATATTATCTCGCTCTCATCGTTATCGAAGTAGCGGCAAACACAGATCTCCGGTCACAACAGTGCAATATAGGAGTTTCTCTCTGCTGGCTCGAGGACCTGTGTTGTTGACTTGTACACAGGATGGAAATCTGTCTTACTTCAGGTTCAAAAACAATTAGCCATTACTCCCATTTGCATTCTCTTGTCCTAATTGAGCCCTTATGTTTCTTTGGAGAACTAAATTTAGCATATTGCAGTGTGGCTTTAGAGATAAAAGGTTATTTAACTCTTCGTTGCTCGCCCAAGTTAACTCGTCGGATACACAAAATTCAAGCTTCTTTCTGCCCCCTTCTTTCTCTTGAAAAAGGAGAATTCATTGGTATGTTGATATCTCGATATCATTGAAAGCCACCGCATAGTTTTTCTGAAATTTCTTTGACTACACGGACATCACTGTTGCTCTATGTCTAACTTTCCTTTGTTATACGCAGTTGCCGGAAGTGAGGACTCAAACATCTATATCTACGATTTTACAAAGCCAAAACATACATGTGTAGACAAGTTACATGTCGGTCTTACCTCCATCGAAGGTAAAGCTACTATTGTTACAACGAAATACAAAATGACAAGAATTTTCATGATGCAGGCTCATCGTTTTCCTGTGATGGGGATCGCTTGGAACCACGGAGAAAACTTTCTGGCTTCATCTGATTTTTACGGAATAGTAATTGTTTGGAAGAGAGAAAGAACAAATCAGAACAAGAATTCTGTATGCAAATTCTGAGAGGTATATTTTGTTTTGACAAAGCTCACATTGTAATTTTATGCTATCAAAGAATAAGGCTATGTGTAAAGTAGTCATGCAAATCAATTGTAGTTTGGCTGGTCAATAAGTGGAATTTCTGATTTTGTTTTAAATAAAATATGGCTTGGTGTCTGTGTCATGTTTTCTCTAACATGTTTGCTTACAATGCTTTATTTACTTTATAAACCAAAATCAGATTTAGCTTTATAAACCAGAATTCGCTTTATAAACCAGAAACTTAAATCTAAAGCTGTGTCAGCAAAATCAGATTTAGCTGAACCAGTGGATCCAAACCAGGAAAATGTCTTAGAAGGTTCTAGAGAAAAGCTAGACACAATTGTCTTCAAGCAGCTGATACCTCAAAAGAAGACGACACGAAGTCAGCTGATATTGGAGAATTAATGTATGTCCCTTTATATATGTGCTCAGTAGTATAGTGAAAGTAGTTTAGACAACTTTTCTGATAATGTTGCTTTGGTACTTTTATATAGTTTCAATTTGGGCATACAAGTCTTCTGTTTTTTTTTTTGAAAGAAGTCTTCTGGCTTCACATTGCCGAGACAATGGACATTCTAAATTAAAGCTTATGATGGCTTGTGAAAAGTTCAAAATCTGAATTGTTTTAAGTAGGATTTGTGATATTTCTTGTTGGGAATCATTTGGCGTGGAGAGCCTTGAGCTTCTACTTTTTCTTTAACTGATTTAGATCTTTCATATGCAGACCAGCAACTCGTTTATTAAAGAAAAAAAACCTCAAGATTAACTTGCATAGACCACTCGGGAGTCGAGTTGTATTCGATGATGAAGGCAACACACTTCCTCCACTAGCCAGGATTTTGGATGTAATTGTAATAGCTTTTAACATATAAAATGACATGATGCTTGTATAAATGTAATATGATATATATGTTTAGTTGAATGAAGAATATATGTGATTTTTTGCCCCATTCTGTTCATATTTCTAAAAATAATTTTTTTTAATTTTAAAAATAAATTACCTGCGGATTTACTTGTGGAAAGTAAATTTGCTACGGATTTACCTGCAGGTCTACCTGTGGAACAGAAATTGCGACAGTTGGAACCGTCGTAATCACAAATAAAAACAAAAATCAAATGGAAAGTTACGGCGGTTGTAACCGTCGCAATATGAATATTACGTCAGTTCTGTACCCGTCGTGATAGATAACGACGGTTGGTATGTCGGTTTTGACAACCGACGCGATCCGGCCTCGCGACGCCCGTTTCTGCGACAGGGTTGCAACCGTCGTGACTTGAAAATTACGGCGGTTTTAACCGTCGTAACCTGCCAAAATAACCGTCGCAATCTTCTAATTTTCTTGTAGTGATATAACTCAATTATATCAACAATTTCTCCATAATAAGTGATGGGTTCTGTCCTAGGATTTCCATCCTTGGAGCTAGCAAAACTTGAAGTTAGTGAAACTAAAGTTACACCAGAATTTTGAGTTTTGCGGCTTGTATCTCGTTTCATAGTATGGAACCTATATCCATTAATGATGTAACCTGGATACCTCTTTGCAACAAAATTTGGACCTCTAGAAAGTTTTTCAAGTTGTAATGGCACATCATCTTTCTGGGCACGAGTTTTAAACCATTCACCAAAATCTTTACTTTGACTTTTGGCCTTGGTCCACTTCCGCTTATTAGTGTTTGAATTAACAGTCTGATCATGCTCACTACAAAAGTCAACAATTTATATGTTAACATAACCTAAAACTATGATTAGTAGATAAATACATAGGTGGACACATAGTTATTGCAGTACCTGATGTAAATTTGAACTTCATTGCAATTGAATAAGATATATCGATGGGCATCATCCTTTGATTTCACATCAAGATGAAAGGGTTCACCTGCACCCCCTAAAGGACGACCCATCGTTGTAAAGTAATCATCTGAATCTACTTCAAGTGAATCACTATCATCATAATTCCGACTCTTCCTATTCAACCTTGTATCTATATTGCTATGCAAATACCTTGAGCAAAATGTTATAGCTTCTTCAGCCAAATACCCCTCGGCAATAGAACCTTCAGAATAAGCTCTATTGCGGACATAGTTCTTAAGTTTATATAAGTATCTTTCGTTGGGATACATCCATCGAAATTGAACAGGACCACCCAATCTAACTTCATTTACCAGGTGAATAGGCAAGTGAACCATTATGTCAAAGAAACTTGGAGGAAATATCATCTCCAACTGACAAAGTATCTCTGCAATCTCCACTTCTAAGTAATCTAAATCTTCCACTTGTATAACTTTCTGACATAGAGAGCGGAAAAAAGAGCCAAGACGAATTAGTGGGGTCGCCACCTCCTTGGGCAGTGTGCTTCTTACTGTAATTTGCAACAAATAGTGTAACATGAAATGTGCATCATGACTCTTGTAACCGGATATTTTTTTGTCAGCAACTTGTACGCATTTTGAAATATTTGATGCAATCCCATCTGGTAACTTGGCAGCCTTTATAACTCCACAAAAAATTGACTTCTCGTGCGGAGTCATTGAGAAACATGCTTTTGCAAACTCTGAACATCCTCCACCAATCTCCCTTGGATGAAGTCTTTCTCTAATTCCCAAATCTTGCAAATCATAGCGGGCTTTAATATGATCTTTTGTCTTCCCCAGGATATCCAAAAGAGTTCCAATAATACTATCAAATATGTTTTTTTCAATGTGCATTACATCTAGATTATGGCGTAATGTATTTTGAGCCCAGTAAGGCAACTCAAAAAATATTGACCTCTTCTTCCACGGGCCATCAACTTTCTTCTTTTTCGTCTTCCCGAATTCATTATTGAAATCTTCTAAGATTTCAAGGATTTCTGCCCCATTTAACATGGATGGTGCAGTCCTATGTTCTTCTTCTCCATTAAATGATTTGACATCATTTCTCCAAGAATGAGTTCTTGGTAAAAAGATACGGTGGTCCATATAACACATCTTATGACTGTGTTTGAGGTAGAACGAATTGGTGTTAGATTTACAACACGCACACGCCAATTTTCCTTTGGTGCTCCAACCCGACAACATAGCATAAGCAGGGTAGTCACTAATTATCCACAAAAGAGCTGTACGCATTCGAAATGTTTGGTTTATTGAAGAATCATATGTCTCTATGCCAGATTCCCATAATTCCTTTAGCTCCTCTATCAGTGGCTGGAGGTAAACATCAATATCATTTCCTGGAGATTTTGGTCCAGGAATCAACAATGACCACATTGTATATTCAGGTTTCATGGACAGCCAAGGTGGTGTGTTGTATTCCATCATCAAGACAGGCCATGTACTATGAGATAAGCTAATTGTCCTAAATGGATTAAACCCATCACTCGTTAAGCCAAGTCTTACATTGCGAGAATCACGAGCAAAATCCAGATGGAGCTCGTCAAAGTCCTTCCACGCTTTACCATCAGCAGGATGCCTCAATTTCCCATCCTTTGAGCGCTCTTCTTCATGCCATCTCATTGACTCAGCTGTCTTTGAACACATGAACAACCTTTGTAGTCTAGGAATCAACGGAAAGTGCCTCAAAAATTTTGCAGGAACTCTATAATCATTTTTCGATTGCTCAGACTCACATCCTTCAGTTGGAGCATTTTCTTTCCACCGTGAAGCTTCACAAATCGTGCAAGAATTGTCCTTTTCATGGTCTTTCCAAAATAGCATGCAATCGTTTGGGCATGCATGGATCTTTTTATAATCAAGGCCTAAACCACTTATCATGGATTTTGTCTTGTAAAATGATACAGGAATGTTTAAATCAGGCATTGCTTCTTTCAATAATTCTAAGAGGGCAGTGAATGAGGTATTGCTCCAGCCGTGAAGACATTTCAACAAGTAGAGTCGAATCACGAATGATAGAGTAGAGAAGTCTTTACATCCAGGGTACAGTTCTTGTTCTGCCTCTTTAATCAAATTATAAAACTTTCTAGCATCGTCATTGGGACCTTCATGAACTCCTTGTGCTTTTTCCCTATCTAAATATATGTCATGCAATAAGCCAGGAATGTCGTCATGTGATTCCGCTTGATCTTCCATCTCATCACCAATTTCCATAGACCTTTGTAGTTGCTCCCTATCGTGCAACCATACGCCATAACCTTTTAGAAAACCTTTGGCTATTAAGTGATCCTTAATATTATCTCTTGTTTTCCAATACAAATTTTTACACTTGGCACAAGGGCATAAAAGCTCATCTCCTTGAGGTCTTCCATTAGTGTACGCAAAGTCTAAAAATTGAGTAACACCGTTGATGTACTCTTGACTAAACCTTGGAAATTTAGTCCACTCTTTGTCCATCACTTTATAATTTAACTATTTGAAACACACAACACATAACGGATTCAAAACTACATGCATACATAACACATACATGGACATATACAAAACAAATATCTTTGGAGCTGTACTAACAGGACCAATGCGATTACTTAATATTTGCAGTACAATTATTAATGTGTATCACCTAGCATTTATATCTGAAACACTAACACATCCTAAAATTTGCTCATGAATGGCTAAAAATACAATTTAACATTAACATAAACTAGAGCTACGTACCTCTAAAGTTTTGGTCAATTGTGGAACAACTGTTTCCTTCAATGTTCCCTCTGCCTTTAAACACATGAAAATAAACAATTAGTTTAGTTTCAACAAGAGTAATTACATTGTAAAGTCTAGGTGAAGAACTAGTTGCACAACCATTTAAAAATAACAGTCATGAATGGCTAAAAATACATTGAAGGAAACAGAAAAACAATTTAACATTAACAATACTAACAGTCAATTAACAAGACTAACAATCTAACAATTTAACGGAAATTACTGACATAGTTTAACAGAAAAATTAACAAGAAAAACTAACAGTTAACATCACTAACACCAACATAACATAGTACTGCTGCTATAATTGCATAACTAGTATTTGAGAAGACAAAGGGAAAGTATACCTATTGATTACTATAAAGATGCACTATGGCTTTACACAATTATCATTGGTATGTTTCTGATTCATGTAATATATAACACAAAAGATTGTACAATTTGGAACTACTCTACTATTTTTTGTAGCAACTAATCGAAAGTCAAAACCTATGTATTGAAGAAATCACAAGGTGTTTGTGCACATCAGAGAAGAATAAAACCTCAGTCAACCTAACCTAGACCTTAAATCCTCCAACCTAGCCTCAAATCCATATTAGTTTCAACCCTAGTTACTCACCCTAAAAAAACTCAGTGCCACTCTCATTGTTAAGACCTTCAACCCTAGTTACTCACCTCAATCCACTGAGTTTCAAATCACCATAACAAAATCTAACCTTAATAAACACAACAGTGATAACAAAACGGGTAAAAATGAAACCATAACAAAAGTAATAATGAAACCCTACCTTCGGTATTAGCAGACGAAACTCCAACGGAAATCGGCAAGGGGAAGCTTGTGTATCAGAACTGCAAAACAAAAATATAGATTAGGTCAAAACAAAAACTACATGCATCAAAAATATAGATATAAACAGTGAGAATGAGGAACAGGGGAATGAGGAACAGGAGAAACGGAGTAGAAGAGGAGAATAGGAGAACATCATAAGATGAGAAGACGGAGGAGACGCGAGGAGAACGGAGGAGACACGATCGATGAGAAGACGGAGGAGTATTTTGTTTTGAACAGTGAGTGAGTGAGTGAGAGTATTTGGTTATTAGAGAGGAGTATTGACTTTTTCAATTTTTTTCCTTTAATTTGTTTAATCTATAAAAAATTAGAAAACAAAATAATTTACGAGAGGGAAACGAGGGAATTTCTGGCGGGGTATTTTTTTTGGGCTTGGGCCACAGTTTTTAGTGAAAATTATAATTCCGCGGTTTTTCTTTGTGGCTTAAAATATCTACAGTTTTATGACCGTGGCTTAAATATAAGTGTGATTTTGTAACCGTGGCAATTAAAGAAAAGGCCACAGTTTCACACTCCGGATTCAATATTTTTAAACATATGTCTACGATTTTAAAACCCTGGCCAAAGCATGTATGTGGCCACAGTTTTTGAGTTGTGGAAAAATTTAGCGTGGCCGTAGGCCATTTTTCTTGTAGTGTAAGACACTTAACAACACATCATTTCAATGTAAAAATAACTTTATATTAACTTCACTTTGCTCATCAAATAAGAGTTTAGCTCATAATGAGCTGAGTACAAACTACTGGAATGAAAATACAAGATGACATATTCTTAACAAAAATATAGAAAAGAAATGGCAACCTAGTAATAACTTGAAGATCCTTTGCATTGGGTAAACAGCATCAGACCTTTGCAGTCACGACAGTTCCAAGCAGTGAGTACATGACTGGATGAGAAGAAGAAATCTCTCCAATCTTCTTAATCCTCAAAGTAACTAAACTAAAATAAAAAAATATAATGTATGTTTTCTAGCTTGTGGTCTCTCTTCAATGCTGAACATGGCTTGCTTTTTATAGCCTTTTAGAATGAGAAAATGGGAGTTGATGGGTCTTGGATTCATGTGTTTTTTATGAAAATAAGGTTCAGCCCGAATCAAATCACAAATAGCTCTAGCTGTCATTTCTTCCTTTGTGAATAAGTTATCAAAGACAGACAACATTTGGAGACAAGGCATCTTTGGCAGGCTACTGCAGCAGGTAGTGGCGCAGAGCAGACGGCGGGTGGCTGGGTGCAGGATGCGCTTTTGCAGGCGTGGTCCCCACTATACCCTCCTTTGTCCTCTAGCTTCTTTGATCTTATCTTGATGCTTCAGCTCCTTCTTGACACGATCTTCTGCCACATATGCCCTAGTGATAGACATTCTTCCAAGCTCTTGGTGAAATTGCAATTGACAAATCCCATTTTCTTTGTTCCTCTTATCTCCATTCTGCTCAGACTATGTCTTGAGGTGTCACGCCTCAGCTTGCCTTAATCTGAATTGCTTTAGGACTAAAAACACACAATAAACCATAAAAGATGCAACTAGTGCATTAGAGGTAAATTCATACTCAAACAAGAGAAATGCAAATAAATCTAATTAAACTTAGCCAAATTACTACAGAAAATGGATCATTATGACACACTAAAATAATGTTATCATCTTGCCACATGTTTCAAACTCCTTAGTAAGTTGGCATAGCAAGAAATAAGTTTTCGTTACTTTTTCAACCGCTGAGGCGGAATACGTAGTGGCTGGTAGTTGTTGTGCTCAAATTTTGTGGCTTAAACAACAACTACTTGATTTTGATATAAAACTACAATGTATTCCTATTATGTACGACAACACTAGTGTTATTAATCTAACAAAAACTCAATGTTACATTCTTATACTAAACATATTGAGATTCGTCACCACTTCCTACGTGACCATGTTGAAAAAGGGGACGTCGTATTTGAACATGTTGATAGCAAAAATCAACTTGCAGATATCTTTACAAAACCTCTTGCGACCGAGCCATTTTTTAACATTCGAAGGGAATTGAGGATACTTGATATCTCAAATCTTGCCTAAAATATAATTTGTTGCATGCACTTTATATACTTTTGCTATAACTTTCCTTGTAATTTTTATTACATAAGAGTGCATCCTTCATCAAATCATACGCGAGGTGATATTGTTCCATTTTATTTTTCATTTTGTAAGTAAGCTTTTATTTTTGCATGTTGCTTGTGTTCCAAATGATTGATATTATTCATGTATGCAATAGTTCATGAATGTTCACTTCCATAAAATTTTATTTATGTATGTCAATTATAGGCTTATAGTGACTTTGTGATATTCCATCTATATTCTTGAAATACATTCTTGGTGCATTGGCTTGTTATGTATATTCTTACAGAAATTATGGTTGAAC
The DNA here is from genome assembly GCA_022829125.1 of Lathyrus tuberosus. Lineage (NCBI taxonomy): Eukaryota > Viridiplantae > Streptophyta > Magnoliopsida > Fabales > Fabaceae > Lathyrus > Lathyrus tuberosus. The sequence goes on from JALAZF010000538.1 coordinate 2,518,064, forward strand.
ATGTTATAATGTTAGCAAAATTATTGTTGTGTGTCATTGTTATGATAACATCTTTGTTTTTGGTTTGAGTGGTGATAAATTTATATATCGTCTTGCTATAGCACATGCGTGTAGAGCATTTCGGAAGCACCAAAGGCATAGGTCACGTAATCGTGCCGCTTTTGTAGCAACTCAAGAGTTTGTTGTTGCATTGTATCCTTCATTTTCCATGTTATTATATTCCATTATTTTAATTTTGGTTTGAATTAGTTTAACTTATTTTATTATTTTATTATAGTTCTTTAATTTGGTCAAACTATTCTTGAATGAAGGTTGAAATTAAGTGTAGAACTATGTTATGTTAGTATATGTATTATCGATATTGTTGTATTAAATTTATAATGGATTTTTGAAATATTTATTTTATTAAGTTGTGAACATATGATTATGTGTGACATATCTATGAAATTTAGTTTTATATTATTAGTTTATTTAATAAACGGTTCGACGGTAGGTTTAACCAATTGAACCTTAAATCGTAAATTTCATCGGTTCAATCTCCGGTCCAGTTTTTAAAATATTGGTAATTTATTCTACCACCCTTCTTGTTAAACTTGACAGCCCCTTCAATTTTTTTATATTAAAAAATGTCATTCTCATTATTTACCACATCTTAAATTTTCATTTGGCTAAAAAAAATTCACTCTCAAAGAAGCAGTAAAAAGCAACAAAAAAAACCTGGTAATATATTTTACTCATATATCTCAATTTTGTATTTTTATTTTTTACCGGATTTATAAAAAATATGTGATAAGTCCAAGCTTTTGAGATTGACATCAATTTTGGTAAAACTAACTTGACAACAAGATGTTGGACAAGATGTCCTAACATGAAGAACTAACTGAAGATCAAGATGTCATATTATGATGATTCAACATCTTTGTCTGTTACTTTACAGTTTTTGATACTGCTATTTTAATTCCAGATCTCAGAGTATTCTGGGAATATTTGTTTATCCTAGGTGGCGTTCAAGATTGAGGAATTAGAGATTCTGATTGTAATTTGAAGATGCCGTTTTCTAAGGGTGGAGAAATTTTAGGAAACTTTGGATTGAAGAAACTATTCTTGAGGAGAATCAATTGCAGATTATGTGTAACAGAATTACTGAGTTTTTGAAGCTCAAATCCAGTCTAGTTTATGGTTATAAATAGGATGGATTTAACCTAATAAATGTAGCAAAAATACATTGTTGCTTAGTGAGTTTTAAGGTTTGTATTTGTGAGCCTCTCTTGTGTCGTGTGGATACTAGAGCTGGACTGTTTGCATTGAGTTGTAATTTCTGTCACTGTTGTGATTGAAAGGGAATTGAGAAGGGTCTCATACCTAGGAAGAGTCTTAAGTAGAAATTAAGCATGGGTAGTGATTAAGTGATAAGTTGTAAACCGGAGGCTGTTTAGCTTAGAATTAATACTATCTAGTGGATTTCATTACTGGCTTGGTAGCCCCCAAACGTAGGTGTTGTTGTTCGCCAAACTGAGTTAACAATTATTGTATGTTCGTTTACTTTCGGCAATTTATTTTTTGCTCCTTTTTATCATTGTGTTTGAAGCAGAGATCAAGTGTCTTGACATCTCTCAGGACATCTGAGATCTGCTACCAGAATTTCAATTGGTATCAGAGCATGTATTTTGCTCTACATCTGGGTGAGATTGGGGGAAGTTACTTTCTGGTGCAATGGACAAAGAAGATAGAATATTGAGCAGACCACCCATCCTTGATGGATCTAATTATGAATATTAGAAAGTGCGTATGGTGGCCTTTATTAAGTCCATGAATGGTAAAGATTGGAAATCTGTGGTTAAATGATGGGATCCACCAAAGGCCAAAGATCAGGAAGGTAAAATTATTAATATGATAAAGCCTGAGGAAGACTGGGATGATGAAGATGACAAGCTTGCTGAAGGTAATTCCAAAGCATTGAATGCCTTATTCAATGGTGTAGACAAGAACATCTTCAGGTTGATCAAGAATTGTACTGTTGCCAAATATTTTTGGGAGATTTTGAAGATTACTCATGAAGGAACTTCTAGGGTGAAATCATCAAGACTTCAACTTCTCACAACCAAGTTTGAGAACTTGAAGATGAGGGGGTGAAAGTATTCAAGACTTTCACATGAACATTTTTGATATAGCCAATACTTCAAGTGATATTTGAGAAAAGATTCCATAAGCTAAGTTGGTCCAAAAAATCCTAAGATCTCTTCCTAAGAAGTTTGACATGAAGGTGTCTGCCATTGAAGAAGCTCAAGACATAAATACCATGAAAGTGGATGAACTCATGGGATCTATTCAAACTTTTGAAATGGCAATCAATGAGAAATCTGAAAAGAAGAAAAGCATAGCCTTGGTGTTTAATCAAGGTAAATGTAACCCAAATTCCAAGGAAGAATTGTTTAAGGCTGTTGTGCTTCTTGGAAAATAGTACAAATAATTGTTAAAGAGGATGGACAGAGAGTCAAGATCAAATGTCAAGACTAAGTCATCCGACAACAACAAAAGGAAGGATTTTGGAAGAAGGTCCAAAACTGAAGACAAAGCTAACAAGGGTAAAGAAATCCAATGCTATAAATGTGAAAGATTTAGACACGTCAAATATGAGTGTCCTACCTTTCTCAAGAAGGAGAAGAAAGGATTGTCTACATCATGGTCTGAAGATGACTCTTCAAGTGAAGGAGAATCTGCTAAACAGGTTTCTGCTCTTACTGGAGTATTTGATTTGATGGAGAATCAGATGTTGGAGAACTCTCATATGATGATCTGGCTAGCTCATACAGGGAGCTGTGCATCAGAAGTGCAGAAGTATGTCAGATGGGAGAGGATCAACATAGTGTTATCGTTCGTCTTGAGGCTGAAAGATTGAAGCACTTAGACACCATCTCTGACCTAAAGGAGGAAGTTGTATTGCTCAACTCTAAACTTGACAATATAACTGAAACTGTTAGAATGCTCAACAGCAGTTCTAATGTGCTGGAAGATTGAAGCCATGCCATCCTGATTGCAGAACGAAATTGAATACCATTAAACCACTTTGCATTTGTTGTAACTAAATTTTAACCTCTTCTCTTGTAGGTAACTGTTTTGCTGTTATGCTAGTATCAAGTTTTTAATTTCTAATTTCTAGTATCAATTACCACACTATCATGATTCATGGCATCCACATACATAAACTTGCAGAGGTGTCAAATTTTATCCATTTCACCACACTGATAACACAAAAATTAACACAAGAGCATCTTTTTCCAATTTCAAAAGATTAACAACTCTATAATGCTGCACAAAACATAACAGAATGAAGAAATCAAAGTTTTATTTTTTTTTTTAATTTCTAGTTGCGTTAGCACATTCTATGACTAATAGTTGTTATTTTATGATTGGTATCTAGTTGTTTAAAAAAAACATTATAACTGTTATCACACACTCCTAGAACAAATTATTATGAACTATTTAAGTTGACGACATCTACAGTTAGAGGTAGGAGTGTTAAAATCCAAACCAATTCAAACAAAAACCACAAACCAATCCAAAAATATTGAAAATTGCAATAAACCAAAAATTATTGGATGTGTTTGGATGTCATTTTGTAAAAATCGCATAGTTCGGATGGATTTTGGATTGATTTTTCAAAACCGATCCAAACCAAACCGAACCGCATGTATATATATTTATACTTATATATATTTTATTAGTATGATATGTTGTGTTAATTAATTATTAGATTATACTTATTTTTTAAAATTCAATTTTTTTAGTTTGATTTAATCTATTTATTTTTATTATTTTATTTGTTTCAATTATAAACGATCATTATCATTTTGTAATATTAACTTTTAATTTAGTATATGTTATATATTCTATCAAATTTATTATTTATTAGTACTTTTATAATATTAATAAAAAATATAATTTGTAATTTGGATATCTAAAAAACCGATCCAAATCCAACCGCATGAAATTGGATCAGATTTTTTTAACCATTGATCCAAAACTGAACCAAACCGTGAATAAATTTATCTTTGGTTTGAATGATATTTTGCTTCAAAACCGATCCAAACCGGGTCGCGAACACCCCTAGTTGGAGGGGAAAGATTAGTTGGATTTCATGAGATTAGTTGGATTAGAATAATAGTTATAAGTTCTACATACTCAAATTATGATGCAATATTACTGAAAATTTTGCAAACATAACCAAATTTTCTAATGGCTCATTCCAAATAATACAGAAAATCAACAGAGAATAGTCATTACATTCTTTCATAAAAACATATATATAACAAATAACAATGTTCATGAAACATAAGTTAATCACAAATTTCATGTTCTTAATGCACACTCTGGTCTCACATATGCCCTTGAAGGCAGTGCTTGACTTGGATGAAACACTGATATGTTCATATGAGACATCAAGTTTGTCGGATACACTAAAAACTTAAGCAACTCAAGCTGGTTTAAATTGGTTTGAACTCAAATGGTATGCGTTAACAAGGTTTGTTAATTGATTACTTGTATTTGATTTCTTTCCTTGTATTTTGATAAAATATTAAATCTTCACATGTGAATATTGTGTCTTTAAGGAAGTTGAAAGAATTCCTAAATCTTAACAATTGAAATTTTCATGTCTATATGTATTGTTTCTTTGAATGATGGATGAACTTGTTCCACCTGTATTCTTACAATTGTTGAATGCTTATCGTGAACATGTAAAAGATCCTTTCAGCTTTTTATTGCAGTCAGACAATGGAATTTCATGTGTACCATTTTCTGCAGGGCAACCCATGATACACAAGTGCATATATTCACGCTCTTGACAATGAATTTAGTGTTTGGGAACGAGAAGAAGAAGAGTGTGTTTAAGAAAAGTAGAAATGTAAATATATATCTCATTTGTAAATTATATCATCAAGGGTGAAATGGCTTAGTGGTAAACCATGTTGTACCTCAACCAAGGTGACCTTGGTTTGAATCCTAGCTCAAGGCAAAATTTTGAAATTTTTCTTGGAATTTTGATGACCTTGATGATGAACAGATGCCACGTGTATGAACTGTTACCACATCAGATGCCACGCGTGAAAAAATAAACGCAGTTTGTGAAAATTGTGAAGGTGCGAGAAACACAGGAAATAAAGGTTTGAATTAGGTTTCACCAATTATAAACTTTTCAAACTTTTATCAACCAAAATTAATCATGTGAAAGAAGATAAAGAACACAATCATTTTTATCATGGTTCACTGTTAACTAAGTTACTCCAGTCCACCCATCAAGGTGATTTCGACTTCAAAAAGGACTTAATTCAATAATCATGAAAGATTACAAATGATCGTCTAAGTGTTTAGAAAAACATCTTAGCCCTCTCAAGTATACAGACTAACACATAGTCACTTGAGGAAACATTACCTCAAAAAAGATTACATATGTGTATACAAGAATGCTTCTACATAAGCAGATTACACAAATTTAAGCTTAATAACACAACAATGTTAATTACAAGATATGAACAAAAGTTCCTTGCAATTTTACAAAAATATATAAATCTCACATGATATTTTTGTGCAGCGTTTTTGGTATAAGTTTTGTAGAGCATAATGCTTATGTTATCTTCCTTCTATGTGTCTCTCCTTTTACTTTGTATCTCTCTCTCTCTCTCTCTCTCTCTCTCTCTACATTTTGCTTGTCCTATATATATATATATATATATATATATCTTTGTTGTGGAATTTGGATCGAACTCTAGCAGAAGCATGCCGTCGAAGTTGGTTCACATGCTGCTGTCGAAAATAATGCATGATTGTAGTCGAAGATTGTTCTAACGTGCATTAGTTAATATTGCTAGGTTTGTTAGCATATTGAATTGGGCCTTGTGTTAAGGATCCAATTGTCTAAGTTAGCTTGAAATCTAAGTTAGCTTGTGATGGGTAATTTGTTAAAGGCCCATTAGTTTAGTGTGCTAGGTTTTATTATAAATAACATGCTAGTCTCTCATTCCAAAGTGTGACAAAACCTAGAAAGAGTGAGAGTGGTTAGTTTGTTATTCTTGTATACTTGTAATCCTTGTTTTAAGGAGAAAGGAAATAATAACAGTTTTATAACCAATCCTTGTTGTTTTTACTCTTATTTTCTTTGTTAACTCTAACCCTTGTGAGTTTCTTGTGCTTAAAGAAACCGTAAATACTTTGTTTTAAGGTATCCGATTCACAACAAATTGGTGCGGTGAGCGTGGAGAAGATGCCTTCAACAAAGTATGAGATCGAGAAGTTCACCGGAGTGAACGACTTCGGTCTGTGGCGCTTGAAGATGAAAGCCCTACTGGTTCAGCAGGGTTGTTTGGAAGCGTTGAAGGGAATGGCAGCCATGGACGCTACGTTAACTGAAAGAGAAAAGACTACCATAATAGAGAAAGCACACAACGCAATATTGTTGAGCCTTGGTGATAAGGTTCTTCAACAGGTATCAAAGAAGACTACGGCATCAGGATTATGAGTGAAGCTTGAAAGCTTGTATATGACCAAATCCCTGGTGAATCGACTCTACCTGAAGCAAGCTTTGTATTCGTTTAAGATGAGTGAAGACAAAGCTTTGACTGAGCAGTTGGATATGTTCAACAAGCTGATTCTTGATCTTGAAAATATCGATGTGAAGATCGATTACGAAGATCAAGCACTATTGTTGTTGTGCGCTTTGCCTAGAACACATGCTCACTTCAAAGAAACTCTCTTGTATGGAAGGGAGTCCCTGACCTTTGAAGAAGTTCAATCAGCCTTGTACTCTAAGGACTTGAACGAACGAAAGGAGCATAAACCTTCGACGGTTGGTGAAGGTTTGGCAGTTAAGGGAAAATTCTTGCGAAAGGATGGTAGGTTCGACAAGAAGAAAGGTAAAAGTCAGCAGAAGTCTTCTAGTGGCGAAACATCAGGTTTTTGATGTTATCACCGTAAGAAGGAGGGTCACACAAGAAAAGTGTGCCCTGAATGCCTGAAGGATCATGGAGGTAAGGATAATGGCAACGCAGCCATTGTTCAAGATGACTTCGACTCATCTGATGCTCTTGTAGTTTCAAGCGGCGACTCAAGAAAAGAGTGGATTATGGATTCTGGATGCACTTGGCACATGACTCCAAACAAGAATATGTTTGAAGAATGATGTGATCAAGATGGAGGATCAGTGCTGCTAGGAAACAACAAAGCTTGAAAAATTACAGGTATTGGATCTGTGAGATTCAAGCTCCATGATGAGTCAATAAGATTATTGACTGAAGTTAGGTATGTACCTGACTTGAAGAGAAATTTAATTTCTCTTGGTGAATTCGACGGAAAGGGATATGTTTTCAAAGGAGAGCAAGGTACCCTGAGAGTCATGAAAGGGTCGAAGGAAGTCTTGAGAGGCGTGAAAAACCAAGGCTAGTATACCCTGGAGGCTGAGGTTGTAAGTGGTTCGACAAATTTTGTATCCACGAAACCTATGTCGAAGACAGAGTTATGGCACATGAGATTGGGCCATGTCAGCGAAAGAGGCCTGGTCGAATTAGGGAAGCAGAACCTGCTAGGAGGTGACAAAGTCGAAAAGTTGGAGTTTTGTGAATCTTGTGTATTTGGTAAATCCTGTAGGGCGAAGTTCAACAAAGGTAAGCAAAGAACACATGGATCCCTTGATTACATTCATGCTGATCTTTGGGGGCCTGCAAGGAATCCTTCACACTCAGGTGCAAGGTATTTTCTATCCATTGTTGATGACTATTCCAGAAAGCTATGGGTATTCATTCAGAAGACGAAGGATGAAACTTTTGAGAACTTCAAAAGTTGGAAGTGTTAGTTCTTGGATTGGCTGAAATTTTGGTAAAACAAAGTATGTTCAATGTTGATGTCAAGGTGCTGATGTTGCAACATTGAAGTCTTAACACTGGGTTGTGTTAAGTAATTAATAGCTGAAGTTGGATGTCTGATGTTACATAGGTGATGTTGTAACATCAGACCTGCAAAATTAACAACAGCAGGCTGTGATGTTATTAGGGTTGCGTATTAGCTGGAATTGTGGAGAGCAAGCTATCTCATTGGATGCGAATATCTTGGGATAGATATTTGCTGCTGCATAGGAGATCTGTTGCAGATTTGTAGGAGATTTAAAAGGTTGAAGACTTAAAAAGATTTTAGGAGAAAATCTGTTTTAAATATTCAGTTTTAAATAACAAATCTGGGAGATATTGTAGCAAGTCCAAGACCAATTCAAGGAGCTATATAAAGCGCACAAGACCAAAGGAAAAGGTACAGAAAACATTCAGAAGATAAGGAGCTGGAGGCTTAGTGTCTAGAGTTTGTTTAGAGTGCTTGTATTTACACTATTCTAGGGTTTGAATAGGTGTTGTGTTTCTGTCCTCTCTAGAAGCTGTGAAGCAATAGAGAGTGGTTGCTTGATCGAAGCTGTGAAGTAAGATCAAGGTTACTCAAAGTGGTCTCTTTGAGAGTTTATAAGGGATTGAGTGGTGTTCTCATACCTAAGTGGTTTCTTAGGTAGGAAGTCATTAGTAGAGTATAAGTTTAGGAGATTGTCAACGGGTTGTTGAGTCTGTAAATTATATCTACAAGTAGTGAATTCCATCCCTGGCTTGGTATCCCCCAGAGTAGGTTGGTTGTAACCGAACTGGGTCAACAATTCTTGGTGTTATTTTACTGTTATTGCTATCCATTGTGCAAAGTGTGTTGTTGTGACATCACACCTTAACATCACACGTCTGATACCAGAATTTCATTTGGTATCAGAGCAGGCATCCTGTCTGTCTCTGGGTGAGATCTAGGGAAGTTACTTTCTGGTGTAAAGATGGACAAAGAAGTTGGAGGATTCGTCAACAGACCCCCCATTTTGGATGGATCCAATTATGACTATTGGAAGCCAATGATGACCACTTTCTTAAAATCCTTGGACAGCAGGGCTTGGAAGGCTGTTATTAAAGAATGGAAAGCTCCTGTCATGTGTGAGAAGGATGATGCTGGCAAAGATAAAGAAGGCACCTCTAAGCCAAAGCCTGAAGAAGAGTGGACCAAGGAGGAAGATGAGCTTGCCCTTGGAAATTCCAAAGCTCTGAATGCAATCTTCAATGGAGTGGATAAGAATATCTTCAGGTTAATCAATACCTGTGAAGTTGTGAAGGAAGTGTGGGATATCTTGCAGGCTACACATGAAGGAACATGTAGAGTTAAGATGTCAAGACTTCAGATTTTAACATCAAAATTTGAAAGCCTGAAGATGAAGGACGATGAGACTATTCATGACTTCCACATGAATGTTCTGGAGTTGGCTAATGCATCCAGTGCTCTTGGTGAGAAGATGTCAGATGAAAAGCTTGTGAGGAAGATCCTTAGGTCCTTACCTAAGAAGTATAAGATGAAGGTTACTGCCATTGAAGAATCACAAAACATCAGCAAGATGAGAGTAGATGAGCTCATTGGATCTCTTCAAACTTTTGAGCTGGGGTTGAATGAGGAAGAACCAGAAAAGAAGCCAAAGAGTATAGCCTTGGTGTCAAATGATGCAGAAGAAAAAGGAAAGAGTTCTGAATCGCAGGAGGATCTATCTCAGGCCATAGTGATGTTGGGAAGACAGTTCACCAAAGTATTCAAGAGAATGAATAATAACTCCAGGCCTAATATCAAGAACATGACTTCTGACACCAGCAAGAAGGATGAAGAGAAAACTGCCCAAGATAAAGGAGTTCAGTGCTTTGAGTGTGAAGGGTATGGACATGTCAAGAAAGAATGTCCCACCTTCTTGAAAAAGCAGAAGAAAGGCATGACAGTTTCCTGGCCTGACTCAGATAGTGAAAGAGAAGGTGAGTCAGCAAAGCATGTTAGAGCCCTAACAGGAGCTGTTGTTTCTGATGATGATTCTAGTGATGGAGAAGTAACTTATGAGGAGTTAGCATCTACTTATCAAGAGTTGTGTTTAAAAAGTGCTGAGATATGTCAAGAAAACAAGTGTCACAAGCAACAGATTGCTCAGCTTGAGAATGTAAAAGCTGATTTGGAAAATGAAGTTGTACTAGTTAAATCTCAACTTGATCAGATGACAAAATCTGTTAGGATGATGAATAGTGGTACAACCACTCTTGATAAGATTCTTCAGTCAGAGAAAGCTGCTAGAGATAAATTAAGTATAGGATTTGTGGCTGAGAAAAAGGTATCTGCTGAAGCAATCACTTCAGGAACAAAGAAGGAGATGTCTCAACCAATGTCTCAGCATCAAACAAAGAGACATGAGTCTACACCTAAGAAGGTTACTCATCCACAGCCTCAGAATATTGAGAAGAAGAATGCTCATCATCAGAAGAAGGTGCAGTCTCAAGGAGCTAGTCAGTATATGCCACCTCAATATCACAAGAGCATGAAGGCTGCTAGGTTCAATCAGAACATGGTTCATCAACAACAGGGGAACATGTATGAATATGGATACAACAATGCTGTGCCTCATTACTATGGAAGAAGGAAGCCTCATCACCATAGGAGACAGTTCAAAAGACAGTATCCTTACCATAGCAGACAGTCAAACTATGGTAGTAGAAGACAACAGCCTTATCATAGAAGAAGAAATCAACATTATGGATGGCAGCACCAGCAACATCATCATCATGGTGGCAGAAGGTTTAACCACTTTAGAGATGACAGAGTTAGATGCTTCTACTGTGGCAGATTTGGACATATGCAGTTCTCTTGCTTCAAGCTTCATGGTTATCCAAATTCTGCTCCTCAACCCAGGCAGAAGGAGGACAGGCCCAAAGTAGTAAAACAATGGGTTCCTAAAGCTCATGTCACATGTCTATTGGCTCACGCATCAGATGGACATTTTGCTATGGATGCATGGTACTGTGACAGTGGATGTTCAAAGCACATGACTAGATCCAAGAAGCATTTGGTAGAGTTCAATCCGTTCCATGCAAATGATGTTATTTTTGGCAATGGTGAAAAAGGAGTAGTAGAAGGAGTTGGAAGAGTGAAGAATCATGATGGTCTTACTCTTGATAATGTGCTCTTTGTTCAAGGGTTGAGTGCTAATTTAATTAGCATAAGTCAACTTTGTGATGAAAGTTACAAGGTAAGCTACACCAAAGATGAATGTGTGGTAGCTGATGTGCAGAATGAGGTAGTGATGAAGGGAGTAAGATCCAAAGATAATTGCTATCAGTGGATACCTCAAGTGGACAGCTTATCTAGTGATGTTAAGGTTGATGCTGTAACATCAGATGGTGACATCAAGGGTGAAAGTATGGTGAAAAGTCAATCTGGGTTAATGACTTATGGTGCTGTTACTCCTAAGTTGAATGATGTGTTAAAAGCCAACTTGAGTAGTCAGTTATGTGAGCAAGATGAAGGAGTCAAAAATGCTGATGGAAGGATCAAAAGTTGTGACCTTAAGAAGTGTTGGGAGCTGAATACTTGCAAGGCCAAGAAAGATGACAACCTGACTAATAACTCCTATAGTTCAGAAGAAAAATTTCACAAGTTGACAATCCTTAGGTTGGAAGATACAGATGCTAGAGCTGATGTTAAAACATCTCAAGTCAAGAAAGGTACTTCTAGCCTTAAAATAAAGAAGAGTGATGATGAACTAATTGCAAAAGTGGTTCCTGGGGTTGCTAAACGACTGAAATCAAGGAAGACGAAAGTTATTGAGTCACCTCCAAAGATGAGAACTGATAAGCAGAAGATCTATGTGGATGGTACTACAAAATCCAGGAGTAAAGTGTTCATCTCTTCCAGAAATAGGAAGATCAGAGATAAGTCTGATGATAATGTCCAGGATATCTCTCAAATGAAGGAAGCCATTGTTGTTAGAACTTCTGAGAAAATTCAAAAGGCCATACTAGATAACATTCCTGTGCTTTTCATAAAATGGTGGAAGTATGTTCTGGAAAAAGAATTTGGTATAGATACTCAGGATATGGTTGAGTTTGCTAGGATATGGTTCAGAGAGGGTGTGGGAACTTATGGTATTCAGGTGTGTATGAATAAGTTGCTCTAACTGGTTTTTATTGGGAGCTTCTTGAAGGACTTCTTTGTGCAATGAGTCCTTTGAATGGTGATGAGAAGCTGATGTCCCAAAAGATGTTATAGCATCATATTTGCTGGTGGTTATATCTGGAAGATGGTTAAGATTGGACATGTGGAGTTGGATGCTCTAGCATTTGTTTGGTCAGAAGAGGTGGAGATTATGGTCATGTGTTTAGTAGTTTGTTCTGGCAAAGCATGACTACTGTCTTTGAAGACTTCACCAGTTTCAACAACTACTGGTGGATGTAAGGATAGAGAAATTGTGATCTCTTGAAGAGACTGGATCTCAGTAAAGCTTATAAGTAAGCTAAGAATTTGTGGAGTTTGTGGCACACTGTTGAGTTTGGATTATTTTGCTGATAGTAAATCCAGTAGTGGAGCATATGTAATACCCTGGTGTCAAGAGTGTCAAGAGTATCCTTGGTGAAGGATGTCTTTGTTTTGGATCTGAAGCTTAGTGCTTACATTATATCTAAGGAGCATCTACATAGTCATACGGGAGAATGATGAAGTAGAAGGTTTGCCTTGGATGGTGAAGATATATTGTATGATAGCCTTTGAAGAAAGGGACAGTGGTACCAAAATGCATGTACTCAGAAAATGTGCTCAAATGTTCATCTCCATCTAGAGCATTTGTTAATCATGACATGGGGAGTACTTGTTTATGGATTTTGCAGCAAAGGTGCATTTATTGTGAAGATTGCATGTTGATCAAGCTTGTGGAGATTGGTTGCCTCTTATGAGGATATAATGTCAGATAACATGTTATGACATTAGGCTGTTGATTGGTGTTTTGGTGTGGCCTTGAATGGTTCTAGTCATATGAAGCAAATTGTTTGAATCTTGTGCACACATGCTTCTGAGGAGATGTCTGAAGACAAGATTGAATCATGGCCTTGAATAGATTATACACTTGTCTTGGTGTGTGTTATTCTAAGTGTGAGGAGTTGACTTAGAGTTCAGTGGAAGGCATTGTGTGTGTGCTTCAGAACTTGTGTGAAGCCTTCATAACTAGATGGATGAAGAATATGTCTGGTTTTTCAAAATGTGGATATTGCTGACAGAAGAAGTATGGTTTTGTACAGGGTGTCATAGGAGATTTAACTTGTTGAGGTTTGTCAAATTATGGCTAAAAAGGGGGAGAGTTAAAAATTGTTTAATTGCCATGAAGAGAGATTGATGCTGCTAAAAATAATAAAAGGTGTTTAGTTGAAAAATGCTGATGCAGTTATTGAGGGGAGTGTAGACTGAGCTAGTGAAGATATCATAGCATTTGAAGAGTGCAGCCAAGCAGACATCAAGGGGGAGAAGTGCTGCACATTGTGAGCTACTGAACAGCTGTGATGCTGGTTCATATTTTTGAGGGGGAGCACCAATTGGCTGTTGTCAATAATGAAGATGGTGCTGCAGCAGATCAAGTGATGAAGACTTAGAGTATTGACAAACTGCTGCTGATGGAGTTTCAAATTATTGAAGTTTTTCCGCTGCTGAAGTCTTTGAAGATGCAGAGTGCAGAGATTGTTTTAGCCAAAATTAGCCAAAGGGGGAGATTGTTAGTTCTTGGATTGGCTGGAATTTTGGTAAAACAAAGTATGTTCAATGTTGATGTCAAGGTGCTGATGTTGCAACATTGAAGTCTTAACACTGGGCTGTGTTAAGTAATTAATAGCTGAAGTTGGATGTCTGATGTTACATAGGTGATGTTGTAACATCAGACCTGCAAAATTAACAACAGCAGGCTGTGATGTTATTAGGGTTACGTATTAGCTGGAATTGTGGAGAGCAAGCTGTCTCATTGGACGCGAATATCTTGGGATAGATATTTGCTGCTGCATAGGAGATCTGTTGCAGATTTGTAGGAGATTTAAAAGGTTGAAGACTTAAAATGATTTTAGGAGAAAATCTGTTTTAAATATTCAGTTTTAAATAACAAATATGGGAGATATTGTAGCAAGTCCAAGACCAATTCAAGGAGCTATATAAAGCGCACAAGACCAAAGGAAAAGGTACAGAAAACATTCAGAAGATAAGGAGCTGGAGGCTTAGTGTCTAGAGTTTGTTTAGAGTGCTTGTATTTACACTATTCTAGGGTTTGAATAGGTGTTGTGTTTCTGTCCTCTCTAGAAGCTGTGAAGCAATAGCGAGTGGTTGCTTGATCGAAGCTGTGAAGTAAGATCAAGGTTACTCAAAGTGGTCTCTTTGAGAGTTTGTAAGGGATTGAGTGGTGTTCTCATACCTAAGTGGTTTCTTAAGTAGGAAGTCATTAGTAGAGTATAAGTTTAGGAGATTGTCAACGGGTTGTTGAGTCTGTAAATTATATCTACAAGTAGTGAATTCCATCCCTGGCTTGGTAGCCCCCAGAGTAGGTTGGTTGTAACCGAACTGGGTCAACAATTCTTGGTGTTATTTTACTGTTATTGCTGTCCATTGTGCAGAGTGTGTTGTTGTGACATCACACCTTAACATCACACGTCTGATACCAGAATTTCAGGAAGATTCTGGTCGAAACTCAAACTGGTAGAAAGGTTAAGAGGTTGAGAACCGACAATGGCCTTGAGTTCTGCAACAAAGCGTTCGACAGTTACTATATTGAGTCTGGGATTGCAAGGCATAAGGCTGTAGCAGGTACTCCTCAACAAAATGGCTTAGCTGAGAGATTCAATCGAACAATCCTTGAAAGGGTTAGATGCATGTTGGTTAGTGCTGGATTGAAGAAGGTGTTTTGGGCTGAAGCTGTTTTGACAGCTGCATATCTGATAAATAGATGCCCTTCGACTGCATTAGATATGAAGACACCTGAAGAAGTTTGGTCGGGAAATCCACCTAGTCTCAATAGACTGAGAGTATTTGGCAGTGTGGCCTATGCTCACATTAGGCAAGACAAGGTCGAACCTAGAGCTCTGAAGTGCATGTTCATGGGATACCCTGAGGGAGTCAAAGCTTATAGGCTATGGTGCCTAGAGCCAGGTCACAGGAGGTGTATCACCAGTCGAGATGTAGTTTTCAATGAAGCTGAGATGGCTTTCAAGAAAATTGATGTTGCTGACGAAAAGCTGGAACAGGGAGAGATTCCTGTTGAGGTGGAGCATGTTGATGCTGAAGTGCGTACCCCAGATGAAGTCGAAGACGAAACAGAAGATGTTGTCGAAGATGAGGAAACTGATAATGACTACCTGTTAGCAAGAGACAGGTCGAGAAGAGTCATCAAGCCACCTCAGAGACTTGGGTATACAGATCTTATAGCTTATGCCTTAATCTCTGCAAGTGAGGTTCTCGACGAAGAACCTAGAGACTATAAGGAAGTTATGAGGAGTCGAAAGAAGACTGAATGGCTGAAGGCCATGGATGATAAGATGAAATCTCTTCATGACAACGACACATGGGAACTGATCAAGAAACCTGCTGGAGCCAGGTTAGTCAGCTATAAATGGATTTTCAAAGTCAAGGAAGGAATCGAAGGAGTGGCGTCGAAAAGATACAAGGCAAGGTTGGTTGCTAGGGGGTTCACTCAGAAAGAAGGTGTCGATTTCAATGATGTGTTCTCGCCTGTTGTAAAGCATAGATCCATTCGAATGCTGTTAGCCATGGTGGCACAGTTCGATCTTGAACTGGAACAAATGGATGTGAAGACTGCCTTCTTGTATGGTGATCTAGATGAAATAATCCTGATGAGGCAACCTGAAGGGTATGTCAAAAAGGGGAAGGAAGATTATGTGTGCAAGCTGAAGAGATCTTTATATGGACTGAAATAATCTCCTCGACAGTGGAATAGGAGATTCGACAAGTTCATGGCACACATAAGTTTCATCAGAAGTCAGTTCGACCACTGTGTCTACTTTAGGTTTCGACCTGGTAATTCATTTGTTATTTTGTTGCTCTATATGGATGATATTCTAATAGCAAGCAACAATGTCGAAGAGGTAATGAGGGTGAAGGCTGAACTCAGTAAGGAGTTCGAAATAAGGGATCTGGGAGCTGCGTCCAGGATTCTTGGGATTGACATCCGAAGAGATAGAAAGCAGTCGATATTATGCTTATCTCAAGAGGCATACCTACAGAAGATTCTCGAAAAGTATGGTATGTCAAATTCAAAGCCTGTTGTAACTCCGATAAACCCTCAATTCAAGCTGAGTATAGATCAGTGTCCCAGTACTGATGTCAAAAGAACTTATATGAATAGCATTCCATATGCTAATATAGTTGGTTCTTTGATGTATGCTATGGTCTGTACTAGACCCGACATAGCCTATGCAGTGAGTCTTGTGAGCAGGTACATGTCGAATCCTGGAAAGGCTCACTGGCAAGCATTGAAGTGGATTTTAAGGTACATAAATGGGTCTCTGAATAGAGTCCTAATTTATGGTGGAGCCTTGGGTGATGATAGTAAAACAGCAGTCGAAGGATATGTTGACTCTGATTATGCAGGTTGTATGGATACCAGAAAATCTATTTCTGGATATGTGTTCACTATGTTTGGGACAACAATCAGTTGGAAAGCAACACTGCAGAAGGTGGTTGCCTTATCAACCACTGAAGCGGAATATATTGCCTTAACTGAAGCTGTGAAAGAAGTAATGTGGCTTGAAGGTTTTGCAAAGTTGAAACTTCAAGGTCCAGTTATCACTGTTAAATGTGATAGTCAAAGTGCAATACACATGTCGAAAAACTCAGCCTATCATGAGCGAACCAAGCACATTGATGTGAGGCTGCATTTCGTCAGAGGGGTAATCGAGCGTGGAGAAGTCCAAGTGCTGAAGGTTTAGACAGATCATAATGCTGCTGATATGATCACCAAGACATTGCCAAGTTGCAAGTTTTTCCACTGTATGCAGTTGATAAAGCTGCATGAAGAAAGCTAGTTTGTTTTCTTGTTGTTAGAGTTAGATCCAAGGTGGATATTTGTGGAATTTGGATCGAACTCTAGCAGAAGCATGCCGTCAAAGTTGGTTTACATGCTGCTGTCGAAAATAATGCATGATTGTAGTCAAAGATTGTTCTAACGTGCATTAGTTAATATTGCTAGGTTTGTTAGCATATTGAATTGGGCCTTGTGTTAAGGATCCAATTGTCTAAGTTAGCTTGAAATCTAAGTTAGCTTGTAATGGGTAATTTGTTAAAGGCCCATTAGTTTAGTGTGCTAGGTTTTATTATAAATAGCATGCTAGTCTCTCATTCCAAAGTGTGACAAAACCTAGAAAGAGTGAGAGTGGTTAGTTTGTTATTCTTGTATACTTGTAATCCTTATTTTAAGGAGAAAGGAAAGAATAACAGTTTTATAACCAATCCTTGTTGTTTTTACTCTTGTTTTCTTTGTTAACCCTAACCCTTGTGAGTTTCTTGTGCTTAAAGAAACCGTAAATACTTTGTTTCAAGGTATCCGATTCACAACATTTGTTCTATCAAGTCTTCCCTTTATAGATGAGAAATAAATCCGTTGAGGGGTAGAATAGGAAGTACAAATCCAACTGTTATGTCTTCAACGGTCAATAAGGAAGTTTCAGACATCATCGTATCAACATTTACTTTAGTAGGATAATGGACAGTGTGCTTGTACTTTTATGTTTATCCTTTCACGCAAGACATTTCTGATCTTTAACTTCTAATCTTCAGAGGCTTCTGATATATGTGTTGATGAAGCTTGTTACAGAAGGATCAGAAAACTTAGTCCTCATAAACTAATTTACTACAAGTAATTTTATCTTCGGAATTGGATCTTCAGAACTAATTTCTTCAGAGTCTTCAGAACTTAAGTCTTCAGAACTATCATCTTGATTATTCCTAACTATCATCTTGATTCTTCAGAACTAGAATATTCAAAACTTGAATCTTCAGAACTTGAATGTTCAGAATATTCAAAACATATGTATTCTTCTAGAATGTTAAGTTTGGAGTCTGATGATGTCACACGCCTTTTTATCAGAGTCAAATGCTGTTTAATCAAAAGATGTACACTTGATAGAAAAACATTTAGAGTATAAGATTGTTCTCTAAAATAATATGTGAATTTATCATCAAAACATAATGCCAGATGCAGAACCAAATCTTGTTCTTACAAATTGGACGTAAAGGACTTAAGTGACGCTGTTTGAAGACATAAGGGACTAGATTGACACTTTTAAAACTTAAGGGACCAAAATGAACCCTGAGGTAAAGTTAAAGGACTAAAAAGGGTATTTTGCCTAAAAATATTTTTGTAAGATTTTACACATTAGATATGTCGAGTAAAATAATAATGAGTGATAGGATAAATTGCCCCAACAAGAAATCTTCCCGTAGAAGGAAATGCATGGAGATTTTATCCTGCTACCCCCACACTTTGACTCGGCACCCCCACACGAGGGTTGTTATTAGAGTTATGCCCTTATTAATTTTTTTTGGTTTTTTTGGAAGTATTTGAAGTCACCAGATTTTTTGTTATAATATCAGATATTTTGTACATTTTTTTCAGTTGGATGAAGAAATGCCTTTTTTTTAAAATACCCGAGTTTTTACAAATTTTTGATAAAATACCAGACATTTACGAAATTGTTGGTAACAAATCATGGGAATCTACAAAATTGTGGACAGAATACTGACTTTTTGAAAAAATACGTTGCATATATACTAGGTTTTTGAAAAATTCGATGCATATATACCAATTTTTTTAGAAAAATCCGGTAACCTATAATACGTACCAGATATTTTAAATATTCTGGTACATACCAAATTTTCTAAATTTTTTTGAGAAATTCAGTACGCAGCGTGGTCAGTTTTAGAAAAAAAACATAAGTTTATGACATTTTTAACAGAATATACCCGATAAAATATATACATATAATGCAAAAAGTGATACAATATTAATACAAAACAAATTATGTTGACTTTCTAACTTCTTCTTCCTATGGCCTAATACATCCCGCATATATTGATTCCCATGCTCTTGCACCTTCACTACAGTTCTATCTCCATCGATCTGTGACAGGAGGCAACAAACAATTGGGTTTCAACTTCACCTGAACCCAATGACTATTGTCAATAAAACCAACTTCAATAATTTTATGACTACTCGAAGCTATGCATAAATCTATCACTAATGGGAAGAAAGTGATGTTAATGATCTTGGACAACTAGACCAACATGACAATGTATCTATAAGGAATATAACAACCCATATCAGAATTTGTCATCTTTTCATGACCCTGCACACCCAAGCTAGCGACCTACAACACATTCCTAACTTTCGATACCGTGTCATAGAACACATTAGAATACATTTGATGGCGTTGATAAACTTCAGTATCTAAATGCGTCCGAACCAAAAGCCAAGACTTTTGCCCCATCCAAGTAAATCTGCAATAACATAAAAACCACAATTTCCATCTTTACCCACATCAACAATGTTATCAATGTATTAATGTAAGAAAATAGGAAACTGAAACAAGTAAAGATGTTTTAAAGACTGGCTACACGGTTGACTTTTAGTTGGTTTTGTACACGGTCTCTTTGTAGCCCGATTCCCCTGTGAGCTCTCAGCATACTCCCACTACAAAGGATCACGATGCACATCAATACCTTCACCTTTTTACTCTTTTTATTTCCATTCATTGGCTTGTACTTCACTGGTGATGGACACATGAAAGTTATGGATGGATGTGTAAGTTTGAGAACTTTTTTCTTCATCACCCTATGGCCTACAATATCCAATGTTCTTCAACTCTTCACACTCTTCTTCTAATTCCAAATGTGTCCCACTATCTTCTTGAGTGACATCATGCTTCTCAATGTATAATTTCTTAAAAAATACATGAATCGATTTTAAAAAAATAGGCTCGTATTGAATTTGAAGACCCACAAGTTCACACGCACAATGTAACCTATGTGTTGTTCTAATGAAGCAACAACATGCTTCTTTGTCACAAACAACAAATTTTACCCTTTCTAGCTCCATTCTAACGTGTTGTAAACATTGTCTTGAAATGAAGTTGTGCAATATGGAGTAAAATAGAGTGTTATATTAATGCTCAATATTGACAATACTTTTTTTGAAATGATACTCTAATTAAACCTAATTGCAACTTCAATATGGTCTGGGACGGATGCACGTGTATGCAATTGGGGTCAGCTGCCCCCACTTGTTTAATTGTTTGGTTAGTAACTATATAATAATTTCATATTAATATTAGTAAATATTAATTATTGCCCCCCATTAAATTATATATATATTTTTTGCAATTTCTAATTTTTTTATTTAACAAATAATAAATATTATTTGTAAGGGTAATAACTTGTAGTCATTTTTTAAAGTATTTTTTATATTTTAATTATTATTTTTTATTAGTAATAAAAATAATATCATCATTGTTAAATAAATTTATCTTTATATAACACTAATGTAAAAAAAAATTTGCCCCCACTAATTAAAATTTCTGGATCCGTCATTGAATATGGTATTCATAGCATCCGAACTTCTGCATAAATCTCCCCTGCTAGATGTCAACATGTTTTTTAGTCTCTAGTGAGCTGACTCAACCCTAAAAACATAAATAGAAAAAGGATATTTGATCTTGACGGTTGATCAGAACCTAAAGTGGGCCAAGGAAAACGTCTGTGATGCTGGGTGTATGAGGGGGTGTACCTGCAAGGCACTCTGATGCTAAAGTAAGAATCGGGAGAGAGAAAAAGGCAAGTACAAAGTATGTATATCGTAGGATGATTTCGAATACCCGACCTTCTCAAATGAGAGGGTTTTTTATAGTGCCCCAAGTGCGTGGCCAACTGTCCCTATTTTCGAGGCAAAATAATAGTTTCCCGAAGAATAGGTAACTGCCAGAAACTAGCCGTTAGGACTGGCGGAGGTGCCCGAAACTAGCCCTTGCTACAAGCAAAAATGCAGTCCCGGGCACGGGCGTCGTGACTGTTTATGGATGGTGGAGCCGTGCATAACGGGCATGAAATACCGAAGAGGAGCAGGTGACACTTGGGGGTCATCCGACCGTATTTTCCTGGTAGAAGGGCAGAAAGATAAATGCTGCCCCAAATTGGTGGAACTTAGGCAATTGGGTCGTTCTGGGCGCAGAAATGGATTGGGCCATGCCTAGTCATTGGTCCATTCCGGAACAGGAGCCCCCCAAGTCATTGCTCCCGAGCATGGGAGTGATGACTTAAGGGCTACTCGCAGTCCCGGGGAGATCTAGGAAAGGGATCGTCGCTAGCCGGCGAGATGGAGTAGTTTTACGATGCCCGAGGGAGTTGGTGCCCGCGGGATACGTAACGTCATATGGCGTGCCCGGTGAGCGGGGAGCTCAACGGTTGATGTGATATGAAAATGTGGGATGCCACGTGTGCCTCGAGCTCTGTGCTACATTAAACGCGTCATGATGGCTAGGCTAGGGTCATGATGATGCCCCTAGCCGCGCGTGCTCGTGTACGTGCGTTCAGAATGCCTATAAATAGAGGGAGAAGCTTCTCTCTCCTCCTTTGCTTCTCTGCCTGAGTGTTCCAGTTCATCACCGTTCAAGCCGCCGTCAAGCGCCGTTCCGCCGCTATACGAGCTCCGAGCACCGTCTTCGACCCTTTGAAACTTCATCGACCACGTAAGTTGTTCAACTCTACTTTTAGTTTCCAGCTTTTTTGCTTCCTATTTTTTCTAGAATGCATGCGGTTAGGATGATTCTAGGTAGTACAGTAGCGGTTTCTGGTAACTGTTGTTGTAGAGGGTGGTTTGGCCATTTTCTGCTGTTGTCGTGGCCGTCGGAGCCTTAAGAGTCTACAGGTTTAAGTTGTTTTAGACGCCGCTGTGACGATGGACGCGTCTTCGCGCGCCCTTTCACTTGACTAGCAGTGGAAGAGTGGATTTGATTTTGTCATCGAATTCACTTTTGTCCTCTGATTTCCAGGTGAAAAAGATGGCCTGCGAACCTGAGCAAGAGATTCTCATAGACTCGTCCTCGGAGAGCTCCTCGGAGAGCAGCGACACAGAAGTTTCTACCACTCCCAACGATGTCGGTGAGACTACCCTGAGAGGACCTCCACGAACCAGTGAACAGTCGCAGAGCCCGCAGAACATTCTTCTATTTTTGCCTCATTTACCGGGGATGCCTTTACGATCGTGGGGACTGAAGGGGAGTGGAAGGTGCACTTTCATGGTGAGGACGACCGTATCTGTACGGATTAAGGGGAGAGGTTCCTGATGTACGAGTACGTCTTCAAGGATATTGGGCTGAGGCTTCCCTTCACCAAGTTCTAGAGATCTGTCTTCGTGCACTTGGATCTGGCCCCCTCATAGCTGCATCCCAACTCTTTAGCGTTTATCAGTGCATTCGAGTTGACGTGTGAGTTCTGGAAGATATGAGCCACCCTCCCCTTATTCTTTACAATCTTCCACCTCCAGAGGCAAGTCTCGGGGAGGAAGTTTGGCTAGGTCTCGCTGAAGTAGGCGAGAAAGTTGTTCAAGCCGTTCTCCAAGTCCATAAGGACTTTTAAGGAGAGGTTCTATGTCATCGAGCTCGTGTCGGAGAAGGCCCAGGATTCTATTTACGTCTGGGAGGTGTCGACGAATAAAAATGGGGACGATCTATATGACGAGCATAACAAAGTAGTGGTGGACAGAGTGCTGAAGTTCCCCTTCTGCTAGAGCGGGTCTCATTTTTCACAGGGAACTGACCAGTATCTTGCCCAGCCGGAGATACTTGAAGATGACGAAAAAGCCAGCTACGTGGCGCTGGTGAATTATGTTAACAGTTTTACCCCCACAGAATGCTGGACTAAGAGCGAGGATCCGATTTTCGAGGAAGATGGCAGGCAGAAGGTGGAGAGCCGCTACATCAACACAAAAGGGCTCCTTGAGTGCAGGACTCATGTTGACGCCCTTAAATTGCTTGGTAGTCTTTGTTCTTTTAGTTTGTCTAGTTTATTATTTTCCCTATTTGCTAATGTGCTCGTTATGTTTTTGCAGGTGAAATGCCTTCAGCGCACGAGCGGATGGTAAAGAATGCCCAGGAGAAGGGCAAGGCTGGTGCAACAAACCCGACGAGTCGGCTCACCCAACGAGTGCCACCTCCGCAGATAGGGGTCGGGGAGCTCTTCGCCTATTCCACCTCCTGCCCAGGGTTTCTCGGTGCCTGGAACTTCGAGGTTCAAGCAAGTCTGGCAGAGCGAATTGGTGGACCTTAGCCAGGCGAGGGAGAAGGGTAAGTTCGAGCTTCCTCCATGCATTCACAACAAAAAATTCTTTGAATGCTCCTTCTTGAAGGTTCCTCGGGTAGAGTCTCTGAATCTTGAGGGAATGGACCGCCCGAGCAAGAGGGCGATGTTAGCGCGTGATACTCCTGCCCTGATTAAGGTCCTAGAGATGACGACGGTCTATGCTGAAGAAGATTCCCCTCACGAGCTGAGCTGAAGAAGGCCCATGCCGCGATATCGACCCTGGAGGAGAAGGTGAAGAAGGCCAAGGAGGAAAGCCAATGCTTCCAAGGAGGCGAGGAGGAAATCTCAGGAGGAGTTTACTAAGGTAAAAGGGGAGAATGACACCCTGGTTGCGAAGAAGAAAGCCGCTGAAGACTTGGTCGAGCAGATGAGGTATGCTGCTGCCCCGACTAAAGACGAGCACGAGGATCTGAAAGAGCTAAAGACTCGGGCAAAGTTGGTTGCCTACATTGTGCAGGCAGAGGATGACGTTTGTGCCATTGGCTAGGATTCCTTCAACAACACCGTGGCGCAGCTGAAACTTGCGAACCCGGCGGTCCCACTGTCCACTGAGGGGACCAGTTTCCTGTACCATGTCGAGGGTGAAAAGATCGTCATCCCCGAATTTCTTCAGATCCGGGAGGAGCATGCTCGGATTCTTCAAGAGGAGCATCGGCCAACGCAGACGATCCCCGAGGAGGCCCAGCAGATGGAAGAGTGATATCTTTTGTTGTATTTCCGGCCTACGCGTCGTGTTTTGTAATTTATTGTGTTGTGTGGGGCATGACCCCTTTTCCTATGTAACAAGTACAATATGTGGTCCTCGTGACTACTTGCTAATGTAATATGTATGTTTCTGGCCGTTCTGGCCCGTTTTGTATGATTTGTGTTTGCGCATGGCTTTATATATTTTTATTTTTGCTAAGTGTAGTAACTTTTCTCGATACAAGTGTGTGCCCGTAACAAGGGTGACTTAATGATTCGTTGTTTTGGGGTCTGCTCGACTGAGATGTGCTCGTCAGTGCGGGGGACTGATTGAATGACCAGGGTTGTTACCGGGCATGAGAGTGGAGCTCAGGTCGCGTTTGAGGCCTGAGTTCGCGGCGTAAATCTCCCATCGCGAGCTGGGTGTTCTACCTATCACGGTACTTTAACGAGGGAGGGATCGGTCAAGGAACCGTCGTCGGACATGGGTTCTGCTCGTTCTTGAGCGGAAGCCTGCCTTAGTTTGTATGCAGCACTTGTACCTAGGCGCGCATCCGTGGTCGGGACGTTATGCTCGTCGCATCGACGAAGCAAGCCGACGATTAAGACCTTAGCTATAATATTGTTTTAGCTTTTCGGCATTCCATGGTCGAGTGAGTTCTTCCCTGTTGAGGTATTCTAGGTAGTAGGCCTTATTCTCCGTCTTTGCCCGGACGTGATAGGGTTCTTCCCAGTTTGCGGCGAGTTTGCCTTCTTGAGAATCTTTGTGATTCCTTCTTAAGACAAGGGTGCCCACTTGGAATTCTCGCTGTATAACCTTGGCATTGTGCCTGATTACAATTTTTTATTTTAATTAGGCCTCGCGGAGAGCTGTCCCTGATCGTACGTCTTCGACGAGGTCGAGCTCCTCCTTCAGTGCCTCATTATTTGTCTCCTTGTCCAGGGGGGATTCAGTCCACCTGGATGGCACGTGTATCTCGAAGAGTGGGGCATAGTGGGGTAGGCCCAGAGCACGCTGTGCAGTTCCTCGACCCAGGCTTTCTTTCTTTCGTCCAGCCTTCGCTTCCGCAGGACTACTCTGTTTGCCGCTTTGGCCTGCCCATTAGTTTGGGGGTGTTTGACGGACGCGAAGTGTTTTTTCGTGCCTAGTTGGGCGACGAAGTCCTGAAACTTTTTGTCCGTGAACTGCGTCCCGTTGTCGGTGACTATTGCTTGGGGGATGCCGAAGCGGGCAAGGATGTTCTGCTTATAGAAGCGAAGTATGTTGTGGGCCGTTATTTTGGCCAGAGCCTCTGCTTCCATCAACTTGGTGAAGTAGTCCACGCGCACTATCAAGTACTTATTCAGGTTTGATCCCATGACGAAGGGTCCCAGGATATCCAGGCCCCACCATGCGAAGGGTCACAGGGAGGAAATTACTTTAAGTTCATTGGGCGGTGCCAAGTGCATATCCCCGTGCCGTTGGCATTTGTCGCATTTCTTCACATGCTCTTTTGCATCATGTTGCATGGTCGGCCAGTAGTACCCTGTTCGTAGGGCTTTCTTGGCGAGGGATCTCCCCCCCGAGGTGCTGAGTGTAACACCCCACTTTCCCCATTTTGAAAATAAACAAAATATTAAAGATAAATCAGAGTTTGCACCAAAAAGTGGAATGCCACATCATCAAAACAAGCTGAAACTCTTTATTGTATTAAATTGAATAAAGAATCAGCGGAAATAATCATTTAGTTTCAATTCACGGCCATCTGCCCAAATTCACCAACATTATCCTTAAAACAAGGTTCTCCATAAAATAATTCGACAAAATAGAATACGTAACAAAGAATATAATAAAATCAAAGCAACTACAAAATATCTCGACATCCCGTGTTACGTATCAGAGCACTCCTATAGACTCGAACAGGCAACACGAACATCCAAGCAACCTAAGTACCTGGGTTATCTGTACTTCCGAAGAAGCACAAACACAACAACAACAAAGGGGTGAGAAATCACGTTCAATATATAATGGTGAATAAATACATGATAAGAAGGTAGTATTTACACATATAAATCAACAACACACCAACACAGACCTACTGTCCAATATCATCAACAACATCAATTAATAATGTAATGCAACACGACACCATGCATGCGGTACCGACTCGTTGGTTCATTCAATCGAACCCCGGATAGATCACATACACCTCTACTTGGCAATGATCTATCCTCCACCATTCTCCATATAGGAGTACGGATGAATCGTATACACTCCTCCTGAGCAACGATCCATCCCACCAATCACCATGAATATGCAAGACTCGATTATGCACAACAAAACATGTATACAAGTGTAATACATGCACACGATCCTCCTGATCACATCATACATATCATCAACACCATCGTCAAGTAATTTACTTCATACACACCAAACACTCAATTAATTAATTAATTAATTAAAATTATTAAAATTAATATTTTCATCACCAACATTTTATTTCCCGACGCCTGACACCTATTCCCAACCTCTCAAACCGAAAGAAACCGAATTGGACGCAAAAACGGGAAAGAAATCGTGAAACGGTAAAATTATGCAACTTCGCTGGCCATACGCGTATTGCCCCATGCCATACGCGTATTGCCAGCTCGCTCGCCCAACCCATACGCGTATTGACTCCCTTCATACACGTATTCCCTCACAATGCCCAAGTCCTTACGCGTATTGCCTTATGTCGTACGCGTACGGACAAAGACCTCTTCACACTGAATTTCCCAAATTCCAGCACCATACGCGTATTGCCCTCCTATTACGCGTACTACCTAACTCCCATACGCGTATTGCTGCGTATCAGGACATTCCATACGCGTATCGCCCCACCTGATACGCGTATCGCCAGATCTATTACGCAATTCACCAGAAGCCTCACTATTCTGCATTCTGCTACGATTTCCACACTTCTTCACTTCTAACCAGTCCTATAAACGTTTCTACACTGATTTTAGGTCCAATTTTCATCTTTTCTCTTGTACCTAGAATTACTACATGTATTATAAGTCTATAATCTCAAATCGTTCTCCTAACTCGAGTCAAAATCAACAGGTCTGCAACATGTTCATATAACAGCAACAACCACAACAATTCATGAAAATACATATCAATTCATACACGATTTTCAGAATCACAACAGACATATACAATAATCATCAATTCAACAGTTTTACATACAAATTCCTATGGGGTTAAGGACTCCCCACTACCCTATCATGAATATATCACCAATATTAAACCCGTTTCTCCCCCTTACCTCGAATTCTTGCTTAATTCCTGCGAAAATTGGTGAAGATCTTTGCCCTAGCACACCCTTGTTCTTCCTCTCCTTAGCTTTTTCCTCTTTTTATCTCTAAAATTCTGATTATTCTAAACCTTTACCAATTTCCACTAATTATCACTCAATTACTAAATTGCACTTCATTAACTCATCAGCCCATTAATGATTTATCTTATTTTATTTTAATTCACTAAAATTGCCACACTAATGTTAATATTACTAATAATAAAAAAAAAAATAGTAATAATAATAACAATAGTAATAAGAATAATAATCCTATTAATAATAGTACTAAGTCACCCCGCCTTATTAGTTATGGTCTAAACCCCGCATTTAACAGTAATGTCCTACCATAACCATCCCATCGCACTCGAACACACCTCCAAACGAGGTCACACAAACAAAATAACACAAGACGTCTAAATAATTAAAATGGGTGTTACAACTCTCCCCCACTTAAATTATTTTCGTCCTCGAAAATTACCTGATGGAAACAATTCTGGATACGACTCTCGCATCTTGCTTTCCAATTCCCAGGCCACACTGCCTCCTGCAGCACCTCCCCAAGCTACTCCCACCAGAGGTATCTCCTTTCCTTTGAGTTGTTTCATCTTAAGATCCTCGATCCTCAACGGCGTCGTCTCTACGGTAAGATTCTCCCTGATCTGAACTTCGTCTCTCTGAATCACATGAGACGGATCTGAAACATACTTCCGAAGTTGCGACACATGAAACACATCATGCAAGTTCGAAAGCTCCGGTGGCAATGCCACTCTATAAGCAACTGCACCAACTCGCTGTAAGATTTGATACGGTCCAATAAACTTAGGATCCAACTTCTTAGATTTCAAAGCACGACCCACACCGGTCACTGGGTTAACTCTTAGGAACACGTGATCACCTTCACTGAATTCCAATTCCTTCCTCCGATTATCATGGTAACTTTTCTGTCTACTCTGAGACGCTTTCATCTTTTCACGGTTCATTTGAATGGTCTCAGTAGTTTGTTGCACAATTTCAGGTCCAAGCACCACATTCTCACCTGTTTCATACCAACACAGAGGTGTTCTACACCTCCTACCATACAGAGCTTTAAAAGGTGCCATCCCGATGCTAGAATGGTGACTGTTATTATACGTGAACTCAATCAATGGCAAATGAGTATCCCACGCACCACCTTTTTCCAATACACAGGCTCTTAGCAAATCCTCCAGCGACTGAATAGTCCTCTCTGACTGACCATCGGTCTGTGGATGATAAGCTGAACTCAACTTCAATTTAGAACCCAAGGCTTCCTGCAGACTCCTCTAAAATTCTGAAGTAAACCTCGGATCTCTATCCGACACTATGCTCGACGGAACACCATGTAACTTCACAATTATCCTGATATAAATCTCCGCTAGCTTTGACAACGGGAAACTGGTGTTAATTAGTATAAAATGTGCGGATTTCGTAAGTCGATCCACCACTACCCAAATAGCATCAAAGCCCCTCACCGTATTCGGCAAACCAATAACAAAATCCATCGCAATACTGTCCCATTTCCACTCAGGAATTTCCAACGGTTGCATTAATCCCGAAGGCTTCTGATGTTCCACTTTTGACTTCTGACATGTCAAACAAGCATAGACAAACTGAGCTATATCCCTCTTCATACCGGACCACCAAAACAACTTCTTCAAATCATGGTACATCTTTGTAGCTCTCGGATGAATACTTAAGCTACTCCGATGACTTTCCTCTAAGATTTCCTTTTTCAATTCCTCATTATCCGGTACACAAATTCTGCCCCGGAATCTCAACACACCAACATTATCTACTTTAAAGTCACTAACAGGATCATCTCCTTCTGTAGGCATCAAGTCTACTAATTTCACATCCAGTTTCTGATTTTCCTTAATCACATCCAAAAAGTCATTATTCACTTTCAACATACCCAATCTGATACTTCCTGGTGTAGTTTCACAAACCATGTTCAAATCTCTGAACTGTTCAATCAATTCCATTTCCTTAACCATTAACGCAGACATATGGATTGTCTTCCGACTCAGAGCATCTGCTACAACATTAGCTTTTCCCGGATGGTAACTCAAATTAAAGTCATAGTCTTTCAAGAATTCTAACCATCTTCTCTGCCTCATATTCAATTCCTTCTGATCGAACAAATATTTCAAACTCTTGTGATCACTAAATACTTCAAATCTTGATCCATACAAATAATGCCTCCAGATTTTTAACACGAACACCACTGCAGCTAATTCAAGATCATGAGTAGGATAGTTTCTCTCATGCACCCTCAACTGTCTTGAAGCATAAGCCAATACCTTGCCACCTTGCATCAAGACACCTCCTAATCCCATCTTAGACGCATCACAATACACTACGAAAGAATCATTTGGACTTGGTAAAATCAACACTGGTGCTGTCGTCAACTTCTTCTTCAGTTCTTTGAAACTCTCCTCACAGGCAGCATCCCAGACAAAAGCTTGATTCTTTCTGGTTAACTGAGTCAACGGAAATGCCAATTTAAAAAACCCTTCAATGAATCTTATATAGTAACCTACTAAACCCAAAAAGCTTCTAATCTCCGTTGCTGTCTTTGGAGCTTCCCATTGAAGTACTGCGCTTACTTTAGATGGATCCACCGCGATACCATCACCAGAAATAACATGACCCAAGAAACTCACAGTCTTCAACCAAAATTCACACTTCGAGAACTTTGCAAACAATTTATTATCTTTCAACACCTGCAATACAATTCTCAAGTGTCCTGCATGCTCCTTGTCAGACTTAGAATAAATCAATATATCATCAATAAATACCACGATAAACTGATCCAGATAAGAATGGAAAATACGATTCATATATTCCATAAATACTCCTGGCGCATTAGACACTCCGAAAGGCATCACTGCATATTCGTAATATCCGTAGTGAGTCCTGAAAGCAGTCTTCTGAATATCACCTTCCTTTACTCTTATCTGACGGTAACCCGACCTCAGATCAATTTTGCTAAAGACTCGAGCTCCTACCAGCTGATCCATTAAGTAATCAATCCTAGGAAGTGGATACTTATTCTTAATGGTCACTTTATTCAACTGACGATAATCAATGCACAGACGCATACTACCATCTTTCTTTTTCACCAATAACACTGGAGCTCCCCACGGCGACACACTTGGTCTTATAAACTTCTTATCGAGCAATTCCCCGACTTGAGACTTCAACTCTGCCAACTCTGATGCAGACATCCTGTACGGTGCCATAGAGATAGGTCTGGTACCCGGTACAAAATCAATAGCAAATTTAACTCCCCTTGTCGGAGACAACTCTGTGATGTCATCCGGAAACACTTCATGAAATTCATTAACTACTGGCAATTCATTAACTGAAGTCTTGCTTTCAACAGACAACGAGGCAAATACTGCAAACAGCTTCGCTTCATCTTCCAACAACGCCCTCAACTCCTTGCTAGATAGCAAATCTGCTAATGCTTCCTCTTCAGGAGTAAGAAACAGTAACGTCTTCCTGAAGCAATCAATATACACCCGGTTGAACTCCAACCAGTTCATTCCCAAAATAACATCAAGATTACCGAGTGGCAAACAAATCAAGTCCACTCTGAAATCTCTACCAAATATGGTCAGCGGACACTTCAAACACACCAAAGAAGTAATCACAAAACCAATAGACGGGGTTTCAATCGTCATCCTCTGCTCTAGAGTAGACGATACAATCCCTAATCTCTTCACACAATCAACAGAAATAAACGAGTGTGTTGCACCCGTGTCAATGATAACAATCAAAGGAACATCATTAATAAAACAAGTACCTTTGACGGAATGCTCTTCATCAGTGGATTGAGCTCCCACCAAGGCAAACACTTTCCCACCAGTTTGAGATGCCTGAGACTTCTTCGGCTTCTCACAGTGAGTGCTGATGTGACCCTTCTCTCCACAGTTATAACAAGTAGGCATAGTGGCTCTGCAATCAGCTATTACATGACCTGCTTTGCCACACTTGAATCACTTTTTTACCTCATTCTGACAGTTGTTAGCACGGTGACCCGCGCCACCACATCTGAAGCACTTGAGAGTATCAGCACCTGCTCCCTTCTCCTTTGGCCACATCAGTTTTCTGTTTACCCTTATCAGCTGGAGCACTGTAAGGAGTACCTCCAAATCTCTGCTTATTTTTCTTCTCATTCAAAGCTTTGTAATGAGCAATCCTGGCTCTGTTGTCATTATCATAAATTCTGCTTCTGCTTACCAGCTCTGGATAGTTTCTTATCTTCTGACAAGCAATTCCCAATTTGATCTCGGGACGCAGCCCGTTCTCAAACTTCAAACACTTCGAAGTCATAGCTTCTTCAGTATTGTAATGAGCACAATACTAAACCAACTCCTCAAACTTAGCGGCATACTCAGCAACTGTCTTATCACCCTGTTTCAGCTCAAAAAATTCAACCTCTTTCGCACTACGAATGTCTTCCAGAAAATACTTTTCCAGAAACTCCGCTTGAAACACAGCCCAAGTAATCTCAGTACCTGCAGCTTCCAATCTCTGATGACTGTTGTCCCACCAAGCCTCAGCCTCTCCTTCCAGCATATGAGTACCAAACCGTACCTTCTGAGCATCACTGCATTCCATGGTCATGAAGATCTTCTCCACAGCCTTCAGCCATTTCTGTGCAGCCTCTAGGTCTAAGATACCTCCCTCATATGTAGGCGGCTTGTTGCTTTGAAACTGTGCTAAGTCACGAAATTGAGCACCTCCACCCTGGTTGGCATTCTCTACAGCTTGTGCCATGGCTTGCATAGCAGCAGCAAGAGCAGCATCATTCCTTCCTGCCATACTGGACAACAATCATCACAAGGTCAGAACACACAAACAACTCCTATGCTAAGGACAGACTCAACTACTATACCTGGCTGGACGGACGGACCTGCTCTGATACCAATTGTAACACCCCACTTTCCCCATTTTGAAAATAAACAAAATATTAAAGATAAATCAGAGTTTGCACCAAAAAGTGGAATGCCACATCATCAAAACAAGCAGAAACTCTTTATTGTATTAAATTGAATAAAGAATCAGCGAAAATAATCATTTAGTTTCAATTCACGACCATCTGCCCAAATTCACCAACATTATCCTTAAAACAAGGTTCTCCATAAAATAATTCGACAAAATAGAATACGTAACAAAGAATGTAATAAAATCAAAGCAACTACAAAATATCCCGACATCCCGTGTTACGTATCAGAGCACTCATATAGACTCGAACAGGCAACACGAACATCCAAGCAACCTAAGTACCTGGGTTATCTGTACTTCCGAAGAAGCACAGACACAACAACAACAAAGGGGTGAGAAATCACGTTCAATATATAATGGTGAATAAATACATGATAAAAAGGTAGTATTTACACATATAAATCAACAACACACCAACACAGACCTACTGTCCAATATCAGCAACAACATCAATTAATAATGTAATGCAACACGACACCATGCATGCGGTACCGACTCGTTGGTTCATTCAATCGAACCCCGGATAGATCACATACACCTCTACTTGGCAATGATCTATCCCCCACCATTCTCTATATAGGAGTACGGATGAATCGTATACACTCCTCCTGAGCAACGATCCATCCCACCAATCACCATGAATATGCAAGACTCGATTATGTACAACAAAACATGTATACAAGTGTAATACATGCACACGATCCTCCTGATCACATCATACATATCATCAACACCATCGTCAAGTAATTTACTTCATACGCACCAAACACTCAATTAATTAATTAAAATTATTAAAATTAATATTTTCATCACCAACATTTTATTTCCTGGCGCCTGGCACCTATTCCCAACCTCTCAAACCGAAAGAAACCAAATTGGACACGAAAACGGGAAAGAAATCGTGAAACGGTAAAATTCTGCAACTTCGCTGGCCATACGCGTATTGCCCCATGCCATACGCGTATTGCCAGCTCGCTCGCCCAACCCATACGCGTATTGACTCCCTTCATACGCGTATTCCCTCACAATGCCCAAGTCCTTACGCGTATTGCCTTATGCCGTACGCGTACGGACATAGACCTCTTCACACTAAATGTCCCAAATTCCAACACCATACGCGTATTGCCCTCCTATTACGCGTACTACCTAACTCCCATACGCGTATTGCTGCGTATCAGGCCATTCCATATGCGTATCGCCCCACCTGATACGCGTATCGCCAGATCTATTACGCAATTCACCAGAAGCCTCACTATTCTGCATTCTGCTACGATTTCCACACTTCTTCACTTCTAACCAGTCCTATAATCGTTTCTACACTGATTTTAGGTCCAATTTT
Organism: Lathyrus tuberosus; assembly: GCA_022829125.1. NCBI lineage: Eukaryota > Viridiplantae > Streptophyta > Magnoliopsida > Fabales > Fabaceae > Lathyrus > Lathyrus tuberosus. The sequence goes on from JALAZF010000538.1 coordinate 2,551,691, forward strand.
CATCTTTTCTCTTGTACCTAGAATTACTACATGTATTATAAGTCTATAATCTCAAATCGTTCTCCTAACTCGAGTCAAAATCAACAGGTCTGCAACATGTTCATATAACAGCAACAACCACAACAATTCATGAAAATACATATCAATTCATACACGATTTTCAGAATCACAACAGACATATACAACAATCATCAATTCAACAGTTTTACATACAAATGCCTACGGGGTTAAGGACTCCCCACTACCCTATCATGAATATATCACCAATATTAAACTCGTTTCTCCCCCTTACCTCGAATTCTTGCTTAATTCCTGCAAAAATTGGTGAAGATCTTTGCCCTAGCACACCCTTGTTCTTCCTCTCCTTAGCTTTTTTCTCTTTCTATCTCTAAAATTCTGATTATTCTAAACCTTTACCAATTTCCACTAATTGTCACTCAATTACTAAATTGCCCTTCATTAACTCATCAGCCCATTAATGATTTATCTTATTTTATTTTAATTCACTAAAATTGTCACACTAATGTTAATATTACTAATAATAATAATAATAGTAATAATAATAACAATAGTAATAAGAATAATAATCCTATTAATAATAGTACTAAGTCACCCCACCTTATTAGTTATGGTCTAAACCCCGCATTTAACAGTAATGTCCTACCATAACCATCCCATCGCACTCGAACACACCTCCAAACGAGGTCACACAAACAAAATAACACAAGACGTCTAAATAATTAAAATGGGTGTTACATTGAGCGTTGATCCCTTCATGGATTTCGCGCAGGACGTGGGGTGCCATCTCTTCCTCGAGGCATTTGAGTAAAGGTATGGAGAACCCTCGCCTGTAGAGCTTGTTTTCGACCAGGACGTAGGAGCAGGCTCTGCGCCTGACTAAGCTGGCCTCTTTGGGGTCAGATGGGAGTTCATCTTTAGCGAGGTAATTGTAGACGGGGGTCATCCAGCAGTTGTTGTCCTCAATGACTTGCACGTCGAGAATTGTGGAAGTTCTCTCGATGTTGGGCCGCGGAAGTACTTCCTGGATTACGGATTTATTTCTGCCCTTTTTCTTCGTGCTCGCCAGTTTTGACAACACATATGCTCTGACATTATGTTCGCGGGGAACATATTTCACCTCTACTGTTGCGAACTTCATCATCTTCTCATTGACCAGGGATAAGTATTCAGACAAGTTGTCGTTCTTGGCCTGGTATTCTCCCCGAACATGGAGGGCCACGAGTTGAGAATCAGTGCATATGACGACTTCCTCAGTCCCTAGGTCCTCGGCTAGGCGTAGACCGGCGAGGAAGGCATCTTATTCAGCTTGATTGTTGGAAGTAGGGAAAGATAGGGTAAGCGAGACTTCGACGATAATTCCTTCTTCGTTTTCCAAAATGATGCCTGCCCCGCTTCCAGCTGAGCTGGATGCCCTGTCGATGAAGATTGTCCATTTGCGCGCCCTGCAAGTGGGGGAATCAGCAAACGTTATTTCAGCGACAAAGTCGGCCAGCGCCTGGGCCTTGAGGGCTTTTCTGCTCTCGTATTTGATGTCGAATTTGGATAGCTCCAACGACCACTTGTGCATTCTGCAGACCATGTCTGGTCGTCCTAACAGTTGTTTCACGAGTTGCTGTTTGGATCACGATTGTGTGGGCTAGAAAGTAGTGTCTTAGTCTTCTCGCAACATTTATGAGGGCCAAGGCTACTTTTTCTATTTGTTGGTATCTTAGCTCTGGTCATTGCAATGCTTTGCTCGTGAAGTATATGGGTTTTTGCCCGTCGGGCGTCTCACGGATGAGGGTGGCGCTGACGGCCTCGGTCGCTACGGCGAGATAAAGGTACAAGGTTTTGCCGTTCTCTGGTTGGGAGAGAACTGGCGGCTCTGACAATGCTCGTTTTAGGTGGAGGAGAGCCTAGTTGCATTCCTCCGTCCATTTGAAAGTTGCCTCCTTTCGGAGGAGTTTGGAAAAGGGCAATGCGTGTTGGGCAGACTTGGCCACAAAACGAGATAATGAAGCGAGCATCCCGTTGAGGGACTGGATGAATTTCTTCAAGTTGGGCGTAGGAAACTCGAAGAAGGCCTTGCACTTGTTAGGGGTTAGCTTCGATTCCCCATTCGGTCAGATAGAAGTCGAGGAACTTGCCCGCTCGTACTCCGAACGTGCACTTCTCCGGGTTGAAACGCATCTGGTATTTTCTGGCCTGCTCGAAGACTTTTCTTAAATGGGTCGTGTGATCGGATTTTTCGTGGGACTTCACGATCATATCGTCCATATAGACTTCGAGCATGTGCCTGATTTCTCCTCGGAAGACCTTGTTCATCATCCTTTGGTAGGTCGAGCCAACGTCTTTCAAGCCGAAGGACATTACGTTGTAGTAATAGTTGCCCGACTCGGTCATGAAGGTTGTGTACCTTTTGTCGCTTTTCGCCATTGGTATTTGATTGTAGCCCAAATAGGCGTCCATGAACGATAACAGTTTAAAATCGGCAAAATTATCAACAAGTTTATCTATATTAGGGAGAGGGTAAGCATCTTTAGGGCATGCCCTATTGAGATTAGTATAATCAACACACATACGCCACTTTCCATTAGACTTTTTAACGAATACAACATTGGACAGCTGAGTAGTGTACTTGGCTTCCGAAATAAAGTTTGCCTCGAGGAGGTCTTTTACAGCTTGTTCTGCATCCTCCATTTTCTCCGAAGACTACTTTCTCCTACGTTGTGCTACAGCCTTGGTTATGGGGTTAATTGTCGAGCGTGGTACTCCTATTAGAGCTCGTACTGAGAAGATGCTCGAATTTCCTTTTCATAGAGCCCACGGTAACTTTGTTGAAGCCCCCTCCGAAAATGACCATGGCGGAGGGGAAAGTTTCCCTCGGGCTATGTGCTGCGTAGTAGGGGGAGCGCTGAGCTCCTCAGGAACATAGAAGTCCTCAGGCTGCGATACGCTCATGGCGACCTGAAGGTTTATCTCTTCGGAGGAAGGCACCTCTTCCTCGACTTTCTTTGACTCTTGGGCGTCGTGCCGGGGAGTTTATCTCTTTTTGGTAAACTGGTTTAGGTGGTCGTCCCTGATCAGTATCTCTGTGGCATCCTTCAGATGGATGCAGTTGTCGGTTGTGTGGTCGTGACTTTTGTGGAAACGACAGTATTTTGACTTGTCACCGTTCGGCTTGGCTAGTATCTGCTTAGGGAATCGAACCCTTGCTTGTTTAAACTCTGAGTTGGCGCATTCAGAGAGGATTTTCTCCCTGGAGACGGTCAGGGGAGTATACTCATGGAAGCGGCCGGAGGGTCCTTTGTTGTCCCGGGGTTCCCGGGGCGGTCTTCTCGTTTTCTATTTCCTCGACGGGAGGTCGAGGGTTCATCGCTCTTGGAGGTACGGGCACTCTCTTGGTGGCGTGAGACCCGGGCGGAGCTAGCCGCTTCTTTCTTCTCGTACTAGATATATGCTTGCGTCTTGAGGATGAAGGCGTCCAAAGTCCTTGAAGTTTCAATGCCAATAACTTTGGAGAATTCCGTACGGGGACGAAGTCCTCGCTCGAGTAAAAACTTCTTCATGTCATCGGTCGTTGAGACCTGTACTGCTTCTTTATTGAACCTCTCGATGTATGCACGGAGTGGCTCATCCTTCCCTTGAATTATTGCCTCAAGGGAGGCTTCGGTCTTCGGGTGGCGGCGGGATGCCGTGAAGTGTCTGGAAAACATTCTACCCAACTGTCTCCACGAGGTGATGGACTCGTCGGGGAGTTTCTTATATCAGGTCATTGCTCTTTTCCTGAGCGTGATAGGGAACAATTGACATTTGATAGCGCCCCAGACGCCACGATAGTCGAGCAGAGCATCGATATTTTCGATGTGCTCGTCAGGATCCGTCGTAGGTGCCCAAAGAAGGTGGTTTCTCCAATCCCTTGGGGAGGCACATGGCCATAATCTCCTGAGACAACAGGCCGCGAGGCTCATTGTCGCTGTTGCTATTGGTCCATGACGAGGAGCGAGTGCTTTGCTCAGGGACAAGACAGTGATCTCTGCGGGGAGATGGGGTTCGTTCCTGACCCTTAGATCTGGGCGGGGGTGAACGCTGGTCTCTTCTGGTGCTCTTGGTTCCCGGGGAGTACTGGCTCCGCCTGGAGTTGGGGTCACATTTTCGGACGGTATAGGACTCCGGTTCAGGTGGTGCCCGACGGTCTCTATCACGTCGGGGAGGTGGGCTTCAGGATCTTCGACGTTCATTCCTCGGCGGAGGGGATCTTGGTCGAGCAGATTCCTCTAGGGATCCAATCCTCGCGTTTTGTTTGAGGATTAGCATATTGGTTTTGTTGAGAGATTCAAGAAGGTCCGCCACGTCCGGGTCGGCGTTGGGCAGAATGGGAACAAATTGGTGGTCCAGGAAGGGTTGGTCTTCAACATGATCAGCACGAGTCGGGGAGGGAGACACAGTGGCTCCATCTCTCAGATGGTGGGCGTCGCCTCCGAGGAAGGATGCAGCTCCGTCAGTATCAGTCTTGCTGGCGGGGGAAAAACAGGGTTGCGAGCATCATGAACGTGATATTGGCTTGCCATGATCGGAATCTTGGACAGAGGGTTATTTTAGTCTTGAATCTACGATGTATGTTTAGATGGGGATAATAGGTTTCCCACAGACGGTGCCACTGATCTTGACGGTTGATCAGAACCTGAAGTGGGCCAAGAAAGACGTCTGTGATGCTGGGTGTATGAGAGGAGGATGGAGTGTACCTGCAAGGCACTCCGATGCTAAAGTAAGAATCAGGAGAGAGAAAAGGGCAAGTACAAAGTATGTATTTCGTATGATGATTTTGAATACCTGACCCTCTCAAATGAGAGGGTTTTTATATTGCCTCCAGCACGTGGCTAACGGTCCTTATTTTTGGGGCAAAATTACCGTTTCCCGAAGAATAAGTAACTGCCAGAAACTAGCCGTTGCTACGGGGAAAGATGCAGTCCCGGGCACGGGAGTCGTGACTATTTCTGGATGGTGGAGCCGTGCATAATGGGCAGGAAATACCGAGGAGGAGCAGGTGACCCTTGGGGGTTATCCGACCATATTTGCCCGGTAGAGGGCAGGAAGGTAAATGCTGTCCCAAATTGGTGGGACTTAGGCAATTGGGACGTTCTGGGCGCAAAAGTGGATTGGGCCATGCCTAGCCATTGATCCAGTTCGGAACAATATCATTATTTGATAATTAGTAATGCACCCATACTCAAAGTCACATGGATGTACCTGTTCGTTGCCGTGTTCCCTAAATGAATAACTATATTAGTCCAAGCAGCAAAAAATCTTTCTTTATAGGGTTCAACCAAGTTTCATGGACATATTGAACACATAAAGGAATATCAACACATACAACCTCAAAATGCTTCAGGTGTACCAAAAACCCAGACTCTCTATTTGAATATATGATGTTGTTCCATAGATCTGTAACATGCTCATGCCTGTGTGATTCAACATACTTCTTACACTTTATACTAACATTTTTATGGAATATGAAACAAACACAGCAAATAAGTTGATTTACAAACACAACTTCAATAACATTCATCAACGTCAGTTCACGGTCCGTCACCAAAACCTTCGGCAACAACTTCTCGAAAGCAAACAACTCTTTCAGCTTCTTGATAAGTGCAAAATGTACCTATTATTGTATATAAGTTTTGTTGCACTTATAGATGCTTTTTGTCTATATCGTTCAAATAAACCCCGCTTTGTTCGTAATTACGTTTACTTTACGTTTTAGTGTGTATAGTGCGTTATCGTGTAAATATCATTGAGTTTAATTGATTTTCATTTATTTTTGCAGGTGTTCCAGCAATGGGATTTTTCCATTGTTGTATAGAGCATTGAATAAGCTTTCCAGCGCTTCAAACCGTGCGTCAATCGGAGTTACGGTTCAAAAGTTACGAATAAAACAGTGCAGAATTTTCTGGTGTGATTCGCCCCTGCTGCGCCGGGCGGAAATTCCGCCGGGAGAAACTGTAAAAGCGCCGGGCGATGCCAAAATTCCGCCGGACGAAGCACAGGCACAGCAATGTCACAATTCTGGAACTTGCAAAAATAAACTGCCTTATTCCGCCGGGCGAAGCCAGAATTCCGCCCGGCGAATTTTGACGGGCTGAAACTCCATTAAAGGTCCTTAAACACAATTTTTAGATATGGGTTTGATATTTTTAGTTCCAAATCCATCCAATAGCATTTTTTGACCAGAATTAGGCTAGAAAACACATTGGAGCATGCATTAGGATGATCCGGAGTCGAATCCTTCGTCAATCGGAGCCGACAACTCATGAAATGTTTGGTTTTTCACCATTTCTTCTCTATGTTTTTCTCTATTTGTTGGTTTATGTTTGTATTGTTACTCTAAACCTATGTACATGTATTGATCATGGTTGTATAATATATATGCTTTACAAATCATTATCGATGTCTTCCTTGATCTTTTTGCATTTATGTTTGGATTTGTGTTGTGTTAGAGATAAACATCACAAATCTTGATTAAGGATGGATATCTATTGTCTAGATGCTAGAGATAGATTTAGATAATAATCTTTATGGTGTCGGAACTTAATGTCTTCCGTGTTTCGAGGCGTCGTGCGCGAGAGTGATACGGTTGCTCTCTCAGCTCAGTGTGCCAGAGATGGACACTGTTGTGAGCGATACGTGATGATTTTGATGAGTATTGTATGTTGAATGCGACCGATCAATAGGTTTACGTTTGTTCTGAGTAGTGTATATTCATGCTTGATAGGTTTCTTCTCTTCAAAGAATATACTTTTTATGTTTTTATTTACTTTTCCGCATTTAATTCAAACCATTTAAACCCAAACTCATTAACAATTAAATTGTCGAACGGCAGTTCAGTAGCACCGATCTCTGTGGACACGATAATTCCCAGAAAAATATTTCCAAATCTTTTTGTTTGCTTGCCCTATTCCGCAACCAACACTTCTCTAGTGCCCATGTGAAGTTTTCATCCCTCTCATATTCCACATAGGCAAATTCTATAAAAAACGCCAACTTCGTAGATGTAACACGAACAATATCATGTAGTGGTAGCCGATACTTGTTTATTTTGTATGTACAAGAAATAATCAACAGCTTCCAACCCAGAATCAAATAAATGAAAATAGAAGCAATTAAAACACTCAATATCTATTTGTTTTATATGTATAATAAAAAATCAACACCAAATAAAACATGTTCAACAACTTCACCGAACCAGGGTGCGTCCAAAAGATATCAGCAACAACATTTGAATCCCCCTTGTTTCTGGTCGAGTACATGTATTTCCCTTCATGAATAAGACTCAGCAGATGTTGCATTTCAGTTAACGGACCTCTCTTGCTCGTCTTTAATATATATCTTGCCTTATACATATGGGTAACGCTCGTCAGGTTTTTTAGATCTCTATCTTTCATAGCATTAATTATGTATCTGAGAGCCATGTTACATAGGGTCATGTCATTCATAAACTATCCATTATCTTTTAAACGAATTAATGCGTCATGGACATCTAAGTCATTAGCTAGTATATGATTGTGAAACCCACACATAACCAGAACCTTCCAACCACTACCACTTGGTACAGACATCGACATAAATGGACATTTAACTTTCATACTATAACTGCCATCAAAAGATTTGTTTCTTTTGTAATTCTCGCATCTCTTACAATCCATAATCAATTTAACTCTCTTTCCTCCAATCCAAATTGCGACATCTGAACGGATAGTAAGAAAAATAATAGCATGTTGTTTACCAACAAACTGTGCCCATGCTAACACGTTAGCTTGGAGGGAAATATCTTTCATTTACAACATATACATAATAAAATATCAATGACAGGGATATTGTAAGCCTATTAACTTTTGAACAAGTTAAAAATTAAACATGTACGTAAAACATATAAAGTCAGTGGTGAAAAAATGTGTAAAATCTACAGGAGAATCATCAGGATCTGGATCACACAAATGAAGCATTATGGACTACTGGATTTTTTACAATATGCGAAATATTCGGTATACCGATTTTTTCCAAAAATCCATAACTTTTCAATGTTTCTAAAATATTTTAAAATATATTGTATAAATGTACCGAATTTTTTAAAACCTGCGGTAAATACACAATTACTTCCCATAAAATATCAAAATTTTCAAAAAATAATTCTAAAAAATAGGGGTGTCAAAACGGGCCCGGCTCATTGGGTATGCCTGTTTTGCACGTACTTTAGTGCGAGGAAGGCTAAGGATTTAGGCCCGCACCCTGTAATGTGTTCGCTCCGCCCGCACCATTTTTTGCAGGCTTTTGTGGGCATGAAAACTAATATAAGTTGTGTATTTTTAAGCTTAAAATATGCAATGTCTGTAAGGTCCGTCCCGCCCCGCCCTCACTTTTAGTGCGGGGCAGACCAAAATTTTAGACTCGCACCGTCAACTATGCCCATCCCGTTCTGTCTCATTTTTTGTGGACCTTTGCGGTAAGACCTAAACGAGGTTGACATACCCGTTTTCCACCCCGATAAAAATGCAAAAAATATCATATTTTTCAAAAAAATCAATAAATACTCATTGAAATTTTAGAAATCCAATAAAATTACATGCACTTCGCCTTTATAAAAAATTTTTGTAACAAATATTTCAAAATAATTATCAGATTTTTTGTTTTTTATCACTTTTTCAGAATGAAATTTTTGAATTTTTTTACACAAATACCCCAATTTTTCAAAAAAATTCCCAAAATAACCCACTTTTCAAAAAAAATCTCAAAGTACTCCAGTTTTGAAAATAAATTAAAGGAGTCTCCAAATGAATTGGCGTTTGCTTTGGTTGATTAGGAGGTGTCACCAATTGGATTGAAGACTGCATATAGTGTCTCCAATCCAATTGACGACTGCGTGTATACTTTGTATGCTGTCGCCAATTCATTTGGAGACAGGGTGCAACGTGTAATTTTGCTATAAATAGAGATGGTGTGATCAAGTATTTTCACATCTCTTCTCATATTCTTGTATTAGAGATCAAATGCCCACACCCGCCCCCACCCGCAAAAAAATGATTTCTTTTAAATAGTAATAAAAATTAATAATTTTATTAAAAACTTGACAATTTTAACGACAAACCTATTTTTAAAGATGAGGGTTTGAGTGAATGGTGAGAAATGACTAATGAGAATTTTTAACTACTTCTCTAAAAGCGAATAAATGTATAATAAAATAATTTAAATAAGGGTATTAAAGCAAATTCCATAAGACCGGGCGGGGTGGGCGGGTAGTAGCATCCCCCACCCCCGCACCCGCAATTACAAACCGACTTTTCTCCGCACCCGCACCCAATCAAACCGGATTCCCCCGTTAATTTTGGGCCGGGTTCAGGCGGGCTCCGACGGACCCGAGTTTTCTTGCCATGCCTATGTTTGTTGTTAACATTGTTGTAACAAAAAGTTATTAATATATAAAAATCTAAGGTTACAACAATTAAGGAGAAACTAAATTATGATGCATGGGTCACGAACTTAGTTACAACAATGTGTTGTCGCTCCATACACAAACTTATTAGAAATGCAATAAATTCTTATGGAATCTGCTGTGCATGTTCCTGAGACCTCAAATCCTCAAATACCTGGAGTGAATCAACAACGAGGGCAGCAGGTAAGGGTACCTAGGGGATGTGGAATTGGTGGCCGGTATGACCAACCCGGTCGTAATCATTAAATTATGTAATATTATTTTTAATTAATTATTAATGTTAATTATTTTTGCTTGAAATTTTATGATTGCACCCTGTCTCCAAATGAATTGGCGACAACATACAAAATATACACATAGTCGCCAATTGGACTGTAGACACTATATGCAGTCTCCAATCCAATTGGCGACACCTCCTAATCAACCATAACAATCGCCAATTCATCTGAAGACTCCTTTAATTTTTTTTCAAAACTGGGGGTACCTTGGAAATTTTTTTAAAAAGTGGATTATTTTAGAAGGTTTTTTGAAAAAGTAAATTATTTGGATAAAAAATTCGAAAAGTTTAAACAAAAAATAATTAAAAAAAAAATAAATATTACGAAAGGTATTTTTGTCTTGTGGGGGTGTCAGATTTGGCTGGAGACATTAATGGGCTTTTTACTATAGAAAAACCCAATACACCCACAACCCAAACCTAATTCCCCAACTCTTCCCAATATAAATTCCTCAACCAAAACACTACACTCGTGTTTCTCCCAATTTCCATCACTTCCGGCGCAAACCCTAACCCTCTCCGAAGATGCAGATCTTCGTCAAAACCCTAACGGGGAAAACCATCACCCTCGAGGTCGAGTCCTCCGACACCATCGACAATGTCAAAGCCAAGATCCAAGATAAGGAAGGAATCCCACCGGACCAACAACGTCTCATCTTCGCCGGCAAACAGCTCGAAGACGGCCGCACTCTTGCTGACTACAACATCCAGAAGGAATCCACCCTGCACCTTGTTCTCCGTCTCCGTGGAGGCGCCAAGAAGCGTAAGAAGAAGACTTACACGAAGCCAAAGAAGATTAAGCACAAGCACAGGAAGGTGAAGCTTGCTGTTCTTCAGTTTTACAAGGTTGATGATTCCGGGAAGGTTCAGAGGTTGAGGAAGGAGTGCCCGAATGCGGAGTGCGGTGCCGGGACTTTCATGGCGAATCACTTTGATCGTCATTACTGCGGCAAGTGTGGTTTGACCTATGTTTATCAGAAAGCTGATGCTTGATTTTTATTTATGTTTAATTTTGATATTTTAGTTTTTGAGAATTGTTGTTTATGATTTTGGATATTTGGGGTGAACAATTTTTGTTATTGTCATGACTGAATGAATCGTTTAATATACTGTGTTAGTTTTAATTAAGTTATTATGACTTTGCTGATGATTTTATTAAGTTTTTTGATTTTTGATTGTTTTGATTTTGATATTTGATCTTAAATATTTTAGTGCGGTTTGAGTTGATTACAATATTCAATTATTCTTGTTTTGCTGGACATGAATTTTGTGCTGTTAAATTGTGATTACAGACTAAGTTTCAGCTATTGTTATTAATTTGTTTCTTGTTATTGAGAATTGTGGAAATTTGATATGAATAATTAGATTAACTATGGTAGTTATGATTTGAGCTACATGTAAACTTAGTTGCCAAATTCTAACTTTGGAGTGTTGTTTGCTTTTTATTGTGTCTATTGTGATACTATGTTATGTTATATTGATTTCTTTTTGAAAGATTTACACTTGGAATTCTTTTGTTATTCATATATGTGATTGTGTGAGTGTTGGAGATTAATTTGATTATTGAAATAGCTGTTTATTGATGTAAAAACTGATTTATACTTTGTTATCTGTTTTGGTTGTTTCTGATGCAATGCTGTGTAGTGATGGTAGCACCATCCTTGAAACTTGTATGATCATCTATTAGTGTGGCAATGTCTCAACTTTATTTGCCCCTTTAATGTGTAGTGTTATATGTTTTTGCGGTTCGTTTACAGTGTTTGTTTCAAGAAAAAATTGTACTCATCTGTTACACATGTTCAACTTATCAATTTTTAATAACTGAGTTTGGATAATAGTACATATATAGTCTTTTGTATTAGAACATAATTTTTGATTAGTTTTCAATGATCAAAACATGTGTCTTTGTCACCCTTTTCGATGGTTGAAATTATATTTTTTTGATAAGAAAATATAGTTTTTGCTTGGTTTATTTGGTCAATACATGGTTGAAGCTGTTGGTTGTATGTATTGTTAAATATAAGTTGAGCATTTTGCTAGTGATTTGTTACCTTTTGGTAAATATAGTTTTTGAGAATATAATTACTATCTAAGTTTTAGCAAATTTTTTTAATCAAATAAAAAGCTGAAGTTTTTAGTATTTGTACCATTTTGTTAAATACAAAATTTGAAGTTTGTGCTAGTGATTTCTTGGAATGTAATATTCTAGTTAATGCTTTGATAGTTTTTATTTGAAATGAAATGTTTTAAGTTTTACTTGTACTTCTTGATTACAAGGTTTTGCTTGTGAATTGTGAATATTTGTTTGATTTTGGATTCATGTTAATTTTGTTTGTGTGATCCATTGACTATTATTCCATTAACTACTTGTATCATTATGTATTTTTTTCTTCTACAATTTGGTGATTTTATGTTGGTGTGGAAGAGCTTGCCACAATAATCTAATTTGTATCTATTAATTGAACTTACCTTATGCCTGTGATTTCTGATAGCTTGTGGTTGTTTAGGGACTCACATTTAGGGCTTCAAGATAGTATAACACTTGATCAGAATCGTTAATAAGCACAATTAAAAACAAATTGTAGGGCTGAAACTTTCGTCCTCAAGAATGATTAAATAATTTATAGTATGTAGAACTTGTCTTTTTTACTAGTTAGTGCACTAGTGCGTTTGATTCAATATATATCGTTCAAAATTTTCAGTCAATCTCACCCATTTCGTATCTAATCATCAAAAACAATTTATGCAGAAGCATTCATTCCTCAATTTTTTTGTTTTATCGAAACACCTTCATTCACACAATTCTTCGAATCTTAAAACCTTCATTGACCCAATTCTTCAAACTCCCAAGGTGATTAAGCATTCTAAGGATGTGTTGGGACGAGTTATATTCAACACTTGTTTTGTTTTTAAATTTTGGTCGGATCAATTCTTTAAAACCTAGTTTGTCTATAGATTTGGAAAATTTTCCGGTTCAAATTGAACGATGAATGAGTCCTTGAGTTGCGTTGAATCACGTTCTTGAGTTGTGTTTAATCACGTTCAACCTAAAAAGGATAAATTTAGAACATTTCTTAATACACTATATTTTTTGTTGGCACCAAGCAAAATTGTTAAAATGTTCTTAGTTTTCAGAGATACATATTCGGAAGCATCCTAACATAACACACTTAATAAAGATCATTCTGAATTACGCTATATTATTTGGTTTATTTTATTTTGAAAATACATCGGCGAAAAATTTCCGTATTTACATTTCTGAGCAGAACAAAAAACATGTAATTTTTTAAATTGAAATTAAGATACATAAAATAAAATTAGGATTACATATATCATTTAAACATAAAATACAACATTACTTCAATATTCAGGTGGACGCTTCAATATTTTTCCAATATCTTTGATCGATCTTGAAATCGTCGCTTCTAACTCGAGCGAAATTTTTGTTTCGAAACGGAAATACGTATTCCACATAGCACTTACATCCGCTTACATCTTGAGCTAGAATTTGCTGAACTCAATCTTTCTCCCGTTGTCAATCGACGGTGAACGGTACAAGAGTTTCATAATCTTTCAATTGTCTCCGTAAGGTAGGAGATGATGAATTCCGTCTTTGATATCTTTGAGGGAGGTGAAATCAGTGAGCTTAGACGTTCGTCCGAGTATAGAGTTGGAGAAGGAGACATTTGCGACATACCAGTTGATGTTTATTTGTGACATTTGAGACATTTTCACTTTGTGTGAAATATAACATAAAACACCTACTATTGATTAATATGGACCACTTAATAACTGACATGCTGATTCAGAGATATATCTCCACTTCCACACCTTATTATCTTGTTCTGAAGATGCATCTCCGAAACTTCTCCTAAACCAATTCCAAAACAAAAACCTTAAAACATAATCTATTTTTTTAACAAAAGGACAAATGTTGTTATGGAGAAGATAAAAAATGCATTAAGACACAATACATTTTATTTATATTGAGACACAATTACATAAATTTATTTGTCCTGTTAAACAAGGAATTAAAACAAATCGAAACATTTGTCGCTGGCTAAATCTATGGGTGGTACCTCCTTGGAATTTTGTGCATTTGATTCTTTTTCAATGTTATTCAATTTCTTGAATTCTTGCATTATTTCCATAAAATGATCTAGCAAAGTCTCGACTTTTGTGGTTGAATGAGACGTCCATTTCGGTGATGTAAGTGGTATAGGGCATTCCGGTTTCAAGTAAATTTGAACAAAATGACTTGATTTTGAAAGCTTTCCAATACACATGATACAATCATTTGGATTTTGAGGTGGGGCGGTGCGCAGTGGAAAAAAGGTTTCCGAAAAACCATACCGAAAACAAACACTTAAACGGACCTTAAACGAGCACACACATTTTCTTGAACTGGTGTCGTCTCTTTTAAAATTTCGGAGAGGAGTTCTATATTTATCGCTTCTTTCGCACGTCATTGTCACAAAAATGCATCTTCTATCCAAACCATTATCGGACCTGCCGATAACCACACCAAATCCAAGTATAGAGGCATCCATACGCATCAATTGAAGCATTTGATCACAAGATTCAAACTCTTAATCGTTTTTAAATTGGTTGCCGACATCTACCGCCTTCACAACAACTCTTTGGACATTCGGAAAAACAACTTATTTTGGGAAAACATTGGGGTGCACAATATCTAATGAAAACAATTAGAACCATAACACTATATAAGCGTCACTACTGAAAATAGACTACTTCCGGAAATGCATCTCTGAACAAGTTCACACTCTTTCTGGAGATACATTTTCGGACACAACACTCTTTTTTTTAAGAAAAAATATTGATTAATGTGAGTAATGTAGTGGGAAATAAATGATCTTTACATGAAATTCTATATTCTTTTAATTCCTATGATGTGACGAAACAAAAGAATGAAGATTTGAAGTGAAAAAATGGATTGAGAATGCCGTGGTTTTTAGTGAAGGGTTTGTGTTGAAAAACAACAATGATAACAATGGTTATGTGATCATGCAACTGTTTTTATCAAATTATTCCAGAGATACATCTCTGGAAATATTTGACATGCAAAGGTGACAAGAAAATTTTAAAATCCCGTTCAAATTTCTGGAGATATATTTATGGAATTTCTATCGAACTGATCAATAATTAACATATTTCTTGAAATGTTCTGGAGATTCATCTGCGAAATAAAAACAATCCAATTTATAAGGTGCCACTCAGAATGACCTGCGTTGAGTGTGTAATGAATGCAATCAGAGATGCGTCTTTAAAAGTATAGGATATTTTAAAATTTCGCGTGGTACCTAACAAACATCTAAGATGCATTAAGAAATCCTCTAAATTTAATGTAAGAGACTCATCTCCTATTTGTGGCATATTGTAATTTGAAGCTCACTAATAGAAGAGTTCATATTTAAAGTTTGATTCTGGCTGAAGCAATTATTCTTTTTCTCGCAAGATGTTACATGTGAAATTCGATATTAAGTTTAATCAAGTGCGTGATTTTGATATTATAAATGGTACGTTAGAGGAGTTTATAGGCAGGATAATACAAAATCGGAATACAAGTGAATGTAAAAAGTTACTGTTTAATTCAACTATTAGTGGTTAAGGGTAGTTAAGAGTTAGTTAGAAGTATAACTAACTATTTTTATTATAGGTTAGTTAGTTGCCTTGTAAGTCAAGTAACGGATCAATGTAATGCTGTGTGATGTATAAATATTCATGTCACTGCAATTTACGAACTATTTTTAACACAATTTCTATTTACAAATCACTCTTTCAATTAATCTCTTTTATCTTGTTCTTGATAGGGGCAATAATTAGGAGTGATGACAAGTTCAAGTAAAATTATTGTTTGACTTTCAAGATCTTTTGGTTGTGGTGACCGCAAAAATTCAAGATCTAGGTGCAAATCCAACTTGTGATCAAAGAATTACATACAAAAATACAAAAATTCAAAGAAGATAAATTGCAAGGCTACCTCATCTTCCCATCATAGTGTTAATGCAATTTTCTTTTTACAAGATCTCACGTTACTAGTTCTAAACTGACATGTAGTTTATTTATAAGTATTATGAAGGTGAGAATAAGGCCAAGGAGGTGAAAGTTACAATCCCTTAGAAGGCAATTTGAGCTAATGTAGATGGAGGAAAATGAGAAAATTGTAGTGTAACGTGACTCTCACTGATATGCTGATCATTGAGAAGATCATGAGAACTTTGATATTTTATTTAGTGTTGGTCATTGATTGAAAAAGGATCCTCATGATCATGAAGAATAGTGCACTAGATTTGTTTGATCCCGAAAATGTTCTAGTTCGAAGATCACCTCTAGCAAATCATAGAAACTTTCTAAGCAAAATATTAGTGCCATACAAGTTAACTTCCTTCAAGTAATAATGAAAAACAAACCAAGCTGGTTGTGACATTTAAGGTTGTCACCTAAACAATTACTCCTTCCGTCCTAAATTATAAGACGTTTTGCGCTTTTCACACAAATTAAGAAACTTAATTATTACTTTATAGAAAAGACAAATTATGTATAACTTTACAGTAATGCCCCTCATAATTATATAGGAGATAAAAATTAAAAGAGTTGAAAGAATAAATAATAATAAATATTTGAGGGTATATTGGGAAAGATGTCATTTATATTACATTGAAAATATAAGGTGACTTATAATTTGGGACAAACTTTTTTGACAAAGTGACATATAATTTGGGACGGAGGGAGTAATATTTTAATGAATGCTGAGAAGTCTACCAAGGTTCTTAATTAGGTGGTATGCTGTGGTAAGAATCCAAGTGAGTCATCTCAGTATTTTTGGATCCTTGTGTTACTAACACATTCTTGATGCTAGAAGAAATAAACTATATGAGAAAAGTGAAGTAATGATTCTTGTTTAAAATCATGCAATATGAGCTTATAGACTACAATCCAAAATTTAGAATATTGTCATTACTAAATAGGATATTATCAATGAAGATGAATTATGGAAGTGGAAATTGAAAAGCACATCAAGTAAACCAATGTTGAATTCCTAATTGAATGACTCTAGCAATGAAGAAATAAATTCACTAGAGGAAGAAGGTAGTCCTGATAGAATTGAGAGACCACAAAGTAGAAGAAGGGTGCCAACTAGATTGAAGGACTTTAAGATAGTGAATGCTAATGAAGTCACATAAGAGAAAGATTTACTCTATTTTACATGTTTCCATATGCAAAAGTAATTATTCATCTTGATGCACGAAATACAAAAGTTTGGAGAAATTTCGTAAAAGGTGAGATAATTTCAATTGAAAGAAATCAAACTTGAGAACTTGTCAAATTCCCATCAAACAAAAAGATAATTGGATTTAAATGGGTGTACAAGGTGAAATACAATGGAAATGGTTTCATTGTACGATAAAATTCAAGATTGGTGATAAATTCCAAAATTACTTACATCTTATAAGATCTTATCAACTTAAATTACAAGAAATCACATGAAAACCCCTAATCTACCATAAAAATAAAATAAAACATTTGAATAAATATTTTAACTATGTTATTCATAAATACATTTGCAAATGCCAAAGAAAATCACAAATCATTGAAGTGTAGTAGCAGAGAACTCGCTGGACGAAGTAGGAGCTCGACCAACCAAGACAAGATAGAAACACGACAAACTTTCTGACTCAATTTTTACAGCCGAAGACAAAAGTTTGATGGGAGATCATAGGAGGTTCAAGATAACTTCTAGGTAAAGTTACTTCATGCAGAAGGAAAGAAACTCAATGAGCAAAGCAAGACGGTTTAAAGACTTCATGGCTAAGTAACTTCAAGGTAAATGAAGGGTATTCTTATTGGATGAACTACGAGGTCTTTAGGCGTGTAAGGCATCCAAATTCCACTTTGATGAGCTGGAAATAACTTCTGGGTGAAGAAGGTAGGCTCGTTGTGCGAGCTAATGACCTCGCTAGATGAGCTAAAGACATTGCTAGGCGAAATTGCTTGCCAAAACCCCTATAAATAGAGGTGACAACCAGTCAATCCGGGGATCATTCCTTCCATATTTGAAGAACAGAGCAAGAGATAATTGAGAGGGATAAATCCCATGAGAGGTATTCATGATAGAAGGTGGAGGATCCGTTTGGTCATAGAAATCATTGATGATGCTATTCCATCTCTCTTCTTGATCATTATTGTAAAACTATTATGAGTAAGAGTATCTAAATTCTCTTTTGTCTAGGTTAGATGTAATTTTCCAAATACTCATGTATTTATATTGATCATGGCATTATATATATATATTATACTTATTCATTAATATTGAATTATCTTTGTTCTTAATGCTTGTTACGAATTACCTACTTATAACTTGTTATAATAGTTTTGAATTGACATTGAGAGATAATTTTCTTAACTAGATCAAAGATTTTCATCAGTTAGATGCTGAATTTGTGGAGACAGATTTTGGTCTATTATTCACACATACTGTCAAAACTTGATATTATCGTACTGATTAATCGAATGATAAATTGATATCTAAGAAATGCGATTGATTTTACGTTGTTGTTTAGACATAAACAACATACACAGAGATATATGTGATAATATTAACTAATGGCTAAGAATATATAATTGACCGTGATGAGACATGAGGATATGATAATGAAATCTAACCCCATTAATCTCATTTACATCTGTTAAACCTTACTTTCATTCACTGTTACTTTAATTTAGTTATCAAACAAACAACTTTTTCGAAACCATTCTCATAAAATCACAAGGATTATTGAACAGATTTTTAATATCGCACCAGTACCTATGGAGACAATAAACACGAATACTTACTTTTGTTACTATTGATCAACAAAATGACGCCGTTGCTAGAGGATAGTGTTTAGATATTAAAAGTATTGCGATACTTTCATCATTTTAAATATTCTTGTACTAATGTTCATATATGTGCATAGTTGTAATTATTTAAACTAAAAATCAATTGTTAAAGCTTCCATAAAGTAATGCAAAAAATGCCTAAACATAAACAAGTTTTTAACTGTGAGCTTTGCACTAGAGATCATCCCAGAATATTATCCATCCCTAGATGAAGAGGTAAACTTTTTGAGCAACCAACAAAGACCATATCAATATCAAAACAACAACAACTCAAATTAGAAGCAATGATCAATACAATATGTAAGACCATCCAAAAAACAACAACCATACCACAATTATACTTAGACTCCTCCTTCACAAGAAAAAAATTCAAAATAATTAGAGGATAATCTGAATTAATTTATGCATTTGTCTATAGCAAACCTAAAGAACACTGTTGCATCAATTAAGAATCTCAAAACTTAGATTGGTCAGATAACCAAGTAACTAGCTAATCAATAAGGTTGAACATTCAATACCAAAACTTAAACCAACCCAAAGGAGCACTATTAATACAATTTAACTAGAAACCTAAGATTGAGTGGAAACAACAGTGACAAAGAAACATAAAGAGTTGTTATTGAACTAGAATAAGAAAGTGGAAAAGAAGCATATGGTTTTTTTAGAAAGACATAAGTGAAGAAACACAAACAAAAGGTCAAAGAACATGGGAGGAAAAAGTGAAGAATACACCTATTCAGAACCTTCGTGATACACTAGCTCCAACCAAGAACAATAAGAAAATGCATTATTCAAGGTTTTTAGACATTCTCAAAAGAATTCAAATAAACACATAGTTCTATGAAGCCTTGGAGCAACTTCCTACTTATGTCAAATTCATGAAAGAAAAAAGGAAGAAAAAAAGAAGATATATTAAGGAACCTTAACACATGAATCTAGCTAATGAAGCTAAAAACGCACTTATTGGGAGGCAACCCAACTTACTAGCTTTAAATTTTCTTTTATGTAAATTGTATTTTTCTAAATTGAAATAGGTAAACGCAAGTTTTGAGATTCTGCAGGAATTTTGTCGGGCGAGCTCATCTACTTGCTAACTGAAGGCTTCACCCAAATTCAGTTTTTGAGTTTAATCAAGTTCGCCCATCGCACTGTTAATGCCGCTATAGGTCACAAATGCATATTATTAATTAATGTCGCTAAGTATTTGAGTATTTCTAGATAATTTGAAAATTTTGTAATTGTTCTTTATTTTGTCCATGTTATATAATGAAATTGAAACAAATCTCATATGATTGAGTGGTTGAACAATCAAATAAATAAGAATTCAAATGAATCAGGTTTATAACAAATCAAAACCACCTGCATGATTAAAGGTTTTTTAAATGCCGTTATTCATAATTGATTTTTTGTTATTATCTACAAATGATAGCTTGACAATGAAGTGTTTTCTTGCCTAAAGATTTTTCTCTTGTTTTGTGAAAGCATGTTAATTAGAATCATAATCATTTAAAACTTAGCCGGTGAGTTGTGTGAACCTCATGTTTTACATATTGAGAGTAAACACACATACAAATTTATCAATTTGCTTAATTTTTTTATTAATTAATATGTATAATGACATGAATATGATCTATGCAATGTTTCTTTATTTAGTGAAAGCTACTTGTCCAAATAAAACCTACCTTTTGAAAAAGTGATCCTTTGATGAACCCCTTTGAGCCAAAATGTGATTTTTTTTGTTTTTGTTTTTAAGAATAAGATATCATTAATTTAAAAAGGGATCATAATATTCTAAATTAGGGAGAATGCTTTATGAAAAAAAGAAGGCAAATATGTTAACATTGGTGATCAAAAGTAAAAGAAAATGGAAGGTACTTTTACAAAAGCAATGAAAACTCATTATTGGGAAAAACCCAAGTCCCACATTGGCTAAAGATAGGACTCATAAAGGGTTTATACAAAGTGGAACCCCTCACCTTACCAACCGATTTTGTAAGGTTGTGTTAGGCCAAACTCTAATATGGTATCAAAGCCTATCGATTGAACCTTGGGCAGCCCACCGTTTAAATCCACGCACCAAGCCCAAAAAAAAGAGTGTTGGGCGTGAGGGGGTGTGTTAGGAAGATCCTAAAGTTCCATATTGGTTGGAGATAGAGCAATGCAATAGTTTATATAGAGTGGTACCCCTCACCTTACCAACCGGTTTTGTAAGGTTGTGTTAGGCCAAACTCTAATACTCATAAAGAAAATGAAAAGAAAGAATAAAATGTAATATAAAACAAAAATAAATCACAAAGAAAAGATAAGTTTTGAAGGAAGATAGATAACAATAAACTTATGCTTTCTTATATTTAAAGACACTTTGAATCCAAAGAAAACCCAATGTTTATTATAGTCAAACCACGTTAAAACCCAAACAAAGATCTTAGTGATCCATGACTAATTGCATATTTTTTTAAAATATTTATTAGATGAAATACAAAATGATTTGCAGTGTATCTGAAAATGAGGGAAACACCACCCAATTGAGTGATAACGAGATTATAATCCGATGAAAGTGACCGTTGATCTAAACTTGAATTGAAATCATACTTTGGTTAAAATAGATTTTCATATTTATGCTATGATTTATGGATAATTGTGATATTGATTTTGAATTTGCATCTAAATAAATCATGCCAAATTATAATAATTTCAAAATTTCTGACTAAGTCATAAACCATAAATGAAGTATGCATATTGGAGTTATTAGAGTAATTTTAGGCTTGTATGAATTTTATTTGAGGATAAACAAAAAGATAAGTTGGGGAGAGTTGATAAGTTCCAAACTTACGTATTTCACATAAGCACTTATTAACTTAAATCACAAGAAATCCCATGAAAACCCACAATCTATCATAAAAATAAGATAAAACACCTGACTAAACATTTTAACTATGCTATTCATAAGTACATGTAAAAAATGCTCAAGAAAATCACAAATCATTGAAGCTGAGTAACACAAAACTCACTGGATAAAGTAGGGGCTGACTCAAGCAAGACATGACAAAAACAAGCAACCTTTCTGATTCAATTTCATCAAGCAAATACAAAACCTCGGTAGGAGAGCATAGGGAGTTCAAGATAACTTTCAGGCCAAGTAAATGAAGGGAAATCACAATATAATACGCAACAAAAAACACAAATTTCCCTTAACCCGATCCTTACGCATGTGCATGGTCAATGATAGAAACATTTACCTCTTGTGGAAATTAAAATATTTGGTGCAGAATTGGATGAAAGATCACAAATGATGAATGAAGAAAAACACATCTAATTAGTCCACACGAAGAGAGTACCTTCAATATCAGTGCTAAATGCTACAAATGAAGACCTTGAGAGAGAGAATACAACTAGAATTCAAAATTGAATTTCATCAAGTAAAAAATATACTTTATAACGGTTCTGAAGGTGTGAAAAACACAAGAAAGGGGGGGGGGGGAGTTTGAATTGGTTTTTAAAAACAAAAGCTTTTTACCAACTCAAAACTTCAACAATCAAAAGATTGGATAATGAGAAGTGCACAAGGATTTTTATCCTGGTTCGCTTGAAACTCAAAGCTAATCCAGTCCACCTGCCAAAGTGATTTCGCCTTACACACAAGGACTTAATCCACTATAATCAACTGATTACAAATGCACTAGCAACAACTGGTGACTAACAAACCACAATGACAAACTGTCAAAGTCTTCTCAAGGATTCTGACCTAACTGGTCCCTTAAGGAAATACAAACAACAAGTTTGAATAAAGATTGTGTTACAAGTTGCTTCTACACAAGCAGATTTTACACAAATGAAATACAAGAACTTAAAGAAAAGTATGCACAAAGTTATAAGCTTTTCACGTAGAAATAATCTTGTAAAAATCGGCTCTTTTCTTCAAGTCTCCAAGTCCTCTTTATATAGCATGAAAAAGGAACTGTTTGAGGGAAAATCAGGAATACGAGAAATGCAGTTGTCCACTAACGAATTAGTGACATGTGTGAAGAATAGTACAATCCTTCACCCAAAAAACCAGGTAGTGGAAGGAATATTTTCATTTTGTAGCATGTATTATTTGATCATGTATCCTTTAATCTTATCTTCAAATTCATTGGCTTCTAATGAAAGGCTGATGAAGCATGAAAAGAAGAAATACAAAGTTGAAATCAGAATCTTCAGAATCATCAATTAGAATCTTGACAGTATCAACGTCTGACTTGAGATCTTCAGAAACTTCAAAATCATTAATCAGAATCTTGAAAACATCAACATTTGACTTGAGATCTTCAGCTAAGAAAAGAAGCTTCAGAAGCTTGCCATTCTTCAGAAGCTTGATGGTCAGAGTCACATCTAGAAGCAGAAATGAAGAGATCATTGCAACATCAACATAATGTCTTTCCAAAATATTCTTAGAAGTGAATCAGCGCAGAAGTGAATTTCAGAACACAAAGTTTAGAAACTGATGTCGTTGCACGTCATGTTTTCAGAATCAGAACTGGCTGTTAAAGCTACACAATAACAAACTGTTAGGGTACCAAAATTATTCTTACACAAATACTACATTGTTATAATCAAAACTAAAAGGTATAGATGCATAACCAAATCTTGTTCTAACAATATCCCCCTTTTTGATGATTAAAAAACCATGTATTTTAATGAACAATTTGTACCGGGTAATTACAGAAAGGTACATAAAAAAGAAGCATAAAGCCCCCATGAGATGTATAATCCTTAAAAAGATAAAATCAGAATGAAAGAGCACTTTCCTGATTAACCTTTTTGCAGAACCAGAATGATCATCTTATCAGAATCTGGTTTTTCTTCAGAAGTTGCTTGAACTTATCCAGAACACTGGTTGTCAAAGTCAACACTTTTGATGAACTTCACTTTTGATGAACTTCACTTCAGAAGCCTGACTTGAAATCTTAGCCTGATTTGAAGTATTTTTGACGAAGCTTCAGATCCTAGTTAAAACTTTAAAACTTAACTCCAGGTTATGTCTGATTGAAAGTATTTATTAAATTTTGATGTTAATCCTTCAAACGCAGATTGTAAACCATTTTTTTAGAAACTTGTAATCTTAAGTTCTGATCTGACAACTTCAAGAGCTTCTGATTTTTGTGACTTTCCCTGAAAAATAGCTAACAAAATATTCTCGAAGTAGTTGTTAGTTGTTATTAGAAACATTTAGGAATGTTTGGGTTTTGATTCATGATCATAGATATATCAAAATCAATACGTTTCTCCCCCTTTGTCATCAATAAAAAAGAAAGACTAGACAAAACAAAATAAAGAAAGGAAACATAATATATTGATAATAGCTCGAAGGCACAAGAGTACAGGATGATCAGAACAGAAATTAAAAACACTAAATCAAAAAGTGCATAAAAGTTTTGAAAACTAAGGGTTTGGGTTTTGTGGAGGAGGAAGTCTGGAGAGGATCAGCTCAAACATAGAATTCTGCCTGTCCAAGCGTTGTATCCCACTTAAGTGCATCGTACCTTACGATGTTCTACAATTCCCTTAAGTGCACCGTACATTACCGTGTTTCATAATTCTTTTAACTACACCATATCTTACAGTGTTCCATATTTCATTCATTCATTCTATCTCTCATTAATTTGTCCTTATGTGTGTGATCGTGTACGTTCTTATGATGTTGACAATTATACTAAATCACACATTTAATATAATAAATAGTGAGTGTATCTAGCAACACATCACTGTTACCCAAGTCACGAAAAATGTTATGTGATCTTACAAAACCTTTATGTGATAATGTTTGTGTGTATAATTTCCCTTTTGCCTTCATGTATATATTGAACACAAGGCATATGTCATGTCACCCTTGTCCAGTGCAATATTGGGCCCTTAAACATATATCCTGATACACATGATGGGAAAATTCCATCTAGGTCACTCATGTCCCTCAGCATGATTTGCGGAGTACCAATCAAACAATTTTATGGTTATACTATTATGGACAATATTTGATTGACAATAAAGTACTTGACTCCATATCTAGGGTCAATAGTTGTTTTAGGTCGAAGGGTGGTATACACCACTATCACTTTGAGAATAACTTGTGACACTTGCATAAAATTATATGTAGTATTCTCATGGTGGGTCAATCCTGTATAAATATTACTCCTAATGTTCATACCTACGTGAAGATTAAGTCACACTTAATATTTCATTAAACATACTAGCTATTATAAGGACTTCATTATTTTGGAAAAACAAACATAACGAAGAAATATCTTTTATTATTAATAAATAATTTGATGCAAGTACCAAAACTATTGGCCTCTAGGGCTTACACCAAAAGTAACTTCAAGCAGAAGCAAGGCAATTCGCTGAGTGAAGGGACAAACTTGTTGGGCAAAGCAAGGAAATTTATAGACTTTTTGGCTAAGTAACTTCAGGGTGAAAAAACAATTTTTTCCCTGGGAAAACTGAGAGGCTCATTCGGTGAGATAAGGCAGCCAAAGCCCACTTAGATGAGCTGGAAATATCTACTGAGTGAAGATAGTAGGCTCGTTGGGTGAGCTAAATAATTTGCTAGGCGGAAATGCTTGCTTAGACCCCTAAAAACAAAGGTCACAACCAGTCCATTGATGGATCAATTATTCCATAATCGAAGAACATAACAAGAGTTAATTGAAGGGATAAACCCCAAGAGAGTCACTAAATATAGAAGGTGGAGGTTCCGTCCGGTCAAAGAAATCACCGCTGGTGCTATTCCATCTCTTTCTTCTATATCATCATCGTAAAGCTACTATGAGTAAAAGTAGGAAAATTCTATTTTGTTAGGATTATATGTCATTGTAAAAATAATCATGTATTTATCTTGATCATGGTGTTATATATGTTATTCTTATTCATTAAAATTAATGTTTGTCTTCGTTTTTAATGCTTGTTATAAGTTATATACTTATGATTTGTTAAAATGGTTTTGAATTGATATTGAGACATACTTTTGTCAACTAGATCAAAGGCTTCCATCAGTTAGATTCTAAAACTGCGATGACAGATTTAGGTCTAGCGTTCACACATATTGTTGAAACTTAATGCTACCGTATTAGTTAATTGGATGAGAAATTATCAATTAAGTAATACAATTGATTTAACGTCGTTGTTTAGACATAAACAACATACATAAAGCGATAGGTGATAATTTTAACCGATGACTAATAATACTGATCACGAGGATTCATCAGGATAAGATAATGAAGTCTAATCCCAACAATCTCATTTTCATCTATTAAACCTTATTTCCCTTCGCTGCTACTTTAACTTAGTTATCAAACAAACAGATTTTCCGAAACCATTCTCTTAAAATAATAAGGATTATGGAACAACTTTTTAATATTGAATTAGTCTTTGTGGAGATGATAAACATAAATACTTATTTTTGTTACTAGTGATTAGTAATTGGCAAAAAAAGGGCTTCCTTACAAGAGTCAACCTTGCCCATTGAGAGGAATGTGCACTAATTTCCAGAACTGAATCAGTTATGTTAAGTTGCTTTGGTATGTGCAAGAAATTAGTCTATGTTTCATTTAGATGTAAAATTAGTGTTCCTAAATGATCTAATTAATGAAGTAGTTTGTTGCACAACTTCATGGTTTTATGATTAATGGGGAAAATATTATGGCATATAAGCTTCACAAGGCTTTATAAGGTCTTAAGAGAACGACTATAGCTTGTAACAAAAGAATAAACAATTATTGGTTTAACTTGAATTCATTAAGTGAAAAATTGAAAACAATGTATATGTAAAATCAGCAACATAAAGCACACTCTTCACATGATTGTATGGTGATGGTATATTAATAACTAGTAGTAACATTGCAGATTTGAGGAGATTGAAAGAATTCATGATGAATAAGTTTGAAAAGACAAAGTTGGAAACTTTATTCTAATTTCTAGGTATAGAGTTTGCTAAAACTTCAAAAGGCATAATCCCACACTAGAAAAAATATGAAAGAAAAGTTATCAAGAGGTTAAAAATGACTGATTCCAGGCTATCTGTCACACCAATTTAAGTAAGTATGAAACTTGAGAAAATCATTGAAGAGGAAAAATGGATTCAATAATCTTTGAGAAAATTATTGGATCACTAATATATCTGTTCAAGAGGAGGTAAGGATGTAAATGAGACATAGAGTGTCGAGGAGAGTACTTCCTTGTCCCTATCTCCGTCATTAAATATATTCCCCATCTCCATTCCTCGCCACAAGGAGGTTTTAATGCTCACCCTCATCCCCTACGGATCCACGTGGTTCCCACAAATATCCATCAACATAAAAAAATGGAAAGTAAGATAGGGTATTGTATCTAAATATTTAAACACAAGGATGCCAACAATTATTGCAATATTTGTTTTGGGATTGTATAAAGATTGGATGAAGATATGAGTATAAAATGAGAATTTAATCAGTAATTCGGTTGCTAAATGCCATTGTGACCAAATTATTTAGCAAATTACGAGTTTATGTTCATATCCTTATCCTTAATCTTCATAGCTTCATCAAAATCCAAAAATTTAATCATTTATGGTAGAACTTCAACATTTATTTGATTATCTCTCTAGCATTCTAAATCACTCATTAAAAATCCTAAATTATGAATGTAAATATTTATTTCGAGAAGAATAATTTTTTTTGGATTTATTTCTAGGTTTGGAATGGTATGAGAATGATGAAGGTAGTACGAAGATAATGAAGGTAATATGAAGATGAGTTTTTACTTTTAATTTTAATTTAAAAAATAAATTTAATTAAATAAATGATACATGTCTTAAAAAATTGTAAAAAAATC
Source organism: Lathyrus tuberosus (assembly GCA_022829125.1). Lineage (NCBI taxonomy): Eukaryota > Viridiplantae > Streptophyta > Magnoliopsida > Fabales > Fabaceae > Lathyrus > Lathyrus tuberosus. The sequence continues at coordinate 2,579,200 of JALAZF010000538.1, forward strand.
AAACTACACACTCAATGCGCCTCCTAGACGTATTTGGCGAGTCATATATCATAAGCCCATAATATGAAGGGATGTCTAAAAAACTTCATATAGGATAATCCAAGCTTTTATTGTTTTATCTATTATGAACCTCTTGTAGCATAAGCTGAGGACATGGATTAATTTTGTTGTGAAAAAGGATAGTAGTCTACAACAAATCAAATGATCACAATCTCAATGAAAGTTCAACATTAAAATGTGCAACCGACTGTTATAATGATAAAATGTGTGAAGGACCACCTAAGGAATGAAGAGTAAAAGGAAATGCCGTAAACCTAAAAAATAAGTGCAATCTACTTTCTATTTCATTCAAAACATATTTATGTTTCTAATTACTCTATTTTAATATGAATAATTTTTAAATCTTGATTAAAACTAAATGTGTTTGTAAAGTCACTTGGTAACCACCAAACATAGATAATCTAACCTACCATATGCTTCATATTGTTTCAATATGATTTAGGGAAGTTAGAGAATAATAGGCCGACTAAGCACATACACCTGCAACAAAAATGAATGAATCCTCGTAAAAAATGCAAAACATCCGCTAAATGGACATGGTTAGAAAATCCAACCCAACACTTTTTGACCTCGACCTTTAACAAAACCATTCCTCATATGAACCATCATCTAGGATGAGAGAACATCAACCTTCCATAAAACAAGACCCCATCTAACCTTTCAGCTAGGAGAGGAACTCACCACCTTATGAAGAATACATCTTCCCTTCAATGATGTTAGGCCCCACATGAATGTCTAGCCAATATTAGAGGAGTAATATCCCTTCATTTATGTTCATGCGTATCGACTAAGATAAGTGAACCTACTTTAATTTTAATAACTAGTACCTAGTATTTCAACTACTCTTTGCAAAGTAAAATTTACAACTTAGGGTAATCATGATTATTTGGATGAGACAACTAGAGAAACAAATAATGAAAACATTTTCCATAACAATGTCCATGTGATTATGTTTTGCCTACAAGTTATGTCTGCAGTAACTAAATGTAAAGAATTATACACTCTAACACAAGGAATATACTCCACCCTAAACAAAGAATGAGAGGTATATAAAAAACAACAATACCAAATAATCGGGTGTAAACAAACTAACTGCAAGTGCACAACCTATCGTGTAGTTTTAAAAGATATCAATCCCACAGAGACCAAAAGTCAAAGATTATTGTTCCTAGTTGTTACGGTGTTTAGCTAAGGCGAATGAAATAGTTTAAAAGGAAGGAACCGAAATAAAAGGATTTAATAAAAACAGATAAATAACAATGCTGAAATGTAATTCACATCAATCGACGACACTCTGATCGTCTCCACTAGGATAACTTATGGGGCAATGTTTGCTATTTAGAAAAGAACTAATTTAACAGGAATTGTCGCTTTCGCGTATTCAGAACCGAACTTACTCTCTAATTTATACCCCCCATTTGTCACATATGGTAGGCGCATATTGCGTTAAAGTAGTAAACTCACTTTTAAGAAATTAAACTCTTTACTTAAAGAAACCGTAATTTTGATTGGAAAGATTAACTTAAAAAGGGCCCCTCAGCTTTCGTTTAAGTACCGGATCCTAAACCTATAAATGCGTCCGCCAATAGTTTTAAAACCTCCTTCTAGAAAAGCTAAAGTTTCCTAATTGGTTAACAAAGTGCTTTTGCGGTGTTTGCTAACCAAAGACAAACCAATTTTGCAGATTAAAAGAAGTTCAGGAAAATTGTGTTTAAACCAAAACAGCCCACAGAAGTAATCCTAGGGAGACAACGTGTAGAGCTTCGTCTATTGACACTCCTCACATCTCAACATAAAGTAAATTAGCCGGACATTAAACGATTTTAATTGCGGAATTAAACATAATTGTGGGTAAAGAAAAGTAATTAAGATGGAAGAAATAAGTGCGATTAAATAGGGAAAGGAAACTAAAGGGCCAACAAAATAAAGGTAAATGCTGAATAAATAAATAAACCTGCTCCAAACGGAGTCTCGAATCCAATACAAACTGCGGTGTGGAAAGTAAATCTTGACAGAAAGTAAACGACCAAAATAAATTATTGCAGAAATAAAGGGTGCTCCAAACTTGATACAAACTCAATCGGCACTGCAATACCTCCCCGATGTGAAACGAATATCGCTTACAAATTTGACAGTATAAGGGCTTAAGTTTGCACAGAGTTTGGATAGTTTGAAAATGGTATGGAAAAGGGTATTTACAAGGGTCAAAAACCCTAGAAAATACCTAGGAACCGCTTCAACTTCGTGGAGAAAAAGTAGGAACCACTTGTGATTCCTTGGAGACCAAGCTTTGCTGGTCTGTAACCGTTTGTGCCTTCCAAAGGGTGGCGACCGCCACACCCCTCACGGCGATCGCCATGCTCACAAACTGGGCATAACTAGGTCATCCCACTACTTGGTGCGTGGACCACCCATGGCACCCCTAGGATGAACGCCATGGGGGTTGCCAGAGGTACTTTTCTGCTCCATTTCCTTGCTTTTTGTCCGTTTTGCCTCGTATTTTCGCAAATAGCTCATGATTAGTGAATTTCCTGAAACAAAGTAAGTAACTAGCATAATAGCAGAAAAATGAATTAAAACAATAGGAAAACATGAGTAAATTAGGTCAAATAAATGAACGCAAAATCATGGAAAATCTAAAAAAGAAAGTTTTATCCTCATCTTCATACATAGTTTTTCATATACAAAAATACATAAAAGTTATAGGTTTCATATACTTAATTAGACGATGATATCTAATTTTATATGTAGTGTTTCATAAAATTGTGTTGCCGATGACAAAGTTTGTAGATAAAGGAGACTAATAATATCCTAAATTACGTAATGTTAGTTGCCTCACTTAGCTCATCAATTGGGACTAAAAGGGACTGTACAACTCATAAAAATAATTATCCCCCACTTAAATTCTCGATTATAATAAGGAGAGTCTTGAAACTTTTTGTTCCATAAAAGGAAATCAGACACCCTAGCTAGGTTGAACTAACCCATAATTATTTGAAGTAATAACACATTCCTGGAGTTTGTTGTATTTTGACTTTGGATTTTGTGTGTAGGATATGGTAAGAAAACCCATTTCTTAATGCCCTTATTCAAAGACATATGATCCATATACTCTACCAAGATGGATTTACATCTAATCAACTTCATCAAGTTGAATTCTCCCTCCAAACTCTCACGCTTGGTTGAGTGAGAATCTCTATCATCCCCTTCAAAAAGTTAGATCCCCCAACAAGCTCCAATGATGCACAAACATTACTTAGAAGTTGTTCATTGAATATTTAGAGGCATTCCTCTCCCTTATAATGAACATAATTTGAACACTCCATTTGGTAGGAATATCGTGGTATTCAAGCGAGATTTTAGGCAAATTCTGCCCATTATACCCAAAGGAACAAATCATGAAGTTGTTCATGATACAATTAATTCCCCATACTTATGAAATTTATGCGATTCTCACATAGAATACGAGGTTTCAAAATCGCGCTTTAAATCCAGTTGTCCTTAACCGCATCTGTTGTAATAATATCTTTCAAATTTCAACAGATACAATTTCCATTAACTGTTTCTTTTGCAATGACTTTTAATAAAAATCAAGGTCAATCATTTAAGCATGTTAGAGTATATATTCATTCTCTGGTATTCTCATAGGATTAATTATACGTTGCAATTTCAAGAGTCACTTCAAGAGGAGGATTGGAGTTCTTGATAACTTATGAAGATAATGAATGTACTAATTTAACTTCAAATATTGTATATGTCGAAGTTTTTCAAAATTTATGACATAAATAATAATGACATGATATTTTACTTTTATTTTCTTCTTTTTTTTTCACCATAAACATAAATTTCTATACAATAACGTCTATTTTATGATAACAATATTTAGTTTTAGAACTTAGTTGACAATTTTCATAATATAAAAAAATGTAATAGACCCCTGAGTTACACGAGTCAAAAGTCCAATTTCAACTAATCTTTGCAAAATAAATTTTACACCTTAGGGTAACAATGATTATCAAGATGAGACAATTAGATAAACAAATAACGATAACTTTTTCCTTAACAATATCCATGTGATTATACCGTGCTTACATATTATGTCTGCAGGAACTAAATCAATAATTATACACACCAATACAAAGAATATTCTCCACCACAAACAAAGAATTTGAGGTAAGAGAAAAACACCAATTCCAAAAATACGGAAAATCTAAGAATAGTTTTATTCTCACATTCACCATTGTTTTTCTCATATAACAAATACATAAAAGTTAAAGGATTCATATCCTTAATTAGCCGAAGATATCTAATATTATACTCAATGTTTCATACAATTGTGCTGCATCAATGCTTTTGTATTTAAAAGAGACTAACAACAACCTTAATAACAATAAATTTAGTTTCCTCACTTAGTCCATCTGTTGGGACTAAGATAAACTAGAAAATCATAAAAATAATCTCTTCACTTAACTTCTCGGTTCCAATAATGAGAGTATTGACATTTTTTGTTCTAGAAAAGGAAATCAGACACTCTATCTAGATTAAACTAACCTATAACGATTTGAATTAATAACACTTTCTTGGAGTTTTTTGTAATTTGTTTTTGGTTTTGTTATGTAGGATAAGGTAAGGAAACCCATTTCTCAAGGCCATTATACAAAGACATAGGATTCATATACTCCACCAAGAGGGATTTAAATCTAATCAACTTCAACAAGTCAAATTCTCCCTCCAAGCTTTATACTTTGTTGAGTGAGAATCTTGGCTCTCAAGTTCAACAACTTTAATTCCCCTTATAAGTTCTCACTCTTTGTTGAGTGAGAATATCAATCCTTTACTTTAATAAGTTGGATTCTCCCAACAAGCTACCACGTTTAATAGGGTATGAATCTTGGGCCTTAACTTCATAAAGTTGGATTTCTCCTCAAAGTTTCCACACTTGATTGAGTGATAATATCTGCCATTAACTTCAACAAGTCAACCCCCTTCCAATCTTGTTCTCTTGATTGAGTGATAATTTTATCCCTCAACTTTTGCAAGTTGGATCCCTCTTTCAAGCTCCTACATTTGTTTGAGAGAGACGGCATAATAAAAGGGCCCACAGAGGCGAAACATCGAGGCATAGTCCAACTCAGGGAGAAAATGACAAATCCTAAAAAAACAAATTAAGATGGTTCATGAGACACACTCTATTGACTAGCTACCATTGAGATGAACTTCCCCCGCAAGTGATCCACACATTTTGTGTTTTTCAATTAGAAAAGGGGTAGATTAGAGACACCATTGACCATGAACATCTTTACAACTAGACACACACACAAAAATATACATGAAAGAAAACAACCCTAAAATACAACAAAGAAGGGATCAAGTATACACCATAACCGATAAGGTTCAAAATCACATTTCAAGGCTAATATCATACTCCTCATCCCAATAAAAAACGCATCAAATCCAAAATTATTGTGTTCCGAGGTCAATTCTGTTATTGGAAAAATCAACAGGTTTAATTAACGATATTCCCAACAACACACTCATAATTAGCCATCTACAGACTTAAGGAAACATTGGACTTAAGCCATCACATGACTCTGTCAACTAAAGGATTAGGGGACTACTATTTATGTTTGGGGCAATGATCATTCCATGGGTAATCAGTTCAACCAAGTCATAAGAAGCTAGGTGGATTAGGAGATGAGCACACCATATAGACACACTTGATAAGGGGTGCCGACTCTTGTAGACCTTCTGACGAAAAAGATTTACAATATCCTATGACATATGTCCTCAATAAAGCTCTAAGACCTCTTGAACCTAAACCATAGCTATAAAGTCTAAAAAAATGTCTTAACTTCAAGTACACACTATTCTAATGCTAAAAAACTCACACTCATGACAACAATGATTTTGATCAAACACTATCATCACATGAAGCGCTATTGTGAACCTGAATTATATGTAGGAACAATATTCATTATGAATACATTACTATTTGTGGATTAAAAATTTGAATCTGAGAAGTTAAAATGATTAAGTGTAAGGTTTAAAAGATGAAACATGGAAAATTTTAATCCATTTAATGAGTTTTATGTGTTCAATATAGGGATGTCAATTTGCATATGTTAACAAGAATCCCTGTGAGAGTTATCTATTTGGGGCTCACAAGTTGAACATTTTTTCCTCGCGGGAATGAGTGAAAGCTCCAAGGATTTGACTAAATTTTGGTAAAACATTATGTTGTGAAAGATGTTCCAACATGAAGATTTTTGCCCCAGACCAAAGATGTCAAATGAAATGTCCCAGCATGAAGACTCGACATCATGACTGTCACAACAGGTTTTGTTTTTAAATCTGTTCCAAGATTCAAGGCGCGATTGGCAGTGGATCAAGGAAAGAAGATTTGAAGCCCAAGACAGAAGATTATATAAGAAAACCAAGACCTAGGACTGAACAACTAATCCTTATTGTAATACTTTTGTAAAGTATAAAATAGGGTTTAGGGTTTTGAGAGTTATGGGCTTTCTTGTCTTGTAAGTCTCCCTCTGTATCGGTTTGATACATTGTGGTAGACATAGATGCTTGTACAGATTCAAAAACCTATAGGTAATGAATCGTGTATTGTTCTTGGATGAAGCTTTGAAGCAAATCCAAGTTGTGTTGTTAGTCGAGAATGCTCTACTGAACTTTGTATTGAAAGAGGATTCTTTCAAGTAGGATGATATAGTTATTGTGACTATAACTGCTAGATAATCACAGGTTGTGATTAAGGGAGGGAGATGGGTTTGTCTTATCTATTATATGTGACTTCTAATGATAAAGTCTCCATTGGGTAGTGATAGGTAAACCAGAGGTTGTTTACATAAAACTATACTACTGATAGTGGATTCTTTTTCCTGGCTTGGTATGTCCCCAGATGTAGATGATTTGCACCGAACTGGGTCATCATATTCTGTGTTATTTATCATTCTGCAATTTACAGTTCATTTTTGATTAACATGTTGTAACAGATGTCGAAACACTTGTCTTGCTGCTGTTGTTGATATTATGAATATTAGCTTGTGTGTTCTGCTCTTATTTTAAATTTATGCAGAGAACAATGCCGTGACATGTGTTAGGACATCTGCAATCTGCTATGCCTGAATTTCAATTGGTATCAGAGCAGGTATCCTGTCTGTTTCTGGATGAGATCTTGGGAGATACTTTATGGCGCTTTAAACAAGGAGGAGTTTAGGAGATCAGATCATTCACTCGGACATACTCAAGGGTATTCATGGATGGGATGGATGCTCTGGATCAAAGGTAACAACTACTGGTGATTGTTCAAGTTTTCTAAAGAGTTTCTACAGCAACTGCAGGAGGAGTGGCTAGTTCTCATGTATGGTGTCTTATAAGATGTGTTGACATTTTATTGGGCATGTTGAAGATGTTCCTTTGTGGTTCCGCTGCATATGTTTCTGATGAAAGAACTCTGGTATTTATGGGATTCTGGAGTTATGATAGAAGAAAGATGGTGGAAGATCTTGCTTATTGGCTTCTGTTCTTGAAGATAGCAGCATTTGTGAAAGCTCTAGTCATTCCAAAGTCGGGAGCAATGGAATGGAGAGAGTTATTTGTTGATGTCTGTCATGTTGACTTGATACTTGGAAGTTTGGTTCCAACTTGTATCTTGAAGTCAGTTTGAAGAGAATGTGAGTTAAGATCGTGTTTATCAAGTTCATGATCTATGAGTTTGGTAAATATTCTTTTCGACAAAGTTGCTAAAGATACTTGAGTTTTCACTAAAGTCCACTCATAAAGGCATCTCTGGTCGTGTTTAAGAGCTCTTTCAAAAGGATAATCTGGTTCTCATACTGAAGATGGATTTCTGAAGATCTCTGGTGCTGATGGATGTTATTCAACTTGGAGATAATGGGAGGTGGTTTATTTTCACCATTCATGATTTGTAAAGATTCTATTAGCAAAGGAAAGTCATAGGCAGCTTGAGTCAAGGGTGATAGACTTGATGTCTCAACATGTTGTTTGACTAAAAATATGTTGACACAAAAATTATTGACTTGTGTTGATATCTGGTAGATCATATATCCTACAGGATGTATAGATTTGTGGACAAGGATTTAAGATCAATTGCTGTTTGTGGAATCACAAATATTTAATTGATTATTCTTTTATTTTGAAGATCAAGATTGCTGGAGTCAGATGGTTCATCAAGAGGTGTATCACTGCAACAACTTAAGGACTAACATCAGGTGGAGGATCCAAGAAGGTTTCTCTTATAAGGATTTAAGATTCATTTCTTATTTGTGATAGTCACAAGTATTTAATGGATTATCCTTGGTTGGTGATCAAGGAAGATGACGTCGAGGTGTCTCATCAACTGTTACATCATCAGGTATCTAGTCCTTGGATCTGTCTGGGCTTCCACAAGGATCTGATGTTCAAGCAGATGTTGAAACATTATATCAACAAAGATTCTGCAGAATCTTTTTGATTCAAGGAGTGAATATCTGGAACTATGACGATGTAACTGATGATCTTGGTACCATACACGTGTGTGTGGTAGGATCTATCTTTATTCTGGTGTTGCAAAGGCAGGTAATCTGACTAAGAGAGTTTCATGGAAAGAAACTTGGCTAGAATGTAGTGCTGATGGAAGTGAATATGAAGACATTTTTCTTGGATTATTTTATTTCTGATCTAGGAGTATTGGAGTGCAGAAGGTATGTTCCAGTTTCTACTAGAAACATCTGATCTTTATCTAGAAATTTTCCTGGCAAGAAACTTGTCTAGAATATGGTGCTGGTGATAACACTTCTTGGGTCAGTTTATTTCTGATCTAGGTGCATAGGAGCATGTGATCTTGCTCATCCTAGAGGTGAAGGATAAGTGGCAGTTATCTATGACTTCCTGAAGAAGTCTCTACTTAAGGAAAGTAGGATTCCTTTTGTAAAGATCTTATGTGACTAATCTCTTCTGAAAAATCAAGCTTTGGCATGTTTGGTTTTCTGAATATGAGGTGGTTGTTGCAGTACATTAAAACAGGATGAAGGTTATCTACTCTAACTTGATATCATTAATCAAGTCTATGAAAACATGGAACTCTTTTTCTGTTATAGGGAGGAGGTTCTTCTAAGTGGCAGAATGAATGACTGAACTCTCCAGCTGGATGTCTAACCAGATGTTCTGACATCAAGCGGAAACTTCAGGGTCTTAGTTGATGTTGTGGTGCATCATCGTAAGATAAGTTGATCTTCTCAGAAATAAATGGAATTAATGCTTCAAAAAGGTCTATCTCATGCAGCTTGCAGGAGCTGCAAGAAGGAGTAAATGTTACATGTATGAGTCTTGGTGTATCTAAGATGGCTTGATATGGAGTAGGTGGACTATGTAACTTGAAGATTAGGTTTCATTGGTGGTTTAGAAGATTTTCTCGAGCTCTGAAGAAAGCTGATATTAACCAAACAATGGCATTTGGTTGATCTTTATTGTGAATTTAAGCAGTGTGCTTGGAACTAATTACTCTTGTGCAGAAGGGTAGTTGGTTGAAAATCAAAAGAGGTTATGGTTCGGTTCATATCTTGGAGCTTGTGGTAGAATCCCTAAGTTGCTTATGGAAGATTACCTTCTTTTGGGAGATGAATGAGAGTTTATTTCTCTCTTTGGTTGTCTAGAGTTCTTATTGATCAAGCTGGTGGAGCTGTGTTATATGAAGATCTTCAGTTAGATTACTATGCAGATAGTAAGTCCAGTGGTAATTGTATCAAGAACCATAGTGTATGGTGTCTGTGATATGATCAGGATGTCCTAACTGATGTTAGAACATCATCATGATTTCTAAACTTGGAGTTCAAATTGTGAAAGCTGATATTCACCAGTTGAATTAGAAGTGTTCTATCTTGTAATATGGGAGAATGATAATTGAAGACTGTCTTGGATCATGGGGTGTTTATCTGGAAGGCTGACTCTTGCTGAGGTCAGAATGCTTGTGGAGAGGTGGTTTCTTCTGTTACAAGTTATGCTAGAGAAGTGGATCAGTTTGGTGCTTGTGAAGCAAGTAAGCTAAGGATTTCTGGAGCATATATTGATGTCCTTCAAGTGCCAAGAACATCTGGGCGAGCTAACTAACTAAGGGACTCTGTATGTCTCTTTGAGGAATGTGAAGCATTCCAGATTCAATTGGATTTTATCTCAAGGATAAAGGATATCTATGGCTGTAAAATTCAAGGTGGATTTGTACAGGGTATGGATGGTTTTTGGATGAGAGGGATCAATGGAGATTTTGGTATCAATCCAAGAGTTTGTTGGTTGTGTTACAAGGATGTGATCTTGGTACTCTTTCACTATATGATAATGAAGTTTGTCATGGGATATCATGTGGTGATTTTGGGGTGGTTCTTGTTGAAGGAGCATCTTTTATGAAAGATAGGGGAGAAATTCTGTCTGTTAAGTGTACTAGTGTGGTACATGGATTGCTTGTGGATCAAGCTTTGAGTGAATGCGTTCAGCAGGTGTGTTGAACATGGGGTGCGCTCTTGAAGACATGAAGATGAGTCTTATGTTTTCCATTCATTTTGTTTTGGATATATTGCTGCAGTAGTGCAGTTGCTTATCAATATTGTTTGTGGCTTCAAGCAGTTTGTGATAGGATACCTCTGGTGAGGGTGTAATGTCAGACGAGATGTCATGACATTGTGTTACTGGTTTAGTTCTTGGTGGACTTGACTGGTTGATGTTGATTCAGTCATTGTGTGCCAATGGATTGGATTAGATTTGTTCAAGCGTCTTGAGAAGACTTTGTTGTTGTCTGGGAGAATTTATTTTTCTCTACAGATTGAAAGATCAATGGAAGCATTCTGTTGATATGTTAAAAATGTCGTGATCAAGTCTGCTAATTCTAGATTAAGGAATTGATTAGAATAAAGAGAAGAATGTTGTGATTATCTTTGTAAACTTGTCCTGTCTGTGCTAAATGAAACAATGTTGTGGGATCTATAAATCATTCATGAGAAAACTAACAAATTCAGACTAGGTATCAGGACATTGCTCAGAATCTGTTTCATATAAAGACAATCAAAGGGACTGTCGAAACTAAATTGGCTAGTGGTTACTTCTTTCGTTGACTAGTCTTTTATTTCTTCCAAATGAATCGTCACTGCCTTTGTAGCTCTTCAATATTTAAGGAGGCTTGTGCTGCTCGAGTTGCAGAACATCTTTCTTGTTAAGTTGAGAGCAAATGGGTTTTATCCGTGTTTGGGTGAGCACAGTCTAGGTATGGGTCTATATTGGTCATTTTTGCCAACTTTTGGCTAAAAAGGGGGATAATGGCTTCTTGGTTACTACTGTGAGTTGTATGTGTGCATTTGTGCTGCTGGTCTATAAAAATGTCTCAAAGGATGTTCTAACGTTCTGGGTTTTAACATCTTGGAAAGCTTGTGTTTTGTGATCAGAGTTATGAAGCAAGTTATGTTTTGTGATCCGAGTTACATTCTCTATGTACTCTGAATCACAAGGTGAATGAGGAGGGGGTCTTTGGAATTTTCTTCTCACTCTCTCATTCATGAGGAGGGGGTCTTGAAATTATCTTCTCTCTCCCACATGAATAAGGAGAAGGTCTACAAATTATCTTCTCCCTCTTCCATGACTCTTGCTTCAGGATTTCCCACTGCATGCACCATCAAACTAAAGAATGTTTTAGCCAAAATTTGTCAAAAGGGGGAGATTTAAAACTCCAAGGATTTGACTAAATTTTGGTAAAACATAATGTTGTGAAAGATGTTCCAACATGAAGGTTTCTGCCCCAGACCAAAGATGTCGAATGAAATGTCCCAGCATGAAGACTCGACATCATGACTGTCACAACAAATTTTGTTTTTAAATCTATTTCAAGAATCAAGGCGCGATTGGAAGTGGATCAAGGAAAGAAGATTTGAATCCCAAGACAGAAGATTATAAAACCAAGACCTAGGACTGAACAACTAATCCTTATTGTAATACTTTTGTAAAGTAGAAAATAGGGTTTAGGGTTTTGAGAGTCGTATGCTTTCTTGTCTTGTAAGTCTCCCTCTGTATCGGTTTGATACATTGTGGTAGACATAGATGCTTGTACAGATTCAGAAACCCGCAGGTAATGAATCATGTATCGTTCTTGGATGAAGCTTTGAAGCAAATCCTAGTTGTGTTATTAGTCGAGAATGCTCGACTGAACTTTGTATTGAAAGAGGATTCTTTCAAGTAGGACGATACAATTATTGTGACTATAACTGTTAGATAATCACAGGTTGTGATTTAGGGAGTGAGATGAGTTTCTCTTATCTATTAGATGTGACTTCTAATGATAAAGTCTCCATTGGGTAGTGATAGGTAAACCAGAGGTTGTTTACATAAAACTATACTACTGATAGTGGATTCTTCTTCTTGGCTTGGTATGCCCCCAGATGTAGGTGATTTGCACTGAACTGGGTCATCATATTTTGTGTTGTTTATCATTCTGTAATTTACAGTTCAGTTTTGATTAACATGTTGTAACAGATGTCGAAACATCTGTCTTGCGCTGTTGCCGATATTCTGAAGATTAGCTTGTGTGTTCTGCTCTTGTTTTAAAGTTATGCATTGAACAATGTCGTGACATGTGTTAGGACATCTGCTATCTGCTATGCCAGAATTTCAATGAAGATGGAGAAAAAAGTTCTTCCGATGACACTTTGGGGCGGGAATCACGAAAGTACCATCTGCCTTGTGGATTCCCCAACCCGGGAAAGTTCAATGAGATGGTACTTTAGTAAGTGAAAAATGCAATTTCATTTAGTTATTCTTAAAAATATTATATTTCTTACAAGTACATTATTATATTTAAATTTGAATTTGATGAGTTTAGGTGTATTTTGTGTCAAATGTGATTTTTAAAAATACACACCCAAACATGAGTTGAGAAGCAAGAGTAAATTTTAATATTAAGTTTTTGTATTGGAAGTTTTACTTGAGGTTGATCCGACTAATTTATAGGTTTAAAATAAAATTTAAATTAAGGTATTTTTCAAAAAAAATAAACACAAATTTATAAAATTTATAGATATTTCTAATTAACTTTTTTAATATTAAAGGGTACAAGAATAAATATTAGATATACTCCTAAGATTGAATAATTCTTTAGTAAATCGATTAATAGAAAAATTAATAAATAAAATTGATACTAAAGATTTAAAATAATTAATATTAATAAAAAAGAATAATATTAATTAAGTTGAAAACAAAAATTTAAAACTTAGAAGTATTTGAAGGCTAAAGTAGTTGTATATCATTTGAGAGTTTAACCTATTACAACAAGAAGTTACATGCTAAGAATTTATTAATTTAGTGAAAATAAAATTTGAGGCCAATTAAATAGTATAGTACCTCTGACAAAGTAAGGTGTATTGACAAGTGAGTAGTTGAAAACTTTTGATTCGATTTCAATAGACAACAGTGACACCTCAATGTGTCACTCTACAAGGTTTAATGATCTCAAATTTGATTCACCCATTTTAGTTCAAACTTCAAAAAAACTTTCAAATATTTAGTCACTTTCCTTGAGGTTGAACTACTACATCTTACAATTATGAGATACTAGTCTATTCAACTTCTGAGAAGTGTCTTAAAAGCTAACTCAATTTACTCTTTCTCTTTTTAGTAATCTTTGCCATAAAATTGGTGCATAGCTTTGCACTTTATAGTTTTCTCAGGTTCATGTAGATAGCAAAAGTTTCAGTGAGTCAGAGACACCAAGGTATTCCAAATGTGAAATAACAGCTTGGAATTGAGTTGTATATATGGCAACATTTTATCTCTTTTAGAATAAGAACAAAATTTGCCATCTATGGTTATATGTCATATGCAAAGAAGCTTCTTATATTTGTTACCCTTTGATTCTAAATGATACCAATAAAATTGAACTCTTCCCATTATTTATATGATAATACCAACTCTGTCACTAAATGTAAGTTTTCTTTGAAAAAAATACCAGTCTATAAGTATCATATTTATATTTCCTAAACATATTTATAACTTTTTTCTTCTAAAAAAAACTATTACTATACTAAAGTTAAACATCCATATTTATAACAGTGTTTTTATAAATATTTTTTGTATAAAGATAATTATATACTTCATCAAAATAAAGATATTCATATAAAAAATTGACACATTAGAATATTTTTTGAAAAAGATTATTTATTTAATTTAAAAAATCATTTTTAAGAGTTTTCATCCGTTTGTTACATATTATTTTTAAAAAGAATATAAAAAAATGTTTAAAAAATATTGTTTTGAACAGGTTCTTTATTTATTTTTGTTTAAAAAAATTGATTTTAATTTAATATTGTAAAAAACACAAATCTATTATGTTTTAAAAATAAAAATCAGTTAATAAATTATTGAATATCTAAATATATATTTTTTTATTTTTAAATAAAATTATGTGTTTTATTTATGTAAAAAGTGGAAGAAAAAAAAATATAGTAAAGGATGAAGGTAGGATAGAATCCTGATATTCTTCCTTTTTATACAATTTATTTCAATGTTTTAAACTATAATAATTTTTTAAACTAAAATATTCTTAATTATTGTATTCAAATTTTTACAACTAGAAATGAGTATTAATTAATGATTGAAAGATAAATTGATGTTTTCGATTAAAAATTAAATTTGAAAAATAATATAAATTGTTCGCATTTTTTGAGTTACATTATCTTTTTTTATCTAATTTTTTTTAATTTAATTTTTAAATTTAATAAATAAAATATATATACACATAAATTTAGCAATCATTAGATAAATTTATATAAATTATAGAAAAATTGATTGACACTAATAATTTGTATTTTAATTTTTTTATATAAAAGTTATGAGTAACTAAGTAATATATATATATATATATATATATATAAACGAAAAATAATTTTAAAAAAATTAAGTTAATATTTGTTCATATTTTTGAAGTTTTTAAAAATAATTTTAATTTTATGTAATTTAATTTCAATAATAAATAAAATAATTTTTTAACATAATATCATATTTATTTAATATTAAATTCTTTTTAGTTTTTATTTATATTATATTATCTTTCAATTTTTTTAATTGTTAACATCCTTTTTATCTTATATCTTATACTCAAAATTCATTTTGCTTTCATAACTCTAAGCAACCACAAACCCCCATTGATGGAGAGAAAATAGAAGGAGAAGGAAGAAGAAAGAACGAATAAGAGCTTGCATTCATTGATGAAGAAGTTAGTTACAACATGTTTATATAGTTACATTAGGTAGTTATGCCACATCACCATCTTGACTAACTCAATCTAACTAACATAACAAGTAAGAATGAGTTCATGGTATAAGCATGCTCATGCAATGTGGGAATCTATCCCTTCATCTTCTTCTATATGATCTATTACCCCCCACAAGCTTGGGGTTGGTAAATGTCTACCAAGCCAAGCTTGGACAAGTAATCAAAGAATGGACAAGGACCAAGAGCTTTCATGAATACAACAGTTGCTTGGGCTTGAGAAGGAACTGGAAGCAACCACATAAAACTAACTTGTAACTTTTCACGCATCAAGTGACAATCAATATCCAAATGCTTAGTCCTTTCATGGAAGACTGGATTAACATATATGTGGATAACACTTTGATTATCGCAATACAAGACTAAAAGCTGTGAAGGATGTTATTTGAGATCATGCAACAAAAAACAAATCCATTAAAGCTCTTGAGTGGATGATGCTAAGGTATGGTATTCAGCTTCAACAGAAGAACAACTAATAATCACTTATTTCTTTGATTTCCACGACACCAAGGACTGTCCAATGAAGAAGCAATAGCCAAAGATGGATCTTCTCGTGTCAATACAACCTCCCCAATCAGCATCATTAAAACCAAGTATTTGTAATTCATATGATTAGGATGAAAAAATACCTCGAGCAGGAGAGTGTTTGAGGTATCGCAGGACACGAAGAGCAGCTCGACAATATAGCTCAGTGGGAGCACTCATGAATTGGCTTAGCTGTTGCATGGCAAATGCAATGTCTGGCCGTGTTGTGGTAAGATATAGCAATCTACCAACAAGCCTACAATATGCAGTGATATCAGAGATTGTTGAGCCACTATCCTGAAGGAGACGAACATAAGCATCTAAGGGAGTAGAGACTGGTTTACAATCGGTAAGGCCAGTATCTTGAAGCAATTTAAGGCAATATTTGTGTTTACATAGAGTTACACCCTTAGATGATCGAGCTACCTCAAGACCTAAAGAGAATTTAAACTGACCCAGATCCTTGATATGAAAAGATCTATGTAATGCTGAAATTCTGGTACCAGATATTTGATGTTACGTGTGATGTTACAACATCAATATCTGTTGTATGAACAAGACAATAACAGAACTTAAAAACACACAAGGATTGTTCACCCAGTTTGGTTCAACAACCTACATCTGGGGGCATACCAAGCCAGGAAGAAAGTCCACTATTAGTAGTATCAAATTACAGACTCAACAAACCAGTTAACAATCTACCTAATTAAATCACTACCCAATGACCCTTCTATCTAAGTCCTCCCTAGATAAGAGACTCCATCTCACTTCCAATCATCGCAATGATGTCTAGCAGTCAACATCTCCGCCACTGCATCAACAACTTGATTTCCAAAAACTCTCCAAACACATAGAAGACACACATCTTGGAGTTACTTCAAAGCTTCCTCCAAGAACAATACAATACTCATTACCTACAGGTTTCTGAGTAAGAACACAATGACCATCTCACAACCCGAGTGGTTCACTTAGACAAAGCCCTAATGATCTACATCTTGGACCCGTACCTATTCTAGATTACAAGCATTCTATTTATAACTTTTTCCCAACTGGATTTGGGCCTTCAAATCACAACAAATCTTCTGTACCAAATCTGAAAAAGATTCTGCTACTAAATAGATCTTCAATCAAATCTTCAATTAAATCTTCAATCAAATCTTCATATTTTAAATACTCAATCTTTACTAGATTTTATCTTTAATCTTCCACACCTTTAAATCAGCTCCACATAATATTTCCAGGATATTATGTATCTTTTAAATCTTCACTTTTTAGTTCAGCTGCAAGATCTTCTCCACACAAATAGGAACAATTCTCCATGTCTATTTGCACAAAAATAGTAACAAACTATTCTCCACAAGATATGCAGAATTAATTGTATCAAAATAAATCTTCTCCAATAAATTCTCCTGCAATCTCTCTATCTCTCAGCAGAAAATCTCACTAACAACAAAACATCCTAACACGCGCAGCCCTAAAACATCACAAACTGATGTTCTGATGTTCTGGTATAGTGATGTCAAGACATCACTTATAACATCAGCATACAAAACTTCCAACCCTGCAACAGCTAATGATAAGAACCAATGTTATGACATCAGACATATGACATCAACATTGTTCAACTTTGTTTTACCAAAATTCCAACCAACACAAGAACTAACAATCTCCCCCTTTGGCTAATTTTGGCTAAAACAAACTCTGCCATCATCAAAACACCTAGCAGCACCTCTTCAACAAGCTGCACAAACTCACTTTCACATCACCATAGGGAAAACTCCCCCTCAGACCAAGAACCAGCTCACAGCTGTTCATACACTCTCCCCCTTTTTAGCCACAATTGGACAAACTCTGAACATTGCAGCAAGCACAAAAAAAAATTCCAAAATCACACTCTGAATCATCCAACCAATATACTCATAACAAAATCCAGACTCAGCAGCTACTACTGTACATTCTCTCCCCCTTTTTGGCCAAAAATTGACAAACATTGGTGTAAATGTATACTTCTGATTCAATCCATTGACACACACAAATCTATAGAACCAGGTCTAAACTGTCAAGAACACCATGAACTTCACCAGTAACACAATGTCACGACATCTTGTCTGACATTACAATCTGGATAAACAACTTCTTCAACAAAAGATCAATTCTCCCTATCTAAGATAACCAGTGCTCATTTGCAAGAAGAACACCTTAAATGAATGGAAAACATAAGACTCATCTTCATGTCTTCAAGAGAGCACCCTCTGTTCAACACACCTGCTGAACGCATTCACTTAATGCTTAATCCTCAAACAATCCAAATACCAGAACTCACATGATTCCCTCTTGGTTTGTTATCTTCTCAAGCTCCAAAACTCACATCTTGCCAAGCTGATCAACTTCTCTCTGTAATATCCACAGGAATGATCACAATGAACTCCTTGATCATAACATTTGAAAAAAAACAGACACAGTCTTCATTCATCCAGTCAGGAATGCTTCACATAATCATACACACTCAATGCCTTCCACTAAACTCACACACCAAGACAAGTGTGACATCTCCCATCAACAAAGACCCTCATAAAGTAATTCCAACATCTGCACAAA
Organism: Lathyrus tuberosus; assembly: GCA_022829125.1. Taxonomy (NCBI): domain Eukaryota; kingdom Viridiplantae; phylum Streptophyta; class Magnoliopsida; order Fabales; family Fabaceae; genus Lathyrus; species Lathyrus tuberosus. The sequence continues at coordinate 2,597,698 of JALAZF010000538.1, forward strand.
TAAAACCGTCCTTCAGACTCCTCCACAGAAGCATGTGCACATATGATTCAAATACTTAGCTTCACATGGCTAGAACCATTCATGTCCACACCAACATGCCATCCAACAGCCTATTGTCATAACATGTTATCTGACAACCAATCTCCACAAGCTTGATCATCATGCAAGCTTCACAATATGTGCACCTTTGCAGTAAAATCCATAGACAAGTACTCTTCATATCATGGTTAACTAAAGCTCTAGATGGAGATGAACATTTAAGCACACTTGCTGAGCACATTCACATATTGTACTTTCACTCTTGGAGAACACATTCAAGTATCCTGACTGGTATGACACTGCTCACAGATTCCATAAATTCTCAGCTTTACTAAGATCTAATCTCTTCAAGAGACACTTGTAGCAGAAAAAGGAACATCTCTTACAAAATGTTCTGATCAGATCACATCATAATCTCTTCTGACAAGAAACAGCAGTCACTCACACATGAAGTCACATCATGCTATTCGTGAGGAACAAAAGGATCACCATCCTCCTTTAAACAAATTGTTGGATAAAGATCAAAGTCACATAGATCCCCCAATTTTCCAAAAGCAGTCATTCCCTATCATACTCTTCATCTTCAGATTTCCAAGCAATCAATACCTGATCTACTTCAGTCTTCTCTACATTCTCCATCCAAGGCAGACCTTCTACTTCATTATTCTCCCGTATGACTATGTAGACGCTCCTTAGGCATAATGTACGCACCAAACTCCAGAACCAGAACAAAATCATCCTTTACCAAGGATATCCAACCCAAACAAATGTTCTAACATCTGTTAGGACATTCTTGACACATCACATATACCACACACCATGGTTTTAGATATGCTCCACTACTGAACTTACTATCAGCATAGTAATCCAAACTGAACACTGCGTCACCATCTTGAACAAAGAGAGCTTCAGAAAGCCAGAGAGGACTAAACTCTCATCCACCAAAAGAAGGTATACTTCCATCCTCAACCTAGAACTTCTGCCAAAAGCTCCAAGAGAATTAGAACCTCCTTACATTTTCAACTAAATACTCTTCTGCACAAGAGCAATCAGTTTCAAGCATCCTGTTTGAATGCACACAATGAAACCAACCAAATTCCACCTTTTGATTGATCTCAATCTTCTTCAGAACTCCCACAAGATATCCTGATCCACCTATGAAACCAGACCTTCAAGTCATATGAACTACTTGCTCCAAAGCAAGACATCTTGGATTCACCAAGCCTCTTAGTCATGTAACATCTTCTCAAACCACAGCTCCCGCAAACTGTATGAGATAGATCTTTTTGAAGCATCCATAACTTCCATTACTGTAGATCACCTCTATCTTAAGCTGATGTGCCACATCACCAGCTGAGACTTCTGATGTTAAGCTAGATGTTAAAACATTATGATATCCAACTGTTGAATTCAACTATTCCTTCTGCCACTTATAAGAACCTCCTCCCTTTGCAGAAACAGATTTCCATGCTCTCATAGACTTGATTCAACAATCAAGTTTGAGTAGACAACCTCCATCCTGCTCAGAAACTCCAAAGACTTCAAACCTACCACATCTGAATCTTCAGAAAATAAGTAGTCCAAGATTACCCCATAACTATACCAAATAATGCCACTTCTAAATACACTATAGAACACACAATCTTATTGTTATAATCTCAAGATTCTTTTAACCATCATGATTATTTCATAGAGTTCTCACACACCAACACACCACGAAGAGAACTAAACAGCCACATAGAGAAAAGTATATTCTCAACACTTCAACAGTCCTGCACTTTTACATCAGACATATACATAGTCTCCCGTCAATGTATTTTGTCATTAGTTGAATGCACAACCTTATCAAAAGCAGATAAATACTCAACTCATGTCAAGGTAACCTTCTCACACAACAGGCATCTGCTGATTCTTCTTCAAAACAAACCATCATGACAACCATTCACACCACAAAAGCATTCCAGGTCAGGTCAGTGTCTTGACCTTTCACTCCTCCCTGAGCAAAGAACTGAAATGATGTTTCAACACCAGTTCCGACATCAGCAATCATAGTAAATCACACTAAACATATACTATGGCTTTGAAGACAACAACCATAGTAATCCACACACATCTCTTGTAGGGAACACACGAGAATATATCAACATCTGATCAACTTCCAAGATCAAACCAACAAAACTGCAGTAACTTGCATAACACACTCTTCCAGAAGCTTCTTCTTATAAGCACAAGGTTCATACCTCTTGTCTAACTTAAGAGTGATAACTGCCATCCTTTTGCATAAACATACCATAGACAATCTGCTACTTCCAATCCTTTAAGCCACAAAACTGAAAGAGCTCATGCAAACACCAATTGACCACAGGCTGATTTACACTGCTACTGCACACAAACTCTTGGATGTATTTTCCCTATAAAATTGTCCTCAAACATTTTAGTTTAAACAAGGATCATTTTCTTCTCTTCTGCTATCAAGATAACTACCTTTTCTTCAACCAGCTCCTGCTGAAATGCTATGACATTATGAACAACATCTCAAAAATTGTTCAACTTCACAGCTTCAGTGATCCTTTAAAACAACTACAATCTAATAGGTCTTTGACTTAGCATTTACCATAAACTGCTAATGTGTAGCGCGATGTCGAGACATTAGAATTGACATATTAAGCTCAGCTTCTTTCTTGATGAAACTTCCTCCAGTTCATGATCTTGAAAATCAAAAACATGTATCTTATCATAACCAGGAAGATCCTCCTAATTAGGTCACCACAACTAAGCTTAAGAGATAACTTATCAAGATCTTCACTCCCGCATGAAATATTTGATAGTGATACTCTTTTGCTTTGGCTCCACCCACTTCTTTCACCATCAAGAAAATTGATAAAGAATGAATCAATGTTCTGGACAGATTGGTCTTCAATGCCAGAAAAAAAAACTGAAACTTCCATGTCATACAATCTTTACTAAGATACATTCACCTTTTGATCACTTCTTTCCCAAAACACAGATAAGAGATAATCCTCATGCATCTTTGGCATCTCTAACCAAACGGTTGAAGCTGTCTTGTATAAACTACAACATCATAGAATATCCTGCTGAGGAGACCAAACCCTAATGTCTTTCCAAGAGCATACCTTCCTAGAATCTCACCACCAGAGATACAAGAACCAGCCAGGGTTACATCAGATACCATGCAGTGGAACACACAACAACTCCTCAACAACCTTCAGGCACAACTCAAAATCCTCGCACACCAGTACCATAAACCAAGTGCCAACAAATCAAACTCACAATAGCAGTTCTCTATCATGAATCGTCCATCCTTCACTTCAAGGGATCATGCAAACAACTATATGAACTGACCAAGTCCATAACTTAGCAAAACTATCTTCCTTGCTCATGAACCAGAAAGTATCTTTCTTAGATCTCATCCAGAAACAGACAGGATGCCTGCTCTGATACCAATTGAAATTCTGGTTCCAGATATTTCAATGTTACGTGTGATGTTACAACATCAATATCTGCTGTATGAACAAGACAATAACAGAACTTAAAAACACACAAGGATTGTTCACCCAGTTCGGTTCAACAACCTACATCTGGGGGCATACCAAGCTAGGAAGGAAGTCCACTATTAGCAGTATCAAATTACAGACTCAACAAACCAGTTGACAATCTACCTAATTAAAACACTACCCAATGACCCTTCTATCTAAGTCCTCCCTAGATAAGAGACTCCATCTCACTTCCAATCATCGCAATGATGTCTAGCAGTCAACATCTCTGCCACTGCATCAACAACTTGATTTCCCAAAACTCTCCAAACACATAGAAGACACACATCTTGGAGTTGCTTCAAAGCTTCCTCTAAGAATAATACAATACTCATTACCTACAGGTTTCTGAGTAAGAACACAGTGACCATCTCACAACCCGAGTGGTTCACTTAGACAAAGCCCTAATGATCTACATCTTGGACCCGTACCTATTCTAGATTACAAGCATTCTATTTATAACTTTTTCCCAACTGGATTTGGGCCTTCAAATCACAACAAATCTTCTTTACCAAATCTGCAAAAGATTCTGCTACTAAATAGATCTTCAATCAAATCTTCAATCAAATCTTCATATTTTAAATACTCAATCTTTACTAGATTTTATCTTTAATCTTCCACACCTTTAAATCAGCTCCACATAATATTTCCAGGATATTATGTATCTTTTAAATCTTCACTTTTTAGTTCAGCTACAAGATCTTCTCCACACAAATAGGAACAATTCTCCATGTCTATTTGCACAAAAATAGTAACAAACTATTCTCCACAAGATATGCAGAATTAATTGTATCAGAATAAATCTTCTCCAATAAATTCGCTTGCAATCTCTCTATCTCTCAGCAGAAAATCTCACTAACAACAAAACATCCTAACACGCGCACCCTAAAACATCACAAACTGATGTTCTGATGTTCTGGTATAGTGATGTCAAGACATCACTCATAACACCAGCATACAAAACTTCCAACCTTGCAACAGCTAATGATAAGAACCAATGTTATGACATCAGACATATGATATCAACATTGTTCAACTTTGTTTTACCAAAATTCCAGCCAACACAAGAACTAACAAATGCTCTTTTCAAATCTTCAAACACAGTTAAGGAAGTTTCGGCTAAGATGATGTCATACACATAAACTAGAATTGTTGTGAATGAAATGGAATCAAATTTGGTGAAAAGTGTATGATCAGCATGTACATGTGTGAAGCCTTGAGCTTTAAGAAAAGTAGTCAAGTTCTCAAACCATTGTCGACTAGCTTATTTCAAGCCATAGAGAGACTTGACAAGTTTGCACATTTGACTTGGTTTAGTAGTTGTGACTCCTTGTGGTAGTTCCATGTAGATTGCTTTATGCAAGTCTCCATGGAGAAAGGCATTATTCATATTTAATTGATGTTAATGCCATCCATATATAGCAGCTAATCCAAACCTTCTGTTTGGTTAAAACTTAGAGCCACAAGACATGCTTTAAATCATTCTATTGATCCATCAGCGTGTCTTTTGATTTTGTAGACCCACTTTCTTCCTATGGGAGAAACATCGGAATGCAAGTCAACAAAATCTCACGTGTGATTACTGTTAAGGGCATCAATCTCATTCTGCATGGCTTTGATCCAGCGAGGATCCTTGGAAGCTTCTTGGTAGTTGGTTGGTTCAACTTCAGAAAAAAGAGACATAATGTAGGCTTGATGAGTGGGGGAGAGTTTAGAATATGAAAGACATTTTTCTATAGGGTATTGGCATGATGAAGAAACAGAAGAACTACATATGAAATCCTTTAGATGAATAGGTGGTTGAGTAGTTCTTGTCGATTTTCTAATTTGCTCAGGTTGAGGAATTGGTGTAGAAGTGTGTTGGTCATTATCTTGGGTGGTGGATGAAATATGTTGGTTATTTGAATTGTTTACGTCATCATGAATGGTTTGTGAGGTATCAGTGGATTGTATAGGTTCATCTTTAATGATTTAAGGAACATGTGTTGATTTAATAGTAGGGTTGTGGACAGATGAATTGGTTGGTTATGTTTCAATGTCACCAATTGTTGAGTGGTGATGATAAAGGTATATATTTGTGGGCACATGTGGGTTAGATTTATCAAGATAAGGATACTCCATGTCAAATAATTTTACATTTCTAGAAATGTTGATCTCATGATTAACTGTATCTAAAAGTATGAAACCTTTCATACCTTCCTTGTATCCCAAGAAAGCACATTTTCTTGCTCTTGAGTCAAATTTGTGTCTGTTGTTTGGCAAGGTAGATGCATAGCTCAAACAACCAAACAAACTTAGGGAACTTAAGTCAGGTGTAGCACCATACATAACCTCATAAGAGGACTTATTCTTCAGAACTTTAGTAGGAATTTGATTCATAAGGAAAATAGCATGAAACAGAGCATATGACCAGGATTTCTTAGGGAAACCAGATTGAAACATGAGTGCCCTATTGATATTTAAGATATGTTGATGCCTCTTTATACTCTATCATTATGTTGAGGAGTATTCATAAGTGCCAAATTGTGCATATTTTAGATAGTATTTTGTGGCCTTTTTCAATGGTTTCCTTGCTATTTTAGTAGTAAATATATTAGTTTTAGTGTAAATATGCAAGTTTCCGACTTTATTGTAAATATTGTAAATATTGATCATTTTGACGCTCTTTGACAAGTCTTCTTGCTTATATTTGATGATAGGAACAATTGGTGAAGGAAAGAAGGCCTAAAAGTTGATTTTCGAGAAATTGTGTTGGTAACTCGCACTAAGCGAGCTTTTCAGCGCGGTATCAGTGCGCATTTTCTGCCAAAGGCAGTAGCTAAGGTTCCTTGATCGCGCTTAGCGCGGGCAGGACCGGGCTTAGCGCTCTTTAAGGCGGTTTAGGTGTATTTTAGGTGAGATCGCGCTTAGCGCGATCTGAGCGCGCTTGACGCGGTTGTAACAAATTTTGTTTTTTCTAATTTTGATTTATTTCATTTTTTGTAGCTATTCAAGCAAGGATATTTTTTCATTGTTGTGTAGAGCATTGAATAAGCTTTCCAACGCTTCCGACGGCGCGTCAATCGTAGTTACGGTTCGAAAGTTATGAAGAAAATAAGAATTGTGGTTTTGTTTCGCGTCTTTTCAGCCCCTATTTAAGTCACTTTTCAGCATTTTTTTTGGTTATGTTGTTGGGAACTTTTTACCCCAACTATATTAAACACATTCTTGAGTAGATTTAGCTTAGAAACAACACATGGAGTGTATATCTTGACGATCCGGAGTCGAATCCACTTCAATCAGAGTTGAAAAACCGTGAGATTTGTGTTCTTCTTCCTTCCTCTCTATGTATTTTTCATTTGTTGGGGTTTTGTATGTAAGTTTATCTTGATTGTATGTATATTTATGAATCTATGTATAAAATCTCTTTTAAAACTCTTAATCAATGTCATCTTTGATTTAATCTCTATCTTAATGGGTTTGATTCGCTATAGACATATACTTTTCGAACTCGACCTAAGATGTATGTCTATTGGCTGTGAGAAGCAGTCTAATATTCACATGTGTGTCGGATCTTAATGCTTCGTATTGTTGAGTTGCGTGAGACATCACCTCCGAGAGAATGCGGTTGATCTCTCAATATTTGCGTTAGGCATAACCTTTTGTTGTGAGTGATACGTGGGGATTTTGACGAGTAATTTAGGTTGCGTGCATTTGATCCATAGATTTTTTAGTGCTTGATGGGTAGATTGAAATACAACTCCTGACGAGTTTTCTCATGTATTAAGAATGTATTTATTTCATGTTTTATGTTTTTTCCTTTTGCACTTTTATCCCAAACCATTTAAACCCAAGCTTAGAGACGTAGAGATTGTCGAACGACATTCTTTCCCTCGAACCGATCTCTGTGGACACGACATAAATCCCGAAGGGAATTCTTCCGGAAATAATATTTTTGCTTGCCGCTTTGCCGCTTCAACAAGTATATACACAATTCCTTTGATGTATGATACCTTTTGAAGCATAATATGCAGACACGAACAACTCAATTCCATTATCACTTCTAATGGTTTTGATCTTCTTTGCAAATTGTGTTTCAACCATGGCCACCAAGTCTTGTATCTTTTGACCTACTTTAGCGTTGGATTTCAACATGACAACCCAAACATGTCTACTATAGTCATCTGAAATAGTTAAAAAAAAAATACTTGAATCCATGCACAGAAACAATAATGAATGACCCCCATATATCAATATGAATTAGATCGAACAAGTTATATGCATTATTGTTACTGATAGGAAAAGGTAAACATTTTTGCCTAGCTTGTTGACACACATCATAAGCCTTATGTATACTGCTAGGTATGTAGCTATACAATTTGCTCATACATTTCATTCTATCATAGGATAGATGACCCAATCTCAGAAGCCATAAAATGGCTGGAGATACATCATCAACTTTCTTATTGGAAAAAATACTAGAAACAAAACCTATATTGCTATCTCTTTGAGATGCTTCCAAGTAATATAGTCCATCAAGCTCTCTAGCTGACCTAATCTTCATCAAGTCATTGTTTGCCTATATAACGCACTTGTTAGTTTCAAAAACCAGGTTGCAGTCTTGCTTTTTACATAATTTTGAAACGGATATCAAGTTAACTTCAAATTGTGGCAAGTATATGACATCCTTAATAATAAGCTCATTGGATAATTTCACATATCCACATATAAATGCCGCTAAAGAATTAACATTAGGAAGATTAACTGTTATAGGATTAATTTTATCATGTTTAATGAACCATTCTAAAGAATGACATATATGATGTGTAGCTCCTGTATCTAATATCCAACTTACACTACTATTTGCATTAAAGCTAGCAATGTAAGATTTACCTCCTTTGGTAAGATTGATAGATCTCGTGTTCTTCTCAAGAAGCACCATCAAGTTTTGATATTGCTCTCTTGTCAGTGACATGCTTCCATTGTCACTTGTTGATGCTACTACAAGCTTGTTATCAGAATTATAAACCTCCACTTGGTTTGCATATGAGCTTCCTTGACCAAGATTTGGTGGATATCCATGTTTCTTGTAGCAATTATTGTTTATATGACCAGTTTTACCACAATAGGTACAAACTTTCATATTTCCTCTTCCTCTTCCAGTAGTAAAACTATTATTCCATCTACCTCTGCCAAACTATTTTGCTCCATCTATCGCATTAACCATGCCAAATCCATCTTCAGCAGCATTACCACTTGAAAATATGGTGCCACATATCTTCCTCTCTTGCTGCATAACCATGGAAAATACTTTATTAATCTGAGGTAGAGGATACATGAGTAGCACTTGTGAAACCACTCCATGAAATTCTTCATTCATGCCAATCAAGAATTGGATGATTCTATCTTCAGCTCTAAAACTTATACTATTTAGCATTGCTCAGAAGGCACAAGATACACGACATGTGAAACTTGGCATTGGTCTATACTGATCCAATTCCTCCCACAAACTCCTCAATTCAGTGAAATAATCTGAAACCTTCTTACCACCTTCTTTCAGATTTGAAATTTCTTGGAGTAATTGAGCAACATGAATCCTGTCACCTTTCATGAATCAATCTTTGAGATCATTCACATGTCCACAACATTATCAATAAAAACCACGCTTTGAGAAATTGATGGTGTTATTGAATTTATGATCCATGTATGCACCAGATTATTGCATTTTTTCCAAGCTACGTAGTTCAAATCACTCTTATCAGGAATCTCAATTCTTCCATCTACAAATTGGAACTTGTTCTTCATGGCTAAAACACGCCTCATCTTCATCAACCACGCATGATAATTGTCACCGGATAGTGCCGGAGTAACATAAATTGTTGTTGAATTCTCCGGTGGATGCACATAGTAAGGATCAAGATGATCTTGAACTTGATTATTGTTGTTTCTCATCATAGTAACACAATACAAACAACAAAATCTAAAATAAATATCAAAAGAAATGAATCAATGCTTTCAAGAAGAAACAAAATGAAACGATGCTTCAAGAAGAAGCAATCACAATCGCAATGAATGTAGATCAAGCAACAGATCGAAGCACAACAGAAACAGAACAGGATGAACCTGATCTGATAGCATCTAAGCAAACACACACCTCTATTGATAGAGAGAAATAGAAGGAGAAGGAAGAAGAAAAATGAATAATAGCTTGCATTGATTGATGAGGAAGTTAGTTACAACATGCTTATATAGTTACATTAGGTAGCTATACCATATCACCATACTAACTAACTCAATCTAACTAACATAACCAGTAAGAAAGAGTGCATGGTATAAGAATGCTCATGCAACGTGGGAATCTATCCTTTCTTCTTGTTCTTCTATATGATCTATTAATAACAATAAAAAAGTCACATTGGTTATATAAAATAAATCACGTCAGTTATTTTCATCCATTATATTAATCAATATGATCAATTTTTGTGGCTGGTTTAGAGACAAAAAAAAATTAATCACTAAAAAGCTTTATGAAATTTATTATTTCCCAACTTCTTCCTCAAGTCTAAAAAGTCTAAAAAGTTCAAAATTAAAAATTAAAAATTTCCTTCATCATCTTACACTTTTATACAACATCACTCGTTCTCCAACATCATTTTTAATCTAACATAATAATTTTCTTGCATGATGTTTTTTTACGTTTGAGTAATGTAATATCATTTGTCTAAAAGGGTCCATTTGAGAGTTGGTTTTTAAAGAATTTTGGAGGGGAAGGTTTTTGAGAGTTGTGTCTATATCTTAAAATGTGTGTAATATTTTAAAAATATTTAAATAATAATATGCACAATAAGAAAACCTTCTCCCAGTGTCATAATGTTGCGACGTGAATATCATGTGGCAAAAAATTGCTGTTACGACGTGATAATCACGTCGCTAAGATTTTTTAATAATTAAATAAAAGAACTTAGCTTTTCAGATGGTGGGACATTGTAAAATTTAAAAAAAATGTTGCGTCATGTTAAACACGTCGCAACATATATTTCCAAATAAAAAAGGCGTCAGTGTTTTTACATTGGGGGAGATTCAAATTTTAAACAAATTAAGTTGTGACGTGTAAAACACGTCGCAAAACACTTTTTTATAAAAAAATTAGTGGAAATTTTGACTGACTGAATTGATGGCTAGGCAGACATTATGACAGTTCTGAAATCTCAATTTTACCGACGTGTAAATCACGTCGCAAAGCAACAATTACTTTTCAGTTGTGATGTGATTTTTACGACGCTGACTTGACTATAGTTATGTGCAATGTCCTTCCTATCACGCAAAAAATTAAATTATTGTCTCACTTTTCATCTCATTCTTAGTTGCTTTCTCTTTTCCAACCTCAAACTTCATTCTTCTCTCCTCCAACCTAAAACCTCAAACTTCATTCTTCTCAAGCTTTCATAACATTTTTCCACCTTCATCCAATTAGTTCAAAGTATGAATTATTTATTTTATTTTTCCTTTATTTTATTTTTGTTTAATTTATTTTTCGTTTTGTTATTGATTTTTTTTTTCGTTTTTAATTTAAGTTATTAAGAGATTCATTCAAAAAGTTGCATCTCCACAAAATATAATTTGTTGCTTCATTGAGATATTTTGGCAATAATGCTTTTTTATTTATTTTCCAGAAATTCATATATAAATATTATTGAATTTTACTGTTTGTTTAGATTTATTTTTTAGAATATTTTATATGTTCATATAATTTATTAGGTTTATTAATATTAAAACATATATTATTATGTTTATAAATCAGATTATATATTGCGTGGGCATTTATTAAGATCAAATTTTTAATTAAAATGGCAATGATTGTACAAATGTGCAGTATGGAATATTATGGGTATTATCGTAGTTGAATGTTTGATAGGCTGTATCCAGAAAGACGTGCACTTAAACCAAAATTTGAAGAAGTTGAAGAATTTATTGCGTGGGCATTTGCTCAAGAATGCTGTCGAAGCGAAGGAGGAGTAAGATGTCCTTGTTTTAAATGTGAATGTAGACCTATACTTAGTGACCCAGAGAAAGTAGACCTATACTTAGTTTTGAATGTGACGTGTGATGAGCTTGAAGATTTTGATGGGGAAGAGTTGCCGAATGAGGAAGCGCAAAGATTTTATCAGTTGTTTAAAAAAATAAATACGCCTTTGTTTCAAGGTTCGTCAGACTCAAAACTATCAATGTGTGTGAGATTATTGGCCGCCAAGTCAAATTGGAATGTTCCTGATCAGTATTTGGAATTCTTTACAAAAATGATGCTAGACACGACTCCTACGAAAGACAAATCGCCTAAAAGTTTTTATGATGCAAAGAGGTTGTCGTGGAAGTTGGGTTTAAAATTAAGAAAGATTGATTATTGCATTATTGGCTGCATATTGTTTTATGACAATGAGTTTGGTACTAATGATGGAACGTTGGAGGATTGTAAGTTCTGTAAGAGTCCAAGATATAAAGTTCGCAGTAAAGTCATTAACCGTAAGTAAAAATGTGTAGCAGTGAAGTCCATGTTTTATCTTTCGATAATATCAAGGTTAAAAAGAATGTTTACTTCAATGCACAGTGCAAGTCAATTGACATAGCATCATACAAACAAAACAAGTTCTGACACTATGTGACATCCATCTGATGACGAGGCATGGAAACACTTTGATCAGATACATCCTGATTTTGCTGCAGAACCTAAAAATGTGAGGCTTGGATTACACTCTGATGGTTTTACTCCATATGTCCAAGCGTCAGGAAGTGAATATTTTTGTTGGCCAGTTATTATAACTCCTTACAACCTCCCTCCTAAGATGTGCATGATAAAACCATACATGTTTTTGACTTGCCTCATTCCAGGACCGTCGAGTCCAAAATCCAGAATCAATGTGTATTTCTAACCTTTAGTTGATGATTTGAAGAGGTTGTGGATTGAAGAATGGAGTTATGATCCTACCATACACATACCCTCATCATCCATGCATTCTGGAGGACCTCACACCTCACCTACCATACACATACATGCGTGTGAACATGACCATGAGGGGGATGATAAGAACGATCATGAGGAAGATCATGAGGGCAGGATGAGGACGATCATAAGGGCCAGGATCTAGCTGCACATTCGAGTGAGTATGAGATTATTGATGAAAGATACTATGTTTGGCCCAGTGGAAAATCGTAAGTTTCTAATTTAAAAATTTTAAATTTAAGTAAACATGTTGTCTTTTTTTAGATTTAATAATACTTATTCAAATTTTTGTTGTTTAGTTTCGAACCGAGCCAGATTTCTACAAAATGTATAAGTTATATTATTCAGCAAATGTATAAAAAAATCTTGGAAGAGATTTCGAGAACTTTCCAAGAGTGATAAAGATGCATGGTTTAGCAAATTTAAGGTATAATGAATTTATTTTAAGTTATTGTTATTTTAATTACTTTTTATTATAATTATCTAACAATTTATTTGAATATCATACAACATTGTAGGAAAAGTGTACGTGAGAAGTAATTAATGAGGCTAGGATTGAAAAAAATTGGCGGGGCAGAACAACAGTCCGACTTTCTAACATGCTACGACGTGCTAGACGTGGTTGGGAGGAGCAAAGTGTTTGTCCTAACTGGATAGGCAAGTAAGTTTTTGATAAACTTCTTGTCTATTGGGATTCACCTGGTTTTAAGGCCATATCTGAAATTGCAAAGAAAATGAGAGCATATGAAAAGAGGGGTCACCTCAATGTAGTTTGAAACATTCGTATTGCGGAACATGCTCGACGCATGGTAATTATAACTACTTTTTAAAGTTATATTTTGATTTACTATATATTTTTAATTAAAGTTAATTTTATTAATTAGTCTAAGGATTTAGGGAGACACCTACGAATGAATGAGATGGTTGCAAAGACTCGTACCAAAAAATCGGAGGATTTTATTGACGAACTTACCAGATTAGCTTTGGTAACTGGTAAGTTGTTTATATTATATTAATTTATTTAAATTAATTCTTATATATGAATAAATTGTCTAAATTATATTAATATTTAATGGCAAAGTTGTGGCGTGATTTTCATGTGACAACTAATTTAATATGGTTTATGGCGTGAAAATCACGCGGCTACATTTTATTATTTAATTTAATTGAACTCTTGTACATAACTAAATTATATAAAGGGTTAATAGCCATTTTGCCTCCTGCCGTATAGGCGCTTTTCGAAAAACCCCCTATAAAAAAAACTTGAAAAAAATACTCTAACATTTGAAGATTCTGTCAATTTTGATCTTCATCACATCCAGTCACCAAAAAAGCTGATGTGACAGCGTTTTTTTTATTGATGTGGAAGTTTTTAAAAATATGTTAAATGTTCAAAATATGTTGGAGATGGGAATAGAACCCATGTCCTCTCAACATAAAGTACCACTCACTACCACTAGGTATGTTGTGTTTTATGATATTATTTGCAACTGTAATATACATAATACATAATTAACTAGTTAATAATTTTTACTAAACTAAAATCTATTAAATCATTTTTATTAAACTATTTAATCTTTTTTCTTAATATACTGTAACTATTAATAATATAGTTAAAATATTAAAAAATAATTATAATTTAGTTTAAAAATGTTAAAAATTAGGTTAGTTAAAAAATGTTTTAATATATTAATTTAGTAATAAAATGTTAATTTAGTATGTTAATTTAGTATATTAATTTAGTATATTAATATGGTACAGTAATTAACATTTTAATTAGATTAAATAGATTAAATTAATATTAATATTAAAACATAATAATTAAATAGATTAAACAGTTTAATAAAATAGAATGGTTTAGAATAAAACATAATATTTACAAATATTAATATTTAAAGTAAAATAGTTTAGAATACTTACAATAGAATAGTTTAGAATAAATTAATAAACTGGAATTCAATTATTAATATTATTAATATAAATTAATAACTATTACTGTAGCTTATTAAAATGTTATTAATATTAATTTAAAATAGTTTACAAATATTAATACTGTAGCTTTTATAATTATTATAACTATTTAAATAATATTTACAGTAAATAATTAGTATAAAAGAATAAATTAAATTATTAAGGTTATTAATATAAATTAATAAATTGGAATTATTAATAAACTAATGTTAAAATAATTAATAAACTAGAATTAAATTATTAACGTTATTAATATAAAATTAATATTTACGTTTTATTATAAATTAAATTAAACTAAATTAAAAATTATTAATATAAATTAATAAATTTGAATTATTAATAAACTAATGTTAAAATAATTTTGAAATAAATTAGTATATAATTAAAAACGAAATTGCTACACAAAAAACGAAACTAATACACAAATTAATAAACTAATGTTAAAAAACGAAATTAAAATACACAAAAAAATGAAAGGTAAAAATACACTAATTTGAAAAATTAATAATTGTAGCATTTTAATAAACTAAAATTACTACAGTATATTTAATATTAAAAAAATTAAAACTAAATACATTATTTAGTTATAATATATTAACATCAATTAACATCAATTAAAGGTAAAAAACGAAAAAATATGTATTAACATCAATTAATAGAAACAAGATTACAACATGAGCATTCTAGCCTAGTGGTAGTGAGTGGTGCTTTGTGTTGAAGTTCAAAATTGAGAGAATCTTCAAATGTTAGGTTATTTTTTATAAGTTATTTTTTATAGGGGGGTTTTTCAAAAAGCGCCTATATGACAGAGGGCAAAATGACTATTAACCCTTATATAAACTATATATTTAATTTAAATTTTTTCTTGTATGTGTAAAAGGACTGTGAGACATTGCTCACAAAATTTTTAGTTCAAAATTCTCAGTATACTTTGATAGGTTCAAACCCGATTGATGATCGTGTGGATCTTTATATTTGAAATTTAGTGATTAGTGGAAGAGATCCTAATGAATTTATAATTTTATTGTAAACAAATTTTATAAATTATTTATTATTAATTTCGTATTTTAATTATTCATTAAATATTTTTTGAATGAAAAAATTAGTCTGCGTCATGGCCAATACGACGCTAATTGATAATATTTTTTCATTTTAGTGGCGTGGAAAACAAGACGCAAGAGTGATATTTGTGTCATGAAATTCATATGGCAAACCTGCCAACTTGACCTGCACGCCTACTATAAAGTAGAATTTTAGCAAAATTTTGTGATGTGAAAATCACATGGTAAAACTTTGCGACGTGAAAATCTCGAGCCAAAGTTGTGGCGTGATTTTCACTAGACAAAAAAGTTGTCATAAATACTCTTGCCTTGTAATTTACTATGATGCTAATTTAGGTTTGTGATATAATTTTCACCTTTGTAGCGTGAAAATCACATTGCTATTAAGTATTTTTTTTATAATAGTGATTTTATATGTTAATATAGTATATTGTTTTTAAATTTTTAAAAAATATCATATACGTTTTTTAAAATATAAACGCAAGCCTTCAAAAAACTAATTTTCAAATGGATCATAAACTTCTGAAATGGTTGATGTATGCGGGAGAAAATGGTGTTGTAAGCTTAAGTGAATGACTGATTCAAAACACTACTGAAATCTTATTGGTTGATGTGTAGACCTAATGGTTTTGTAAGAAGAAACCGTCACAAAGCTTGGTCATCAAGTTATTTACATTAAGTTTAAGTTTGAGTTAATAGTGAGTTAGATGTACTTATACTTTTGAATTATGTAATATACTAATATTTAAAATTTGCCTTTATCATGGCAACTTTTGTCTTCATGTTTTCATTAAATATATTTTGGACCCGTGTTATTTTCATCAATCATTTTCTATGTTTTAATTTAAAATATATGCATATTGCAGCTATCTAAAGTAAATGTATAATGTGTTGGAAGTATACGTGTATAAGAGGTTTTATATATGAAATGAATTATATATATATATATATATATATATATATCATTTTCATATATATGAAAATTCATATCTAAAATAAAAATAAAATTAGTCAATTTTTTTTTTAAATTTGAAAAAAAATTCCTTTAAAAAAATTGTTTTTTGAAAAAAACAATTAATTAAATTTTTTTTTCGAAAAATTTAAAAAAAGATTTTTTTAAAAAAAATTGTTTTTTTTATGAAAATAAAAAAAACAATTTTTTTATTTTTGAAAATAAATACTTTTTTAATAAATAATAAAGTTTTTTTAAATAATTTTTTTTGCAAAAAATGATTTAAAAAAATAAATTAATCAAAACTAATTATAAAATTGATTGTAAATATAACCGATTAATAACTTGTTTATAACCATTTTAGAATAAATGAAATCCTATTATGACAATTGACTTTAATAATTGCTTATATATGATTTATTTATTATTATGAATTGGTTATGCAATTTAACTGTTCATGAGCATCCTAATTACAAATTACTTGCTTATGTATCATTAAATGTCAACAACATTTTTTTTAAACATTTTTTTACACGAGTATCATTATCAACATCAAATTCAACTTCCAAAAATATTTATCATCATCAAATTAAATTTTCAAAAATCTTTATAATCAAATAAAAAAACTTACCCCACAATAACAAATCCATAAACAATATAATAACAAACTCAAAATCAAAATGCATCTGAAAAAAATGTTTCCAAAATGCATCTTGCGAATATTTAGGATTCCATTGTTGTCCTTTTATTGGTTTCTTCTACCTCCATGTGTAACTCTACCATTTTCAATCGTCGATAACAAGTCAAGACTCACGAGCTTGACGATTAGGATGTTGTTTATCATGATTTTATTTTTTAAAATTTGTCATTATTGGGAAGATCAAGCCTGCATGATTCTAATGGTATTTTCTCGATATGATGTCCTTGCATTCCTTTTTACTGCCCAAGACACTAGTTGTATTCAAATGGTTTAGGTTTGGAAAAAAAGTTGCAAGAATTGAGCCTTTTCAAAGGTTATTATTATCTTTTCTTGGAAGCTTCTCCAAGATAGGGCTCAGTCTATAGTGAATTTGTTCATGCGTAGAGTCATTTTCGACCCTATTGGTACTTCTTGTGTTATGTGTGTGAACTAGATGGAATCTATTGAACACTTGTTTGTTATTTGTAGATTTTCTTTAGCTATATGCTATAGAATCTTTAAGTGGTTAGTGAGGTGGTTTTTCCTGAGTTTATTATTCGAATCTTCGAGGGGTTTGGGTGTTTTGGAGGGGAGAAAAGAATCTTGTTAGGTTTGAATTTAATTTGGCATTCAATGGTCTAGTTTATTTGGAAAGACATGCTATTTATCAAAGAAGAATTTGACGGTTGATCATTGAGTGAACTGGATTATTTTATCCTTATAGAATTGATTTTATGGAAATTGTTGGGAAACTCTCTTTATCTTACGGATCGAGAAAAGGAATCATTATGATGCCTGAGCAGATAATGGTGAGTGTGGTTGACCATTAGCTTTGTATTAGTTCTTCATCGACTTCTTTCAACCTGAGTTTTTGAGGTACATCCTTGCTTGGGCAATTTAGGGTTGGTGGTTTGTTTGTGGTAGTTGGTTTTATTGCTTGTTCAGTATCAGACTTTTTTTTCCCCTTATTGTTTGTTTGTTCATTGTCTTTGGTTGGTTATTTTGGCTTTGTTGAAATTCTTCGTTGTATATTTCACTCTTTTTATTTTATAGTACAATTGGTGCTCTCTGTATTGTGTCACTCTTTTCTCTCTCTTTCTCTCTCTCTCTCTCTCTCTCTATATATATATATATATATATATATATATATTTCACACACACACACACACACACACACACACAAAATAGGATAATTTTATTGGGCCTAAAAGAGGGAGTATCTCAAGGAAAACATAGCCCAAACTAATCGCAAGAACACTTGGTGGGAGCATATTGGGTCCCCAAGTTAGCTCAGGGTTGCCCCGTCTGATTAAGGATTCATGTTCCTATTCACACATGGTTTGTGAGGTGTTCCAGGAATATCGGTTCGTAGAAGTTGCACTCAAATGTGATAACGACTTCCCCATTATCTAAGGAGGAAATGATCCTCCCTAGTTGCCATGCCTTACACGATTTTTTTTTGGAGAAAACCGCTTCTCACCTTCTGATATGGCCCAAGGAGTTCTTCATAAATACTTCATCTATAGGGCTTGGAGATTCATTCTTTAATTCTATGAAACCCTAATACACAAAGTCTCTTAATATATGTACATACAATAACTCTTACAAATCCTTTTTGTATTTCACAAGTACAATTGGAGACCACCGTTGGACCTCGGTAAAATTGACGTAGACCGCACTCACTCCAATTTCAAGTCGCCTCAACCATCTTCTTCAACATGGAAACATGACGAGGCACCACCAAAGCCAACAGTTTCGATCTCGACGACCAAGATACATTTGCAGAGATGCCTAGTGCTATTGAGGAGTTATGCCACTCCAATCATATCTTGGAGGCAGATGTCTTAACCCTCTAAGAGCAGCACCATGAGGATTTCTAAGAAGAAAACGAGGCCCTAGACCCCCACCCTATTTTAAATGAGATTTGGGGCACTCTGGTACCAAAGAACTTCAAACCGTCATCACTGGTGAAATTTGATGGGAAGAGTGATCCCTAACAGCATATATCCACCATTAACACCCATAAGGAAATTGTTTGCGCATCTAATTCTTTGAAGTGAAAACTCTTATCCAACATTTTCAAAGAAACAACCATGAGGTGGTTCATAAACCTCCCCCGCCACTCAGTAACTAGTTACCATGATTTCTCTAAGAAGCCGATCCACATATTCTTAGAAAGAAAACACTAGAAGGTGTCTACCACCAGCCAATTCAATGTTTTCCAGGGACATTTAAAGTTGTTGAGGGAGTATCTAGTCTGTTTCAATGGGGCAACAATCGAGGTAATTCACCCGAACCAGTAGATGTTTGTGAGAGCATTCATGAAAGGTCTAAGAGTTAGGCATTTCAACGAGTCACTTGCCCAAAATCCCGCTTTTTCCATGAATAAAATCATGGCCCATGTTGAATGTTACATCAAGGTCGAGGAGAGAAATGCCGAGAAGAATGCCAGAGATGTCAAGGAGCACACCTATAACATATCCAAATCAATACAGCAACATTGTAGGAGTCATTATACCTTGCTTGTCAGAGACAAGGCGAGTTTTAAGAGGAGCGGAAGGCTCACTAATAACTTCACGCCTCTGAACACTCGTCAGGAGAAGATGTGGCTGGAAGTTCTACACACTCATGATATTCTTCCTCTACCAGCCTCTAAGACATATACAATATGGCTCGGGCCTACCTGATGGTGTAAGTACCATAAGGTGAGAGGTCATCACGCTAATAAGTGCTATCAAGTTAAGAAAAAAATCAAGCAGCTCATACAAGAAGGTTATTTGAAGAAGTTGTCAGGGAGGCTTTCACTATAAAAGAGAAGTTCCAAGACTCAAGGGCACCATTATCCCATAATCCCTAGGTCCAAAAAAGACAAGGAGCCTGAGAGGAGAAAGAGGGATAAACCATTCCTCCATACCCTGAATATTATAGTTGGAGGATTTGCAATAAGATGGGAGTAAAGATCCTCTCGTAAACAATATGCTCGCCAAGTCATGGCGGTGGAAAACTTGTGTATTAAATCTAAGGTGAACTTGGAGAATGACCCAGATCAATAAACCTTTTTCCTCCTAAAATAATGTTGTGGGGAGTCTCCCTCATGAGAATGACCCAATGTTCAAAAAGGTGCAATGTGATGCTTGGGAGATCAAGAGTGTGTTGATCGACCCATGAAGTTTGGCCGACATCCTATACAGGGACGCATTCAATAGACTAAAACTGGACCCAAAAGAGATACATCCTTTCAAAGGCTCTCTTATAGAGTTTTTAAGTGAACAAGTCCAAGTGAAATTCTATATCACCCTGAATACGATGTTTAGACTTAAGAAGAACACCGATATGATTAAGGCCATACATCTCGTGGTAGATGCCTCGTACTTATATAATATCATCATCTTGATACTTGCCTTCAACCATTTGGGATCCTCCATATTAAGTCTCTATCTATACATGAAATAATCATTTCCAAATGGTCGTATTGGCGTGATCCATAAGGATCCAGGAGCCACCAGAAGGTTTTATGGAGAAAGTCAAATGGCCAGAAGGGAGCATATAGATGTTATCACTGTGCCACAGTCGAAAGACATGATTTTTATAGATTTGGACCCTAGTATATAGCTTAAAAGGGAAATACTCATCCCCACAAAATATTTGAATAAGGTCCAAATCAGCCCCAAAGAGTTCCATGCCACCAAGTTAGGCATGTTGTTGATGGAAGCCGAGGAAGAAAAACTAGTCTCCCAGCTTAAAAGTAACCTCAATCTATTCTCTTATGCTCCCTTTGATATGCCCAGGATAGACACTATGGTCATGTGTTATCGCCTCACCATCAATCCTATAGTGAAGCCATTAAAGCAGAAAAATTGCATGGTTGGCGAGGAGAAAAGGGCGGTTATAGATGAAGAGGTAAGAAAATAAAGGATGCAAGTTTCATTACATAGATCAAGTATCCTACCTTGTTAGCAAATGAGGTGTTGATTTAAAAATCATCTCAGAAATAGAGGATGTGTGTAGATTTCACCACCCTAATAGATAGACTAATAGATGGATCCTCGAGATACAAAACTCTGAGCTTCATGGACGCTTACAATGTCTAAAACTAGATAAAAATGGAGATTTTGGACGCATCTAAAATAACCTTCATGGAAAGCAATTATAATTACTATTACAGTGTGATGCCCTTTGGATTATAGAACACAAGTGCCATTTGTTGAACATGTGACTCCACACACAAGAGGAGAGTGAATTGGAGGGGGGGGGGGGGGGGGTTTAAAAACCTTGATTTGAAACAAAATTATTTTCTAAGTCAGAGTTTAAAAACATTTTCTAAATTTTTTTTTAATATGAAGCGGAAACTTAAGATAAATAAAATATGTGAAAAGTAAAAAGTTAAGGGAAGAGAGATGCCACAGGTGGTTTATAGAGGTATGGTCTGAATGAAGTGACCTACTCCTTTCCCCAAGAATTAATCTTGAGAGTTTCCAATCATTCTTGAGAGATTTTTATCAAGTTAAGCCCATGAAGCCCCTTAAAAAAGAAAAAAATGAAGTTTCAGGTTTACTTCCAATCAAACAGCAAATATTGGAGTGAAGTGGTTAGTCTTCACACCAAACAACAAATAGAGCTACGAGCGATTAGTCTCTAAACCAAAATTAAGATTTTGTACGGACTTATCTCGAGACAATGTAGAGTTTTGAATTGGCCATCCTTCGAACTAAACTGAGGTTTTACACAAGCTGACCACAGACTAAACCGAGATTTTTACTAGGATGATCTTGAAACTACTGAGCTTTTATAAGGAGAAAACTAAAAAAAAAGAGATATTTTATAACAAGATAATCTCAAATCGATGTGAAGATTTTTCTCTAGTTATTTACAAACCCAAATGGAGAGCTTTTCTTTATGTCGTTGAACTCACAAACCAAATAGAGACTTAACACTAAATTCCCCTAAAAAGATTTGTAACGTTTTTAGCTCCAAACCTAAACAAACACTTCCTAAGGGAGAATAATTCATCCAAAGGAAAAAAAAACTCTTGGGGAGTTTACACTTATACTTTTTTCCGGAACAAATTCCTCAAAAAAACACAAGGACCCTTTCTCAAAACACTATGGCTAATTATCATGTGAGAAAAATGAGAAAATATTTTAGAGACAGGAGAGTGAGACATCACATGTTTTTGAATGTGAAAAAGTGAAAGGGGATGCCTCTATTTTTAGGCCAAATCGTGGTTCAAAAAAGTAAACAATCCATGGATAAAATTTCGGGATGTTACACAATTCCATTAGGAACCCTAAATAATCAACTATGTAAGCCCATTTTAGAAAGTTTTGATAGAGATCCGTTATCATTCTTTAATACAGTGTCATAGTCGATTATGGACTCGATTACCCCTTATATAATAGATTAGGCTCTCGGTCTATTCGATTAGGCAGTTTAAAATCTTACCCTAATCAATCTGACAACTCTTAAATCATCTGGCTAAGCTCCAAAGTCATTTTAGGTAATTTTCTTTGAGAAATAGAGGCTTCAAAAATATTTTTAGTGAGTGTATGATTTAGTCATATTACTTTACAAAAATTCCCTTGTGTTTTTACAAATCACTGATCACTTAGACACGATCAGGCAAGCTTTCACACTTCTTCTCTTTCACACTCTAAAGCTTCAAGTCCTTCAATGGATAAACCAATAACATAATCACTTCACTTTGATATTCATGGAGATTAAGCTTGAGATATTAAAATTATGGTATCAGATATGTGATGTCGAAGGAGAAGTTACGAAACAAATATCTAAGAACTAATCCACATAAAAAAATGTAACAAAAGTAGTAAATGAAAAGAGAGATAACACAAGCAATTGTTAACCCAGTTCGGTGCAAACACACCTACGTCTGGGGGCAACCAAGCCAGGAAGGAAATTCACTAAATAGAATTAGTTTGAAGATTCTCAGCACACAACCTCTGGTTTGCAACCTTCTCACCTAATCTCTACCCGTGCAATTTCTACCTAAGACACTCTTAGATATGAGACCCTTCTCACTCCCCATCAATCACACACAGTGACAAATACAAAAATCATAAGAGATAGAAGACACACTTCAAAGACACATAATCATCCTTGCTTAAAAGCTTATAGATGATTAATAAATTACAACTCAACTAACAGTCCAACTCTAGTATTAGAACAATACAAGAGTGGCTCACAAATCACAAAAGACAGAAACCCTAATCCTTAAAACAAAGTGCACAATTCACACTATTCTCTCTGATTAGCAAATAGGGTTTAGCAGGTCTTTATAAAGAAACACGCTGCATGGGCTTGTGCCAAATAAAATCAATTTAATGCTTTAAACATCCCATGATTTTCTCCATAAAAGTATAACAGAATATCTCCAACAAATCGTAACAGAACTATTTATGGACTTAGAAAATCTCCTCCTTAATTTGTGCCATCAAAGAATCAATCAGATATTCCAAACTAAGTAACAACGCACCGTCATTCTAAAACAGAAGCATGTTCAGTTCTGGAATCACATGTTAAGACATCTGCTTTGACATCCATAAAACCTGCATGTATGTTTTACAAAACAGAGATGTTCTATTCACATGTTAAAGCATCATTCATAACATTTAACAGAGCAGTATGTTTTACCAAAATTGCTGCCAACACAGAACCTACAAACTCCCCCTTTGGCAAATTTTGGCTAAAACATTCTTTGAACATTGAAACATGTAAGCAGCACCACATCAGAAAGATGTCAGATCATCTGATCAGATATTATACAAAACCAAGGAAAAACTCCCCCTCAAGCCAAAACTCCCCCTCAACACCAGGTTATAAGCACATATAATCTCTCCCCCTTTTTAGCCATAATATGACAAGACAGAGCAAGAAACATGCATTAGCCATAATCAGAAAAGAAACATATTTCATCAAGATCCAAGGAGAAGTGCAGTACAAACCAAGCACGCTTAGGTGCCAAAAGAAATCTAGACTAGAAGCTAAAAAAAACAAAGAAAGAAAACAAACATATTTCTTCAAGAACAGAACACTTAATTCTCTTCAGAACCAACATCATCATCAGTCTCAGAACTTCCTTCTTCACCATCAGCCTCACCATCAGAGTTGTGCTCCTCAGCACCTTCCTCCTCATTGTCATCACCATCAGCATCTCTATCAGAGTCATGCTCCTCAGCAGCTTCCTCCTCATTGTCATCACCAACACCATCACCTTCAGCCATTTGCAGGGACTTGATCAATTTCTCAAACTTGACCTTCCTCTCAGTACTAACACGAATCACCTCATCAAGTTCTTTGCAAGCCTCCATTAATTCAAAAATCACACCTGCTTTGGTTGTGGGCTTGTTTTTAGCAGAAGCAGATGTCACAACAATGTCTGGGACATGTTTCCCTGCAAACAATTTATAATGGAGAGACATAGCAGATTCCCTTTTACACACACCATCAGCACTAGATAAGATCCCAAGATGCTGATTTAGGGTAACACCACAGATCAGGGAGGGAAAGGCAATAGGCATCTTCACTGCACACGTTCCAGCATGTTTCAAAGTTTGATAAAAAATATAGGTGCCATAGTCAAATAGCTTCTTGGTTCCAACAGCATAAATGAATTTTCCCAAACCAACATAAATGATTGAGGTATGATTGGTAGGGACACAATTTGCAGCTCCAATTCTATGCAGGGTGGCATATTTTACACTAAGCCTCCCAGCAGATAATTTATCTTTCATAGGCCATGCAACCACCTGGTTTGAAGTAATTTCTTTGCAAACCTGGTTATCAGTAACCTCCAGCTCACTATGATCTTCTTCACTTCTTCCCAGGTACCTATTGATGATGGTAGGGGAGAATTCAACACATTTACCTCTAACAAATACCTTCATACAATCCTTACTTTTTCTGTCAGCACAATCCACAGGAATATTGACAATAAATTCCTTCATAAGAACCTCATAGCACTTAGCAAACCTAGACACAGATTTCATTAAACCAGCAAAAGAAATAAGATCCATCACCTCTTTGCACTCCAAGGCTTATTTTCCCAATTCTCTTTCAAGAGCAATCCTCCTTTTGTACACATACTTCCATCTCTTAACACTCTCAATATGATGAAATGAAATGTTATCCAGAGGAGCATCAGGCACTACATCAGAGATCTTCTTGATCACAGATTTCTTCACAGGGGTGATGTCTTGGACACCATCCTCAACATCATATTCTGACTAAGAATCAGACCTACCCTTCCTCTTTTTGGAGGAAGTAATCACTTTGCTCCAGGACCTTGGGGGACCAACAGCAACCTTGTTCTTGGTATTCTTAGTAGGAATATTGTCAATAACAACCTTCCCTTTTCTTGTCTTGAGTCTCTTAGTAATACCAGGGGTCAGACTCGTGATCAAATCATTTTCAGACAAGTCATCAACATCCACAACATCTTCAGCATTAGCATTCTTCCTTTCCTTTGGGTCAGGAACACCATTCTTGGTAAGTGGACCTTCCCTTGCAAATGATGTCTCAACATTTGGCTCAACACAGGTTCCAGCTTCTTCCAACACAGAGGTAGCAAGCTTGTGCAGATTATCTTCTGAATCATCTTTCTCAGTCACAGATGGGTCAGCAGATTTTTCAATATAAGTGTTTTTGTTAGTCTCGGAGAAAGGAGAAGCCGAAATTTGGGAAAAGGGTTTTGAAATCCCAGGAACCACAAAACCTTCATTCAAAACCCTAGAAACTAACCTTCTTATGCTTCTATCAACAGAAAAAGCTTCTTCCTCTGCCCTATTTGCGAAAGAAGAGTCAAGAGAGGGCTTAGAAGAATTACCTATAGAGGCGTCTTTTGATCCTCTTGCATGGGGTGTTCTGGACTTCTTCAGCTCTGTTTCAGTACAAGGAACCATAGCCAATGGAGCAACATTAACAACATCATCAAAAGAGATATTCACAGGGTGAGCCCTAGAGTTTGACGCAGAAGCAGTTACCTTGTTAGATGAGTGTTCAGAAGGAGACGATGCATGTTGTTGAGACACCTTGGGATTTTTGTGAATGAGAAGGTTATGAGCAAAAGAATTCCATTTTCTACGATAGAAGATGAAAGAGCTATTGAAGTATGGCACAATGCATATGTAGCGTGTAAGAGAATCTTGAAATGATTGCCTTTGATAGAGGCACTTTATTTGTTGGAAACATAAGAAAAATTGAATAATATTCACCCATGACATTAATTTGCACTTTAATTTTTGAACACATAAGGAAAGTTTCCCACACGCCATTAATTGCTACAAATCCTCATATATGCAAATCCCTAATTTGCCCCTCAAAAATTCAAATTGATTAGCATCCAAGGCCTTAGTGAAAATGCCAGCTAGTTGCATCTCAGTAGCTACATGTTCTAAGGCGACAATCTTGTCCTCAACAAGTTCTCTTATGAAATGATGACGAATATCAATGTGTTTGGCCCTGCTGTGTTGAATAGGATTTTTGGAGATGTTTATAGCACTTAGGTTGTCACAATATAATGTCATGACATCTTATGTGACATTGTATTCAGACAACATTTGTTTCATCCAAACCAGCTGAGAACAGCTGCTACGTACTCAGCCTCAGCAGTAGACAGGGAGACACAATTTTGCTTCTTACTGAACTAGGATATAAGATTATTCCCCAAAAAGAAGCATCCTCCTAATGTGCTTTTCCTATCATCAGCACTTCCTGCCCAATCTGTATCACAATATCCAATTAACATAGAGCCAGATCCATGAGAGTATAACATACCATAGTCACATGTCCCATTCACATACTTCAGTATCCTCTTCACTTGATTGATATGACTCACTTTGGGTTCAGCTTGATATCTAGCACACACCCCCACAACAAAGGCAATGTCAGGTCTGCTTGCTGTAAGATACAACAGGCTACCTATCATACTTCTGTAGAGACTTTGATCCACACTCACACCCTTTTCATCTTTAGACAATTTTAGAAGAGTGGGAGCAGGTGTCCTCTTGTGACTGGCATTCTCTATCCCAAACTTCTTTACTATATTCTTGGCATATTTACTCTGAGACAAGAATATAGAATCTTCCATTTGCTTGACTTGTAGACCAAGAAAAAAGGTTAACTCACCAACAAGACTCATCTCAAATTCTGACTGCATCTGTTTGACAAAATGTTGAATCATCTCATCAAACATCCCACCAAACACAATATCATCAACATAAATTTGGTCAATCATGAGTTTCCCTCCTTCTTCTTTGACAAATAGAGTCTTGTCTATACCACCTTTCCTGTAACCATTCTCAACCAGAAATTATGTCAGTCTCTCATACCAAGCTCTTGGAGCTTGCTTCAACCCATAAAGGGCTTTCTTCAACTTGTACACATGGTTAGGATAGGTTGGATCAATAAATCCCTTAGGTTGTTCCACATACACCTCCTCATATAAGTATCCATTTAAGAAGGCACTTTTTACATCCATCTGAAACAGCTTAAATTTCAGAATGCAGGCAACTCCTAGGAGTAATCTGATGGATTCAAGACGAGCTACAGGAGCAAAAGTTTCATCAAAATCAACCCCCTCAACTTGAGTATACCCTTGAGCAACCAATCTTGCTTTATTTCTAGTGACCACACCTTTTTCATCTGACTTATTCTTGTACACCCAATTTGTTCCAATCACATTTGTTCCCTCAGGTCTTGGAACCAAATCCCAGACTTCATTTCTCTTGAATTGCCCTAACTCTTCTTGCATAACATTGATCTAGAACTCATCAGTTAAAGCTTCTTTAACATTTTTAGGCTCAATTTTTGATACAAAATAGGAATTTGATATGACTTCTCTTAATCTAGTAGTGACTCCTTCATTCAGATCTCCTATGATAAGTTCTTTAGGATGATCTTTCTGAATTCTGATAGATGGCCCTTTGTTGACTTGACTAGATTCAGATTTAGTATTAGTAGAATTAAGATCAGTACTTCTTTCTGCATTTTCTGCTGGGATATCATTCAGAAATGTTCCAACATCTTCTAGGACATCAGCTTCCTCATTCAACCCTTTATCATCAACAACAACATTTATGGACTCCATCATGACTTTGGTTCTGCAGTTGAAAACTCTATAAGCTCTTGTGGAGTAGCCCAGAAATATTCCCTCATCACTCTTTGGATCCATCTTTCTTCTTTGTTCACGATCTGCCAAGATGTAGTACTTGCTTCCAAAAATATGAAAATATTTGACTGTAGGCTTTCTTCCCTTCCATATTTCATATAAAGTGGTTGAGGTACCTTTTCTCAAAGTCACTCTGTTATGAATGTAACAGGCAATATTCATAGCTTCAGCCCAAAAGTGGTAAGGTAATTTCTTTGCATGAATCATAGCTTTAGCAGATTCTTGGAGAGTTCTGTTTTTGCATTCCACAACTCCATTTTGTTGAGGAGTAATGGGAGAGGAGAATTCATGATCAATTCCTTCAGATGAACAAAATTCAGCAAATTTGTTGTTCTCAAATTCCTTCCCATGGTCACTTCTGATTCTAATAACATAACTTGCCTTTTCTCTTTGAAGTCTTTGACAGAGATCCTTGAACACATCAAACACTTCTGATTTATCTCTGATGAAATTCACCCAAGTGAATCTAGAATAATCATCCACAACCACATATGCATACTTCTTTCCACCAAGACTTTCCACCTGCATAGGTCCCATTAAGTCCATGTGAATGAGTTCCAACACTTTTGAGGTGGTGAGATGTTGAATCTTCTGATGTGACATCTTAGTCTACTTTTCAACTTAACATTCACCACATACCCTTCCTTCTTCAATCTTGAGCTTTGGGATCCCTCTTACAGCTTCCATAGAGATGATCCTTTTCATCCCTTTTAGATGCAAGTGTCCAAGTTTTTGGTGCCACAGTTTAACTTCATCTTCTTTGGCTAGGGCACATGTGATGGAATAGCTTGAATCTTGAGGAACCCATAAGTAGCAGTTGTCCTTAGATCTAACTCCTTTCATAATTACTTCACTCTTTTCATTGGTAATAAGGCATTCAGATTTTGTGAAGTTGACTTTGAGACCTTGATCACAAAGTTGACTGATACTAATTAGGTTGGCTGTCAACCCTTTCACAAGCAGTACATCATCAAGGTTTAGAACTCCTGAGCAATCTAGCTTTCCAACCCCCTTGATTTCACCTTTGGCTCCATCACCAAAAGTCACATAACTAGTGGAGTGAGATTTGATATCCACAAACAGATTCTTGATACATGTCATATGTTTTGAACAACCACTGTCAAAGTACCAGTCTTCTTTGGCTGAGGCTCTGAGAGAGGTGTGAGCTATAAGGCAGGTAACATCAACCTTGGGAACCCGTTGTTTCTTCTCTTTGACATTTGGAATGACCTGATTAAGTTTGGTCTGAGGTGCAGGCTTAGGGTACCCATACAGCTTGAAGCATAATGGTTTTATGTGACCAAACCTCCCACAGTAATGACATCTCTAGCGTTGAAATTTCCCTCTTGTGTGATTGAATTCCCTTCTGTCATGATGTTGAGACATTTGATTCAACATCTTTATTTTAGGTTTGGGATGAATGAAGTTTGAAAGAGGTTCCTTTCCTTTATTAAATCCTAGTCTACTCATATCTCCAGCCAATTTTCCAACCTGAAGAATTTCATCTAATGTGTCAGACCCACTGTTCAGCATTCTGACAGACTTGGACATTCTGTCAAGTTTAGAGTTCAGCAAACTCACTTCATCTTCCAGCTTAGAGATAGTTTCCAGATGCTCTTCCTTTTCT
This sequence comes from Lathyrus tuberosus, assembly GCA_022829125.1. NCBI lineage: Eukaryota > Viridiplantae > Streptophyta > Magnoliopsida > Fabales > Fabaceae > Lathyrus > Lathyrus tuberosus. Next base: position 2,627,740 of record JALAZF010000538.1, read on the forward strand.
GCCTTCAGTTGGATTATAAGTTTCTTCTGTTTCTCCCCTTGTTGACATACTTCTTCACTTCTGAGACACAGTTCTCTGTAGGAGACAGTTAACTCATCATAGGTCACCTCATCATCACTAGAGTCTTCATCAGAGACACATCTGCCAGTAAGTGCAGTAACATGCTTGGCAAATTCTTCTTCAAGCTCACTTTCAGAATCCTTATCAGACCAAGATACAGTTAGACCCTTCTTTTGTTTCTTGAGGTATGTAGGACATTCAGCTCTAATGTGCCCAAAACCTTCACATACATGACACTGTATCCCTTTGCCTTGAGTGGATTTTTCTTCAGCCCTTGTTCTTCTTCCAAAGTCATTTGACTTGCTGATGTCAGATGAGTTGTTCTTGACATTTTGTCTAGAATGCCTGTCCATCTTTCTCAGCACCTTGTTAAACTGCCTTCCAAGTAGCACTAAATCATTGGATATTCCTTCATTAGTATCCATATCACCTTCCTTCTCTCCATCTTCAGAATTGGACACAAAAGCTATGATTTTTTTTTTCTTTTCAGGTCTGTCACTGATGCCTAACTCAAATGTTTGGAGAGATCCAACAAGTTCATCCACTCTCATCTTGCTAATGTCTTGAGCTTCTTCTATGGCAGTAACTTTCATATCAACCCTCTTGGAAAGAGACCTGAGAATCTTCCTTACCAACTTTTCTTCTGATATTCTTTCTCCTAAGGCACTGGATGTATTGGCTATCTCAAGAATATTCATATGAAAGTCATGAATGTTTTCATCATCTTTCATCCTTAGGTTTTCAAATTTGGTAGTGAGAAACTAAAGTCTTGACATCTTCACTTTATATGTGCCTTCATGAGTAGTTTTAAGTATATCCCAAGCATCTTTAGCCACCTTACAAGTGTTTACCAACCTGAAAATGTTTCTATCTGAAATTCTGGTACATGTGCAGAATTCAGATGTCCTAGAACATGCCGTTCGACATCTGGTCTGACATGATCACTAAGGGCAAGGTATCACATAATAGCCCTAGCAACATAATTCAGGTGACACCACAATACCACAGGTTTGAAAATAAGTCAAACCTAACCTAACCACTCCTCCAAGCCTTCAGTACATGCCACTGCCTGTCACGAACAGTCCATCCTCCACTTCTAGGGACCATTATCACACCTATATGAACTACTCAAAGTTCAAACAATTTTTCAGTAGAAAGCTTCTACCTTGACCATGAGCCAGAAAGTATCTTCCCTGGGATCTCATCCAGATACAGAACAGAATGACCTGCTCTGATACCAATTGAAATTCTGGTACATGTGCAGAATTCAGATGTCCTAGAACATGCCGTTCGACATCTGGTCTGACATGATCACTAAGGGCAAGGTATATTGCAAAAATCATGGTACTGAAAAGATAAGAGCAAGACACACAGAATTGTTAACCAAGTTCGGTCGAACACACCTACTCTGGGGGCTACCAAGCCAGGGATGAAGTCCACTATTAGTAGTATCAATTCAAAGCTAAACTACCCGTTTACAGCTTATCACTTAATCACTACCCAATGACCCTTCTACCTGGATCCTCTCTAGATATGAGAAACCCTTCTCACTCCCAATCATCGCAATGATGTCTAGCAGTTGACAATCCGCCACTGCATCAACGACTCTTTACCTATACAATAATTCAATAAGGAAATCATCCTTCCAAGACACAACTTAGAGTTACTTAAAAGCTTCCTCCAAGTAACACAACGTACTGCCTCTTACCTACAGGTTTTGAGGAATACGGGCAACCTTCCCACAAGTCGGGAGGTTTACCTAGACAAAACCCTAGTCTTCTACATCTTGAGCTCCACACTTCCAGGGTTACAAACCCTTCTATTTATAACCCGTACCCAACTGGATTTGGGCCTTCAAACACAGCTTCAATAGCTGTTACAAAGCTGCAAAATATACTCCAAGAAAGTAGGTATACAATATTATATTTCCTAAAATGTCTCCATATTTAGAAAGTCTTGATATCTGATTGAATCTTCTAGACCTTTAAAAATGCGCCACATAGAATGCATAAATTTCTCTCAAAATTCTGCACAATTCAAAATATAGCTGGATCTCATTAATCCAGCTCAGCAGGCGCGATGTTGAATGCTTCCTCATAAGACATCTTCTTCGACATGTTGTTCCAGTTGTTGAATAACTTCAACACAACATGTTATGGCATTTCAAAAGGACATCTAGTTGTACCTGTTCTTCTTATCAAGTTTTATACTTCCTATTCTCTATTACAAAATTGCTGCTATTATTTGTTTTACCTAAATTAAGCCAATCCTAAACCAAGAGAACTAACAATCTCCCCCTTTGGCAAATTTTGGCTAAAACAAATAATCTACAAATAATTACAATCCAAGAGTTTACAGAAAAAATACAACAGCTGTAGAGTTCAGATTCTACATCACACAACAACATATCTTCAGTTTGAAAATAATGTCTCAACATCTTTGTTTGACATCTTCTTTGCAACCTTTTGAAGAAATCCACTGCATGCATCATCACCAACGAACAACAATCTTCAGGATAAAAGGAAGGAAGGTCCTGAAGTTTGTTGATGCACACGAGGAAGAAGATAGTAGAAGCCAGCTTGTACTCCCCCTCAAACCAGGAACCTCTTCTAAATTTAAAGACCAATGGTGGAATAAGAGAACTCTCAATTGCTCTTTGCAGGGCATAAGAGGAAACTTAAGACCAAACCCTCCACCACTCCTGGTAACTCAGAACACAGGTCACAACCGTGTTCATAACTCAGATCACAGGTCACAAAAAAAAAATATCCAAAAAGAAACATGATAGACATTTGCTATGACATGTTTGGACAACATATGCAATCACAGACTCCTGTCTGAACCTCTGAGCAGCAACAATCCCTTTCTCCCCCTTTTTGGCCAAAAATTGACAAAGGAGGCCATCACAAAACCAGACCCAGGCACAACTAACCCAGACCCGAACAAAACCCATAGTCTTTATGAGAACAACCCTTACCTGATGGTAGAGGATAGGAGAAGCCTCTATAAATAGCAGAGCAGTTTCTTAGATATTAACGATCTTTAATTCTTGGTCAAATAAAATGTTAATTGAGCATGGAAAAACTGTAGCTTAATTCAAGGTGCACCGTCCAAACTGACTTTGAACGCCTTTAATAGCTCTTAGACCAGTCTTACATGACCAATCAGCACTTACTAGGCTCCCTTCTTACGCGTGGCTGGATGCATAGTCTAGAATATTCCTTTGTTTGGCTCAGGGAAACATGTCTGGAGTGCTGTTCTGACATCTTACCAAAATAAGTTTGTCTGCTTGTTTACAAATTTATCAACCCAAGATTCCTCAGAAACTTATACATTCCAAGCATATTTATAGAGGCTTCAAAAAACAGCAGAGAAAAAGTATAGGCACTAACTCCACACAGCTATGATATGTCCCATCATGATGTTTGACATTACACAGCACAAACTTGGACCAGCACACAAGCTGCAATAGGCTATGGACAATAGCCTTAACATTCAATGCCTTTTATGATCTTACACCAATAATTCCACATTCTGGTAAATGTTGAGCAAGGCCTCACCATGTTGATTTTGGATACATGGTCTGCCAAGTCCAATAAACACAAGCCCACTTGATTTGAGATTTCTCACACATTCTAAACAAATGTCTTGCAACACAAGATAAGGACTACCACCACCTTTTACTTGTATTAGAAGAAACCTCCTTATAACACCCTGATAGAGTCTTCAACATGAAAGTAGCCATGTTTTCCAGAGCTACTTGCCATCAAGATTAGAATCTGCCCATTCTAATCCACATTATGTCAGAACTGCCACTTCAGACGATAATGCTGCTTCTTCCAACTCCATAAGTATGGTACACAACAAACTAAAATGTTGTAACAAACTGTAGGACATCAGCACGAGACAAAAGACCACACCACTTGATCACACCCAGCAACCAGCAGACAACCAGACAAGACCTAGGCTCATCCTACTAGGGCAGCCTCTACCAAGGCACCAGACACGAAGTTCTGGTATCCAAAGTGCCAAAAAAAAACAGGTTCTCAAGAAAACAAATTCCCATGCCAAAGACAACTTTGATCGGTCAGGCGATACAACCAAGGTCTCTTTATCCATTATAAATACCAAGCCTCCTTGCTCCTACCAGTACACCAAGGAAGGAAGCATGAGTCAGTCTAACAAGAGTGCAGGAAAGAGACACATGCAGGAGGACAAGAAGCCAGATCCTCAGAAGTTGAGGGACACAACACTGTCCACAACTGGAGCATCTTCAGGAGCAACACGAACACGAAAGGCATCAGAAACAAGGATGAAGACCATCAATAAAACCCAAGTGCAACTTCAAGCTTCTGATGACGAATGGGACGAAGACTGGAAGACATTTCTTGATTCGGGGGGTTGGGATAACCTTTAGACCCTTTGTATGGTGTTTTCACAAATCTTGTATACTTTCAGAAAAATATGCAATAACATTCTGTTTTAATTCTGTTCCATACTAAATCCTTATGTCTGCAAATTCTTAATCTGCTACAAAATATGTGCTAACACCAAAAACAGAAGATTTATCAATCTCCCCCTTAACATCACACGTCCAGCTGCATAGAATTGTAACACTCCCCCTTATCATGTGCTTCTTAGTACCTTGAAGAATGGAAAACATAAGACACATCTTTATGTTTTCAAGAGCTCACTCTTTGTTCAACTCACAAGTTGACCACAATTATCACTTGTACCAACACTCACATGATCTCAATCTGATCAACTTTTCTCTATATAATACTACCTGTACTCCTTTGCAAGAATAATGCCTTAAATGAATGGAGAACATGAGACTCATCTTCATGTCTTCAAGAGAACACTCTCTGTTCAACACACCTGTTGAACACATTCACCTACTGCTTGACTCTTACATTAGTCCATAAGTCAAATAGAGACTTGTGATCTCAGGAGACGCACACCATAGCATTTTGAACAGAATGTTCTGTTAACAAATGTTAAGACATCAGTCTTGACATCATGAAAAAAATTCAGCTGTACACCCCATTTCACGATCAGAATCTCCAAACTTCCCTTTTTAAGCCTTGGGACCAGCCATCTCATCACAAAAGCATGAGAGTAGTATTCTTTCATCCAACTCTCATCATCTAGACAGCTTGAGACATGTCTTCAATGACTTCCAAAACATCAGGTGCTAACATACATTGTTCCCTTTAATAATAGCACAGACTGTGATTAGATCATATTAATCCTAAGCACACACAGTCAATACTTATTTAGCTTCACAAGATTATTCAGAACATGCTTCCAAGTAACAGAGTAAAAACATGACCTTTTGATCTTTGACCTTCATGTCCAAGAAGTCTGCTAGAGAAAATACTTCTTGAATCTCAGGATTTCTACTCCTGCAGCAAGGACCAGAAATAAACTGACCTCAGGAGAAAAACATGTTGATCACACCTTGACCAACTCACACAACTAAGATAAGTTCCAGGGCCAGAACCTTCTTAGACATACCACCCAGATGCCTCCTCTTCCAGATCAGGAGTAGGCTCCAAACTCATGTGATCAAACCACATTAGTTTAGCACCCAGAGCATCTGCTGTGCCATTCCTTCAGACAACAGAATTCATCACAATTCTGGCGTGATATTCTAACACAAGATAGGACATCATTCCAATGAACACATCAAGAGATCAAACACTGGAGATTAGTCCTTTTAGGAGTAAAAGCAAAAGTAAATTACTTCTCTTCCTCACACATTCACTTATTAATGCCTTTATGAGTGGACTTGAACAATAATCTTCAAGTATCGTTGACACTGTAAGTTGAAGCAGTCTTGCATAAATCCCATCACCATAGAAGAACAACCCTCTCAGTTACAACCTTAGGAGTTTTCAGATAGATTCGCAGCGGATCAAAATACACACTCCTCAAAGCCTTCAGGTGTCACATAATAGCCCTAGCAACATAATTCAGGTGACACCACAATACCACAGGTTTGAAAATAAGTCAAACCTAACCTAACCACTCCTCCAAGCCTTCAGTACATGCCACTGCCTGTCACGAACAGTCCATCCTCCACTTCTAGGGACCATTATCACACCTATATGAACTACTCAAAGTTCAAACAATTTTTCAGTAGAAAGCTTCTACCTTGACCATGAGCCAGAAAGTATCTTCCCTGGGATCTCATCCAGATACAGAACAGAATGACCTGCTCTGATACCAATTGAAATTCTGGTACATGTGCAGAATTCAGATGTCCTAGAACATGCCGTTCGACATCTGGTCTGACATGATCACTAAGGGCAAGGTATATTGCAAAAATCATGGTACTGAAAAGATAAGAGCAAGACACACAGAATTGTTAACCAAGTTCGGTCGAACACACCTACTCTGGGGGCTACCAAGCCAGGGATGAAGTCCACTATTAGTAGTATCAATTCAAAGCTAAACTACCCGTTTACAGCTTATCACTTAATCACTACCCAATGACCCTTCTACCTGGATCCTCTCTAGATATGAGAAACCCTTCTCACTCCCAATCATCGCAATGATGTCTAGCAGTTGACAATCCGCCACTGCATCAACGACTCTTTACCTATACAATAATTCAATAAGGAAATCATCCTTCCAAGACACAACTTAGAGTTACTTAAAAGCTTCCTCCAAGTAACACAACGTACTGCCTCTTACCTACAGGTTTTGAGGAATACGGGCAACCTTCCCACAAGTCGGGAGGTTTACCTAGACAAAACCCGAGTCTTCTACATCTTGAGCTCCACACTTCCAGGGTTACAAACCCTTCTATTTATAACCCGTACCCAACTGGATTTGGGCCTTCAAACACAGCTTCAATAGCTGTTACAAAGCTGCAAAATATACTCCAAGAAAGTAGGTATACAATATTATATTTCCTAAAATGTCTCCATATTTAGAAAGTCTTGATATCTGATTGAATCTTCTAGACCTTTAAAAATGCGCCACATAGAATGCATAAATTTCTCTCAAAATTCTGCACAATTCAAAATATAGCTGGATCTCATTAATCCAGCTCAGCAGGCGCGATGTTGAATGCTTCCTCATAAGACATCTTCTTCGACATGTTGTTCCAGTTGTTGAATAACTTCAACACAACATGTTATGGCATTTCAAAAGGACATCTAGTTGTACCTGTTCTTCTTATCAAGTTTTATACTTCCTATTCTCTATTACAAAATTGCTGCTATTATTTGTTTTACCTAAATTAAGCCAATCCTAAACCAAGAGAACTAACAATCTCCCCCTTTGGCAAATTTTGGCTAAAACAAATAATCTACAAATAATTACAATCCAAGAGTTTACAGAAAAAATACAACAGCTGTAGAGTTCAGATTCTACAGCACACAACAACATATCTTCAGTTTGAAAATAATGTCTCAACATCTTTGTTTGACATCTTCTTTGCAACCTTTTGAAGAAATCCACTGCATGCATCATCACCAACGAACAACAATCTTCAGGATAAAAGGAAGGAAGGTCCTGAAGTTTGTTGATGCACACGAGGAAGAAGATAGTAGAAGCCAGCTTGTACTCCCCCTCAAACCAGGAACCTCTTCTAAATTTAAAGACCAATGGTGGAATAAGAGAACTCTCAATTGCTCTTTGCAGGGCATAAGAGGAAACTTAAGACCAAACCCTCCACCACTCCTGGTAACTCAGAACACAGGTCACAACCGTGTTCATAACTCAGATCACAGGTCACAAAAAAAAAATATCCAAAAAGAAACATGATAGACATTTGCTATGACATGTTTGGACAATATATGCAATCACAGACTCCTGTCTGAACCTCTGAGCAGCAACAATCCCTTTCTCCCCCTTTTTGGCCAAAAATTGACAAAGGAGGCCATCACAAAACCAGACCCAGGCACAACTAACCCAGACCCGAACAAAACCCATAGTCTTTATGAGAACAACCCTTACCTGATGGTAGAGGATAGGAGAAGCCTCTATAAATAGCAGAGCAGTTTCTTAGATATTAACGATCTTTAATTCTTGGTCAAATAAAATGTTAATTGAGCATGGAAAAACTGTAGCTTAATTCAAGGTGCACCGTCCAAACTGACTTTGAACGCCTTTAATAGCTCTTAGACCAGTCTTACATGACCAATCAGCACTTACTAGGCTCCCTTCTTACGCGTGGCTGGATGCATAGTCTAGAATATTCCTTTGTTTGGCTCAGGGAAACATGTCTGGAGTGCTGTTCTGACATCTTACCAAAATAAGTTTGTCTGCTTGTTTACAAATTTATCAACCCAAGATTCCTCAGAAACTTATACATTCCAAGCATATTTATAGAGGCTTCAAAAAACAGCAGAGAAAAAGTATAGGCACTAACTCCACACAGCTATGATATGTCCCATCATGATGTTTGACATTACACAGCACAAACTTGGACCAGCACACAAGCTGCAATAGGCTATGGACAATAGCCTTAACATTCAATGCCTTTTATGATCTTACACCAATAATTCCACATTCTGGTAAATGTTGAGCAAGGCCTCACCATGTTGATTTTGGATACATGGTCTGCCAAGTCCAATAAACACAAGCCCACTTGATTTGAGATTTCTCACACATTCTAAACAAATGTCTTGCAACACAAGATAAGGACTACCACCACCTTTTACTTGTATTAGAAGAAACCTCCTTATAACACCCTGATAGAGTCTTCAACATGAAAGTAGCCATGTTTTCCAGAGCTACTTGCCATCAAGATTAGAATCTGCCCATTCTAATCCACATTATGTCAGAACTGCCACTTCAGACGATAATGCTGCTTCTTCCAACTCCATAAGTATGGTACACAACAAACTAAAATGTTGTAACAAACTGTAGGACATCAGCACGAGACAAAAGACCACACCACTTGATCACACCCAGCAACCAGCAGACAACCAGACAAGACCTAGGCTCATCCTACTAGGGCAGCCTCTACCAAGGCACCAGACACGAAGTTCTGGTATCCAAAGTGCCAAAAAAAAACAGGTTCTCAAGAAAACAAATTCCCATGCCAAAGACAACTTTGATCGGTCAGGCGATACAACCAAGGTCTCTTTATCCATTATAAATACCAAGCCTCCTTGCTCCTACCAGTACACCAAGGAAGGAAGCATGAGTCAGTCTAACAAGAGTGCAGGAAAGAGACACATGCAGGAGGACAAGAAGCCAGATCCTCAGAAGTTGAGGGACACAACACTGTCCACAACTGGAGCATCTTCAGGAGCAACACGAACACGAAAGGCATCAGAAACAAGGATGAAGACCATCAATAAAACCCAAGTGCAACTTCAAGCTTCTGATGACGAATGGGACGAAGACTGGAAGACATTTCTTGATTCGGGGGGTTGGGATAACCTTTAGACCCTTTGTATGGTGTTTTCACAAATCTTGTATACTTTCAGAAAAATATGCAATAACATTCTGTTTTAATTCTGTTCCATACTAAATCCTTATGTCTGCAAATTCTTAATCTGCTACAAAATATGTGCTAACACCAAAAACAGAAGATTTATCAATCTCCCCCTTAACATCACACGTCCAGCTGCATAGAATTGTAACACTCCCCCTTATCATGTGCTTCTTAGTACCTTGAAGAATGGAAAACATAAGACACATCTTTATGTTTTCAAGAGCTCACTCTTTGTTCAACTCACAAGTTGACCACAATTATCACTTGTACCAACACTCACATGATCTCAATCTGATCAACTTTTCTCTATATAATACTACCTGTACTCCTTTGCAAGAATAATGCCTTAAATGAATGGAGAACATGAGACTCATCTTCATGTCTTCAAGAGAACACTCTCTGTTCAACACACCTGTTGAACACATTCACCTACTGCTTGACTCTTACATTAGTCCATAAGTCAAATAGAGACTTGTGATCTCAGGAGACGCACACCATAGCATTTTGAACAGAATGTTCTGTTAACAAATGTTAAGACATCAGTCTTGACATCATGAAAAAAATTCAGCTGTACACCCCATTTCACGATCAGAATCTCCAAACTTCCCTTTTTAAGCCTTGGGACCAGCCATCTCATCACAAAAGCATGAGAGTAGTATTCTTTCATCCAACTCTCATCATCTAGACAGCTTGAGACATGTCTTCAATGACTTCCAAAACATCAGGTGCTAACATACATTGTTCCCTTTAATAATAGCACAGACTGTGATTAGATCATATTAATCCTAAGCACACACAGTCAATACTTATTTAGCTTCACAAGATTATTCAGAACATGCTTCCAAGTAACAGAGTAAAAACATGACCTTTTGATCTTTGACCTTCATGTCCAAGAAGTCTGCTAGAGAAAATACTTCTTGAATCTCAGGATTTCTACTCCTGCAGCAAGGACCAGAAATAAACTGACCTCAGGAGAAAAACATGTTGATCACACCTTGACCAACTCACACAACTAAGATAAGTTCCAGGGCCAGAACCTTCTTAGACATACCACCCAGATGCCTCCTCTTCCAGATCAGGAGTAGGCTCCAAACTCATGTGATCAAACCACATTAGTTTAGCACCCAGAGCATCTGCTGTGCCATTCCTTCAGACAACAGAATTCATCACAATTCTGGCGTGATATTCTAACACAAGATAGGACATCATTCCAATGAACACATCAAGAGATCAAACACTGGAGATTAGTCCTTTTAGGAGTAAAAGCAAAAGTAAATTACTTCTCTTCCTCACACATTCACTTATTAATGCCTTTATGAGTGGACTTGAACAATAATCTTCAAGTATCGTTGACACTGTAAGTTGAAGCAGTCTTGCATAAATCCCATCACCATAGAAGAACAACCCTCTCAGTTACAACCTTAGGAGTTTTCAGATAGATTCGCAGCGGATCAAAATACACACTCCTCAAAGCCTTCAGGTGTCACATAATAGCCCTAGCAACATAATTCAGGTGACACCACAATACCACAGGTTTGAAAATAAGTCAAACCTAACCTAACCACTCCTCCAAGCCTTCAGTACATGCCACTGCCTGTCACGAACAGTCCATCCTCCACTTCTAGGGACCATTATCACACCTATATGAACTACTCAAAGTTCAAACAATTTTTCAGTAGAAAGCTTCTACCTTGACCATGAGCCAGAAAGTATCTTCCCTGGGATCTCATCCAGATACAGAACAGAATGACCTGCTCTGATACCAATTGAAATTCTGGTACATGTGCAGAATTCAGATGTCCTAGAACATGCCGTTCGACATCTGGTCTGACATGATCACTAAGGGCAAGGTATATTGCAAAAATCATGGTACTGAAAAGATAAGAGCAAGACACACAGAATTGTTAACCAAGTTCGGTCGAACACACCTACTCTGGGGGCTACCAAGCCAGGGATGAAGTCCACTATTAGTAGTATCAATTCAAAGCTAAACTACCCGTTTACAGCTTATCACTTAATCACTACCCAATGACCCTTCTACCTGGATCCTCTCTAGATATGAGAAACCCTTCTCACTCCCAATCATCGCAATGATGTCTAGCAGTTGACAATCCGCCACTGCATCAACGACTCTTTACCTATACAATAATTCAATAAGGAAATCATCCTTCCAAGACACAACTTAGAGTTACTTAAAAGCTTCCTCCAAGTAACACAACGTACTGCCTCTTACCTACAGGTTTTGAGGAATACGGGCAACCTTCCCACAAGTCGGGAGGTTTACCTAGACAAAACCCGAGTCTTCTACATCTTGAGCTCCACACTTCCAGGGTTACAAACCCTTCTATTTATAACCCGTACCCAACTGGATTTGGGCCTTCAAACACAGCTTCAATAGCTGTTACAAAGCTGCAAAATATACTCCAAGAAAGTAGGTATACAATATTATATTTCCTAAAATGTCTCCATATTTAGAAAGTCTTGATATCTGATTGAATCTTCTAGACCTTTAAAAATGCGCCACATAGAATGCATAAATTTCTCTCAAAATTCTGCACAATTCAAAATATAGCTGGATCTCATTAATCCAGCTCAGCAGGCGCGATGTTGAATGCTTCCTCATAAGACATCTTCTTCGACATGTTGTTCCAGTTGTTGAATAACTTCAACACAACATGTTATGGCATTTCAAAAGGACATCTAGTTGTACCTGTTCTTCTTATCAAGTTTTATACTTCCTATTCTCTATTACAAAATTGCTGCTATTATTTGTTTTACCTAAATTAAGCCAATCCTAAACCAAGAGAACTAACAATCTCCCCCTTTGGCAAATTTTGGCTAAAACAAATAATCTACAAATAATTACAATCCAAGAGTTTACAGAAAAAATACAACAGCTGTAGAGTTCAGATTCTACAGCACACAACAACATATCTTCAGTTTGAAAATAATGTCTCAACATCTTTGTTTGACATCTTCTTTGCAACCTTTTGAAGAAATCCACTGCATGCATCATCACCAACGAACAACAATCTTCAGGATAAAAGGAAGGAAGGTCCTGAAGTTTGTTGATGCACACGAGGAAGAAGATAGTAGAAGCCAGCTTGTACTCCCCCTCAAACCAGGAACCTCTTCTAAATTTAAAGACCAATGGTGGAATAAGAGAACTCTCAATTGCTCTTTGCAGGGCATAAGAGGAAACTTAAGACCAAACCCTCCACCACTCCTGGTAACTCAGAACACAGGTCACAACCGTGTTCATAACTCAGATCACAGGTCACAAAAAAAAAATATCCAAAAAGAAACATGATAGACATTTGCTATGACATGTTTGGACAATATATGCAATCACAGACTCCTGTCTGAACCTCTGAGCAGCAACAATCCCTTTCTCCCCCTTTTTGGCCAAAAATTGACAAAGGAGGCCATCACAAAACCAGACCCAGGCACAACTAACCCAGACCCGAACAAAACCCATAGTCTTTATGAGAACAACCCTTACCTGATGGTAGAGGATAGGAGAAGCCTCTATAAATAGCAGAGCAGTTTCTTAGATATTAACGATCTTTAATTCTTGGTCAAATAAAATGTTAATTGAGCATGGAAAAACTGTAGCTTAATTCAAGGTGCACCGTCCAAACTGACTTTGAACGCCTTTAATAGCTCTTAGACCAGTCTTACATGACCAATCAGCACTTACTAGGCTCCCTTCTTACGCGTGGCTGGATGCATAGTCTAGAATATTCCTTTGTTTGGCTCAGGGAAACATGTCTGGAGTGCTGTTCTGACATCTTACCAAAATAAGTTTGTCTGCTTGTTTACAAATTTATCAACCCAAGATTCCTCAGAAACTTATACATTCCAAGCATATTTATAGAGGCTTCAAAAAACAGCAGAGAAAAAGTATAGGCACTAACTCCACACAGCTATGATATGTCCCATCATGATGTTTGACATTACACAGCACAAACTTGGACCAGCACACAAGCTGCAATAGGCTATGGACAATAGCCTTAACATTCAATGCCTTTTATGATCTTACACCAATAATTCCACATTCTGGTAAATGTTGAGCAAGGCCTCACCATGTTGATTTTGGATACATGGTCTGCCAAGTCCAATAAACACAAGCCCACTTGATTTGAGATTTCTCACACATTCTAAACAAATGTCTTGCAACACAAGATAAGGACTACCACCACCTTTTACTTGTATTAGAAGAAACCTCCTTATAACACCCTGATAGAGTCTTCAACATGAAAGTAGCCATGTTTTCCAGAGCTACTTGCCATCAAGATTAGAATCTGCCCATTCTAATCCACATTATGTCAGAACTGCCACTTCAGACGATAATGCTGCTTCTTCCAACTCCATAAGTATGGTACACAACAAACTAAAATGTTGTAACAAACTGTAGGACATCAGCACGAGACAAAAGACCACACCACTTGATCACACCCAGCAACCAGCAGACAACCAGACAAGACCTAGGCTCATCCTACTAGGGCAGCCTCTACCAAGGCACCAGACACGAAGTTCTGGTATCCAAAGTGCCAAAAAAAAACAGGTTCTCAAGAAAACAAATTCCCATGCCAAAGACAACTTTGATCGGTCAGGCGATACAACCAAGGTCTCTTTATCCATTATAAATACCAAGCCTCCTTGCTCCTACCAGTACACCAAGGAAGGAAGCATGAGTCAGTCTAACAAGAGTGCAGGAAAGAGACACATGCAGGAGGACAAGAAGCCAGATCCTCAGAAGTTGAGGGACACAACACTGTCCACAACTGGAGCATCTTCAGGAGCAACACGAACACGAAAGGCATCAGAAACAAGGATGAAGACCATCAATAAAACCCAAGTGCAACTTCAAGCTTCTGATGACGAATGGGACGAAGACTGGAAGACATTTCTTGATTCGGGGGGTTGGGATAACCTTTAGACCCTTTGTATGGTGTTTTCACAAATCTTGTATACTTTCAGAAAAATATGCAATAACATTCTGTTTTAATTCTGTTCCATACTAAATCCTTATGTCTGCAAATTCTTAATCTGCTACAAAATATGTGCTAACACCAAAAACAGAAGATTTATCAATCTCCCCCTTAACATCACACGTCCAGCTGCATAGAATTGTAACACTCCCCCTTATCATGTGCTTCTTAGTACCTTGAAGAATGGAAAACATAAGACACATCTTTATGTTTTCAAGAGCTCACTCTTTGTTCAACTCACAAGTTGACCACAATTATCACTTGTACCAACACTCACATGATCTCAATCTGATCAACTTTTCTCTATATAATACTACCTGTACTCCTTTGCAAGAATAATGCCTTAAATGAATGGAGAACATGAGACTCATCTTCATGTCTTCAAGAGAACACTCTCTGTTCAACACACCTGTTGAACACATTCACCTACTGCTTGACTCTTACATTAGTCCATAAGTCAAATAGAGACTTGTGATCTCAGGAGACGCACACCATAGCATTTTGAACAGAATGTTCTGTTAACAAATGTTAAGACATCAGTCTTGACATCATGAACAAAATTCAGCTGTACACCCCATTTCACGATCAGAATCTCCAAACTTCCCTTTTTAAGCCTTGGGACCAGCCATCTCATCACAAAAGCATGAGAGTAGTATTCTTTCATCCAACTCTCATCATCTAGACAGCTTGAGACATGTCTTCAATGACTTCCAAAACATCAGGTGCTAACATACATTGTTCCCTTTAATAATAGCACAGACTGTGATTAGATCATATTAATCCTAAGCATACACAGTCAATACTTATTTAGCTTCACAAGATTATTCAGAACATGCTTCCAAGTAACAGAGTAAAAACATGACCTTTTGATCTTTGACCTTCATGTCCAAGAAGTCTGCTAGAGAAAATACTTCTTGAATCTCAGGATTTCTACTCCTGCAGCAAGGACCAGAAATAAACTGACCTCAGGAGAAAAACATGTTGATCACACCTTGACCAACTCACACAACTAAGATAAGTTCCAGGGCCAGAACCTTCTTAGACATACCACCCAGATGCCTCCTCTTCCAGATCAGGAGTAGGCTCCAAACTCATGTGATCAAACCACATTAGTTTAGCACCCAGAGCATCTGCTGTGCCATTCCTTCAGACAACAGAATTCATCACAATTCTGGCGTGATATTCTAACACAAGATAGGACATCATTCCAATGAACACATCAAGAGATCAAACACTGGAGATTAGTCCTTTTAGGAGTAAAAGCAAAAGTAAATTACTTCTCTTCCTCACACATTCACTTATTAATGCCTTTATGAGTGGACTTGAACAATAATCTTCAAGTATCGTTGACACTGTAAGTTGAAGCAGTCTTGCATAAATCCCATCACCATAGAAGAACAACCCTCTCAGTTACAACCTTAGGAGTTTTCAGATAGATTCGCAGCGGATCAAAATACACACTCCTCAAAGCCTTCAGGTGTCACATAATAGCCCTAGCAACATAATTCAGGTGACACCACAATACCACAGGTTTGAAAATAAGTCAAACCTAACCTAACCACTCCTCCAAGCCTTCAGTACATGCCACTGCCTGTCACGAACAGTCCATCCTCCACTTCTAGGGACCATTATCACACCTATATGAACTACTCAAAGTTCAAACAATTTTTCAGTAGAAAGCTTCTACCTTGACCATGAGCCAGAAAGTATCTTCCCTGGGATCTCATCCAGATACAGAACAGAATGACCTGCTCTGATACCAATTGAAATTCTGGTACATGTGCAGAATTCAGATGTCCTAGAACATGCCGTTCGACATCTGGTCTGACATGATCACTAAGGGCAAGGTATATTGCAAAAATCATGGTACTGAAAAGATAAGAGCAAGACACACAGAATTGTTAACCAAGTTCGGTCGAACACACCTACTCTGGGGGCTACCAAGCCAGGGATGAAGTCCACTATTAGTAGTATCAATTCAAAGCTAAACTACCCGTTTACAGCTTATCACTTAATCACTACCCAATGACCCTTCTACCTGGATCCTCTCTAGATATGAGAAACCCTTCTCACTCCCAATCATCGCAATGATGTCTAGCAGTTGACAATCCGCCACTGCATCAACGACTCTTTACCTATACAATAATTCAATAAGGAAATCATCCTTCCAAGACACAACTTAGAGTTACTTAAAAGCTTCCTCCAAGTAACACAACGTACTGCCTCTTACCTACAGGTTTTGAGGAATACGGGCAACCTTCCCACAAGTCGGGAGGTTTACCTAGACAAAACCCTAGTCTTCTACATCTTGAGCTCCACACTTCCAGGGTTACAAACCCTTCTATTTATAACCCGTACCCAACTGGATTTGGGCCTTCAAACACAGCTTCAATAGCTGTTACAAAGCTGCAAAATATACTCCAAGAAAGTAGGTATACAATATTATATTTCCTAAAATGTCTCCATATTTAGAAAGTCTTGATATCTGATTGAATCTTCTAGACCTTTAAAAATGCGCCACATAGAATGCATAAATTTCTCTCAAAATTCTGCACAATTCAAAATATAGCTGGATCTCATTAATCCAGCTCAGCAGGCGCGATGTTGAATGCTTCCTCATAAGACATCTTCTTCGACATGTTGTTCCAGTTGTTGAATAACTTCAACACAACATGTTATGGCATTTCAAAAGGACATCTAGTTGTACCTGTTCTTCTTATCAAGTTTTATACTTCCTATTCTCTATTACAAAATTGCTGCTATTATTTGTTTTACCTAAATTAAGCCAATCCTAAACCAAGAGAACTAACAATCTCCCCCTTTGGCAAATTTTGGCTAAAACAAATAATCTACAAATAATTACAATCCAAGAGTTTACAGAAAAAATACAACAGCTGTAGAGTTCAGATTCTACAGCACACAACAACATATCTTCAGTTTGAAAATAATGTCTCAACATCTTTGTTTGACATCTTCTTTGCAACCTTTTGAAGAAATCCACTGCATGCATCATCACCAACGAACAACAATCTTCAGGATAAAAGGAAGGAAGGTCCTGAAGTTTGTTGATGCACACGAGGAAGAAGATAGTAGAAGCCAGCTTGTACTCCCCCTCAAACCAGGAACCTCTTCTAAATTTAAAGACCAATGGTGGAATAAGAGAACTCTCAATTGCTCTTTGCAGGGCATAAGAGGAAACTTAAGACCAAACCCTCCACCACTCCTGGTAACTCAGAACACAGGTCACAACCGTGTTCATAACTCAGATCACAGGTCACAAAAAAAAAATATCCAAAAAGAAACATGATAGACATTTGCTATGACATGTTTGGACAATATATGCAATCACAGACTCCTGTCTGAACCTCTGAGCAGCAACAATCCCTTTCTCCCCCTTTTTGGCCAAAAATTGACAAAGGAGGCCATCACAAAACCAGACCCAGGCACAACTAACCCAGACCCGAACAAAACCCATAGTCTTTATGAGAACAACCCTTACCTGATGGTAGAGGATAGGAGAAGCCTCTATAAATAGCAGAGCAGTTTCTTAGATATTAACGATCTTTAATTCTTGGTCAAATAAAATGTTAATTGAGCATGGAAAAACTGTAGCTTAATTCAAGGTGCACCGTCCAAACTGACTTTGAACGCCTTTAATAGCTCTTAGACCAGTCTTACATGACCAATCAGCACTTACTAGGCTCCCTTCTTACGCGTGGCTGGATGCATAGTCTAGAATATTCCTTTGTTTGGCTCAGGGAAACATGTCTGGAGTGCTGTTCTGACATCTTACCAAAATAAGTTTGTCTGCTTGTTTACAAATTTATCAACCCAAGATTCCTCAGAAACTTATACATTCCAAGCATATTTATAGAGGCTTCAAAAAACAGCAGAGAAAAAGTATAGGCACTAACTCCACACAGCTATGATATGTCCCATCATGATGTTTGACATTACACAGCACAAACTTGGACCAGCACACAAGCTGCAATAGGCTATGGACAATAGCCTTAACATTCAATGCCTTTTATGATCTTACACCAATAATTCCACATTCTGGTAAATGTTGAGCAAGGCCTCACCATGTTGATTTTGGATACATGGTCTGCCAAGTCCAATAAACACAAGCCCACTTGATTTGAGATTTCTCACACATTCTAAACAAATGTCTTGCAACACAAGATAAGGACTACCACCACCTTTTACTTGTATTAGAAGAAACCTCCTTATAACACCCTGATAGAGTCTTCAACATGAAAGTAGCCATGTTTTCCAGAGCTACTTGCCATCAAGATTAGAATCTGCCCATTCTAATCCACATTATGTCAGAACTGCCACTTCAGACGATAATGCTGCTTCTTCCAACTCCATAAGTATGGTACACAACAAACTAAAATGTTGTAACAAACTGTAGGACATCAGCACGAGACAAAAGACCACACCACTTGATCACACCCAGCAACCAGCAGACAACCAGACAAGACCTAGGCTCATCCTACTATGGCAGCCTCTACCAAGGCACCAGACACGAAGTTCTGGTATCCAAAGTGCCAAAAAAAAACAGGTTCTCAAGAAAACAAATTCCCATGCCAAAGACAACTTTGATCGGTCAGGCGATACAACCAAGGTCTCTTTATCCATTATAAATACCAAGCCTCCTTGCTCCTACCAGTACACCAAGGAAGGAAGCATGAGTCAGTCTAACAAGAGTGCAGGAAAGAGACACATGCAGGAGGACAAGAAGCCAGATCCTCAGAAGTTGAGGGACACAACACTGTCCACAACTGGAGCATCTTCAGGAGCAACACGAACACGAAAGGCATCAGAAACAAGGATGAAGACCATCAATAAAACCCAAGTGCAACTTCAAGCTTCTGATGACGAATGGGACGAAGACTGGAAGACATTTCTTGATTCGGGGGGTTGGGATAACCTTTAGACCCTTTGTATGGTGTTTTCACAAATCTTGTATACTTTCAGAAAAATATGCAATAACATTCTGTTTTAATTCTGTTCCATACTAAATCCTTATGTCTGCAAATTCTTAATCTGCTACAAAATATGTGCTAACACCAAAAACAGAAGATTTATCAATCTCCCCCTTAACATCACACGTCCAGCTGCATAGAATTGTAACACTCCCCCTTATCATGTGCTTCTTAGTACCTTGAAGAATGGAAAACATAAGACACATCTTTATGTTTTCAAGAGCTCACTCTTTGTTCAACTCACAAGTTGACCACAATTATCACTTGTACCAACACTCACATGATCTCAATCTGATCAACTTTTCTCTATATAATACTACCTGTACTCCTTTGCAAGAATAATGCCTTAAATGAATGGAGAACATGAGACTCATCTTCATGTCTTCAAGAGAACACTCTCTGTTCAACACACCTGTTGAACACATTCACCTACTGCTTGACTCTTACATTAGTCCATAAGTCAAATAGAGACTTGTGATCTCAGGAGACGCACACCATAGCATTTTGAACAGAATGTTCTGTTAACAAATGTTAAGACATCAGTCTTGACATCATGAAAAAAATTCAGCTGTACACCCCATTTCACGATCAGAATCTCCAAACTTCCCTTTTTAAGCCTTGGGACCAGCCATCTCATCACAAAAGCATGAGAGTAGTATTCTTTCATCCAACTCTCATCATCTAGACAGCTTGAGACATGTCTTCAATGACTTCCAAAACATCAGGTGCTAACATACATTGTTCCCTTTAATAATAGCACAGACTGTGATTAGATCATATCAATCCTAAGCACACACAGTCAATACTTATTTAGCTTCACAAGATTATTCAGAACATGCTTCCAAGTAACAGAGTAAAAACATGACCTTTTGATCTTTGACCTTCATGTCCAAGAAGTCTGCTAGAGAAAATACTTCTTGAATCTCAGGATTTCTACTCCTGCAGCAAGGACCAGAAATAAACTGACCTCAGGAGAAAAACATGTTGATCACACCTTGACCAACTCACACAACTAAGATAAGTTCCAGGGCCAGAACCTTCTTAGACATACCACCCAGATGCCTCCTCTTCCAGATCAGGAGTAGGCTCCAAACTCATGTGATCAAACCACATTAGTTTAGCACCCAGAGCATCTGCTGTGCCATTCCTTCAGACAACAGAATTCATCACAATTCTGGCGTGATATTCTAACACAAGATAGGACATCATTCCAATGAACACATCAAGAGATCAAACACTGGAGATTAGTCCTTTTAGGAGTAAAAGCAAAAGTAAATTACTTCTCTTCCTCACACATTCACTTATTAATGCCTTTATGAGTGGACTTGAACAATAATATTCAAGTATCGTTGACACTGTAAGTTGAAGCAGTCTTGCATAAATCCCATCACCATAGAAGAACAACCCTCTCAGTTACAACCTTAGGAGTTTTCAGATAGATTCGCAGCGGATCAAAATACACACTCCTCAAAGCCTTCAGGTGTCACATAATAGCCCTAGCAACATAATTCAGGTGACACCACAATACCACAGGTTTGAAAATAAGTCAAACCTAACCTAACCACTCCTCCAAGCCTTCAGTACATGCCACTGCCTGTCACGAACAGTCCATCCTCCACTTCTAGGGACCATTATCACACCTATATGAACTACTCAAAGTTCAAACAATTTTTCAGTAGAAAGCTTCTACCTTGACCATGAGCCAGAAAGTATCTTCCCTGGGATCTCATCCAGATACAGAACAGAATGACCTGCTCTGATACCAATTGAAATTCTGGTACATGTGCAGAATTCAGATGTCCTAGAACATGCCGTTCGACATCTGGTCTGACATGATCACTAAGGGCAAGGTATATTGCAAAAATCATGGTACTGAAAAGATAAGAGCAAGACACACAGAATTGTTAACCAAGTTCGGTCGAACACACCTACTCTGGGGGCTACCAAGCCAGGGATGAAGTCCACTATTAGTAGTATCAATTCAAAGCTAAACTACCCGTTTACAGCTTATCACTTAATCACTACCCAATGACCCTTCTACCTGGATCCTCTCTAGATATGAGAAACCCTTCTCACTCCCAATCATCGCAATGATGTCTAGCAGTTGACAATCTGCCACTGCATCAACGACTCTTTACCTATACAATAATTCAATAAGGAAATCATCCTTCCAAGACACAACTTAGAGTTACTTAAAAGCTTCCTCCAAGTAACACAACGTACTGCCTCTTACCTACAGGTTTTGAGGAATACGGGCAACCTTCCCACAAGTCGGGAGGTTTACCTAGACAAAACCCTAGTCTTCTACATCTTGAGCTCCACACTTCCAGGGTTACAAACCCTTCTATTTATAACCCGTACCCAACTGGATTTGGGCCTTCAAACACAGCTTCAATAGCTGTTACAAAGCTGCAAAATATACTCCAAGAAAGTAGGTATACAATATTATATTTCCTAAAATGTCTCCATATTTAGAAAGTCTTGATATCTGATTGAATCTTCTAGACCTTTAAAAATGCGCCACATAGAATGCATAAATTTCTCTCAAAATTCTGCACAATTCAAAACATAGCTGAATCTCATTAATCCAGCTCAGCAGGCGCGATGTCGAATGCTTCCTCATAAGACATCTTCTTCGACATGTTGTTCCAGTTGTTGAATAACTTCAACACAACATGTTCTGGCATTTCAAAAGGACATCTAGTTGTACCTGTTCTTCTTATCAAGTTTTATACTTCCTATTCTCTATTACAATATTGCTGCTATTATTTGTTTTACCTAAATTAAGCCAATCCTAAACCAAGAGAACTAACACTATCAATCCCATTGAATAATGCATTCAAAGCTTTAGAATTTCTAAGAGCTAATTCATCCTATTCTTTAGTCCAATCTTCTTCAGGCTTCATCTTAGAGGTAGGTTGTCCATCTTTCCCCAGAGTGACAGGGTGTTTCCACCCTTTTAAGACATCTTTCCAAGCCTTTCTATCCAAGGATTTCAAGAAGGCCACCATGCGTGGTTTCCAATAGTCATAATTGGTTCCATCTAGAATGGGTGGTCTGTTCACAAATCCTCCCTCCTTGTCCATAGTACCAGAAAGTATCTTCCCTAGATCTCACCCAGAAATAGAGCAGGATGCCCGCTCTGATGCCAATTGAAATTCTGGTATCAGATATGTGATGTCGAAGGAGATGTTACGACACAAATATCTAATAACTGATCCACATAAAATAATGTAACAAAAGTAGTAAATGAAAAGAGAGATAACACAAGCAATTGTTAACCCAGTTCGGTGCAAACACACCTATGTCTGGGGGCTACCAAGCCAGGAAGGAAATTCACTAAATAGAATTAGTTTGAAGATTCTCAGCACACAACCTCTGGTTTGCAACTTTCTCACCTAATCTCTACCCGTACAATTTCTACCTAAGACACTCTTAGATATGAGACCTTTCTCACTCCCCCTCAATCACACACAGTGACAAATACAAAAATCACAAGAGATAGAAGACACAATTCAAAGACACATAATCATCCTTGCTTAAAAGCTCATAGATGATTAACAAATTACAACTCAACTAACAGTCCAACTCTAGTATTAGAACAATACAAGAGTGGCTCACAAATCACAAAAGACAGAAACCCTAATCCTTAAAACAAAGCGCACAATTCACACTATTCTCTCTGATTAGCAAATAGGGTTTAGCAGGTCTTTATAAAGAAACACGCAGCATGGGCTTGGGCCAAATCAAATAAATTTAATGCTTTATACATCCCATGATTTTCTCCATAAAAGTATAACAAAATATCTCCAAAAAATCGTAACAGAACTATTTATGGACTTAGAAAATCTCCTCCATAATTTGCGCCATCAAAGAATCAATCAGATATTCCAAACTAAGTAACAACGCACAGTAATTCTAAAACAAAAGCATGTTCAATTCTGGAATCACATGTTAAGACATCTGCTTTGACATCCATAAAAACTGCATGTATGTTTTACAGAACAAAGATGTTCTATTCATATGTTAAAGCATCATTCATAACATTTAACAGAGCAGTATGTTTTACCAAAATTGCTGCCAACACAGAACTTACAGATATATTCAAATCAAATTCCATCATCGGAGGATATCACTGGGGATCATAAAAATGTAATTATTTAGCTTGATTAAGAGGAACAATTTGATTAACCACTTTTAAAATCTTTGACCTCTTTAACTATTTTTCTTATATTTATGCTTTGTATTTAAGATCTCTTTAAACTCATCATGAGATGTCATATAAAACACTACCACTGCTTCAGGTGTTGTCGTAATAAAAAATATGATGTTATCAAGACTAGGAATATATTGCTTGTCTATGGGATTTGATCACTTCTTGATTAAACAAGCACATAGTTCCACATTCTCCCTCGTTTTAATGATGATAACGCATATCTTAGAGAGGTGGTAAGATAAAAATAGGTAGATAGATTTGGAGTTTTTAAACTCCCCCCACATTAGTAGAGAGTATACTCTACTCCCCTAAGAGTATATTTCCCCCTTTGTTATAATTAAAAAGGCGGGTAAATATGCAAGACGCAAAATTGAATATGCAAGCACATAGTCAAATATGTTTTAGAGGGAAAAACAATAAGTTCATTGATTTAAAAGATGTTGAAATTCAAAGTATAGAAAAATAGGATAATTGCAATAGGAAAGGAAATAATGCAAGAAAGATTGAATTTAAGCTTACTTAAAGACTAAGACAAAAGAGTGAGATAACTCGTTCCATACGTATAATAATTTCTTGTGATATTCTTATTGATGATATCAATATCTTTTGTTAGATTCGGTATGGCTATAGCATTTTGTTGGCACGTCTCCATAACATTGTTTGTTGTTGTGTCTTTTGCAGCTGGTTGTCCCCAAGTCTTCATCTTCATCCATCAAAAAGTTTCTTAATTCTCTATGATAGAGACATGTCTTCATTCTTCTAAGCGAGGATTGATCGATATTGTTGCTTGCTAAATCCATTATTTCTCCCGTATTGTCGATTCCAAACGCAACTAGAATTTTAGTGATTAGGGATCCTTATGCAAGTCCTACCATTTGAGTTTCTTTGCAGTGGTTCATGTGAAGAAATATAATTTTGACACAAATAGTCTAAAATTGTTGGTTTAGGAGCCAAAGAGGAACTACATCTTCCTTGGTGACAATATCGAGGTTGATGTTCCTTGGAAGAAATATCCTTGTTATATGGTAATGCATAACACGTGCTTTTGGTTTCAGATAGCTTGCCTTGACATGAAGGCTCCTATCCTCCATGGGATTCACAATAAAGGAGAAGATGGAAATGAGATGCTTAAATTTTTTAAATTTGATACGTCTTTCGTATGTGTAGGATACCCATTGGAATGATATCTCAAACACCCTTCTAAACTAATCTCTATGAATGTCGATTTAGATTCCATTCACTATTGACTTTAAGGATGTTCCTTTGATTGTCATATTTAAGTAAAATTATCTCAATAGACTTAGAAACATTTGATATGGTGCCTTGGTGAAGAACTATCTTAGCTGACCTTGACATATATAGATGTATGTCTTTCATCTCCTAAGGAATTTTTCCTCCATAAACGATGGTTAAAACACTTTTTGGTTGGTTATCATATTTCTTTCTTGAGTTCTTGATGATATTCCTTCTACAAACAGTCTTCTTGCCAAAGAATCTTTAGATTAAAGAGACTTTGAGTAGGCCATGATAGTTCTTACAACTTAG
The DNA here is from genome assembly GCA_022829125.1 of Lathyrus tuberosus. Taxonomy (NCBI): domain Eukaryota; kingdom Viridiplantae; phylum Streptophyta; class Magnoliopsida; order Fabales; family Fabaceae; genus Lathyrus; species Lathyrus tuberosus. The sequence goes on from JALAZF010000538.1 coordinate 2,653,000, forward strand.
AATGATACTTTCACAAGAACACAGGAAGAGAGAAAAAGCATGAGATGGAAAAGAATGAAGAAAGAGTTACCTTTTATAGCATAGCCTCAGGCGGTTTTTGGCGTGTAAACCTTGCACAAAATCAATAAAGATTCTGCCCATCAAATATGAGAACCAAATCCCTTCATCTTAGGTTATCTAATCAATTGGATTGAGGTCCTAATCGATTAGATCCTGGAATTTCTGAGGATCTCGTACGTTTGACATTATAACATAGATCTTTTTGACTTGAAGGCTAATTTTAAATCTAATTTGGTTTGAAAATTGAATGTGTAAGCCTCCCAATCAATTATCTTATGGCCCTAATTAATTAGGCTTTTGCCTTTCAGACTCTTTGATGCTTTTTGGGCCTTGTGTTGACTTTTTGATTTGTCTTACTTCTTTTTGCACCCTGTCCAGTATGTTAGCATCCCTTTCTTGACAAACATTGAAAAACTCATATATTTTGTTAGTACATTTTTTTAAATGATAAGATAATATTAAACACACTTATTTATAGGGTTAATCATTGAGTTTTGATTATTTAGCCTTTAAATAGTACACTAACTTGATTGCCAAGTAACCTTGATGGTAAATCCTCCTTTCAAGAGAACGACAACATAATGTCGTACATCCTTCTCTATGGATCATTGAATGTGAGAGTTGGTTAAACCACGTGATAGATATGTCCCCTACGACTTTATCTTCTCAGCCTACTAAGAGGTTAACTGATCATCATATATCAGAGATGTTGAGACCATCCTTAACAGACACTTGCTTTGATCACAAATGTTGATATGTACCATCAACGGACTTCTAGACCTCTCTCCTCTTAAAGAGAAGGAGTAACCTTTGATGAAGGGCCTTCTCCTATTGAAGGTCTGCCCTCTAAACCACCGGGTACTCCTCATCCACAAGCAGGTCATCCTTAACAAGCTTGAAGAGATTAAGCTCATTGAGATCCAAACTGGGATAAAGACAAGTCAAATGTGCCTTCGCTTTTTAGAAGGCTCTGTCCTCAGAGGTGCTAATGCAGTTCGTGGAATTCGTAAAACCTTCTCCCAACCTACTTTTATGACGAGCTTTTGCCTTAACAGATTTCTTCATTGTTGCAAGCTCTATATTTCTCCGGGTTAACTCCTCTTTCAACTTCTTGGCTCTTTGTCTTCGGTTTTTGCACAATCCTTTGGGTAATCACGTTCTTTATTAACGGATTTTAGAGACACTTGAACCTTAGTTTCCACCCCTCTGGGTATTAAGCTGGACTTTTAATACAACGATTAGTTAATAAGATTGATAATATGCATTATACATTGCACGTTTTAGCAAGAACCCCCTAAACATGTGGGCCTTTGCTGAGTTCATCATATGCATGTCTCCCTATGGGCCGCCATGCGGTGGTTATTGGAAGTTCACAAGGAAGTTCAAGTGACTCTGCACATAGCCGTTGGCATCGAAACCCTTGTCCAAGATTGATTTCACATTGTTCCCGTAAGTAGAGGATAAAGATTCCCGTTTTTTAAGAGTTCCATCCAGATCAATGGTGGGCGAAGTTTGCATCTCATTAGAGGAGAGACTTTGGAAAGCGATCCCTCTTATCCAAATGTTTACAAGCTTCATGATATTTAGGGGAAGATAATAATGATGGTTCCCCTATCACCAGTTTTACTTTATCATTTACCCAATAGCATGCGAGGATGGCTCTTGGGGTCCTCGAACCATCTCTCTCAGTGGGGTGCCTTTTGCTTGACGTGTAGAGCCAATTTATGTTCAATAGTTAAGGGATCCATACATCGTTCAAACAAAAGAAATTATATCCTTAGAAAACTGCATGTTCACCCTAATAATGCTTAGACTAACACAAGTAGGCGCCCATTTTCTCATCATTATTAGCTCTCTTTCCAAAACCACCATATTCCTAGAACTCATGATGCGAAAATTTTCAAATATGTCAAGGACCTCTTTCTCGATTTCAGTAAGGAGTTCATAGTTAAATTCGTTTATCGCCACATGATTTTACGTCCAAAAGAACGAAAATTGGTCACCGACATTCTTATTAAACATTACAATAGAAAGGTTATCTTTTCCATTCACCTTCATAACCATATCTTTCTAGTTTTTATAATTGTTTGAATGGAGGGAGAAAATAACTCTCTCGGTCAGGGCGCTCAAGGTGAGCCAATCACCCTTGCTAGCCGTCTTAGTGACATAGTAGAAAATGAAAAACCCCACAGTGGGGGAGATATCTAGGTTCCTACACAAAATCTCAAGCTCAATAATAAATGCCCTTCCATTGGGCGTTAGTTGTCTAGAGGCGACATTGATAGTTTTGAGCACTTTTAACTCAAACACGGTGAAGCGGATCAACACCCCCAAATTCGGGAACGCAGGAAGGTACATATTTAAGCATTCTCTATGTGAGTTGTCAAAGGGTGCCATGTCAACCTTTACATCTTTAGCACAAGACTCCAAAGTGACGTCCCCATCATCCCTTGAGTCGGACAAGTGCAAACCCTTATGGAAGAAGTCCACATTCCCTTAATTGGTATACATTGTATAATAATCTTTAACTCCCAATATTTTGGATGAGATAAACGTCATTAATAACATTCAAGTTCCTGAGAAAATAGAAAGAAAAAAAGAGCCATCATCACTATCAATATACTATCACAATCAAAATCAGAGGTACTCTCAAAGATGCATCTTTTGAAAAGTATAATTGTTCGTCCCATCAGCACACCTAGATTTTTTCATGTAGTATTCCTACATGTTTGTTATCTCCTTACTAGTAAAAGGTTCGACCACATTACCACTTTCATTTAAATCTCTAATAATGGCCATAACCAGAAAAAGGAAAAGAAAGGATGAAAGAAAAAGGAAAAATAATGCAATACATGAGTTTGAATGAAAGAGAAAGGAAGACGCAATCAAGTTTGGGAGAAATATCTAGGGGAAATATTTATAGGGAAGAATGTGAGAAATTTGAAAGAAAGTGAATAAAAATGGAGTGTCTCACTTGGTTAAATAATGATAAAATTGCCTAGGTCTACTAGACCATCATTGACCTAGTGTAGGAGTGCCCCTGCAGGTAGAAAGAAAAAACACCTACGGTTGGATGTGTCTGCATGCATATGATCTACGGTCCACAACAATTGTATCTTCTAGAGAAAAGAGTCAGCGCCCCAGAACATCAAAATTGCACATGCATCAATAAACCCTTGAGAGACTCGTCTGAAGCAATTCTCGAAGTCATGTCAATAAGAGCATTGTTTGTTTTAGGTTAATCACTTCTTTCTTCCAAGTTTCGTGTTTAAAGAACTGTAGACTGAGATAATTTTATTGGACTTAATACCGGGAATAACTCAGGACAAAAACAGCTCAAACTAATCGCAAAAACACTTAGTAGGCGCGTACTAGGTGGCTCTGATGGGCCTAGGCCACCCTGTCCAATTCAAGATCCTTGTTCCTAATCACTCGTGATTCATTCATTAATTCTACGAAACCCTGTACATAAGCCGACTCTAAAAAATGCATGAGACAATTTCTTTCATGATAATTATGACCTTAGTTTCATAACCTTATTCCAACTAAATTTGTAAGCAACTTTGATTTTTTTGACTAATCATAGTCACCCTAATAATATATTTAAGGGTTAATAGTCATTTTCACCCCTGCTATATAGGCGATGTTCGAAAAACCCCCCTATAAAAAAAACTTGCATAAAATACCCTAACATTTCTAAATAATTTCATGGAAGACCTTTAACACGCCATATCACCCAAAATGCTTATGTGTCATTATTTTTCCATATTTTCTTTTAATTTGAATTGCCACATGGGTTAATGATGAAACGGTTTAACCAAAATACCCCTATGTGAAAAAACATTAACATTGTCTTCTTCATTCCACCACGTGTTCCAGTTTTATGCCCTAAAAGTAACATTGAAGCATCTTTCGTCTTCTTCATCCTGCCTCTGTTATCTTCGTCATCCAGCTTCTTCTGTCTTCTTCATCCTGCTTCTCCTATCTTCTTCATCTCATATCTTCTTCGATTCAACCGAAATTATGAGTAACCTAGTGTGTTCAAACTCTAGCACGTCTTCGAATGGAAGAAAAATTCCAAGATGCGGGCATAATATGAATATGAAGATGTTTGTTTCAAAATCGATGGAAAATCCTGGCAGAAATTATTGGAAGTGCAGGTTTTGGGGCAAAGAAGATGACTGCAACTTATTCCATTGGGATGACGAGTTTTTTGGTGGAGAAGAAACAACTTTCGTGGAAGGAGATATTGTAGATCTAATGAGCAAAATGGAGATAGCTTTTATCAAGGAGATTGAAGAATTGAAGAGAAATGTGTATAGCTTAAGGATTAAGATCAATTTTGTTATAGTTGTGCTTATTGCCTCATGTATCTTTTTTCTTTTTGGGTCGTGTAACAAATAAGGTTTAATGTCTGCACTGTAATGAAGTTTATGCTTATTCTGAATCAATGTAGTTGTTGTTTTTGCTTATGAATGAAAGTAGTCTTGTTGAGGAATCAAATTTGTTACAGCTGTGCTTATTGCCTAGTTATTCTATACGTTGTTGTATTTGTTGTTGTAGTTATTCTATATGGTCATTAGTTAGAAATCAATGTAATACTAGTATAATTGTTTTGATAGCAGAACACAAGATTGTTTTGATATCAGTACAACCAATGTTAAAGGTTCCAAACAAAGTTAATTAGCATTACTAGATGTCTCAATAGCATTACATAAGATAATGTCAAAGTGTTACAAAACAAAGCAGAATTCAAAATAACTGATGCATCTTATCACAGTGTTATAAAACAAAGTAGAATTCAAAATAGTCATTATGTTCTTAATTACTGAGTCATTCTCCTTTCAATATCCTTCCACTTGTTTTTTTTCTTCACAGATGGCTCTTCATCTAACTTCAATGGTGCATCAGATGTTGAACCAACTCCACCAATTTGTCTTGCATTCCTCACCTCCTCCAATCTCTCACTGCACCTCTTTTTCTTCACAACTTGAGTAACACTCTTCTATTTAGCAGTATTTTTTTTCTTAGCAACAGGGTGAGTAGCAGCAGGCTCAGTTGTAGGCACATCAACATTGATTATTGCAGGCTCAGTTGTAGGCACATCAACATTGATTGTTGCAAGCTCAATTGGTGCATTGGCAGGTGTTGGATTTACTACCTGTGACTGTTGCTCTTCAAATGCATTCATCATGTCATCCAACATAGCATCTATGTCTGCCTCATTTATTTCTTGGTCAACTGGTTCAGCAGTATTAGTTGGTGCATTATCAGTTCCTTGGTCATTTGGTGAATTATCAGTTCCTTGGTCAGTTGGTGCATTATCAGTTCCTTGGTCAGTTAGTGCATTATCAGTTGGTGGAGCAGATGTGGATGGCTTAGTCCTTGGTGTTTTCCTCTGCAAGAACATTAACATAACATCAGAATGTAAGAACATTAACATTACCAAATTTGTAAGAACATTAACATAACATCAGAATATAAAGGAATTATCAATGCATTAGGATCCTGCACTTTGCTTTAACACTTTCTTGAGTTATGACCAAATTTGCCACACTTTGTGCATCTATATGCTACTCTAATTCTCCTCATCCTTGCCCCACGTTCATCATGCTCTCTAATCCTTAACTTCTTAGGCCTTCCTGGACCCTTCTTATATTGAGGTGGCAACATGTTCTCAACATCCACTGTAGGCCACATGTTCATACCATTGATTGGACTAACATTGTTTTCGTAGCAAGTTTTGTAAGCATCCCCCATGTAACAAGGGTCAACAAATATCTCAGGGTCAAGATTCTGATAATGCATTGTAGACACAACATGCCTACATGGTATACCTACAAGCTCCCAAAAACCACATGAACATCTTTTTTTTTCCAATATCAACAACAAATTATAACCGATTGTATGGATGATGCACCTGCCATAGCTCAGCCATACTCCATGTGGGTAGCCATTCTCCACTCATCATAGTTTCCTTATCTAGTCTTTTTCTAGGATTAGGCATAACCTTATGTGTCTATTTTTCAAGCTTCACTAAGTTATTGGCAATCATATTCATCAAGTAATTCCTAATCCATTCTACCATTGTGAGAATAGGTTTATCCTTAGCTTGTAAGATAGTACTATTAAAGGATTCACTCAAGTTATTCATTAACACATCACACTTAGGATAGAAACTAAATGAATGCTTACACAATAACTTGGTAGGCACTCCCATCAACCACTCTCATGCTTTCTTGTTAAGTTGCCTGAGCTCATTCATCTTTTTCTCCCATGCTTGATAGTATGTAGCTTTGGCAGCCCCCATCAATAGATCTCTTATTGCAACTCCACCGCCAAATTTCTTCTTGAAATTTGTGTATAAATGTCTCAGGCATATTCTATGTTCAATATGTTCAAACATATCTTCAAATACACTTACAAGACCCTGAAGTGGACAATTCATGCCATAAACAGATCAATTCAAATACACTAATAAACAGATCTACACAAAGCTAATAAACAGTAGTGAATCAAAGACATATGGACACATAAATAATTGTTACCTTCTGTTGATCTGAGATAAAAATATATTTTCTTTCACACCCAATGTCTTCCATGAGAAACTCCATAAACTATTTCCAGCTATCCTTAGTTTCAGTTTCTACAACACCAAAAGCCAAAGGGTTGTATTGGTCATTTGGATCCCTTGCCACAACAACTAGTAACTGACCACCATATTGAGTATTAAGGTGACAACCATACACTCCAATAAATGGCCAACATGCCTTAGTGAACCCTCTCTTACAACCATCGAGGCAAAAATAAAATCTTCCAAATCTTGGTGGTAGGGTTGGTATTGGCCTCTTAGTGTTAATCTTGACTGTATTTCCTACACAGTGCTTCTTCAACTCAGCTACATATCTCCATATCATGTTAAATTGCTCCTTTGCATCTCCTTCAATAATTTCCTCAGCCATAGATCTAGCTCTCTAAGCCTTCCCTATGGTTATGCCAACTGAATATTTCTGCCTTATCTCCGACATTTTGTTTCTCTACTTTATCACGTGCTCTCTCTTCTTCACTGTCATCAAATCTTATGTCTTTATCACTATTATCTTCTTCACTGCAGTTACTAAAAACATCAACATCTGGGTTCGACACTTTAGTCATCATGTCTTTAATACCGTGTTCTACTCAAATATGACCATCCACATTACAAGACATGTTGTGAGAGGCAATGTCTCCAGCTTGAACATCATCAACAACATGAATAAACCCTTCGTCCACTTGTGGAATGTTCCTCCATAGCCTGAAATCTTCGTAACCCCACTCTCTAACCAAACTAACAGCTTCAAAGAAACTCTACTTATCAGAGTCTTGACCTTCGACAATTGTTTCACTCCCTCCCCGGTAAAAGATGTGACCTTGATGCACAAAGTTTCGACCATGGAAAATGACACAAAAAACACCCATTTCTGCAAATACCATTGAACCCAACATGAACAACAATGAAGATCTAAATACAGTAAATCATCAACAATATCAATAAAAATCATACCTTTTTGGTGTCTACTGATGTGATTCCTACAACCAATCGAAAAAGTCTACGGCGCGGAGGCTAGAAGAAGGATTCTGAACAATTTTTCAAACTCAAAGAAAGAACTCTAATTGTTAGGGTCGGAAATGAGAAAAGTGAAATGTGTTAGTTTTCACTAAGTTAATATTTTTTCACTTAGGGGTATTTTGGTCAATCCGTTTCATCATTAACCCATGTGGCAATTCAAATTAAAAGAAAATATGAAAAAATAATGACACATAAGCATTTTGGGTGATGTGGCGTGTTAAAGGTCTTCCATGAAATTATTTAGAAATATTAGGGTATTTTATGCAAGTTTTTTTTCTATAGGGGTTTTTCGAACATCGTCTAAATGACAGGGGTGAAAATGACTATTAACCCTGTATTTAAATATTAGTGTGAATGCTTTAAACATTAGTGTGAATATCAGAACCAAGGAAATCTTCCTAAGAACTTCATTATTATTATGTGATTTTCCTATTTCTACGAAAGTGATTTCCCAAACTCTTCTAACAAGATATAAATATGCTTTAAACTAGGAGTGGATATAATTAATGCAATGGGAACAAACACACAATCTTTCAGGGTTGTGACAAAATCGTCGCAAAAGAAAAGTCCAAAATATGAACAATAACATTATAACTGCAAGAATCCAAGAACATTTTTATCTCTATAAGTATAATAATAGAGTACAAAACTTGACTTAAAAATCAATAATGCAACAATAAGAGAGGTATATCTGCGGTTCTTGATTCCTACCTACCTCACAACTTTCGTTCATTTTGTTTGTGGGACATAGCTATTTATCATAACATGTAATGAAGTTTCACAAATCTAGTCCTAGTCACCCTATAAAACTAGGTATAGGCCTATAGGAATAGGGTTGCCATTGTTAGTTGTTTGTATTAAAGAACCTAGGGCAATTTTCATATTAAACCCTACCCTTCTTTAATGCAATGACCTCATCAAACAAAATCTAATCCAAGATATTTTGAAGCTAAACCTTATTGTCAATCTTGTTATAGCACAATTTTTTCCATCTAACTCATGTGCAATCACATGGTAGAGAGTTAAGGAAACAACAGAAAAAGTTTTGAATGAAATGGATAATACATGGTTTAATGCAGAATCCTATAACTCAATGTGAAACAAAAATAGATGAGAAGTGACACATGCCAAAATTTCTGCACTTTCATTTTCATCTAGGACTTAGAAAAGGCTTCCGGAGTTATAAGTGTCAATAAAAGAGAAAACAACACATGAAACAAACAAGTACTTTAACTCATTCTGCAAACTCACATAGAACTTTGAGCCACTGCAACCAATGGAGAAGTTTGCCAGTTATATTAGGTCAAATTATCATATACTCTTTCAAAGGGTCTAAATTGTAATTTTACGGCTAATACTTATTATGATTCGACTCTAAAATCTGGTGAAAATCGTCTGTTGTTATCAGGTCATGTCTGTGTCTGAGAGTGAGACGTGTGCTAGATAAAAGTTCAACGGTGAAAAATTTTCACCTTACAATCGGTTTTGTATAAGTTACTTGACACAGAAATTATAAAATAAAAATTCAAAGACACCCGTTTTCTTAGGTTGAATGTTGGAGTGGTTTGTGGCAATGAAAATCAGCATTATATAACAAAATCATTAAAGTGAGATGATGATTGATTATGAGTGTTCAACTTTAACTATAAATGCTTCATAGTGTCAAAAGAGTTACATTACATCTTCATATCTTATATCTCTTCTTTCTCTTTCTTTTTCTTTTCACTTTACATAAACACTAACCTAGATTCACATTCACACACACAAACACACACTCATGTCAACACTAAACCATCTTTTCGATCTTCCGGAACAAATATGTTACGTACAATGCGGATTCTGCAACACCATTTTAATGGTAACAAGTTCTAACTGCACTTCTTGATTAACCTCATCTCATTTAGTTTTCATTTGCAACTTTTTTTTTAATTCATTTTTGGGATGATGCAGGTAAGTGTTCCATGCAGCAGTTTATCAATGGTGGTGACAGTAAGGTGTGGTCACTGCACTAGTCTCTTATCTGTTAATATGCTGAAAGCTTCTTTCGTCCCTTTCCACCTTTTAGCATCTCTTACTCATCTCGAGATGGTATTCAAACTACTTTGTGTTCATTTTCTTGTAGTTTTTTCAAGTGAATCTCGATAACATATTTTGCGACCTTTTTCATTTTTTACAGCCAAAAGAAAGTAATAGTCCAGATGAAGATGCAAACAAGGGTTTGATAACTTATTCTGATTGTGAGGAGGATGATATAATTCCTATCACCAATGTAGTCAATAAACGTATGTACTCAAGTGATACAAGAGTTTAAATTTCTTCCACAAGAGTCGTAAAATAGTATAGTTTTTTTTGCTTTCATATTTATTTGATGGATGAATCATTACTCTATGCAGCACCAGAGAAGAGACAAAGAACACCATCAGCTTATAATCGCTTCATCAAGTAATGTTACTAAACAAAGTTATACACTTATTATCATTATATAAAGTTGTAAATTTTGAATTCTAATATTGTGAGTACTATTTTAATGCAGAGAAGAGATTAGAAGGCTAAAATCTCAACATCCTGATATGGCGCATAAGGAAGCTTTCAGCACAGCTGCAAAAAATGTAAGTTCTCTTATTCAAAATCATAGTTTTAAATCACGGTTGTAATACAGTTGTTGCAGAGACTTATAAAACTGATTGCGAACTGCAATTTAAAACCCTAGTTAAATTGCATATTAGAGTATTAGTTCAAATCATTTAAGACTAAACTATAGAATATTTTGTAAGATTGATGAATTAATCAAAATTTTGAATTTTTTTTTTTTTTTTCATTTTTAGTGGGCCAATTGTCCTCAAATACAGTTCAAAGGAGATGAAGAGAGCTGTAACTTGACAGATCAGCTTGTGGATCTTGACTCTCAAGTGGACCCTAATGATGCTGTGGTAAGAAAAATATTAATATTTATGATTAACTGAGTATTTTTTGTTTATTTAACAGCTAATTAATTCTTTTAATTAAAATTAACAATATGTTTTAGTTTATTAAAAGTTGCTATAAGTAGTAAATTATTTGGTTTGGCACAATGTGCATTTATAGTGTTACTTGTCCCTTTCTTAATATCACATGGTGAATAGTTAAAGTTAGAGTTCATGCATTGAATGGCAAAGACTTTATCCTCATTTTGGTTTCCAATCAACATGACATTGATCCACCTATTTAGAAACTTTTTCTAGAATATTCTCAATAAAATATATTCCATTATTGATTGCTATTTTTTCATAGCATTTTACAAAAGTTAGAACATATGAAACATTTGATTCCAGGTGAATATTGAAGAAGAACAAGGTTTCCGTGGAAGAAAGGTAGCAAGAAATTCCATCTTGGAAAGGACACCATTTGAGTGAATTAATAATAAAGCTCTCTCATCCGAATATATATGACAAGGAAGAAAGCTGCTGCTATTTGCTGTTTAATGCATGCATCAAATGAAAGTCATTTTCATTCTGAAAAAAAAGAAAGAAAAACAAAAAGATGCTCTTGTCTTGGTAATGAAAGAGAATTAAGTAGGTTTCATTGAGAGATGACAATTTGTGACACTTTGTTTAATAATTGACACTTTTATCTGACACTTTTTATATGTTTACTCCATCTATCTATTAAAAGTATTCTGGATTATGAGAATGTTTTCTTTGTTTGTTTAAAGACTGTGTCTAATGTTGAAAGAGTTTGATCTGAACAAAATTTGTTTAAAATATTTAAATACAGAAAGAATGTTTATACATGATTTATCAAGGATAATGATAGATTTCTATCAAGATTTGTATTTGATAATTAACCAAATATTCTGCATTTATAACTAAGGAGATAGTAAGTTTTCAATTAACAATTTATAAGTTATAACATTCAAACTTCTCTCACAAATAATTCTCAGAAGAACTTTTAAAAATAAAATATTGTTTACATAAAAGAGTATGATTGAGTATGGTTCATATTATTGGGATAATTATGAATTATATGGATTGTAGGGAATATATCTTATATTGTTGAGATAATAGTTTGTTAAGGGAAATTGAGGATTATAGTTTTAGTTACACTGAATCCTAGTATTATATATATGACTTGTAACACTGGAATCCAATTAAAATTCATAAGACATAAATAAAGAGAACTATAGTTACTCTATAGTCGCAGAGGTTGGCACTATTTTCCGAATTGGGTTAAAAAAGATCGATCGTATTCATTGTCTTTTACTTTCGTTTATTTTTAATCTTTTATATTAGTTGTTGTTTTAACAATTGGTATTAGATGGCGACTAACCCTGGTGCGAAATTTGAAGCAAGAAGGTTCGACGAGGCAGGTAATTTCAGATTATGGCAAATGAGGGTTAATGATCTGTTGGCTCAACAAAGTTTACAGAAGACGCTGCGTGAAACAAAACCAAACGACATGGATGATACCGATTAGGCAGGGAGAAAGGAGAAGGTTGCATGATTGATTCACCTATGTGTTTTAAACGAGGTGATGTATCATATCCTAAACCTAACGACTTCGAATGAGGTTTGGGACAAATTAGAGAGTCAATATATGTCAAACACGCCGATGAACAAATTGTTCGCGAGGTAGCCACTACACAGCCCGAAGATGCATGAAAGATATGATTTGCAACAACATGGCAATGTCTTCAACAACATAATCACTGATCTAGTGAGGCTTGGAGTGAAGATTGATGAGGAAGATAAGGCAATTATCTTGCTTTGCTCGTTACCGGGTTCTTATGACCACTTTGTGACTACTCTTACCTATGTTAAAGACACTATCCGTCTTGATGTGATTACTAGTACACTTTGTCTCATTCTCAAAGGAGACAAAGTGCAGAGGTTGAACTCAAGGTGACAGTGTGCATTTGAAATGGGGTTAAGAACTTAGGCGAAAAAAGGGTAATGGAAGTTCTAGAAAGAAGAGGTATAAATATAGGAATCGAAAAATAGCTGAATGTTATAAGTGTAAACAAATTAGGCATTGGAAGAGGGATTTTCCAAACAAAAAGTAGGGCTCATCGAGTTCTATGTGGTTCAAACTGATGATTCTGACAGTAAAGCAAAGATATTGTGTGTTTCATCTAGTAAGTGCACAGATGCATGAATTCTTGACTCTGGTTGTTTTTACCATATGACGCCACACTGGGAATGGTTCAATAAATTCAAGTCAAGTAATTTTGGATTTGTTTATTTAGGTGATGATAAAGCTTGTACTATCACTGAAATTGGACAAATTAAAATTGCCATGGACGATGTTGGTGCACAAACATTGAACGAAGTCAGATATATTTTAGAATTGAGAAAGAACTTGATTTTCCTAAGTACTATATAGGAAATGGTTTCTCCTACATTTCTGATGGAGATAGGGATATTATGAAGGTTAGCAAGGGTGCGTTGATTGTGGTGAGAGAAAGGAGAATTGCATGTAACATCTACAAATTGTTGAAAAACACTGTTGTAGGTGCTGTTGCATCAGTTGAGTCTGATAATGATGCAACCAAACTCTGACATATGTGTTTGGGTCATCTTAGAGAGTGTGGTATGATGGAACTTCATAAGAGAAATCTATTGAAGGGTGTTCTTAGTTGCAAATATTGTTTTAATTGTATAAATAAATATTAGTAACATAAATAAATACATTTTTGTCCGTGTTTGGATTCATACATGATTTTAAATATATTTACGTTTATTTTCTTTAATTATACAAAAAAAAATGTAATAGCCTGTGCTTTTGCACGGATTCTTGTGTGAATACCTGTGCGTTCGCATGAATTCTGGTATGGATATCCGTGCTTTCGCACGGGTACTGATATATTACGCGCATTTGTTTTTCAAATATTAAAAGAATGTAAAAAAGAAAAACAAAATTGATTTATCAAAAGAGTTTATTATTTTTAAAAGAAGGACATGTTTTGATTTATATACGGATCATATATATAATTTTATATACAAATATTTGGATGAACCGTATATTTTCCCGTATGTAAATATTAATTTTGTTTTTCCATTATTTATAAAAATATTTATACAATCATTTAGTTTTATAAATATCAACTAATAACATAGTATTTGTAAATATTATTTTAATTGTATAAGTAAATATTAGTAACATAAATAAATACATTTTGTCCAGGTTTGGATGCATGCATGATTTTAATTATATTTACGTTTATTTTCTTTAATTATACAAAAATTGTAATAACCCTTGCGTTCGCACGGATTCTGGTTTGGATACTTGTGTGTTCGCACGGGTACTAGTGTGTTACGTGTATTTGTTTCTAAAATATAATATAAATGATATTAAAAATATTAAACTGCTCAACCAAAAAAGTTCTCATTTTTAAAAATAGTCGTTTCATTTTTTATTTACCCGTAATAATTTTGTTTTATATAATTTAAAAAAAAAACAAATATTTTTAGTAATTTTTAATATTTATCAAACTCATTTATTTATCTTTAATGCATAATAAAATGTATTGAATCCAAAATTATGCATATGATCCTTGAAATTCAAAAATAAAAATTATTTAATGTTTCATTAAATGAATCATTCATTTGAAGTTTTCTTACAAATAATTCAATTATTTTAAAATAGATACAATACATGTTACCATAAAAAAAAAAAATCAATATAATACAATTTTAAAATATGTACTCCCTCTTTTGTTATAACCACCTTTAATTTGTTACAGATATTTTTGTTCTATCCACACAAATTTTAAAAAATTATATAATTTATCTTAAATATAATTGAATTAATTTTATATGTGGATCTTTCAGATATTAGTCCTCATGCAAAAAAAAAGAATAGAATAGCAAGGGACACGTTTAAAAATTATTTTAAATGTTAATTAATAATCATTTATAATGATCATAATAAAAAAATATATATTTTAAACATGTTTGGATCAATGGTACACTTTTCCCGTAAATATATTTCTGCATTTATTATTTTGATTCAATTAATATCAATTAGTAAAATAAATTATATGATTGATATATAATTTTTCCTATTCAAAAAACTATTTTCTTTTCAAATTACTAATCAATTCAAAATACGTGACATTTATTCTTAATAAAATATATTTCTAATAAAATATATTTCATTTCATACCTAAAATATTTTTTCAAGAAATGGACTTTATAATATTAAAACAACATTATAAAGACTCAACAGATATTAACAGTGGCTACCCAACACCTGCAACAGCTGTCCTTTTCTATTTACCATTTTAAAAAATCTTAAACAAATAGCCCAAGTAGTTTTCCAATAGATCAAATACTTGTCCTAAGCATGTTGTGCGGGAAATGTAGGCATGAATTTTTTGCTTTTGGGAAAAGGAACTTCACAAAATAATTCATGATTGAGAGCGGCTTAAGCAACCATTAACTTAGAAGCTTCTGAAATTTTACCTAAAAAATTAAAATTCTATTTTGAAGTACATCAGTATTAATAAACAGTTTCTATTAAGTATGAAATACAATGTCATACTATAATATATATAACTACTGTTATGGCTATGGATTATTTATGTTGATAACCAAATACAGGATTACTGTTACAAGGCCCTATTTTAAGTCCAAACGTACCATTTAGCAGCCCAAATGGCTTAGGGATTTTTACCAATATTAATTATTTTGTTGGGTTACTTTTATTTTATTATCTTTGTATTGGGTTTTCAAAAGAGGCTTAGGCCCAATTTCCACAACAAACCCTAAGTATTTAAGCTTGTATTCAGAATTAGAAACTTATGAAATGAGAAAAGTTTAGTTTTATGTTTTCTTCTTCCTTTGCAAACCTAGATCTAGAGTAGCTTAGTGTAGATTATATCATTGGTGCTTTCATTCTGCACTCATGGCTCCCCCAAAACCCCAAAACACCTCTTCCCGTGAAATAGTTGAAGAAGTTATTCAAACAACACAGCTGCTTCTCAACAATGCAATGCAAGAAAATCAGATTCAATTGGATGAGCGTTTAAACATGGTTGCTGCAGATTGGGAACAACAAATCGGTCAACTTTATACTCGTATGGATAATGCATTAAATCTTGCTGAGAGCAGACATGAATCTATCATGTCCATCCTTACAAAAATCTCAACTCAAAAGGATCCACCTCACCAAACCGCTATTGTTCACGCAGCGGGATCCTCATCAGGTATAACTCATGAACCCTCCTCTACTGCTGCTGTTCATACAGCATCTCAACATATTACCCACAATATCAGCCCAGCTCACACACCCATTAGAAACTCTGTTTCTTTTTCCACCACTATCCCACAATCGGTTGCTACAACAGCCACTCGCATAACTGCTGCACAACCACCACCACCACCACATCCACCATATATTCCATCTCCTACCCCTTTTACACCCACACAAAATTATAATACCCCATTTATTTCCCAATTTCCTTACCCATACATGCCCCAAATTACCCCATTACCACCATTTAGAACACCAAAATTAGAACTTGCAATGTTTGATGGATCTGACCCATTGGAATGGTTGTTTCAAGCTGAACAGTTTTTTCAATTTTACCAGCTCCCACCAGAAAACAGATTGTCATTAATATTTTTTTATATGAAGGGTGAAGCTTTAGGTTGATTTAAGTGGATGCATCAAAGTCAATTATTAACTGATTGGTTTTCTTTCACTAAAGCCCTAGAACTACGATTTGGACCCTCGACTTATGACAACCATCAAGCTGAATTATTCAAACTAAAGCAGACTGGTACTGTTGTGGAATATCAATCTCAATTTGAAAAGTTGGGAAATCAGGTGGTTGGTTTACCACCAGAAGCGATTCTGAACTATTTTATTTCTGGTTTAACTAAGGAAATCAGAAATGAAATGGCTATTCTTAGACCTGTTTCAATCTCACAAGCCATTGGCCTTGCTAAACTTATTGAATCTAAAATCAAGGACGGCAAACCAAAATTCTCAAAACCTTTTTCAAATTCCTACACCAAATACAACCCCAACCACAACCACCAAAACACCCACCGTCCAAACTCCACACACAACAGCTTCTTCAAACATCACCATTCCTACCAAGTTACCTATCAAACGCCTTTCCCACTCACAATTACAAGAACGCAGGGTTCAAGGTTTATGCTTTAATTGTGATGAAAAATTCACAATTGGTCACAAATGTTCTGCCAACAGATTTCTTTTATTTATGGTTGATGATGATGTGGCAGAACAACAAATTGCTGCTAAAGACACTAATGAAGTAGAACCAGAGGTGGACCTAAATGACACCTATTTTCAATTGTCCCCACAGGCTTTAACTGGTTAGATTTTCCCTCAAACACTTAAATTCAAAGGTATTATTGAGGGATTATCAGTTATGGTTTTAGTCGACACAGGCAGCACACATAACATTATGCAACCTCGCATTGCCCAACATTTAAATCTCAAACCCAAACCCACCCACCAATTTTCAGTCATGGTTGGAAATGGTTCCCATCTACAGTGTGAAAGGATTTGCAACAATGTCCATATTCTCCTCCAAGACAAACCCTTTAACTTATCCTTTTACCTCTTGCCAATCGAAGGAGCTGACATTGTTCTTGGCATGGCTTGGTTAAGAACACTTGGCCCAATTCAAGCAGATTTTTCTATCCCTTCCATCACATTTCAACACCAAAGTTCACCCCTAACTCTTAAAGGAGACCCAACCATCAGCCCTATTCATACCACATTTCACCACTTTAAACATCTTCTCCATACAAATTCCATTGCTTCCCTCCACCTTATGACTTTTCTTGAAATTGATTCCCCTTCCTCAATAGTTTCATCTCCACCATCCAACCCAACAACCTTGACCAAAAACTTAGACCCAGCCATTTCAAACATACTTGACACATACTCTACAATTTTCCAACCACCTTGTGGTCTCCCACCCGCAAGACCGCATGACCACCATATTCCACTATTACCCCATACCCCTCCTATCAATGTCAAACCCTATAGATATCCCCACTCACAAAAGAATGCCATGACAACAATTATTCATGAGATGTTAAATGATGGAATCATCATCCCAAGTACCAGCCCCTTCTCCTCTCCTGTTCTTCTCGTTAAAAAGAAAGACGGGACGTGACGATTTTGTGTCAACTATCGAGCTCTTAATGTTGTCACCATTAAAGATCGTTTCCTCATACCCACAATTGATGAACTTTTGGATGAGCTTGGGTCAGCTAAAATTTTCACTAAGATTGATCTACGCTCTGGCTACCACCAGATCCGTGTTGCAAAGGAGGATACTCATAAAACGGCTTTTCGCACTTTCGACGGTCACTACGAATTTCTCGTAATGCCCTTCGGGCTCACTAATGCCCCTTCTACTTTTCAGTCTGCCATGAGTGATCTTCTAAGACCATACTTACGCAAGTTCGTATTGGTTTTTTTTTATGACATTTTAATTTACAGTGCCAATTTTAATGACCATTTAGTTCATTTGCAGGTTGTCTTTGAGCTTTTATTATCTCATTCTTTTGTTGCGAAAATGTCCAAATGTGTTTTTGTAGTGGATCGAGTTGATTACTTAGGGCATGTTATTTCTGCTGGTTGTGTGGAACCAAACCCAGAAAAGATCCAGGCAGTGTTGGACTGGCCTGAACCTCGTTCACTCACGGCACTCAGAGGGTCTTTAGGGCTCACCAGATTCTATCGTAGATTTGTAAAGAACTACGCCACTCTCGCCGCTCCCCTTACCGATCTTCTTCGTTCCACTAGATTCTCTTGGAGTACAGAGGCCAGTTCAGCCTTTACAGAGCTACAAAAAAATGACACAAATGCCGGTTTTAACATTGCCGGACTTTACAAAGGAATTTAACATAGAAACTGATGCCTCAGGAGTAGCAATTGGCGCCGTTCTATCTCAAGCAGGACACCCCATAGCTTTCTTCAGCAAGAAGATGACTCCAAGGATGCAAGCTTCTTCCGTTTATGTCAGAGAAATGTACGCCATCACAGAGTCCATCAAAAAATGGCGCCAATACTTGGTCGGCCAACACTTCAACATCTACACGGATCAAAAAAGTTTAAGGAATTTGCTGTTACAAAAGATCCAAACACCTGAACAGCAAAAATGGGCTTCAAAATTACAGGGCTTTAATTTCGACATTTATTACAAACCTGGCCGTTCAAATCTTGTGGCTGACGCCCTCAGTCGTAAATTCAGTGACACCCCAGTCCTGCTTTCCATCTCATCTCCTGTACCAACTCTCTTACAGCAACTCCAACAATTTTACACCAAAAACACAAAAGGTCAACAGTTAGTTTCAGAATTGATTTCCAACCCAGAAGATCAACACTACAAGTTCCTAAATGACTTGCTCTACTATCAGAACAAGCTATTCATACCTGATCTCCCTGATCTCAGAAAGGCCTTGATCTTTGAGTTCCACAGCACCCCATCAGCAGGACATTCTGGAGTAAAACCCACTGCTGCTCGAGTTGCCTCTTCGTTTTATTGGCCAGGCCTGTACAAAGACATCAAAATCTTTGTTAAACACTGCACAACATGCCAACACAATATGAATCAAACTCAGAAGAAAAAAGGGTTGTTACAACCTTTACCTACTCCTGTTCAAGTATGGGAGGATCTCAGCATGGATTTCATAACTCATCTTCCAAACTCTTACGGTCACTCAGTGATTTGGGTTGTATGTGACCGCCTGTCGAAGTATGCTCACTTTATTGCCCTTTCGACCAAGTTCTCCGCTTCTGACCTTGCTATTCGTTTCTCCACAGAAATTTTTCGCCTTCATGGTGTTCCAAGATCTATAGTCTCTGACCGCGATCCCATCTTCCTTAGCAAATTCTGGAAGGAATTTTTCAAAATACAAGGCACAGTTCTTAAATTTAGTTCAGCATACCATCCAGAAACAGATGGACAAACAAAGGTTGTAAACTGAACTTTGGAAACTTACCTTCGGTGTTTCACCAGCGATCAACCGCGACGTTGGTACAAATTTTTACACCTTGCGGAGTTCTGGTACAATACCTCATACCACTCCTCGATTCGGATGTCACCGTTTCGTGCGTTGTATGGCCGTTCGTCACCGTCCATCCCAGACTTCATTTCCGGTTCGGTTACTACTCCTAAGTTGGACGAAACCTTGCAAGACAGAGAAAAGATAATATCAGAGTTAAAACAAAACATCCACATGAGCAAGAAACGAATGGAAGAACATGCAAACAGAAAAGAGATGTCTTTTACCTTCTCCATCTGAGATCTTGTTCTACTTCGATTACAACCGTATCGACAACAAACAGTTTTTCGCCGATCCTCTCAAAAGCTGGCCAAGAGATTCTTTGGACCTTTTAAGATTAAACATCGCGTCGGTGAAGTTGCTTACGCCTTAGATCTTCCGCCTTCTGCGAAGATCCACCCTGTCGTGCATGTTTCCCAGCTGAGGCCTTACTTTGGTCCTTCACGTCCGATTGATTTCTCCAAAAAAATTTCAGAAAATGGAAACTCCACCGGAAGCATCTCTGATCTTGGTTGTGACGTCTTGAGCTCAGAAGGAAAAGATAAGAGTGTTGTTCCTTTGAAAGTGGTTGGAGACAACGAAAGATAACTCTCAAATGAGAGTGAACTTCTGAACGAAAGTGCAAAGAAGGTTCAGAAGGACATGCAAGCTGTTTTTCCTTTGAAAGTGTTTGAAGAAAACAAGGGTGAAATCTCAAAGAGAAGTGAGATTCTGAACAAGGAGAAGACAGAGAAAGTGAAGCGTAACATGCAAATGCAAAGTGTTTGTGACTTCCCAAGTACACTTATTAAAACTACCCAATCTTCTTTCTCTCTCGGCCAAATACCCGTTTTACCCCCCCCCCCCCCAACGGAAAACAATTCTCAACCAACCGATCCTCTTGACGTGTCATAAATCAACCCACCCTCTTACTTTCCACCGCCCCACGCGTTTTCTTCTCCCAATATCCCACAAACCCCTCACTTTTCCCAACCACTCTCTGACTCGTCATTATCACACCCTCCCAATTCAAACGATTCTACACACTTCCCCAACCCACTTTCTCAGCTAACCCCACCACTTGTCCATTCCTTTCCCCATACGCCCTCTTCTTGTCACGTGAATCAATCCAAGGAAATTGCCAGCCTGTTTTCCACCCATCACCCAACTTTTCCCACACTCCTCCAGCGGACACGTAGCCCTAATACTGTGAACCTTGAGGACAAGGTTCCTCATGGGCCCGGGAGTATTGTTACAAGGCCCTATTTTAAGTCCAAACGTACCATTCAGCAGCCCAAATGGCTTAGGGATTTTTACCAATATTAATTATTTTGTTGGGTTACTTTTATTTTATTATCTTTGTATTGGGTTTTCAAAAGAGGCTTAGGCCCAATTTCCACAACAAACCCTAAGTATTTAAGCTTGTATTCAGAATTAGAAACTTATGAAATGAGAAAACTTTAGTTTTATGTTTTCTTCTTCCTTTGCAAACCTAGATCTAGAGTAGCTTAGTGTAGATTATATCAATTACCTTACTATGCAACGAATAGAATATTGCAGTCTTAATATGCAAATCAAAGAAAATTAATGAATACATAATTGTGTTTTTGGTAAATAGTACAAAGGATTTGAAATGATAGCAGTGTTTTTTCTGAAAATGTGATAGGTTCACTGTTTGGACCGAATGCAAAGGAAACTACTCATAATGCATAAGTTGATTTATCATCATATGCCATAAACAGATTGTTGAGACCTATAAAATGATCAGAGAAAATAATGAATTAATCTAAGATATTCTGAAACCCAAGCAAACGTTTGAGGAGTACTCCATAATTTCAGAGTTATGACACAAGCTTCATGACTAATCTTCTGCAGAAACCATTTGCTGCATGATTTAACAAAGTAAAAACACATTTAAACACATTAAAACCTTCGAAGTCAAATCACAAATTGAGAAGGACAAAATAATTGATCTATACTAAAGAGTCGGGCAGAACATTATCAACATCATTAATAGCCACATTATTTCCATAATCAAATCCTTTAATATGCATTTTCAAATTACTAATCTCAACTCTACTGTCATAGAGCTCCTTTCTCTGGTTATCCAAGGGCTGCTTTAAAACTTGAACCTAAAATTTACTATCAGGATACAGTCCATCATAGAAAACTAATATAGTTTGACAGAAATTATCAAAGTAGATTGCAACTACCGTGTTCTCTTATCGTAGAATTTTGCTTCGAATTTGTCAGCACAATGATCAGTAGTTGTAACAGCAGATGCATCCTGACCACCTCCAAGAACCACCTATAAAAGAACAAAGCAAGGAATGGATAAAACCATACAATAGCTAGAATAATATACACTAAATAAATGAAAGAACACTAAAAAAATAAATAACTTGGGTTGCAACAGCATAAGGAATGCTTTTAATTGACAGAAGAAGCAGAAACAAATTAGACCCTTTAAACAATAGCAAAAATAGATCTGAAAAATACATTCATATTTGTGGTTCATTCTTTTTAACACATTTTCAACACAGATCTGGAAATTGCAAACAACAATCAACTCTAAAAACAAGGGTGGAGTAAGTGGGTGCTCAAGAGAATACCAGTAATAATAGAAAAAAGAAGGGAAAAAGTTCAAGGCTCGTCTTGTAGAAAAGGGATACTCACAATAGAAGAGGATCGATGATGATAACATTTTTTCTCTGGTCGTCAGACATAATTCTATCAGAGCAGTATTAGCCTTGGTATCCAGTCAATACTTGCATTTAAAGCATATGGATATGAAGATAATATGTCTTCGTGGTAATCTAGATGAACAAATTTACATGGATCAACCAGAGGGGTTCAATGTCACTAGACATGACAGACTGGTTTGTAAATTGAATAGGTCTCTGTATGGTTTTAAGAAGTTTCCAAGGCAATTGTACAAGATTTGATTCATACATGCTTAATATTTATGATAGCTCTTTTGTTTTTCTATTATTGTATGTTGATGATGTGTTGATTGCTGCTAATTATTTACATGATGTAAATGAACTAAAAATTATGTTGGGTAAGGAGTTTGACATGAAAGACTTATGTGCAGCCAAGATTCTTGGTATGGAAATTCACAGGGATATGATTGCTAGAAAATTATGGCTCTTTCAGAAAAGCTATGTTGAAAAGGTACTAGAAATGTTTGGCATGAGTAATTCAAAAGTTGTGAGTACTCCATTGGCAAATCACTTTAATCTTTCATTTGATAAGTGTCCGAAGATAGATGGAGAAGTTGAATATATGTGAAGGGTCCATTATGCTAGTGTCAAGGGCCCAAGAACCTATGTAAATACTTCTCCACTAATGAGAGGAGAAAGGTCATAACTTAACTAGCATAATGTATAATACATGGTATCTCACCTCACATGAGTTGGCCTCTTTCATGCCACCATAAATGCCATAAACACCACTATATAGGGCCTCTCGCTATCGCGGGTAGGCCATAACCGTCATAAAACTACTAAGGCCTTTAAGTATCTCCTACATGTGTAAGGATACCACACACACCTGTACTTTTTGACAAGTACATTGGCACCCACTGTAGGGTCCCGGTAAAACTAACACGTGTCACACCTCTTTAATAATCATCCTTTCCATCTTCATCTAAGGATGGCATATAAAACTCTACATTATATGGCCAACACCATAGATGGGGGTTTCATTGGTGGAGGAAGTTTAAACTCCTCCCGGAGAAAATACGTCAAACAGGTGTTGACCATGAACATCATATCCCTAGGGTTCCCCAAAAAGACACATGGAGGATAAGGAATCGACATCACCTTCTCTAGCAGTGATGCCGTCATAATCCTCCCTCATGATAATGAGCCTCTGGTCCTCACGGTGCAACATGGCAACTGGGATATCAAGCAAGTCCTAATAGATCCTAGGAGTTCTAATGATGTATTATTTTGGGATGCTTTCTAGAGGCTTCATCTCGATCCCTACGACGTCAAAGCCTTTCAAATTTTTTAAATAGGACTATCAGGTGAATATATACAAGTGAAGGGCCACGTAACACTAAAAGTAACATGTGGCAAGGGAACAAACTTCAGGGCGATTGAATTCACCTATCTCATAGTAGATGCCTTGTCGCCCTACAATATCATCCTAGGCCGACTTGCCATCAATGCGTTAGAGGCGACTATTTCCACCCGATATATGGTTCTGAAGTGCCTACTGCCTGATGGACGAGTTAGGATAATTCGAGGAGACTAACAAAGTGCTCAAGAGTGTTACCAGAGTATCCTGGCGGCAGAAAAGGAAGAACCCATCCTCTTGGGCGCCCCCTCCATGAAGCCCTAGATGCAGACATTTGTTATTGGGATCCTAAGTTTGATGCTAACAACGAGAAACTCACGCCCACGAAGGACATGAAGGAATTCAGTGTAGGCCCTTCAGTCCATCAATCGACGAAGATAGGCATTTCGCTGACCAAGGAAGAAGAATGTGAGCTAGCCGATCAACTCATTAGAAATTCCGACTTGTTCTCCTAGGCTCTGTCTGACATGCCAAGAGTTAATATAGAGGGGTGTGTCATCGCCTCACCGTCGACCCTTCTGCCAAGCCAGTGGCACAGAGGAAGCGAAAAGTTGGTGAGGAGAAGAGAATCTTCATTGACAAAGAAGTAGGCAAGCTATCCATCACTAGGTTCATCATGGAAACGAAATGTCCTACCTGGTTAGCTAACGTGGTGTTGGTGAAGAAGGTAACGAACAAGTGGCACATGTGTGCGTATTTCACCGACCTAAATACCGCCTGCCCCAAGGACTTATATCCTCAGCCAGACATTGACCGCCTGATTGAAGGGTCATCAGGCTATCGCACGTTGAGTTTCATGGATGCCTACTCAAGGTACAACCAAATTCGCATGGATCCATTAGGTGCCTCCAAGACGCCCTTTATGTCAAATCATGGAAAATACTACCACAATTTCATGTCCTTTGGCCTCAAGAATGTTGACACCACCTACCAACGACTAATGGACATTATGTTCTCCCATTAGATAGGGTGGAACCTAGAGGTATATGTTGATGACATGATAGTGAAAACCACTGACAGGTGCAGTCATGTTCTAGACTTAGAGGATGTTCTGCAGTCATTCAGGAAGTATACCATGCACTTGAATTCCACCAAGTGTTCTTTCGAGGTTTAATCAGGTAACTTCCATAGGTACATGAGGATGAAGATGGGCATTGAAAATAATCCGGATAAATATCAAGTCGTCATCGATATGAAAAGCCCCATCAACATCAAAGAAGTGTAGCAGCTAACAAGTCGCATCGCCTCCCTATCTTGTTTCCTCTCATGCACGATGACAAGGCATTCCTTTTCTTTACTGCCTTGAAGAAGAAATCGAGGTTTGAATGGAACCCATAATGTGAGGAGGCTTTCACAAAGGTAAAATCCCTCCTCACGTCGCCGCCCATTCTCGCTCCCGATAGAGGAATCGTCACTACTCCTCTACCTCTCAGTTATAGATCATACAATGAGCTAAGTACTCGTCAAGGAGACGGATAAGGCAAAAAGACCCATATATTTTGTAAGAAAAGGGTTCATAGGCACTAAAATGCGATACCAAAATATTGAGAAGTTGGAGCTAAATGTCGTCGTCATAGCAAGAAAGTTGTGACCCTATTTCCAGGGTCACAAGATCTTCGTGAAGACCAATTATCCTATTCGATAGGACTTGAAAAAAAATTATCTTACGAGAATGATGGTATCCTGGGCAGTAGAACTCCCAGAGTAGAATATCCAGTACGTCCTTAGATGAAGCATCAAATCCCAAGCTCCGACAGATTTTGTGGCAGAATTTAGCTCGCCTGCGCATGGAGTTATGCACCCATAGTTGACATTGACATTCGATGATGCCTCAAACATGAAGGGAAGTGGTGTAGAAATAGTCTTGGAAGGGTTTAGCGTCATACTGATTGAGCAAGCTCTAAATTTTGAATCAAAGCTAACAACATCAGGCAGAATATGAAGTCGTCATTGCCGGCACGATCCTCGCCTTAGAGATGGGAGCCTCCCGATTCAAATCGAATAGAAACTTCAAGTTAGTCACCAACCAAGTCTCTGGATAGTACCAGGCCAAAGAACCTCAGCTAATAAAAATATCTACACAAGGTACAAAGTTTATCCTCACACTTTACATCTTTATAAGTAGAACATGTTCCTCGTGAACATAACTTTAGAGCAGACCTTTTGTCCAAGCTCGTTAGTTAAAAAATATAAGGATTTAATAGAACGGTGATTAAGGAGACTCCCTTCGCCCCCAGTATTATGGCAAACGAGGTTTACTCCTTAGAAGTTATCCCTGAGTCTAGTGGATGTTGCCCATATTGTGGTACCTACGGGAGGAAGAACTCCCTCCAGATGAAGGAGAAGCAAGGAAGGTCTCAAAACAAGCCACCAAGTACACCGTTCTCGTAGAAATTTTTTATAAAATTGGGAGAGCCTCACTAATGCTATTATGTTTAGGAGAGCATGAAACCACTCTGATACTCGCCGAAGTTCACAAAGGAGCATGCGACAGTCATATTGGCGGAAGGGTACTTAGAGTAGGATACTATTGGCCTACTCTGATGAAGGATAGAATTGCTTTTGTTAAGAAGTGTGACCAATGTCATAGACACGTTGACCTTCATCGTGCCCTGGATGAACTTCTTCATTCAATGACGTTACCTTGGACATTCTACCAGTAGGGGTAGACATCTTAGGTATATGGCCTTGGTGCCAGACCAATTAAAATTCTTGATTGTGAGAGTAAATTACTTCACAAAGAGGATAGAGGCAGAAGTTGTCACCAAAATCACAGTTGAAAGAGTTCAATGATTTTACTAGCAAAAAATATGTGCAGGTTCAGACTTCTTGAGGTCATTGTCTTTGACCATGGGACCCAGTTTTCCAGTGCAGCAGTCACCAAATTTTATCGATAATTGAAGGAACGAATAAATTTTGTATTTATTGTCCACCCTCAAGCCAATGGACAAGTTGAATTGGCAAACAAAATGATTCTCAAGGGGCTCAAGAAGAAGCTTGATGATATTAAAGGCCTAAAGGCAGAATTCTTCCATGAAATATTATGGTCATATCACACCATCCTCACTTGACTACCAAGGACACTCCATTTACCATGGTATACGGAATAGACGTTATGTAACTCGTAGAGATTGAAATGTCTTCATGGTAACACTCACAATTCAACCAGGAGTTGAACCGTGTAAGATTGGAATGTGATGCAGATTTGGTCGATAAATTAAGGAAGCTATTCCACATCCGAGAATTTCGCGCCAAGAATAGAGTTATCGGAAGGTACAAATCCAAAGTAATGTCCACAGAAATGCGAGAAGAAGGTCTCGTGTTAAAGAAAGTAGTTCTACCTACACAACAGGGAAAACTACAACCTAATTAGGAAGCACCATATCACATATTCCAGAAGCTCCCCCATGGGGCGAACAAGCTGTATGAACTAGATAAACAGCTGCTACCCAGAACTTGGAAACTTCTCATTCTTAAATAATATTTAGATTGTCGTAATTCCTTAAGAGGCATAATTATCTAACTATGAATAATTTCTTAAATGTTTATGAGCAACAAGAACATTTTCTAATATTTTATATGTTGGACTTCATAGCAAATATCGTTGTCGCCTCTTAAGGAAATATTTAGTATTCTAGACAAAATTCTTGCCGACTCTTAAGGCAATATTTTGAATTTTGGACTTCATAGTAAAGATCTTTACCGCCTCTTAAGAAATATTTTGTATGCTTGACTTCATAGCGAAGATATTTTCTGCCTCTTAGAGAAATATTTTGTATGTTAAAATTCATAGCGAAGATCCTTGCTACCTCTTAAGGCAATATTTTGTATGTTAGACTTCCTGGCAAAGATCCTTGTCGTACTTCATGGCAATATGAATAAACTATCTAAACTCCCCTCCTAAAAGAGGTGGAGTTTCTTTGGGCGGGACCCAACATCGCTCGAGAGGTGCAACTGAAGTCTAACCTAAAAGACATAGTTTAAGTCTTTTCTGAGGGCTTGATAGAAGTCTCGCCCGAGAGGTCCAACGCCTCGCCTAAGGGACTTATAGTCTCATCAGTCAGGTTCAATATAACTTCACTCGAGGGACTAATATTTCCTATTTAATAGGTTATCGAAACTCCCTGCCTAAAAGGCTTGGAGTTTCCTCAAGCATAACCCAACATATAATTCTCGCCTAGGAAGCGCTACTGAAGTCTAACCTAAAAGACTTAGTTTAAGTCTTATCTGAGGGCTTGATAAAAGTCTCGCCCAAGAGGCTCAACGCCTAGCCTAAGATACTTATAGTCTCATCAACCTATCACAATATAACTTCACCTAAGGGACTCAATATTATTCTCTATATAGGAATATCACGCATACATAAAATTTTTTTTAACAAATTGATATATGTTTATTCACATTATCAAAAGATATCTAAATGAAAATTATATATGTTATTCTGAGTACTTCCGGATGTGCATCCACGGAAGTTTTTCTGATGTGCAAATCCGGAAGCAACTTGGTTTCTATTTTTTTTGTTTATTGTTTATTGTTTTTTTAATTATTTTTAAAAAATTCTAATTTATTTATTATGCTTTGCAGATTACATGGCTGCCAGAGACGATCGTATGATACATGGACGGACAGCTCAGCATGCATCTGTCCGACGTGAGCGGACGCAGTCTACAGCCGAGGGTTCCGACCCAGAGGCAGTTCTAGCAACCCCTACAGCTGAGGGACATCCTACACCACAGCCTTCCACATCATAGGTTCAGGCCACTCCCCCGTCAGCCGCCGTTTTTACATCTCGGAGGCGTCGGGTTCCTACTGCTGGTTCATCAGGGGCCCCGCCCGCACGCAAGCGTCGTCGAGAGACTCCAGTTCCATCACCTGCTCCTATTCCATCACCTGCTCGTGTCCCATATATATGTACTTCTTAATATACCCCATAAGTTTCTTAGGCACCACGCGAAATTCCTTTTTTACCCCCTGCTTTCGGATATGCACATCCGGAAGCACCATTATTTTTAAAACCTTTGATTTGTTCCGGATGTGCATATCAGGAATAATTCCTGATGTGCAAATCCGGAACCATTTCTTATAACTTCGCGCTAGAGCTTCTCTCCCCCCCCCCCTCATTCTTTAGCTTTTCACATTCCAAACAATCAAACTCTCTCAAACTCTCAATTTCTCATTCCCACAAATCCCGACTTTTTTCACTCGAGTTCGGCGCAGAGCAACTTCTAAACCATCAAGACACTCCAAATCCTCTATATCTCAATTTAATCGGTAAGTTTTTCAATTTTAGAGTTTCAGAGTTATTTTTGAGTAATCGATTTAGAGTAGACATTTAGTGTAGAAATTGTTAGGTAGTATGAATAACATAGGTTAGAGACAATGTAGGTATTGTTTGCTGCTTCAAACAGACGATCAGGGCATTAAAATGCCCTTTTCTATGGTACAGTAGCCATGACAGCATTTTTTAGAACTTGAAATACGTACCGGATGTGCAGATCAGGAAAAATTTTAACGTTGATTGCTTTCCTGATGTGCACATCCGAAAAAACCCAACGTTAAATATTCTGAGTACTTCCGGATGTGCATCCACGGAAGTTTTCCTGATGTGCAAATCCGAAAGCAACTTGGTTTCTATTTTTGTTTTTTTATTTATTTATTGTTTATTTTTATTTTTAATTATTTTTAAAAAATTCTAATTTATTTATTATGCTTTGCAGATTACATGGTTGCCAGAGACGATCGTATGATATATGGACGGACAACTCAGCATGCATCTGTCCGACGTGAGCGGACGCAGCCTACAGTCGAGGGTTCTGGCGCAGAGGCAGTTCCAGCAGCCCCTACAACTGAGGGACATCCTATATCACAGGTTCAGGCCACTCCCCTATCAGCCGCCGATTCTACATCTCGGAGGCGTCGGGTTTCTACCACTGGTTCGTCGAGGGCCCCGCCCGCACGCAGGCGTCGTCAGGAGACTCCAGTTCCATCATCTAATCTTATTCCATCACCTGCTCCTGTCCCATCACCTGCTCCTGTTCCATCACCCGCACCTCAGGAGCCTGTTCCTGTTCCTGTTCCTGTTCCTGAGGGTGATCACCCAGCTCTGGTGGCAGACTTACCATGGATAGGATTATTGAGATTGCTCGGGGGCACTTCAGTACCGCAGACATCGAGCTAGGACGGCGGGTAGGGGAAGAGGAGTAGGGGAGTCAGGAGAGATCCTTTGGCATACACAGTAGTTTTTCGTTTGATGTATTCTATTTTTATTACATTTATGTACTGTATTTTGACAGGAGTATTATATATATATATATATATATATATATATATATATATATATATATCATTTTATTTTATATATGGATGTTTTCGAATGTATATTAAGTTGCGACGATACTTAACATCTGTGACCAACCAACAAAACTGATTTTAAAAAAATAAATAAAATTCTGCTATTTTTCCTGATCTGCAGATAAGAAATTATTCCTGATATGCACATCCGAAACAAATCAACGTTTTTAAAAAAATGATGCGTCTGGATGTGCATATCTGAAAACTGAGGACAAAAAAGAAAATTCACGTGGTGCCTAAGAAATTTTGGGGGTGTAATAAGAAATTCTCTTAAGGATATTTAAATGCAAATTAGATGTATTGTATTCGTTTTTCGATCTCACTTGAATTTTAGATACGGTCAATATCATTCTTTAGGTGCGCATATAAAATGGCAGTGAAAAAACTAATTTATATCTAGGGTTAAATAGTGTTTACCCCCTGCCATATAGGCGTGTTTTGGTTTACCCCCCCCCTTAAGAAATTTTTTTTTATTCCCCCCTCAACTTTCCAAGATTCCATTTACATGCACCCTCATACACCCATTGGTCAAAGATTCTGCTGACTGGGCACTTGGTCTTGCTGATTGGGCCGTTGGTTGACTGCCACGTGTGATAAGTGAATTATATTAACATGAAAAGACTTTTTCAAAAATCATTTCTGCATCTACCCCCTAGAATAATTAGGGTTTATTCAGTCCCAGAATTAGGAAGAAAGACGAAGAGGCGATGAAGAAGAGCCGTAAGCAACAGAAACAAAGGAAGCAATCAAAGAAAAGCCGTGAACCGACTGAAGCCGCCATCGTCAACCAATGTGTGGAACCTGAGAAGCACAATAAAGGCGATGGCGTTTCTCAAGCTAAAGCTGACAAGGTTCGTATTTTTTCAAACCTTCCAATGTCGTGTCTGATATCTTATGGTTTTGTTAGGGTATTTAGCTCGTTTGTTTTGATTTTCAGAACATGCAAGTGTTCAAAGCCGTATTTCACCATGGAGGTGAATTTGTAAAGTTAAGTGGTGGGGTTACCATTTACAGGGGAGGTGTATCCACATTAGTGTCTGGGTTAGAAATTGATAAATGGAGAATGGATTGTATTCATAGGTTGGTGACCGGGTGGGGTTATGTTTTAGGGAGTTATAGAGCATGGACAAAGATTATTGAAATTGATGAAAACTTTTTCCAGCTTAAGAACGATGATGACTGCTACGATTTTGCAGCATATGCTTGTGCAACCCAAGTAGAAGGGGAAATGTTTGTTGAGCATGATGTAGTTGATATAAGCGACTCAGTAAGGTATCCTAGGTGTGTCAATGAGATTGTCGAACTGGAGGTTTGTGATGAAGAGGCAGTGGAAAGACTAGATGATAGTGAGGATGAACGAGCAACTGCAAATCTGGATGGCTTTGAAGGTATTGATGTCACTGTACCTATTAATGCATCACCCTCAATTGGTGGATTTATTAGTGGCTCCAATAAGAAGAAATGGGAGGAGGATTATGAGTATGTGAGTGATGAGCTTGATAGCTCTGATCCTGATATAAGTGATGATGAGAAAGGGCCAAGGTTTGAAAAGTTTAGAAAGGAGCATTTGAATAAGAATTTTAAATTTGAGTGGGGTATGGAATTTAATACCCTTGATGACTTTAGAGAAGCAATACGTGAGTGGTCCGTATTAAATGGGAGGGAAATAACTTTCATTAAAAATGAGTCATACAGAGTTAGGGTTGAGTGTAGGGCCAAGTGTGGTTTTTTGGTACTTTGCTCTAAAGTGGGCCACAAGCACACATTTGCTATTAAAACCATAGTGGACAAACATACATGTGCTAGGGTTTTGGAAAACAAATCTGCCAACTCTAGGTGGGTGGCTAAGGCTGTATTGAAGAAGATGCAAACATCAGAAAATGTTAGGATCTGTGACATAGTTCAGGATATGCGACAAAACTATTCTGTGGGAATCACTGTGGGGAGGGCGTGGAAGGCTAAACTCATAGCAAAGAAGATCTTAGAGGGAGATGCTGACAAACAGTATGCAAATCTGAGAAGATAAGTGGCTGAGTTACATAGAGTGAATCCTGGCAACACTCTAAGTGTCACAGTGGAGAGACCAAGTGCTTCCATTCAATCAAGGTTTGTTGCTTTCTATTTCTGCTTTGATGGTTGTAAAAAGGGGTTCATTAATGGTTGTAGACCTTTTGTGGGAGTGGATGACTGTCATCTGAAAACAAATTATGGAGGTCAGTTATTGATTGTTGTGGGAAGGGATCCTAATGATCAATACTTTCCATTGGCCTTTGGAGTTGTTGAGACAGAAACAAAGGACAGCTAGAGGTGGTTTCTTGAGTTGTTAATGGCAGATATTGGACAAGACAAGAGATATGTTTTTATCTCTGATCAACAGAAGGTAACATAACTCTGTCAGTTTTTATTTAATCCTAGTAACATGTTTATGTTTGCTGATATGTATTCATGATGCAGGGCTTGGTAGCTGTTTTTGAGGAAATGTTTGAAACAATAAAGGCTATGTCTAAGGCATCTTTATTCAAATTTCAAAAAAAGATTTGGTGGTGGCAGTTTAATTAGAGATCTGATGATGGGGGCTGCAAAATCAACTTACTACCAAGGGTGGTTGCAAAAGATGACTGAGCTAAAACAAGTTGATCCTAAAGCATGGGCTTGGTTAATAGGAATTCCTCCAAAAAGTTGGTGTAAGCATGCTTTCTCTTTCTACCCTAAATGTGATGTTCTTATGAACAATATAGCTGAATCCTTTAATGCCACAATCTTAGCTGTTAGGGACAAACCTATTTTGTCTATGTGTGAGTGGATAAGAAAGTATCTAATGAATAGGTGCTCCACATCTACCCTAAAACTAGACAAGTGGCCCCATAAAGTTATGCCTATTCCTAGGAAGAGACTTGATAATGAGGTTGTATTGAGTGGCCATTGGCTGCCCACTTGGGCAATGGATGAGAAATTTCAAGTCACCCATTCTTTCAACACTCAGGAGTTCATAGTAGACATTGCTAAAAAATCTTGTAGTTGTAATTTCTGGGAGTTGGTTGGGATTCCATGTAGGCATGCTATAGCAGCTCTTGGGTTTAGGCAACAAAATCCAGAGGAATTTGTGGATGAGTGTTATTCAAGGGAGAAGTATGCAATGTGTTATGGTTTTGCTGTCAGTCCAATTAATGGCCAGGAAATGTGGCCAGAAGTTGAGGGTGAGGAACTGTTACCACCTAAATACAAGAAAGGACCAGGTAGGCCTAAAAAGTTGAGGATTAGAGAGAGTGGTGAAGATGGTGCTAGAAGGAGGTTGCCTGGTGTGTCCTACAGGTGTATAAGGTGTGACAAGTTTGGTCACAATGTTCAAACATGTAAGAGCCCAACACAAGATCCAAAAGGGCTAAAAAGAAAGGTATGCCATGCTGTCTGATATGGTATATGTCTTGGTATATGTCTTGGTATGGTATATGTCTGATATGGTATATGTCTTGTTTTGCAGAAAAAAGTCAAGGCATCTAATGCTGCAACAGAGCAAAATGATGCTCCCACTGTACCAGATAATGCTCAAGGTGATGCTCCCACTGTACCACAAAATGATCAACCAGGTGACTATTTTGGTGACATTTCTGATGAGCATATTTCAAGCATACCTGATGTAACTCAGACACACCCACCTGCTGCAAGTCAAAGTGAGGTGATTCAAGGAAATGCACCTGCTGCCAAGGGTAAAGTTAGGAAGAAGGGGAAAAAGATCATGTCAATCAAGAAGAGGTCAAAGTGGTTTCAGAAACCAATCATAGGACCTGGTTTAAATTCTAACCAGCCTATCTGTGTACCAGAACAAGAGGGAGGGGTTTTAACACAAGAAGAAGGTGGTTCTTCTAGAGGCAAGAAGAAATTGAGGAAATAGTTTCAGGGCTGTTTTGATGGTTGTAATCTAGGACTTAGTTATTAGTTATTAGTTATCTTGGAACCTTTAAGTTAGGACAATGCCAATTTGTTATGGCCTTTTTATGTAATGACAACATTATTTTGTTATGGCTAGTGCCTTTTTGTATTGACAATGCCATTTTGTTATGGCCTATTTTGAAAGACATGAAATCCAATGTTTTGGGAAAACAATTTGTACACATTACCTAAAATGAAGCTTTACTAATTTAACTCAAGATTTCATTACATAAAATGAAGCTTCTTAGTACATGGCTGCAACCAATTCATACACTGATACAAACAACTAAAATCCTATAGCACATACTAATGACTGTACATAAAATCAGACCAATCCAGGAACAGCTACAAATACATGGCCTTGTAAACTGCTGCGAACATAATCACAGACACCCAAATGGCCAATTTCAGTTGCCAATTTTTCCTCTTCAAGACAGTTATCTTCAACTTGGCTTTTTGGAGCTTATTTGCAGTCATATCCAACTTCAAATGTACCACATCACAGTTTTTGCAACAACTACCATTGTTTGACAAGCCATTCATGGAGTTGTCTATGTCATCATCCCAAATAAAAAGCTCGCAGCTACCACCCATCTGCAAATACCAACAACATTAATAAAGCATTATCCAAAAAGAAGAACAAACAGTGTTTCGAGGAATTCCACTCACCCCTGTGTTTCGACACTTCCAAAACCTCCTATTGCGGTTTTGTATGGTCTTCGCCACCAACATCTTCATCGGACGACGACAGCCACACAAAGGACCGGTTGGGTTTTCACAAGAATTGCTGCTATCAACGCTTTGAGTTCTATCCATTTAGGTTTACGGTTTGAGTTCAAGTGGAACAACGAAGAAGGAGAAGAGCAACTTTTAGGAACGAAGAAGAAGAAGAAGATGGTGCTGTCACGAATGAAGAAGAAGAAGAATATGGTGCTACTTAAACGAAGAAGATGATGGTGCTACTTTAACCTAATTATGAATCACACGTGGCAGTCAACCAACGGCCCAGTCAGCAAGACCAAGTGCCCAGTCAGCAGAATCTTGACCAATGGGTGTATGAGGGTGTATGTAAATGGAATCTGGGAAAGTTGAGGGGGGAATAAAAAAAAAATTCTTAAGGGGGGGTAAATCAAAACACGCCTATATGGCAGGGGAGTAAACACTATTTAACCCTTATATCTAATACGAGTATATATTGAACATTTGAGATCATTTTTTAGTAGGGGAAATTATACTAGAGAATAATATTAACTAGTGCATATTATTAATGTAATTGGTTTTGACTGTGAAAAAGCCAATAACATTCATTAGCAATTTTTCTGACATCGTTTAATCCAAAATTCATTTGATTTGTTTGTTTTTCAATGGTGTTTTATTTTTTAGAATTTTTTGTGACATCAACTTTTATGTACCTCATTAATCAAAGTTTTTTATTTTTCAAAAATAAAAAATTGAGACCATCGTTTATGTGTATAAAAAGGATTATGCAAGAATTATTTCATTTCAGCTTTAGCTACAATTGAGTAGCATCTGAAAAGTGTAAGAATGGAATTTTCAAAATAAAGACTAACAAAAAAATAAAACATAGAGAATCTTACGAGAAAGCTACTACACCGTTGTAAGCTTCCAAATCCAAACTAATATAGCTAAATTATTTTCTTTATTTGACAACTAAACCAGCAGGTATTCACACGTACCACCTCGAGGTTGAATTAGAAAATTCATTTTGAATAGGTTTTAATTTGAATTTGGTTTTTTTCGATTTTCGTTGCAATACCTTCTTTATTGTGTTTGAAAGAAATGAGGTGTAACAACTAATTATTTAAGGTTAAGGTACCAATTTTAAGGAGTATAAATAGAAAGTAGTTATTCTATATCAGTAAAAAAAATATCAATTAAGCTTTAAATCTACTTGTTTAAAGTGTACGAAATAAAGTTTATATAACATGAAACTCAGTCATGAGAACATATATCACAGGGCCGGATTTGGACCCGTGCAATCTGACCCGTTGCACAGGGTCTCCGAAAAATCGGACCTCAAAATATTTTTAAATAGACTATATATAATGAATAATAATAATATATATATATAACTTGTGGCAAATTAAACAAAGTCTACAGCAAGTGCCCCAGCGGATAAGCATTCTAATTTTGTACACAAGGTCGAAGGTTCGATCCTTCTGAGCCAATTTTTATATCTAAACTGTATTATTTAAAAATAAGTGACAAAATGGGGCAGTAAGGATTTGAACACGCGTCCCTATATAGTAATCCCAATCATATATTGTCACTCGAACGAACATGAACAGCTACAAGTATATATTATTAATTTTACATTCAAATCCTTCAGCCTATATAAACATTTAGATATTTTAAAAATTAATTTTGAAATAAAAATAAATATTTAAAAAACCAAAAACAATATATTCTTAAAATGTATATAAATAATCTAATTTTTTCTTTATTTTTGAATATTATTTATAATTTTAATAAAATATTTTTTTTAAAGACCAAATTTAAAAATTAGAACAGGGCTTCTAAATTTTCTGAGACGGCCCTAATATATCACATCAACAAATCGACATAATAATTTGAGAAAATTAAAGTATTATTGAAAATAAACACATATATCAATATTGTGTTGTAAATTGACATGTGTTCGACATAATAATTTGAGAAAATTAAAGTATTATTGAAAATAAACACATATATCAATATTGTGTTGTAAATTGACATGTGTTGTGTACCCGACACAGTGATACATAGATTTATACTTGATTTTTTAGAGCATTTTGAAAAGGATCAAGTTTTTAAAAATGTGTCTGACTTGAATCGTTCCTTAAAATCAGTTATCATATACTTTGTTTCAGAAGACCTCTTTAATGCTTGGATGTTCAAAGCAGGTATGTATGTTGTAATAAAAATTGAACGAGGTGATGATTTACATTGATTTCAATATTCATAAGGCTTGAAAGAGTAGTGCATCGCTTTTCAAACGAAATAAACAAATATGAGTGTATTTGAAGATAATGAAAGAACTAAACAGCCTTAACGCCACTAATTTTTTATGGACATGTAATAGAGGATTAGAGGGAAGATTTGGAATGGTTGTTTTCTTTTGAGCGAAACAAAGAGGTTTTTTTCCGCACAATAAGAGTGTTTGAAAGATGGAAAGAGAAAATGATGATAGGCATTCAACATTATCTGATGTGTGACGCATAATTTGGGTGTTATATTTTGATTAGAGAACAGCAAAAAAAAAAAAAAAAAAAACTTAT
Source organism: Lathyrus tuberosus (assembly GCA_022829125.1). Classification (NCBI taxonomy): domain Eukaryota; kingdom Viridiplantae; phylum Streptophyta; class Magnoliopsida; order Fabales; family Fabaceae; genus Lathyrus; species Lathyrus tuberosus. Next base: position 2,690,319 of record JALAZF010000538.1, read on the forward strand.
ATCACTATGTATAAGTATTGTCCTTATAAACTTAATAAATTCAAAATTCTCCAAAATCCTTTCCTTTCAAAACTCTTATTCTTTCTACTTAATCATCTTTTTAAAATCCTCCCTTCCTAAAGCCACAAACATATCCTAAGATATAACCTTCGAACTGTTTTTTACCCTACTAATTATATATGGTTGAGTTATGAGTTATGACCATGGAAAAACTCATTCCTCTATAATCAAGTATTTGAATTCTAATTCATGTTCTTGGCTATTCATGTTCTTGGCTATTCTGATAATGGTAGGAGAGGCATCCTCAAATTCTCAACCTTGAAATTAATATCATGTATGAATCAATATGTGTCAATGTGTTGCAACGTATCAAAAATTTCTACGCATTGGTTTAATTCTTACATACTAAATCCCATATCCATAAAGTCTATCTTCCCAGTGTAGAACCATTAACACCAAAGCTGAGCTTTGCATCACACATACTAAATTTAAAAACTATTATAAGTTGCAAAGGACAAAAAAAAAAAAAAAATTGACATATGACATATGACTACAGGACTTGCGGCGCAACTAACACGTCTTGGTAACAATCCTTAATTTGCATCATGTTTTTCCATGGCTGCAAGCAAATGAATGTATGATCAATACAAACCCACTTAAGTTAGAAAATTGACCCACAAAAAGAATAATACAGGGACCAGAACTTACTATTGTAATTAAGTAGCTTCTCAATAAGGTCAACATGGGTCATAAGCATGCGCCTACAACAATAACGAACCAGCCCCAAAGCATCCAGTGCATCTCTGCACACCATCCAACACTAAGTTAATACTAACATTATTCATAAGATAAACACTGAAATGCTCTCAAGAAATCTAGTATATATAAGATGGTAGTACCTACTAACTTTTAAGGGTTCGGAAAAGATCAATATTATCATTGCTTTTTAAAAAAAGCTATGCCAAATGCAAACAAAATCTTACTCAATGACCATTGTTTGATTTCAAAAATGCTGCACTAAGCAGAGTCTAGTAATCGACAAGTTTTTTCTTTCTAACGATGGAGTTGAGAATATTGAATATTATTGAAAAGGTAATAATATAGTAGCCAGCAATTAAAATTATGACTTAAGACCACTGAGTTACAACTTCAAATATTGCACAGCTATGACAAGCCAATAATTTGGAACAAGAGAATCATAAGTACAGATTGGTTTACCCTCACCCTTTCAATAAGTTTAAAAAAAAACTACAATTTACAAGTTACCGTGCTTGTCCTCGAAATCTATTACACAAAGTGCAACTATAAGGAAACATACCAAATGGCAGCCAAAAAAATTGTAAAACTAAGGATCTATTTCAAATACCTTATTCGGGCTTATCTACATGCAAAGCACTTGTGAAACTGTTTGGGAGAGTCTATAAAAATGACATGCTTATAAGTTCAGTTTTCAGCTCATTACCATAAACACTTCAGAATGCCTTATGAAAATAATTTATAGTTTATATACGCCCTTATGTAATAAGCTCTTATACTAAAAGCACTTATTCAAGCTAACCAAATAAGGCCTAAATCACAAATGAAAAACCTTTCCGAATAGGAAAAGAGAGAGAGTAGGTTACCGACCCTTCAGTATAATCAGCTTGGAGAAAGTCGAGATATGAATCCCATTTGTTTCCAATGACCTAATGAGAAAAAAACAAAACGAATTAAGCATGAATTAACCAAAACCCTAAATTTTAAAATCGTTAAAAAGGTCCAAACTTTAGAACTATAATCGATGAGATGAGGAAAAAGAGGGAGGAAGAGAGTATTGGGATGAGTAGAAACCTTTCCGCAGGTGAAACAACGAACGGGAATAATCATCTTCCTCTGTGTGTTCTTCTCTGCTCGCGCTATTCTTCAGGCTTTTGCTTCATGATGCGGTGTGGAAAGTGCTGAAGCGTTTAAATATTTACATCGAAAGTTTATTCATTTCATGTTTTAGAATAAAATTAAAAAAACTCTGTTTCATTAAATGGGCTGGGCTTAATACAATTTTGATGGCATATTGGGCTTCAAAATAAATATTCAGTTTTACAAAAAAAATTCAAGAGCTAATTTTCCAACCTCTAATATGTAGGTGTAGATATACTTTCGGGATTAAAAAAAACCATAATTTGTATGCCGTGGAGAAGTATAGTTTTAGAGTCTCTTGAGTACAAAGTTGTATTTGGGTTGTTATAGTTTGTTTCGAGTCTTATATTTTAAGTTTCTAAGCCGTTGAATGCGTAAATGTGTGAGGGCAATATTACCCTCTGAGTTAACTTTTAGTATGAAATTCATGTAAGTGAAAATATTTATTAATCGATTATATGAAATTAAAATATCGATATTTGTTGAAGTCATGATTCGTGTTTTTAAAAAGATGAATGATCGAATTTTTCTCTGTATCTCACACTTCCGTTCACAATTCTCAATGGGACAAGTTGTGGACCTGTCAGTTATATTTCTGATTCTTATGATTACATAGGGGACCCAGCCATATAACATATATAACCCTAGTCCCTATCCATTATGGGTCAAGGGTTAAAGCTCACACTTTTACCCACACCAATCTGGATTCAGAGACTCAGCCTTTAAATAAAGAGATCACTTAAGCAATAAAAGAGTTTATTTATGCACCACATCAGAATCACGATTAACCCGTTTTTCACAAACTAGACTACAATTGATTGTACACCACAAAAATTAGATAAATCTAACATTCACTCAGTTGGGAAAAATCAATTGTGTGTTTTTTATTTTTAAAACACATTTTGAAAACGACTGTCGGGTTAATGACTAATTTCTTAAAATGCAGCCGCATTTTAAGGAAATACATGATTTCAGCTGTCGTGTGTGAATATGACTACATCCAACAAAAGTTAAGTAGTTTTGAATCACAACGATTGTTATATCCTTCATTGCCATAAAATCTTTCGTGGTTACAAATATTATGGAATTCGTCAACTAGTCATCAGTGTGGAGTGTGGCAAGAAAATAACATGCAAATGTGATCCAACAGCCAACTGTTATTTTCTTTGTCGGAACTTAACAATTTCTCTCAAATACATTAAAGCCAAAGAAAATGGATAATTTTACAAATTATAACGCCTTAACTCGAATATGGCGTCGACCAATGGCATAGTGGTCCCGACAACGCCGAGCTTAAAATCATACCTCAACTCCATTATGGCATCGACCACCGGTATAGTGGTCCCGAAGATGTCGAGCTCAAAATTATAAACATGCCTCAAACTCGAAAGTAGTATTATTGACCATAGGCACGGTGGTCCCAACACGACTATGGAAAATACCTATCACAACGGTTAGAAAATGGATACTGCCACGTTGGTCTAACCGTTGTAATGTAAGGTGTGATTGTATGTATGATGATTTCCACCACGGACGTGCAACCGTGATTGTATCAATGTAGCGCACTGCCTACTACAACGGTTACTTTAAACAACTGTTGTGATATCCTTTAATGCAACATATTTAACAACGGTTATGCTAAACAACTGTTGTGATATATAAACCTAAGTTTATTATAAATTATGCGGAATGCTTATTTTGCTAATGCTCACTAAACATATAACCTTTCAATCTGCACTATAACATTATAATATGACAAATTAAGTTTTATTAGAAGTACAAGTTCACGTTCAATGCTAGATAAGAGTTCTTCAACACCTTATCTATATTTTGCTCTTTGACAGTAAGAACTTGGTTTAATAATCCTGGTTCTTCAATCGCCTCTGCCTTCACCTCTAGTTCTTTTTACAAAATATTATTTACTTTGTAAACAATATTAGAGGTGTAGAGAGGGGTGGTTGAAGACCTATAATCATTAACCAAGTTCTAACTGTCAAAGAACAACATGCAGATAATGGAGTGAAGAAGTCTTGTCAAGAATTAAACGTGTACTTGTTTTCTAATACAACTTTATTTATCATATCATAATTTGCTAATGTAGTTTGGAAAGTTATATATTCGGTAAGGGATTGAAAAAACACTCAAACCACATAATATATAATAAACTCATCTTTTAAACAAACATTAACAACAACATTCATCAACAACAAACCATAAACAACAAATACAACAAACATATCAAGTCATAAAATGCTTCAGAAACGTACCATACATGTCCCATAATGGCGTGTCCACAATGAAATAAGGATGAAGCTAAAGTTAGAGCCGCAAACTTAACATCTTTACCTACAAGTTTGCAACACTAAATTTAGCTTCATCCTCTTTATTGAAACAAGCATCCCTACCTACAAGTCAAAACAAGAAGAAAGTTCAAACATCATGAAACAAGCTATTGAAACAGATTTTGAAGAAAAACTATAGAGAAGACGAACCTGTAAATACCCATTGGCTAAGATTTGATGTTATGATTTCGCTTTGGGTTTCCATATGAGATAAGCGAGTGACAGAGTTGTTAGGGTTTTATTTTGAAAGAGACGAATGAAAGAGTTATTCGGGTTTATTTTGAGATAGACGTGATCGGTAAATTAGCAAGTGTACTAATATGCCAATATAGTAATAAAGGGAAATCCCAAATATCATTCTCAAAGACTGATTGAAGATACAATGTTCTGGTTGTACTTTAGTTAAACAAAATCCTTGGGGTTTTGGATTGTGGTTTTGAAAAGTAGAAGCTAAAATGCAACAAAAAGTAAATAAAGCAGTTGAACAATTTAAAAGTGATTATGAGTGAACATGATAGGGAAGGTGTATGATTGGATTCATCAACAACAGTAACTTGATCTTGTAATGACTTAGTTCAGTAACACTGAGTACCGACCCTTAAGGGTGTTTACTCCTAAGTACTTAATGAGAAAACCTTTAATCATTCAAATTAATCCCTTCGGTCATAGTGAATTACAGATGAAATTAAGCATTATTTTAATCAATAATATTCTGGTTTCCACGGGGTATCCCTAGGCCTAGGTGATATCTACTATGAAATGCTCACAAGTAAGCATTAACAATGGCAGACAAACCTAAGTGTTAACCACATATCAAACTCAATTTGTCCGAGAGAAAAACATTAAGCACAAAAAGCAAGCAATTCAAATATCATCAATATAAAGTCATTACAAGGTTCAAATCAGAATTGTATCATAAATCCGAATCAGGGACACCCCCTAGCATTGGGGGGAGGGGGTTATCTACTCATAGTAGTAAAGAAAAACATCATACAAAGTGTAGTCATTACAGATCTATAGATGAAATAAGTCTTAAATCACGTAAAGCTCGTGAAAATCTTGATCCACCTTGAAAATTAGACTTTTTCAGCCTCAAAATGTGATTTTTGCCGTCAAAAATCATCCAACCTCTAAAAAATGACTTTCTAGCTTTAAATACTCAAAACTAGACTTTTTTTATGTGATTCTTGGCGCCCATACGCATATGGGGAAGTATGGGAGGCGTATGGGGCGTATGATACGCATATGGCCCAGGGTGAGGCGTATGATACGTGTATGACCCTGGGTGAGGCGTATGATATGTGTATGCCCCAGGTTGGGGCGTATGGGCCATATACGTATGAGACAGACCATACACGTATGGGCAGAAATACCCAATTTTCGGATCTGATACGCGTATGGGACAACTTATACACGTATATGAATTTCGAATTAGCCTTTGGTTCCTTCATAAAAGTTGTAGCCCTTGATGTTAGATTTCATTTGTCGTTGGTCCCACATCATTCAGAGGTACAAAGCTCTAAATATGATTAAAATACTACACACCTATCATGATGTGAAAAGTGATGAAAAATAGACTTTGTGAATCTTTGTGAAAAATTAGTCGCGTTCCTTTTCCGGCCATTTCTTTGACTTCCTCCAACCTACAAAACATGTTAACCTTCCCAAAAAGATAAAAATATCAGGAATAATTAAAACATTGAAAGATACGAAATTAAAGAAACTGACATATAAACCACTAAAACTATATGGAAAATGCAAATAACTCGCATACTTTCACTTGTTAAAATGATAATTACTATAGCTAAGATGGTGACTGATCAAGACGATTGTTATGTACTGAAGCAAGAGATAATTTTGCTTATATGTAAATAAGTATCACGTTTCATCATATTTGAAAGCAAAAACTGTGGGATATACAAGGTCAATCACATTTTTATCACGATAAATGGCTAATTGTTAGTGCTTGGATTCGAATCATTTCAATTCGTGTAGCTTTCACTGCGGTTTATTCATTTGACCGTTGTGACATGTCCTTTAGTAAATACCAAAAAAAATCACCCAGAAATAAACTATTACCACAGTTAACACTATGACCATTGTAAAATTGGTGTTACAAAAGGTTTATTTTGCCGTAGTGCAATGACACTGAGTCCCAATTTTAACAATTGACATATAAATAAACAATGACAAATAATAATAATAATAATAATAATAATAATAATAATAATAATAATAATAATAATAATAATAACAATGTTCATTGTAATATACATTGCTCAAAATATAAAATACTTTAAAATCTAACACTTAAGTGTCCAAAATAAAATACAACACGATAAGAAAATGGCATAAAGAACAAACTCCCATTAACCAAGTACATCAAAAGAATTCACAATGCCCATGCTCTCAACATGGTTTTTGAACACAATGGGCATAAGTCCGTTATTTAGAGGATCGGCTAGCATGAAATCAGTACTAATGTACTCAACAAAAATGTCATTTTTCTATACAAGATCTCTGTCTGTTAAATACTTCAATTCCAAATGCTTAGAACCGCTAGAAGTTTTTTTATTCTTATAGTAGAACACAACTGCACTGTTATCTGTTAGAACAAAATTTGTTCATGACATATATTCCTTGGGTTTTGATGATAACAAAGTATTTAAAGAACAATGATTATATTTGATGCGTGTTTCTTGTATACGGGTTCTAATACTTGTAAATATTTATATACAAAATCTGATATACAAAGGCTCACTTGAGAGAAACTGAAATTGCTAACTTCTGGTGGTGTAGAATCTGAATAACACTTGCTAAGTGATGTTTGATGTAGACTCTGAAGTTGAAGTCCTCAACATCAGAAGAAGCAACATCATTGCCTCTACACTTGGTGAATGTAAATTGGCTTCTAGTATCATTCAGAGTTGGTGAAAAAACTGAAGTTTTCCGTACTGCATAAAGCAAGTTGCATTGTCAAATCAATTTGTCAGCTGGAGTCTGAGTTCACAAGGCTCAAGAAAGGTTGACATGCTTTACGGATATCTACTCTCAACGGCTCTATAGTATAGGATATTTTTGAAGACTCAATGGTTAAACATGTTACACAATGGATCAAGATCTTTTGGTGTATCTGTCTTCAACGACTTTTGTACTATGGAGTAAAGCAAAGTCAACGGCTAGTCTGCTCCAGCTGCTATATAAGTGGTTGAAGGTTCAAAATGAATCTTCAACAAGGATTAACCAGATGAAGGAGTAACAAGATCATCAATTATCAACTCTATCGTGTATGCATATTTTCTATCGTAAGTTGTAATTGTAAAAGCCTTAAGATTTCTTATACATTGCACATCTTAGAAATCTTAAGAGCTTTAGGTCTTTGTTATGGTTATTTCTCGTACCTCTGATATTAGTATCATGTACACCTTATTCTATATTCTACTGAACTTATTTAGCATTTTAGATTAAGCCTCTCTCCAAGATGATTAAGCCATGTAAGTCGCATGTTATGTGCTTGAGCAATGAGAATCTTAATCAAGTGGATTTATTGAGCGGAAGTCTTGTATCATTGGGATACAAGCAATGAAGTATCTCGCCAAGATGCTTGAGCCATGTAAGTCTCATGTTATGTGCTTGAGTTATGAAAGTCCTAATCAAGTGGATAAATTAAGCATAAGTCTTGTATCATTGGGTTACAAGCAAGGAATTCTCTTGCCAAGATGCTTGAGCCATGTAAGTCTCATGTTATGTGCTTAAGCAATGAAAGTCTTAATCAAATAGATTGATTGAACAGGGTGGATTAATTCGTGAAACTTGGAGCAGGAAGGCTCATTTCATGGAACTTGGAGATGAAGTCTTGGGCCAATGTAGCTTGAGCAGGATGGCTCGATTTGTGGAACTTGGAGCAGAAGTCTTGAAACTGAGGGGTTTGAGCAGGAAGGCTCGTTTCATGGAACCTGGAGAAGAAATCTTGAGTCTGTAGGACTTGAGCAATAAGTCTTGGACCTAGGGTCTGAGCAGTGTAAAAGACTTATGCAGAATGCATAAACGATTGTAATCATGATTTGGTTATAGTGAAAATCTCATGTGAATCAAGGGGACTAGACTACTCTCAATTGGGAGGAACTAGTATAAATCTTTGTGTCTTCTGCTATTATTTATTTGCTTTTGTTAACATCCGCTGCTAAGTATAATCAGAATCTGAACACCAATTTAGATTCTGAACTTTGATCAGACGCAAATTAAAAAAATAGAAAACACAATTCAACCCTCATTCTTTTGTACTTTTATCACCTTCAGTTGGTATCAGAGCATGGTCTGTGATTAACACTTAATAGTGGTGCAAATAATGATCCAATAAGAAAAGTATGTATGTTAATGACTTTCCTTCAAGAAGGAATCAAGTGTCACGTGAAAAATATCATACTATTTTTCCTACCATATTCAAAGGGTGATTCCACTGAATTTAAATGATGAAAAAGCAAAATATATTTTTAACTCATTAGTCTTGATAAAGGGTTTTGATGAAGGTCTATCGAAAATCCTTGAGAAATGTATTACTTTAGAAGTTGATGGTGTAAAGATGATCAAGGTTTGAAAATCTCTATCACCAGCTCAGAGGAAGCTTATTGAATATCTTCATAGGTAGTTGCATTCTGGTAGGTACTCTATCTCACTTCTGAGTATGTCAACATCATTGATATGTCTGATTCTCAGACTATCCTTAAGTCCTTGTGCTCAAATTTGTGGGAATCTGTTTTGAAGCTTGTCTAGTTATGCTTCATCTAATCTTTCCAAGCAAAGTCTGAGAAGATTGTTCTAGATTCAAACCTGAGGTCACGATTATTCAAGAAGTTATACTTGAACTTATTGTGCTCTGTCAGTTTGTCTTACAATCTTTAAAGAAAAGAAATAGAATTAGATGATGAAAAGATATCTAACAGATTATCTTTCGCAAATCTTGTTGAAGGATACTTCCTATAGAATGTATGATGATGAGGAATTAACCTTCCTAATCAGAATACTTCTTTAACTGGCTAAATGAAATGTGCCATCAAATGATAGAATAGTAACTTCAAAAGCTTCTGAAATATTAGTATTTCATTTGATTTCCCAAATCTGAAAGCAAGGAGAAACATTACCATAACCTAATGTCAAAAGCTCTTCACTGTTTATTCATTTGAAGCTAACATTAGTGCAGGATTCAGATGAAAGAGTAATATGGCTCTTGCAATCATTACTGCTTCTAAAGAAGCACCTGAGTCCTGAAATAAAAATCAAGTATTGAAGAGAAAGAGATTATGCAAAATCTATCTTGCTTCAATATTTGATAATAAGGAGTCTGTTCTTTAAGGTGAAATCTTAAAATACTTCATTGCTCCTTGATAGAGGATCATCATGGAATTTGTATTAAAGGGTAAGTCTTTGAGAAACCTTCAACTCTTCTTTGTGTTCTGCAAGCAATTACATGATATTGCTTTAATTTGTTTTATGTTATTATCTGATAGCTAACATCATATGGTTCTTTGCTTATCAAGGATTTCAAAGTCTTAATCCAAGACAATGAAATCAATGATTCTGCTAAGAATAAGTTCTTGTTCATACCATGACTTATCGTAGACTGATACTCTGGAATAAATCATGGTACTGCTATCAGAATGTGGCATAAGGCAAAGGAAAACGTGTCTGGACTTACATGTATGATCTCATAGGAATATAAGTATCATCATTGAAAATATCGAAGAAAGGAGTAGAGGCATATTCCATGGTACTTATCAAAGATTGTTTACAACATTTGATGGAAGAAGAACCTACATCCCAGACTCAAGTGCTAGAGGTACTGAGTTTGGTGAAAGAAGTGGAGTCAATGGTGTTTAGACTCTATGGTCAAGTCTGAATACTGATACGAGTCTCACCGAGAAAATAACAAGAAAAGGGTTATGTTATTTTCTAGCTTATTTCTTGATTCAATGAGATATTTGTGTATATGTAAATACAAAGCCCCTGTTAGATTTCGAGAGAAGTTCTTTTGATGAAAGAATCTTCAGAAATCGTTAAGAAGAAACTATAATGTATTTATTTATACTTATTATTTCATTAGCTAGACGATGATCATATTTATGGAAATAGTTTCTTCACTTTTTGTGATGTTACTATTGCTTGTTAGTTGTAAAAGGAAATAATTCAATATTCTTTAAATCACTCATGACTCTTGCTTCAAGAGGAAATGTTGGTTTTGAATAGAATCTTGGAGACTGATGAGTGACAAAAGATATCTTTCTCTAAGTCTAGGTCTACTAGACTCTGATGAATGATAGCTTCTAAAAATTGTCAGACTCTGAGATTCAGAAGAAGATTCTTTACTTCTGATAAAACAGTTTAAGTAAAAGGTTTTCCAAAAACTTTTATATTACTTAAATTTCATAAGGTTGAAAATCATCTGGTGGATTCAGGAGATCTGCTGGATAAGAACCTTTGGGTAATGATGCTTTCTTTTTATATATTTGTTGTCTCTATCCCCTGTCATGTGAAACATCATTTTGTGTCCTTTTTGTGACAAAATTCTTATTCATTTAGATTATTCAAACTTGAGATGAACTCTCTAGTCAATTCTTCTTTGAATCAACTAGTTGTCATCAATGAAAAGTTTGTGGATTTTGATGAGTTACTTAAGTTAGGTTTTAACTTCTGGAAGACTGTGTCTGAACAAAGTTGGAATGGATACTTTGAGATGCTCTGTGATTTCACTTATAAATATCTTGTAAAAGAGTTTTGGATTAATGCCTCCATTGTTGAGATGAATTCTGAGTGTGTTATTCTTTCTAAGGTGACTGGTATTTCCATAACAATAATCTCTAAAGCGATTGCTAATGTGATTAATTGTGAGGAGATTGGAGAAATCCCAAGAACTCTTGTTTGGGAACGATCCATCTAATACATCATTAGTTTCAAATCTTCGTCCTGATGTAGTTGTTTGGAATCAGATTTTGAACACAAACTTACTTCCTAAGGATAAGGATTTAGACCTTGTGGACCCTATTGAAAAGGATATGCTACTACTTCTCAATTCAGACTTGCATATTGATCTTCCTCAAGTTATGTTTGACTATTTGAAGATGATTGTTTCTTCCTTTCACAAGGGAAATATTTTCTTCATTCCTTATGGACGAGTTCATTCAAAACTACTTGTCCAGCAGGGAGTTATCATAAGTTCATAGGTTGATTCGTCTAAAATCTAGAGACAAGTTTGAAGTTATCTATGAAAGATTCTGATGTTAGATTTCTACATAGTTATGCCTTGTAATTGTTAAAACCTTTATATTAAGCAATCTTTTATATATATATATATATATATATATATATATATATATATATATATATATATATATATATATATATATATATATATATATATATATATATATATATATTGTTGTTCAAAAGGATTAAAAGAAATAGGATTAAAAACTCAAAACGTGCAACAATTCTCATTGATAAACTGGAAGATATTACGAATTATTTAGACTTTCTAGTTTGTTGGATTTGCCCTAAGGTATTTCTTAGGATCGATCATCTGACATGTCTAGATTATCTAAATAATCTTGCTATTCTTCCTTGACAAACTTCACTGCCTCCTCTCTCAGTTGATTTATGCGTTTAGACTCTATAAAGTAGTTCTTAAATAGGAATATATCATATGCAAAAAGCATATATTTGGTTGCTTGTTCTTAGATGTGTTTCCTAAGTACATACAAAATTAAATAAAAAAGTAAGTACTTAGGTTGAACCTTGGTGCAGATCTATTGTTATGGGAAATTTTTTTGTCTCTCCACCCCGTGTCCTCACACTAGTCGAGACCCCTTTATACATATTCTAAATAACTTGAATATAAACAATCCTAACTCCTTTCTTCTCTGGGTATTTCCCCAAGATCTATCTAGACACTCTATCATATGCCTTCTTCAAGTCAATGATAACTAAGTGTCAATCATGTTGATCTATTCAATACCGCTCCGTCAGACGTAGCTTCCATAGTTGACCTCTCAAGCCTATACCAAATTGATTATCCGTAGTCTAATATTTTTTAGTCTTCGTTCAATCAGTTTTTGTCATAACTCATATGTTTAAAATCTATATAATTTGCACAATTTTCTAGTTTTATGTATTTTAGAGTTCATGTATTTTATCAGTTGTTTCACCTTATCTTTGAATTATGAATATGCTATGTGTCTTGCAGTACAAGATGGATGCAGTGTTGATCTAGTTAACTTTGGAAATGAGCATATTGGTTCCACGATTCTGCCTAATAATAAGCGAAGCAAGGATTTGGAATATTCAAATCAGCAAAGGCTTCAAATTTCCTTAAATTACAATATCCGTTAAGACGAACCCGACCGATCACCAAGTATTCCAAACCCTAATCATTTTTCAACAGGATTAAGGCTCTCGTACGATGATGATGAGTGTAACTCAACCGTTACTTCTGCTAGTGGCAACATAACTACCATACCTTCTATTAGGGCCGGCCCTGTGCAAGAGCAACAAGCTCTATCGCACAGGCCCCAAATACTAGAGGGCCCCAAATTTTAAGAATTGTAATTTTTTTATTAATATTAATAAATATAAAAAATTATTATAATACAAATTTAATAAATAAAAAAATATTATGATAAAAATTCAATACATATAAAAAATGAGATGGATCAAAGTCAAAATAATTATAATTATAATTATTTTTAATTAATATATAATTATATTTTTATATGTCATTTTTAATTATTTTAATTATATTTAAAAAAAAAAGACCCATTTTTTAAATTAGAACGGAGCCTCCGAATTTATTGGGCCGGCCCTGCCTTCTATCCTATTGTCTCTTGGTGACACTATCAGAACCGAGCTTGATCAGCAGCAAAAAGAGTTGGACCAGTATATTAAACTTCAGTTAATATATAATATATCAATATGGATCTTTGGTTTGGTTATTGTGCACTTTTTTTGTTGATATTTTACTCCTATTCAATTCTTCATAGAAGGAACAATTGTCGAAAGGAGTACGAGATATGAAGCAAAAACAAATGAAATCTCTTGTTACTTCAATTGAGAAAGGTATCGGTAAGAAGCTAAAGAAAAAGATGTGGAAATAAAAAACATGAACCGTAAAAACAAAGAGCTAGTCAATAGAATAAAGCAGGCCGTTGTTGATGCACAAAATTGGCACTATCGAGCAAAGTATAACGAATCAGTTGTCAACATGTTGCAGAACAACCTTCAGCAGGCAATTTCACATGGAGTTGAGCAAGAACTAAAGGAAGTATTTGGAGATAGTGAAGTTGATGACGCTTCCTCGTATATAGATTCTAATAACTTCTTGAACATTTCAGGCGTACTTATGAAACCTATTTACAAAAGCTACCAAGGAATGAAGAATCTTTATTGCATAGCACATGGTTTTAAATTGCGGTTGCGGCTGTAGTTGTGGTTGCGGCTATTGCGCTTGTTGCGATGCGGATTGCGGTTGTTGCGGTATGAATTTATTTTTATTAACATAAAATAATATAGTTTATTATATTTATTAGGTTTTACATGTCATCTATTGTTGTGGGCCGATACGGTCTGATGCGGACAAATGTGGTCGTTACGGTGTTATGATGCGGCCGTTGCGGCGTTATGATGCGGTTTTTAATGTAATTTAGAGTCACACTGCAATTGCAGCCTGATGCGGATGCGGACACTACTGCAACTGCAATATTGCGGCCGCATCAGGTGATGCGGTCCGCAATTTAAAACCATGGCATAGCATGCAAAGAAAAAGAGGTTTGCATGTTGATGATGCCTTGTAGACACTTGTGCTTGTGTAAATATTGCTATGGATTCATCAATGTTTGTCTTGTATGTCAAATGGTAAAAAATGAAAGTTTTGAGGTTTATCTATCTTAATCATATGATGAAGGGTATGTATTTGAAAGCAACAACAATGGAATATACAAACTTGTTTTTCCTGTGATTTATTTGCTAAAGTTTTGTATTCAAGTGAAAGTGTTTATCACCAAGAAAATGAATTACAAACTTGTTTTTCTATATGATTTACTTCATTTGGAACTTGTATAGAAACCATGGGACATAGTTGATTATGTATACCAAATTCTATCATAGTATTATTATCAATTGCTTATGTCTTCATCTCACTTGGCCTTCAATTTATGCTTGTCCATTTCTTGATGTGGTTTTTCACTCTTTTTTTGCATAATGACAATAATAATGATCTCTTACTTAGCAAAGCATAGGTTACTAATTTAGCATTTTAAATGGTTACTTTTAGGCTGCACATTTTTGTAAGATCTTGTTCAATTGTCTAATATCGATATTGTTAGCATGAACATCTTGTTTTGGATTTAAATCCAAATCCACGCAATTGTGTGTAAGTTTCTGATAATTATTTTCACTTTGTTTACCGATAAAAAAAATAAAAATGCATTCATTACAAAATGTAAAAAAAAAAATTAATGGCCTTATAATTCAATATAGACTTGTATCATATCATTGAAAGGTTGTTACATTCATACTACTAAATTTCTACTATAGATAATAAATAGTTAGCCTTGTAATTCAACAAAACTTGGTTTATTATAACAAAGCTTGTTGCTTGCTCAAACATGCCACTACATACTATGAAGCTTTGATGTTGATAAAATATGGGTTAATATGAGGATTGCAATTGGCTACATTTACCTAACAACTATTTTTCCATTATTCATTACAATGTACCGAAACTTAACAAGAACATGTTCGCAAAACCACTCAAGTTCAAGTACAACAAACTTAAAATAATATCAAAGATAAAATCTAACATAAAAATTCATCATTGAATAATATCATATTTCAAAATTTTTTGAAAGGTGAACAAATTTCTTTTAGTTAATCAATTCGCTTTTACAAGTCCCGTACTTGAGGGACTATGAATTATAATATTATAAATTAAGCCTAGCAAAGGCCAATGTCATCGGTCCATTAACTCTCCAACTTATAAGCAACACGAAAAATATTTAAATAAAGAAGGGCATGATCATGTGTCAGACACGTGTGTGAGTTTACCCGTTCTCATTACGCAATGTCTCATAGGAGTGATGTGTTAAGACACATTATTAGTAAACTAACGAGTTTTTCTTAGTCAATAACCAAAATATCTCGGGTCTTATAAGTTAATCACACATCCTATAATGAAGGGATGACTCTCCCCATGCACTCCCGCTATTAGGTCAAGGTTAAGGGACGTGTGGTCAAATTTAAAGGTGATAAAACTTCTCTCGCATGAAGGGGATTAGTTAGGTCAGCAGGATTCACTCTTTAATATATTTTGACCTATAAACCTCTTAAGTACTTGATCGCAAGAAGGGTAATATTTATTATACTCACCACAAATAGAGTTGACGTCCAACATGGGGTCCATTAAAATTGACTTATACCACACTTCATTCTAAAAGAACATAGACGATTGACCCATTCATCGTCCAATGATGGTGTCTTTAACATGTGTATTGGCTTGGTTAGGAGCATTTGGGATCAGGTGAGCGAAGAGTAGTGTCATTATTTGAATAATGGGAATTAAAGACCTTAGTTTAATAATAATATTATAGTAATAATAAGGGATAAAAATAATAATAGTAATATGGTTAGTATTATTATTATTATTATTATTATTATTATTATTATTATTAGGAGTGTTTTATATTATTAATTAATAAAAATTAAGGGAGATAACTAAGGAGAGTAAAACCCCTTAATCTGAATTAGTGAGTTTTAGAGGAATAACTGTATTTTCACGTGAAAAGAGAAAGAACTAGGGAAGGAAGAACAAGGGTGCTAGGGCAAGGATTCTCCACCAATTTTCGCAAGATTTTCTGAACAATTTCGAGGTAAGGGGGGAGAATGGGTTTAATATTGGTGGTATGATCAAGAGAAGGTAGTGGGGAGTCCTTAACCCCGTTGGAATTCGTATGAATATATGTTGTTTTATGAATATGTTGTGCATAAATGAATCTGTGATGAAAATTGTGTGAGTCGAATTGTTGCGGTTCTGAATGGTGTGATATCTTGATGTTGTTGCTGCTGTATGAATGTATATGTTGCATAACTGGTTTTTGTGCAGGTTAAGAGAACGAAATTAGATTTAAGACCTGTAATTTTGATTAGTAACGATAGGTGAAAGAGGTAAGATGAAAAATAGGACCTAAAATTGATGTAGAAACAATTTTAGGACTGATATGAAGTGTAGAAGAGAGATCAAGGTGGAAGGATTCGGACTTGTATAGAAAACTGGAAAATCTGGGTTTCACTGCCCATACGCGTAACAGACTAGTCATTACGCGTATGGCAAGGCGTTACGTGGGGATATGCATACGAAACTCACTTTTGACACGGCCCTCTGCCCGTACGCGTAACAGTACGCGTAGGGAAACTTGGCACTATGCGTACGAGGAGCATTTACGCGTAACTAGATTTGGAAGTGGAATTTTGAGGGAATGACGTCTCTTCTCGTACGCGTAATAGGCAGGGCAATACGCGTATGACAGGGCGGGAGGAGAGGCCTTACGCGTCAGGTACGCAACTGGGTGGGCGAGTGAGCTGGGCAATACACGTACGGCACAAGGCAATACACGTATGGCCAGCGAGAGTGCAGAATTCTGCTGTTCTGCGATTTCTTTCCTGATTTCGCGTCTGATGCAAATTTCTTTTGGTTTGAGAGGTTGGGTATAGATGCCAGAACCTGAGAAATGTGTAATTGGTGATGAAAATAATTAATTTAGTAATTTTAGTGAATTAATTAAATATTTAACTAATTGATGCCAAGTGAGGGATGCCCGATTGTGGGATGTATTGCGGTGAATGGATATTTCAGGTGTGATCAGGAGGATAGTGAGAATGTGTAATTTATATTATACATGTGTGTTGTATGCATATTTATTGTCATGCATTCATGGTGTGTCGGTGGTGATGAATCATTGCTTAGGAGGAGTGTATGTGATTCATCCAAACTCCCGTGGGGAGTGTGGTGGAGATAAATCATTGCCAAGTAGGGGTGTATGTGATTTATCTGGATTCTATTATGAATCAGGTTCAATTGAATGAACCATGGTGTGTTGGTACCACATATGCATTGTGTCAATGTCATAGAGTCACATTGCATTATTGTTTGTTTGGTGATTGGTAAATGAAAATGACAAGGATATCGTGGTGGTGTGTTACTAATGTATGATTGCGTAAGTACTACTCTTATCATGTATTATGCACTGTTTATTATTGAATGTAGTTCTCACCCCCTTTGTTGTTTGTTGTGTCTGTGCTTCTCCGAAAGTACAGATAATCCACGTACTTGAGTGTTCGTGGAGTGCGTGTTGCTTGATCGAGTCTTAGGAGTCGCTCTGATACGTAACACGGGATTTTGGGAGTTTTCATCATTTTTTCTATTCTTTATTTGTTTAGTTACGTATCATTCTTTATTTGAAAATATGGTGGACCACGAGTTATGTGGATTTTTGATGTTGTTGGCAAATTTCCATAATTTGAATAAAACGTTTATTTCCGCTGTTTTATTCCATTAATGAAAAAGGAGTTTCGTTGTTGGTTTTGATGATGTGACATCCTACTATTTGTTGTAAACTCTGATTATTTTTGTATTATATTTTGATATTTTATAAAATGGGAAAGTGGGGTGTTACAATTGGTATCAGAGCAGGTGGGTCCGTCCGGCCAGGTGTAGTAGTGGAGTTTGTCCTTAGAATAGGAGTAGATTGTGTGTTCTAACCGTATGTTGATTTTTGAACAGTCTGGCAGAAAGGAATGATGTTGCTCTTGCTGCTGCTATGCAAGTTATGGAACAAGCGGTAGAGAACACTAATCAGGCCGGGGGTGCGCAGTTCCGCGACTTAGCACAGTTCCAGAGCAATAAACCGCCTACATATGAGGGAGGTATTCTAGATCCTGAGGCTGCACAGAAATGGCTGAAGGCAATTGAGAAGATCTTCAGGACCATGGGATGCAGTGATGCTCAGAAAGTACGGTTTGGTACTCATATGCTGGAGGGAGAGGCTGAAGTCTGGTGGGACAATAGTCGTCAGAGGTTGGAAGCCGCGGGTACTGATATTACTTGGACAGTGTTTCAGGCTGAATTTCTGGAAAAGTACTTTCCGGAAGATATTCGTAGTGCAAAAGAGATTGAATTCTTGGAACTGAAACAGGGTAACATGACTGTTGCTGAATATGCTGCTCGGTTTGAAGAGTTGGTACAGTATTGTGCTCATTACAATACGGAGGAAGCTATGAATTCGAAATGCTTGAAGTTTAAGAATGGGTTGCGTCCCGAGATCAAACAGGGCATTGCTTGTCTGAAGATAAGGAATTATCCAGAACTGGTTAGCAGAAGCAGGATTTATGATAATGATAACAGGTCTCGGATTGCTCATTATAAGGTTGTGAGTGACCGAAAGAGTAAGCAGAGGTTTGGGGGTACTCCTTATAGTGCTCCAGCTGATAAGGGAAAACAGAAAGCTATTGTGGGGAAGAAACCAAAAGAGGGAGGAGTGGTTCCTCATACTCTCAAGTGTTTCAGATGTGGTGGCACGGGTCACCGTGCTAATAATTGTCCGAATGAAGTGAAGAAATGTTTCAAGTGTGGGCGACCAGGTCATGTTATAGCAGATTGTAGGGCCACCATGCCTACCTGTTATAACTGTGGAGAACAGGGTCATATCAGCACTCAATGTGAGAAGCCAAAGAAGTCCCAGGCCAGTGGAAAGGTGTTTGCGTTGGTGGGGACCCAATCCACCAATGAAGAGCATTCCGTCAAAGGTACTTATTTTATTAATGATATTCCTTTGATTGCTATCATTGACACGGGTGCAACCCACTCGTTCATTTATGTTGATTGTGTGAAGAGATTAGGAATTGTGCCGTCTACTCTAGATTAGTGGATGACGATTGAAACTCCGTCTATTGGTTCTGTGGTTACTTCCTTGGTGTGTTTGAAGTGTCCGTTGACTATGTTTGGTAGAGATTTCAGAGTGGACTTGATTTGTTTTCCACTCGGTAATCTCGATGTTATTTTGGGGATGAACTGGTTGGAATTCAATCGGGTTTACATTGATTGCTTTAGGAAGACGTTATTGTTTCTTACTCCTGAAGAGGAAGCATTAGCGGATTATTTGTCTAACAGGGAGTTGAGAACGTTGTTGGAGGATGAAGCTAAGATGTTTGTAGTGTTTGCCTCGTTATCTGTTGAAAGCAAGACCTCAATTAATGAGTTACCGGTGGTGAGTGAATTTCCTGAAGTGTTTCCAGATGATATTACAGAACAGCCTCCGACGAGGGAAGTTGAATTTACTATTGATCTTGTTCCTGGCACCAGACCTATATCTATGGCACCGTACAGGATGTCTGCATCAGAATTGGCAGAGTTAAAATCTCAAATTGGAGAATTTCATGATAAGAAGTTTATTAGACCGAGTGTGTCACCGTGGGGAGCTCCAGTGTTGTTGGTGAAGAAGAAGGATGGTAGTATGCGTCTGTGCATTGATTACCGTCAGTTGAATAAAGTGACCATTAAAAATAAGTATCCACTTCCGAGGATTGATGACTTAATGGATCAGCTTGTGGGAGCTCGTGTTTTCAGCAAAATTGATTTGAGGTCGGGTTACCATCAGATTAGAGTAAAGGAAGATGATATTCAGAAGAATGCGTTCAGGACTCGCTATGGACATTATGAATATGCAGTGATGCCTTTCGGAGTGTCTAATGCGTCGGGTGTGTTTATGGAGTATATGAATCGTATCTTTTATTCCTATCTGGATCAGTTTATTATGGTATTCATTGATGACATACTGATTTATTCTAAGTCTGACAAAGATCATGTAGGACACTTGAGAATTGCATTGCAGGTGTTAAAGGATAATAAATTGTTTGCAAAATTCTCGAAATGTGAATTCTGGTTGAAGACTGTGAGTTTCTTAGGTCATGTTATTTCTGGTGATGGCATAGCGGTGGATCCATCTAAAGTAAGTGTGGTACTTCAGTGGGAGCCACCGAAGACACCGACGGAGATCAGAAGTTTCTTGGGTTTGGCAGGTTATTACCGAAGGTTTATTGAAGGGTTTTCTAATTTGGCGTTACCATTTACTCAGTTAACTAGAAAGAATCAAGTTTTTGTTTGGGATGCGGCTTGTGAGGAAAGTTTCGAAGAGTTGAAAAAGAAATTGACTACGACACCAGTATTAATTCTACCAAGTCCAAGTGAACCTTTTTTGGTGTATTGTGATGCGTCTAAGATGGGATTAGGCGGAGTATTGATGCAAGATGGCAAGGTGGTGGCATATGCTTCGCGGTAATTGAGGGTACATGAGAGGAATTATCCTACTCATGATCTTGAATTAGCTGCAGTGGTTTTTGTATTGAAAATTTGGAGGCATTATTTGTATGGATCGAGATTCGAAGTATTCAATGATCACAAAAGTATGAAGTATTTGTTCGATTAGAAGGAATTGAATATGAGGCAGAGAAGATGGTTAGAGTTCTTGAAAGATTATGATTTTAATTTGAGTTATCATCCGGGAAAAGCTAATGTTGTAGCAGATGCTCTAAGTCGGAAGACAATTCATATATCGGCATTAATGGTAAAAGAAATGGAGTTGATTGAGCAATTTAGAGACTTAAGTATGGTTTGTGAAATTACACCTGAGAGTGTTAGATTGGGTATACTTAAGGTGAATAATGACTTTTTGGATGTAATTAAGGAAAATCAGAGACTTGATGTGAAGCTAGTGGACTTGATGCCTACAGGAGGAGATGATTCTGATAATGATTTTAAAGTGGATAATGGTGGTGTATTGAGATTCTGGGGCAGAATTTGTGTACCGGATAATGATGAATTGAGGAAACACTACGCCAAAAATGATTTTAGGCAGCGCACCTTAGACAGCGCTTTTTTCCAAAAGCGCTGCTATAAGTTAAATAAAAAATAAAACACGGAAATTATGTACGAAATTGTGTAAAAGCGCTGCTAAAAGGCCCACCTTAGACAGCGCTATTCAAAAGCGCTGCTAAAAGGCCTACCTTAGACAACGCTTTAAAAAAGCGCTGCTAAAAGTCCCACCTTAGACAGCGCTTCTTAAAAGCGCTGCTAAAGGCCCATGTACCAAGCACTGCTAAAGGCCCATATTAGAAAGCGCTTTACTCAAAGCGCAGCTAAAGGCCCAACTACAAAGTGAAAGCGCTGCTAAAAGCACTCATTAGACAGCGCTTCACAAAAGTGCTGTCTAAAGTCGTTTAAAATTAAAATTAAAAAACAGATTCTATTCATTCTTTCTATTCTCAGAACTGTTTCTCTTCTCTCGCGAAAAACCCTAAACCCAGAAAAAATCTTCTCTTCTTCTCTCACGCACCTCCGTCCTTTCACGCACCTCCGTCCTCTCCGGCGATTTCACGGTATACTTTTTCTTTGATTGAAGCTTTTTCACGGTATACTTTTTCTTTGATTGATTCGGTTCTTAATTTCTATGCTTAGTTTAGTGTTCATCAATTTAGGAACTCACTCTGTGTATGATTCTGTGTATCAATTTAGGAACTCCCCATTTTCTGACTCTGTTGATGTTGTTGTTCTGACATTGGCTTAGTTGTGAACTTATTCTAAGATTTATTATTTGTGTAATTTTTTACTATTACTAAATTGAAATAATGGTTTGTTTTTAGTAAAAGTGGACCACGTGCATTTAGGGATTTGGTGAAGTTTGGTGATACAGCCATTCGTGAGTGCTGGAAAATGTTATCATTATTTGATTCAATTCAATGCAATGCCCGTGACATTCGTGTATATGTCCCATACCAATAACTCGTACCATTTTTTTATCAAGTAGTTTAGTGGTTAAAATTTTAACTTAAAAAAATGAACATTAGTGTTCTGTTGTCAAAGCTGGCAGAGATTTATATCAGAATAATTGTGAAGTAGCATGGTGTTCCGTCGAGCATAGTGTCGGATAGAGATTTGAGGTTTACTTCAGAATTTTGGAAGAGTTTGCAGGAAGCTTTGGGTTCTAAATTGAAGTTGAGCTCAGCTTATCATCTACAGACCGATGGTCAGTCAGAGAGGACTATTCAGTCGTTGGAAGAGTTGCTGAGAGCCTGTGTGTTGGAGAAAAGTGGTGCGTGGGATACTCATTTTCCACTGATTGAGTTCACGTACAACAATAGTTACCATTCTAGTATTGGAATGGCACCTTTCGAAGCTTTTTATGGTAGGAGGTGTAGGACGCCTCTGTGTTGGTATGAAACTGGTGAAAATGTGGTGCTTGGACCTGAGATTGTGCAACAGACTACTGAGACAATTCAGATGATCCGCGAGAAGATGAAAACATCTCAGAGTAGGCAGAAGAGTTATCATGACAACCGGAAGAAAGACATGGAATTCAGTGAAGGTGACCACGTGTTCCCGAGAGTTAACCCAGTGACCGGTGTTGGGCGTGCATTGAAATCAAAGAAGCTGGATCCTAAGTTTATTGGACCGTATCAGATCTTGCAAAGAGTAGGTGCAATTGCTTATAGGGTGGCGTTGCTGCCTGAACTTTCGAACTTGCATGACGTGTTTCATGTGTCGCAACTTCGGAAGTATGTATCTGATCCATCTCATGTTATCTAGAGGGATGAGGTGCAGGTTAGAGATAATATTACTGTGGAGGCGATGCCGATAAGAATCGAGGATCGCAAGATGAAGCAACTCAGAGGGAAGGAGATACCTCTGGTGAGAGTAGCTTGGGAAGGAGCTGCTGGAGGAAGTGTGACCTGGGAATTGGAAAGCAAGATGCGAGAGTCGTATCCAGAATTATTTCCATCAGATACATTTTCGAGGACGAAAATATTTTAAGTGGGGGAGAGTTGTAAAACCCCATTTAAAATAATTAAATCGTTATGTGTATTTTGTTTTGGTGTATTGGCTTGGTTAGGAATATTTAGGATCAGGTGAGCGAAGAGTAGTGTCATTATTTGAATAATGGGAATTAAAGACCTTAGTTTAATAATAATATTATAGTAATAATAAGGGATAAAAATAATAATAGTAATATGGTTAGTATTATTATTATTATTATTATTATTATTGTTATGAATATTAATATTATTATTATTATTATTATGAATATTATTATTATTATTATTATTATTATTATTATTATTAGGAGTGTTTTATATTATTAATTAATAAAAATTAAGGGAGATAACTAAGGAGAGTAAAACTCCTTAATCTGAATTAGTGAGTTTTAGAGGAATAACTGTATTTTCACGTGAAAAGAGAAAGAATTAGGGAAGGAAGAACAAGGGTGCTAGGGCAAGGATTCTCCACCAATTTTCGCAGGATTTTCTGAACAATTTTGAGGTAAGGGGGGAGAATGGGTTTAATAATGGTGGTATGATCATGAGAGGGTAGTGGGGAGTCCTTAACCCCGTAGGAATTCGTATGAATATATGCTGTTTTATGAATCTGTTGTGCATAAATGAATATGTGATGAAAACTGTGTGAATCGAATTATTGCGGTTCTGAATGGTGTGATATCTTGATGTTGTTGCTGCTGTATGAATGTATATGTTGCAGAACTGGTTTTTGTGCAGGTTGAGAGAACGAAATTAGATCTAAGACCTGTAATTTTGATTAGTAACGATAGGTCAAAGAGGTAAGATGAAAAATAGGACCTAAAACTAATGTAGAAACAATTTTAGGACTGATATGAAGTGTAGAAGAGAGATCAAGGTGGAAGGATTCGGACTGGTATGGAAAACTGGAAAATCTGGGTTTCACTGCCCATACGCGTAACAGGCTATTCATTACGCATATGGCAAGGCATTACGTGGGGATACACGTATGAAACTCACTTTTGACACGGCCCTCTACCCGTAGGCGTAACAGTACACATATGGAAACTTGGCACTACGCGTACGAGGAGCATTTACGCGTAACTAGATCTGGAAGTGGAATTTTGAGGGAATGACGTCTCTGCTCGTACGCGTAATAGGCAGGGCAATACGCGTATGACAGGGTGGGAGGAGAGGCCTTACGCGTCAGGTACACAGCTGGGTGGGCGAGCGAGCTGGGCAATACGCGTTCGGCACAAGGCAATACGCGTATGGCCAGCGAGAGTGCATAATTCTTCTGTTCTGTGATTTCTTTCCCGATTTCGCGTCTGATGCAAATTTCTTTTGGTTTGAGAGGTTGGGTATAGATGCCAGAACCTGAGAAATGTGTAATTGGTGATGAAAATAATTAATTTACAATTTTAGTGAATTAATTAGATATTTAACTAATTGACGCCAAGTGAGGGATGCACGGTTATGGGATGTATTGCGATGAATGGATATTTCAGGTGTGACCAGGAGGATCGTGAGAATGTGTAATTTATATTATACATGTGTGTTGTATGCATATTTATTGTCATGCATTCATGGTGTGTTGGTGGTAATGAATCATTGCTCAGGAGGAGTGTTTGTGATTCATCCGAACTC
Organism: Lathyrus tuberosus; assembly: GCA_022829125.1. Lineage (NCBI taxonomy): Eukaryota > Viridiplantae > Streptophyta > Magnoliopsida > Fabales > Fabaceae > Lathyrus > Lathyrus tuberosus. The sequence goes on from JALAZF010000538.1 coordinate 2,715,089, forward strand.
CCGTGGGGAGTGTGGTGGAGATAAATCATTGCCAAGTAGGGGTGTATGTGATTTATCTGGATTCTATTATGAATCGGGTTTGATTGAATGAACCATGGTATGTTGGTACCACATATGCATTGTGTCAATGTTATAGAGTCACATTGCATTATTGTTTGTTTGGTGATTGGTAAATGAAAATGACAAGGATATCGTGGTGGTGTGTTACTAATGTGTGATTGCGTGAGTACTACTCTTATCATGTATTATGCACCGTTTATTATTGAATGTAGTTCTCACCCCCTTTGTTGTTTGTTGTCTCTGTGCTTCTTCGAAAGTACAGATAATCCAGGTACTTGAGTGTGCATGGAGTGCGTGTCGCTTGATCGAGTCTTAGGAGTCGTTCTGATACGTAACATGGGATTTTGGGAGTTTTCATCATTTTTTCTATTCTTTATTTGTTTCGTTACGTATCATTCTTTATTTGAAAATATGGTGAACCACGAGTTATGTGGATTTTTGATGTTGTTGTCAAATTGCCGTAATTTGAATAAAACGTTTATTTCCGCTGCTTTATTCCATTAATGAAAAAGGAGTTTCGTTGTTGGTTTTGATGATGTGACATCCTACTATTTGTCGTAAACTCTGATTATTTTCGTATTATATTTTGATATTTTATAAAATGGGAAAGTGGGGTGTTACAGTGTCCACTAGGATTACATCTAGTAACAACGACCATGAAACCCTAGCGGAGATACATGCCACTATGAAGGATTTGTTTCACCATAACCAAACTGTCAAATTTAATGTTCAAAACATTCAACAACAACACAATGAAGGTGAACAGGAAGGCATAAAAGTGTTGGACCCCTAACCCCTTTCTGCTATAATCTGGGACGCTTCCATTTCAAACAACTTTAAGTCACTCTCATTGATGAAAACAACTTCAAGTAGCTCTCACTGGTGTTAATAGGCGTACCAAACTTCCTAAAGTACAAGTTTTTTTTGGGACACTCAAGGAGGCCACCTTGCGCTGATATATAAACTTGTATAAGTTCTGTGTGACCACCTACATAAATCTTTCTATGAATCTTATCCCCCAATTCTCAATGAACAAAACACCGTAAGGTGTCCACGATTGATTTATTTAATGTGCACCAGGAAAGTTCAAGTTATTACGAGAATACCCGGCGAGACTCAACGAGACCACCATCAAGGGGATTAACCCCAACCATGAGAAGTTCATATGAACTTTCCAAAACTTACTTAATATGGGACACTTTAATGAGTCCCTCGCTTGAAAACCCGCAAAATCAATTAAGAAGATCATGGTGAGAGCAACGCGTTAAGTAAAAGGCGAAGAAAGTAATATTGAGAAAAAGGCCATAAATACAAAGAAGTGTATGTCCGTGAGATCTAAATCCTCCCATCAATGCAAAAACCAATTCCCATAACCTACTCGTGATAAGCTGACACTTAAACCTCCCATAGGGCCCGGAGAGAGTTACATGCTACTCAGCACCAAACGGGAAAAAATATGGCAATAAGTGTTTCATAATAAGGTTATTCCATAACCTTCAACCCCTAAGCGAGAGGTGTTGGAGAATGAGCCAAATAAGTGGTACAAATATCAAAAATTCAAAGGCCATCATACAAGCGACTATCATCAATTAAAGAAAGAGTAAAAACGCCTCATTCAAAGGACCATTTGAGAAGATATGTACAAGGTACTCCATATAATCGTGGAGGAAGACCACGCCTTTCTGGAGTCACTTGATCAACAGAAAGAAGATGTGATAATTTAGAAAATTGGTGTGTTGTAAAGTGAGGAAAAACCTCCTTTATACATGAAAATTTTTGGTTTAGAAACACAACAATCCATGGGCTTTGGCTCTTTCTAGTCGATTGAAATACCTACCTAACCAATTAGGTTAATCCAAAGCTAGAACCCCTAATTTTCAACGTCACTTAATCGATTAACTAGTCTACCTAATCGATTAGGATGCATTACTCTTGTTCTAATAATTTATATGAAGGTCCTAATCGATTAGACATTCGAGTTTTGCTTTCCTATTTGATTAGAAAGCTTCCTAATTGATTAAGTACTTGCTTGGATTTGTTTTAAGGAGTTTTGATAAAAAAGATGAGAAGTTTGAAATTTGTGTGTGCACCGTCTTAGTACTGCAAGACTTACTCTTGCTTCATTTACATTTAAATGATAACACTACAAGATAAAACACTAATCCATATTACCCATATTATTTTCAATATGCATGACGCGACCATATTACCCATATTATTTGGTGAATAATTTTAACCTAGTATGAGTAGGTTCAACCTTATTAGTTGTTGTATTTTTAATATGCATGACGCGGTCAGTCCAAGCCTTAACTACTTTCTTTTTCACCAAATCTAATATAGAATCTTCCACATATTCCAAAAATTTGGGAAAGTTTGCACTTACAATTTTGAACAAGCGAAGAGAATAAAGATGCATTTCATATAAAAGACTTCAATATAGGTTCACACACCTCCATAAAGGATTTTCATACTTCAGTAAGTTTAATCTCTTTCCCATCTTTATATTTGAGGTCTTTCACTTTGACATCCAAATTGCTTCTTGCTATAACATTTTATTGAGATATGACATCCAACTAGACTTGCCACATCAGATTAAGGACTAATCGCGACATGGTCGTGTTACATCACGACGCGATTGTGCATCAAGAAGCTCTATATGCTAAACTTTTTCCAAAGGATAATAAGTTTATGAATTTGAATTAAAGAGCATTATTTACACACTTTTTATGGAGCCAAAGAATATATTATTCACCATTGGAACTCACATGTCTTTTTTATGATTTATGTAATAATTCATAAACTTTATTATTATGTTTATTTGCATTATGATTATCCAAACACCTCTTTTGTGAGGGATGGATTCTTGATCTTAAGAATAACCTTGTACCCTAGCATGTAACAACTCTGTTAATGTATTGTTCATATGTTATATTTATAATATTTTCACTTAATATTTTTTATTTATTGATTATTGATAAATTGATTTATGATTTACTTTGTGAAACTAGATTAGAATCGATAAATACTTTGGATTGAATATTCTAGTCCCGCCACTTTTCCCACGTGAAGATTCAAGGGTGTTGTCGAATACTCTTAGCATGCCCAGCTAGAACAATCAATTCCACACAGCGCCTCATGTGTCTTTAGAAGTTAGGGGTGTTGTCGGATACGCTTAGCGTAACACCCTAAACCCAAACATACGATTTTAAAATATAATGCGGTGTCATACCCCAATTTTGTCTAGGCATTTTAAACTTTCATCTGCATCTATTTCATTTTGTCATGGAATCACATAAACATTCATAAGTCAAAAGTCAACATAAAAGTCAACACTTCCGTGTTAGGAAATTTGCCTAAAAATTCATGCATCATGGTTCATCATTACAATAATCATTTAATTCATTATCATGATTTTTATTTCACATTTTCATACATAATAATTAAAAGTAAAAGAAAAGTCAACATTGCACATGTTGAAAAAATTGGCTAAAATTGCATTTTTTTTCCTTTATTCATTATAAATTCATGATTATTTGATTTATCATCATAATATCCATTTGAATTTTATTAATCATTTTCATGCATCATAAAACAAAAATCAATGTTTCTAGAAGACCCAAAATATCTCTCATATTACATCATTATTCCATGCAAATATTGTATCATAAGTCACTATTTAATTAGTAAATTTCTAGAAGGCAATCACACCATTCTCACCTCTTTTTCATAATTCATAAACTACCCTTTTTAGAGCCTATTAATAAAATCATTCTCATTCACAAATCTCACCAAGAATCATTTACAAAAATAGAGTAAAAACTTTGCACAAATTCCTCTCCAATTTTTAAGTCACTTTTTTATTTTTCTTTATTTATGTAGGCTTTTAATGTTTATTGTTTATTTAATTTTCTTTGCATTATTCTTGTTGCACTTAATTAGTATCTTAATCATCATTATTTTGCATGAAAACTCTATTGATTCAAAATCAAAAGTTTAAAGTGTTCTTGAACCTACATGAGTAAAAGTGATTAAATGTAAATTAAGTTAATTTTTCTTGCATAATATAGTTGTTGCACGTAATTAGTATCTTAATCATCACCATTTTGCATGGAAACTCCATTGATTTAAAATCAAGAGTTTAAAGTGTTCTTGAACCTTCATGAGCAAAAGTGATTAAATGTGATTTAATTTTCATTTTTTTCGTGACTTATTTTTTAATTATGGGCTTTTCATGATGTTCGTGAGATCGAGTAGATGAGTTTTCATTATTCATTTACTTAATTTCATGAAAAACTGAGCAAATTATGGTCAAAATAAGGATGAATGTTATTGTTGTTCTTGAAGAATACCCAAAATTAATCACAACCATCCATTGTTTTTTTTTCTTCTGATGCATGCCAAGCGCGCCATATGGCGTTGCGGGGCTGCTGCTTGTGGGCAGGGATCCTGTGCAGGATCCCAATGTGAGCTCATTATGCAAGATCAATCTGAACCACTGGATTTGAACAAAGGGAGGGGAGCGCTCAACAGGTTGACCAAGTGCTTTGGGCCTCATTTTGGACCAGACCGCTGTTCCTACCCCCAATTTGCTTTTCGTTATCTTTTTTTTATTGTTTTTTTTTCTGTAGTTGAGATGGGCCTTGGGCCACCCTTTTGTTACATTTCTTTTTGCTAGAGTGCTACTTCTCTATTTCTCTTGCACTCCAATTTATTTTGCTTATGACTTATTTATTTATTTTATTTCAATTTATTATTATTATTATTAGTATTATTATTATTAATTAATTAATTAAAACTTATTTTAATTAATTAATTATGTTAATTAGCCTTAATCATTTTAATTAACAATTGATTTTTTTCAATTGATTAATTAAAATACTTGATTCTAATTAAAAATAATTAGTTCAAATTAAGTTTATTTAATTAATTTAATCTCATTGTTTAATTGTCATATCCTTCATACTCATGCACTCATTTTTCCTATTCTTGCTCACTTAGGATTATACCTATTATCACTATTATTCGCTCATTGTTTAATTATAAATTAAAATTAAACGAATGGTTATATCATTGTTAAATATATTTTATAAGTGTAAAACTCTCGATCCTACGCCAAGTAGGCTTTTCAAAAACCTTGGTCCAATGCCAAATGGACTCTTAAATCCGATTCACTACAAACCACTTTTCACAATTCACTCCGCAAACACAAATCAAACGCTTGATCCAACGTCAAGCTCTTTTCATAATCAAATTCAAAACGACTAATTCATACTTTGACCTTTTCACAATAATGAAAGAAAAAGGCTACATGGGCGAAAGGTCCTGTCATAGTCCTGAGTATTAGGCTCAAGTGGTAATCGCTTGCAAGTCATAAATACTCGTATTTCACTAAAATGCAAACACGTCACCATTTCACAATAAATCGAAAGAAAAAGACTACATGGGTGAAAGATCCAGTCATAGTCCCGAATACTAAGCCCAAGTGGTAATCGCTTGTAAGTCATAAATCCTCGTCTTTCAAGTCTAAAACATACTTAAACAAATCAAACCTAATTTCTCGCCACCGTGCGATCGACAAATTTTGCAAAAGAGCGTTGTTTAGTCTATTCTAATGCAAATACAAACTAACACTTAATCCTCCACCACGAGCAAACAAGTCAATGTTTAACCATTAGAATGTGATCTAAACACCTGTTCGGTAAAACAAACCAACCAAACTGCAGCCTTCCTCAGAACTACGTCGCTTTGAATTCCTCATTGTACCTGAGGATACGTAGGAGTAAGACTCACAATCTTGTCAAGCACCCTAATAAAAAAACTTTTTGTGACCCCTTTCTTTTTCCTCTTTAATCTATAACTCGAAGAAAATAAATGACGATAGCTAACATTTAATCGCAAATCTAGCTAAAAGGTTCCTGTTGAGTACAATGAGCATGAAGGGTTTTAACACCTTTCCCTTGCGTAATCGACTCCCGAACCCGAATTTGGTTGCGACGACCATGTTCTTTTTCTCTTAAGGGTTTTATCAATATTTTCCCTTTCCTTCTTTGGAATAAATAAAGTTCGTTGGCGACTCTGTTCAAATTATTTTTCGTGAGCGCACAAACGCTTGACCGAAGTCCTTCAACACTAGACCAAAGTCCTACAACAAAACTTTGAACAAAACGTTGGCGACTTTGTTCACGTTTTCATAGCATAACAATAAAAACTTTAAAAACATCTTCAATTATCTCATGAAATAGTACTCACTTTATTAAAATCATAAGTTAAATAAACTCAACAATTCGCATAAAACATCATAAAGTAATCTCAACACAAGTGTTACACTATCAGAGCGACTCGTAGAAACTAAACAACACAAAAACAATAAACGAAGAAGACCAACTATGCCATCCTCCAACATAAACATCATCTAATGCTCCTCGGGCTCTACCTAACTATCTGCACCATAGGTATAAAAAACAACATAGGAAACAAATAGGGGGCGAGAATACATTCACACATGTTAATGGTGCATAAATAGTCAGGATAATCCACATCGACATATAATCAATCCACACAATGTACAACATGTAATTATTATGCAATGTATAATTTCTCTATCCCTATGCATATTGTACCATCCCACAACACTGGACCAATGTCCTACAATACTGGATATCAGAGTTATGTTACTGAGGGATCCTTAAACTAGACTGAAGTCCTACAACACTGGACCAAAGTCCTAAGCTAATCTCCGTTATACATGATGCATGATGCTACAAACAAATTCAAATAATCTACATCTGAACCTCCTACTCCCATTATTAATTATCAATCACAACACTGGACCGAAGTACACTCAACATTGGACCGAAGTCCTTCAACACTTGACCGAAGTCCTACAACACTAGACCAAAGTCCTTCAACACTAGACCAAAGTCCTATAACACTGGTTCCTCTCTGAACCTAACACATAACATAACTCAACACTTTTTTATCATAACTCATCATAATAATCAAAATATATTATTTTCTCATCAATATTCATTGACAGCATCAAAACCGCATCGAATTCCTGTTTCCTACTAATCATACCTCATATTGGATTGATTATTTAAAATATCAAACGGAGTCAGAATCAAGCAAATAAATATGTTCTCGAAAGCTTAGAATGTATTTTTTAAGAATATAATTTTTATTTTAGGACTTAATACCACAATCGGTTCAGTTAGATCAAACGACAAGAACTGATAGTGGCACCGAGCAGAAAGTTTCGTTTAAATTCAACATAGCACAAAATTTTTATAGACTTATGATAAAATTATGAAACTCTCTAGTAAAAAATATCATCAAACTCTCTTTCTAACACAACTGACTGTACCCCAAACAGACTTAAAAAAACTCAAGTTACGCAAAAAACACAATGGCCATCACATGACTAAATTTGTCTACGCCTCGGGGTATAAAAATAAGCAAACTGATACTATTTTAGCACTCCTAAAATCAATTTTACCACTTCAAAAGAAATATTATCGCGTTATATTTCTAACACAACTGACGGTACCTCAATCAGACTTACGAAACTCAAGTTATGCCTGAAATAAGATCATCAATCCCCTTCTATGCCTACCTGCAATTTTCTACATTTTCTCCCTATTGAACAGATTTAAAACTCGCCTATTTGAGTTCTAAGTTCTAACCTACCCAACGCACAACAATAAATACAACACTGATGAATATGACTCAACAATCAAGATTTGAACATGTTATCACAACAACATCATGGATTCATCCATATAAGGATGATAACTCTAATTCTTGCCTTATCATAAGGCATCAACAAGGAGAAGGTCAAATTCAACCTTCACCTTATCGCAAGGCATCAACAAAATATATTATCACTTTAATTCATACAAGTTAACCATGGATAATAGAAACCAATAAACATCATAGAGTTATGAACTCACATTATCAAAAGGCATCAACATATATATCACTCAACTCTCGCCTTAAAAAAAGGTGTACCCATCATTTATCCAATCAATATCAGGTTAATAGGAACCTAAAGAGAAATATACAGATTCATATGTGCTCGCCTCATCATAATGCACAACCATTATTCATTTAATCAATTCTGCCTTATCAAAAGGTATCATCAAGGTTATCAAAACAAAGTCAACAATGATCAAATTCAAACTGATTATAATATTATCATAAAAATTGCCACAAACATAATCACAGAGATAAAAGAAAAAAAGAAGATAGGGGTAAGAAACTCTCACTATCCATCTACTTAAACACTCACGCATGAATACTTTCTTTCACCTTACCTTAAGGTTTGAAGATCAATGAACTTTTCTTGACTTTGTGATTTTTCCTCGCTCTCAAAATTCTCCTAGATCTGCCTCTTTCCCTTTCTGCCTCTTTTCCCAATTCCTCAATTTTCATAATCTCCACTTCTAATCCTCACTTTACCTATTATTTAACCTAAAATCCCTATTTACTTCTCTCACCCCTTAATTCTCTTAACACCCTCACTAACTCTAGTTTTATTATTTTTTTAAAATCAAATATTCTCCTAATCTAATAAAATAACAGTAAATCAAATCTCTAATATTTTATTTAAATCTTACAACACCCTCACATTCTACTAAATCCATCCCTCACTCCTTAATTTTATTATTAAATCTATTTCCTCTATTATTTTAATTAATCCTAATTAAAATAATTTCTCATAACACTCAACTATCCAATAATTAAATAATTCCTATTTAATCAAATAAAAAACACAACAACCCAAATTAATATTTAAAATTAATAATAATATCAAAATAATATTAATATTATTAAAATTAAAAATTGGGTGTTACACTAAGTACGTCCGGCTACAACAATCAATTTCCCAGAGTGCACATGTATTTACTGAATTCATGGGTGCTATCGGATACGCTTAGTACGCTCGACTACAACAATCAATTCCACATAGTGTCTCGTGCCTCTTCAGAATCCATTGGAGATGCCAGAGACACTTTGCACGTCTGACTACAATAACCAATTTCCCTAGGGGTGCTATAGAAGATGATTTACACGTTCGAATATAGAATTTAAATACCCCTTGTTAAAGAAATACACCCTTTCACGCGTATCTGGCACACCCTCCCTTTCGTATCTTGCCAATTCAAGGGCAAGCATGGAAAAGCCTAGAGACGTCCACCTCGATCTGAGATATCACCTCAGGGGAATGGATGAGGATCCTCTATCTTTGGTCAGATATGATCCTCTGTGATGTGGAGCATTGTTCAAAGAACAACCACATCTAGTCGGCTTCATGTCCCTCATCTGTAAGTATAATTCGAAACAAAACCATAATTAATCGGACTTATGCCTTATCCATATGAGCGTGATTAAGGCATAGTCACATCTAATTTGTTTGGCATGAAATACTTACAAGTACAATTGCAATCACATTTGCCTAGAGTCAAGATCATATTTCGTCAGTTCAGATCCGACATACGAACACATCAAACTATAACAACGCTTCCTTCACGCGAGCATTTTTCGAGTCCAGCCATATTCTACTACCTCGACATTCCATCAAGGTAATGCGTACAACTTGATACAACAAATGTAATATCCCATATTTCCTTAAATGCTCAATTGGATGTCAGTTGAGATCAACTATGTCCATATGCACTCTATTTTGTTATTTAGAACAATTGGAACTCCTAAGTTCTCTAAATGTTATTAGTCGGGTCCGATAAAGTAACTAGTGAACTCTGAAGAGATAAATTATTAATAAAAGGGACCAACCAATATTAATAAGTGCAAGAGAGAATATTTCGGTAACGTCAAATATTGGTCAATCGGTGTTAGATGACAAAATATCAAATGGAGATATTTTGTATCAATATATATATATATATATATATACACACACACACATATACATATACACACGCACACACACAGACACACAGACACACACACAAATATATATATATATATATATATATATATATATATATATATATATATATATATATATATATATATATAAGAGAAAGAAGAGAACAAAAGAAAGAAGGAAAGGAGAAGAAGAGAGAAAGAGAGAAAGAGGAGGAGGAAGTTGGATTCATCATCTTCATCATTTTCATCTGCAATTCATCCCATTTTCTTCCATAAGGTTCCATTAGTTAGGAACTTGGGGTAGAAATTGGGGAAAAACTTGTATGATTGAGATTAGGTTGAGTGAAATATGTTAAAATGATGAGTTGCATGCCTATATGATGTTATACCATGTTAATTAAGTGTTTGGATGCTATTTCAATATGTGGGTGTGAGTTTTTGGACATGGATGACCTTGTTTTCACGCTGCTGGAATTCTGGATTTCGTATAGGTCGTAGTGCAAGCTCTAGGCGATCTGAGTCCAGCTACGGTCGTTGTGCGAGCTTCAGCAAACGGAAAGTGAGTTGTTCGCTTTGTGGTCATTGTGCAACCATGAACCAAATTCAGTTATGCATGTCCCTTGCCTTGGGGTCGCTGTGCAAACTGAAAACGAGCCAGCCCCGCCTTCTACTCGCTGTGCGACCATGACAGGGTGCAGTTTTCCTGTTTCATGTTTTCTTTATATCTTATGAACCGTAACTCGGATTGAGGCACGGTCGGAAGCATTGGAAAGCTATTCCAATGCTCTACATGATAAATAGTGAAAATATGGAAATATATGTTCAATTATTTGTATAGTATTGGATTGAAATTAATGTGGAATAATATGTGAATGGGTGAAGTGAACACATAACATTGTGATGAGTACCATGTGAATGGTTTGATATTTTGGTGAGGGACTTGGCTCCTAAAGTCCTATTTATTATGATGACCATTTGACTTATGTGATATATTGATGTTTGACTTATTTTCACTATGTTACTATATGTGTTACATGTATGATATATGTGTATATGCATATGTTTGATTGTGTGATAACATGCTTAAAACAATACGAAGATAAATGAGGAAACCTAGGCATAAAACTAGGAAAATGGATTAGAAATAGAAATAGATTGTAAGTATGACTTAGATAACACTAGAGGGTGACATTCATGCTATGATACCTAGGTGTGTGTCATGAATGAATGGTTACCATAGTTGTGAGTAAGATGCGTTGTATGGAACATGTATGGTTAGTGTGTTGTTATGATTAAGGTGAATGTGATCACCTTGTTATTGTCGAATATGATCACGCTTTGTGTATTCATCACGTAGTCAGAAACAAACCCTTGAGATGTGTCATCCCATGAGTTGATGCTTATGTAGAGCTCCTTTGGGATGTACGCACTAATACTTTGGCAAGAGTTCCCTTAAGTGAATGGAGCCTACAGGTAAAAGGCTTGAGATGGGTAGAGTCCCATGGGAAGCAACGATTCGTAAGGTTGATTATATATCCATTAGAATCCGAATCCATTCGTTTGAGTCCCATGTGTATGAATGGATCCTACGGGTAAAAGACTTGAGATGGGTAGAGTCCCATGGGAAGCAACGATTCATGTGGAAAACACCTTGAATCCAAATCCATTCGTATGTCAAAGTATGATATAAGGATCCGTGACCCACGCTAAAGGTGAGGCGGCGGGGAAGTTTACCTTGTTATGGTTCCCCAATTAGTGATATTTTGAGTTGATGAACTCAAGAGACACGTTTCCATACATTGTGAGTTTATGAGATCAAGTCTTATATCCCTTTTCCCTCAACCTGAAAAGGATTGGATTAGAACCTTGTAGAGCCGAGTGAACCTATAAGATAGGGGAACTCACTGAGATTATTATATCACCCAATTATTGTTGTTGTTTTTCAAGTATATTTTGCAGGTTTAGTTTACAAGTGAAGTTATGCATGGATGTTTCAAGGGAAGCCTAGATTATGAGTATTCTATTGTGTTCTGTGTATAGTGTACAATGACGGATATTGTACTTAGATCTTAGATTTGATTGTTTTGGCACTTTCCATATTTTGTACCATAGGTTGTTTCTTTGGTTTAGAAATGGCCAAGTATGTAAATGCTGCCAATAGGAACTTATGATGGTGTCAGTACCAAATAATAACTCTTGTATGATATTATATATATATATATATATATATATATATATATATATATATATATACACATATATTATATGGTGCGTTACAAACATACTCTCAAAAGAAACAGCCATGCACGACTTCACAAAAGACTTAATGTTATTTATACTTTAAGAAAATATCATTCACTACATTCGATAGCAAACTAATTGTGTGATTCACAGGGTTCTAAAGCAAGCTCCAGCTCTTCTCATATTCTAGTCATCCTCGAATCTCAACTGGACAATAACAATCGTTGAGTAAGAAGCAATACTATAACAAAAAGCACAAGTATGCTAAATGTTCAAATGAAATACATATATAAAAATATTGTTTACAATACAAAACAAGGCATAAAGACATAGCCAAATCTTTCAAGAAAAATAAAACAAAGAAAGAAGAACAAAGGCATCTCACACGTTGGCACTCGACTCCAAATCTCCAGGACCACTTTTGTTATCCTTTTTAGAAGCATCAGCCAAAGGATCTAGCTGGTTAAGGGTAATGGTAAGTTCAGGATAAAACCCTTCTGCCTGCTCCAACATTTCATCCCGGACCCTACTAACAACTTCTAAAACACGTTGAAGGGACTTCTGAGATCTATGGTGAAGAAATTTCCAATTCGCTTCGAACGCTCGACGTGTTTTAGACGCATCCCCATAAAGTTTATTACATCATCTATCTCCATCAGCAAGGGAAGCCTTCAACTTCTCTATCTGAGCAGCCAAAGTGGATGGTCGAACATACCGATCTAGCTCTTCCCGCATAGAGATGAAAACATCAACATTCACCCAGAGGTCAACCAATTCCTTCTCAGCATCATGATTTTTCTGCTCAAGGACTTCACACCACTCCCCCAACTTATCTCGCTCCCTGAAAAGCTCATTGGAGCCCAGAACATCTTATTGGCTAGCAACTACAATAGAAACGAGGGATCCGACCCTGAATAGAGTACGTGAAGCATCTATAAAAAGGCTCCACCTTCCAGTTGCATATAAACCTCAGAAGAAATCCAGATCCTCAGAATCCATGGCAGCATTAAATTACTCCGGGGGTGCTAGGTACCTAGGACGGAAGAATAGTAGGAAGCCGATACAAAGGAGTAAGAACCTCCTTCTCGCCACCCTCTGACAAGCAAGCCCGTTTGGAAGAACCTTATTCACCAGGAGTAGATAAACTATCACCCAGACTTTTCTTAGTAGGGGAAAGAAACAGTGAAAGTTCCCGAGCAGAAAAACAAGCTCCCCTGTCACTGGCTGATCCACCTCAGGAGCAATAACTAGGATAGTAGTCTCAACTACTATCGGGGAAACTACTGTGGTAGTCATCCGAGCCTCAGAAGTAGGAGTAGAAGCAACAATAATATGTGTTACCGGTGCCTGAAAAAACAAGCCAATTGTAAGGCCCTGATCGTTGGCAAGTGCCATAGCTTTCCGCAATCGGATCAAATGGTCATATTATCTGCAAGACACAAGCCGCACTGTTAAAAAAGGCGTTCGGATCCCCATTCTCACCAAATAATTTTCATCTCTTTGAAAGATCAGATGCACTAGTTATCACGTAAGTATTGATTTTCCTTTTCAGTTTTTGAAAAGAAAATACTTTTCCAGGAGCGAATCCTTCTTCATATCCAAGCCCTTGAACACAAGCATATAACTCATCTTTCATCCCCACTTCCTCGGGAGACAAAGGAAGAGCCCAGAGTGGTAAAAATGAACTCTAGACCACTACTTTCGAAAACCCCTTCTCCAAGAGCGGGCACTTTCCTCCAGGGCTGAAGATAAGCAGAAGGTCAAATGAGATTTGAAAGTCACAGGTTTCACCAACATTTAACGCTCCCAAAATCACCCAAATCTGGGGCAAAATAGCTAAACTAAGGTACTTAAGGATGAAGGCAGATCAATCCTTGATCCCGAGCTTCATCCAACAAAGTACGAGCTATAGAAAAAGGTCAATGAAGAGCCTTAAGAATGGTTTCCAGGACTTGTACTCGACATAAAGTTGGAACACCTTCATGAAAGCCTGAGCTCCAAGATTAAGCTACAAAAAGGAAATTTTTAGATGGTCCATCACGGCCACCTCAAAATTAGAGAAGGGCAGTCGTATCCTCAATCTGGTGAATAGACACTCATGCAACAAAAGTGAGAAACCCTCAAAAGAGCTGCACACCCTCTCATCCGGACATACCGGTATAATTGGCCAATCTAGGAGAATATTAACTATGATGTCGACATCAGTCACACCATCGATAGAGTTTAATACAGAGGGAGTCCCAATCATTTTGGTAACCACCAAATGGTATTTGTTAGCATTGGGCAGCTCTATTAATCAAAGACGCTTACGGGCTAATACATCAGCTCTATGATGGTCACCGAGAATGACCCAGGATATGATATCGGGCCGCTCATGGCACTCTATATGGTGAGCAATTTTAGCATCACTAGAGTCATGACCACTCACTTCCCGATATGTTTGACAAAGAGACCGACACATTCCCTCCTTTAACAAGCAACCTTTATTTCTTCCTCGGTCAAGACAGGAGGAGGCATATATCTCTCGACAAGGTTTTCACCTCTGTCGAATTTCTCCGAAAACAAAGTCTCTGAAGGATCCTTAGAAAGAACTTTGTTGGAAAGATATTCTCCTGGCGACCTTTCCATATTTGAATCATCACTCAAAAGATGACATCTGATTCAAAATCCTCACTAACAAAGGGGGAGGAATACGATTGAGAACCCATTCCCATTTTTAAAGATGAGGAAACACTACCATCTGAGTCACTCTCGACGATAATAGGGTTACTAGTCACTATAATAAACATGCGATAAATACTTGAGTAAAAGATGTGGTGAATAGAAGGTGCCTTGAAAAATAAGGGCGAAAACACTGAAGCAATGGAGATGGCTCAAAATTCGAAGCTTTAATAGTTTAAAATTATGAACGTGCAACGACAATTACTCTAGAAGAGAAGTGCTCTCAGATAAGAGGGAAGTACTCAAAGAGACAAGGGACACTCAGTCTACGAGATGGATAAAATTTTTCTCTACGATCACTTCACATCTTTATATAGAGAAAGGAAATCGACGATCTCTTCACATATTTTCTCTACGAGAAAGTAATACATAAAGTATTTTGGATAAACATTTTGAATGTTGTATGATATTTATTTTAAAGTAATACACATTTTATTTTAAAAAAACATTTAGATGGATGTTGTATATTATTTGTTTTAAATTACTATATGGGTGTTTTGAATTAAGGAGCAAAACTGAACCTCAAATAAATTTAAAGGACCAAAATGACTTTATACTAAATTTTAAGGATAAAAAAATGAATCCATAAGTAAAACTAAGAGACAAAACATGCTAACAAATTTTTATTAAGGAACAAAAATGATTCCAAATGTCAAATTATAGGATCAATCATGTTCATAACATAACCAAAATCAAATTAACAAATTTCGATTTGAAGTAGGATAACATAATACTAGAAGGATAACTGTTATTGATGCAACTAGTCATTTGTTTCTGGACAATCACAATGGACCCAAGAAATGGATAATGTATTATAGGAGGTAAGACAGAAGCTATTATTAATGAGATTTTATCCTGCCATCTCACAGTTTGATATGACACCCCACATATTTTTATAATGGTAAAAATGCCCTCGCCAAAATTTAACAAAAAAAGAGCAAACAAAAAACTCGGCAGTGCAATTGAAAAATCCGATATGAATTAAAAAATTCAGTAGTGTATTTTAAAAGTTCAGTATGCATTTTTATCGGTTTTAAAAAATAATGAATTTAACACTCCGGATTTTTTTTGATAAATCCAATATGTTTTGTAGTTTTTCGATTTTTTTGAAAAATTCGGTAGTTCATTTCTGATATGTAAAAAAATTGAAATTAACACTACTGAATTTTTTAAAAAATTCGATACAATACCGGATTTTTCAAAAAATCGTTAAAACCTCATATATTTTTTGAAAAATATGGTAGTATATTTGAAAAATTTGGTAAAAACTTATAGAGTTTTTGAAAAATCCGATAAAAACTCAGATTTTTCGAAAAATCTGATAAAAAATCATAATTTTTTTTAAATCCGATTAAAACTCATAGATTTTTTAAAAATTTGATAGTGTATTTGAAAAATCCGATAAAAATTCCTAAAATTTTGAAAAATCCAATAGCGTATTTGAAAAATCTGGTAGTTCAAATCTAGTGAATTTTAAAAAATCTAGCAAAAACTCACAAGATCCCCCAAAAATCTGGTATAAATTCATAGAACCCTAAAAAATCCGGTATAAACTCATGAAAATTTCCAAAAAATCCGATAAAAACTCACGAATTTTCCAAAAAAAACGAAAAACACACTATTTTTAAAATCACTACGCCAAAAAAGACCTTTAGCAGCGCTTTTTTTTTCCTTTAGCAGCACTGCCAAAGGTGGCGCTGCTAAAGGTAAAGACAACGCTTTTTTTCCTTTAAAAAGCGCTGTCTTAGGTCCCCCTATAGGACCCCTTTTAGCAGCGCTTTGAAAAGCGCTTTCGTATGACCCCCATATAGCAGCGCTTTTCCAAAGAAAAGCGCTTTCGTATGACCCCCTTTAGCACGCTTTTAAAAGCGTTGCTATAGGTCCCCCTTTAGGCAGCGCTTTTTCAAAGAAAAGCGCTTTCGTAGGCCCCCATTTAGCAGCGCTTTTTCAAAGAAAAGCGCTTTCGTATGGCCTCCTTTAGCAGCGCTTTAAAAAGCGCTGCCTTATGTATACCCCATGACACCCCTTTAGGCAGCGCTTTTCTTAGAAAGTGCTGTCTTTTATAAAAGTGCTTTTTAAAAGCTTTTATTTTAAAATCAAGGGTTAAATATACAAAACCCCCTGCAATGTTAGCGAGTTCTCACTTTAGCCCCTGTAAATTTTTTTTTAAACACCCCCTCATCTTAGTTAGATTCCCTCAGATACCCCCCAGAGTCCAAGTGGCATGGTAGATTCCTTTTTGACCATTTGAATTAGTCCTTGTTGGCATTTTGAATTAAATTTTACTGGTTGACTGGGTATATATTGTTGCGTTTCACCCGCTTGTAATTGTTAGGGTTTTACTGCGACGGAGGAACAGCTGCGAAGGGCATTCTGATGCGACGGAGGAACATCTGCGAAGAACTTACATACACGAAGACCAACAAATTCGTTCACGAATTCATTTCCGTAATCGAGGGTCGCAATGAGTGAGGTATGTATTTTGGTAAACTTCTTGACGATAAACTTCCACGAATTCATTCTGTTAGTGTGTTTTTTGCTTCTGAATGGTTTTGAAATCTTGATGGGAATATTAGGGTTTTTGATATGTGCTTTTTGTTTGTGAATGATTTTGAAATCTTGACAGGAGTTCAAACCCTTTGATGTTACTTTTCACCATGGGGGTGAATTTGTTAGGGGTAAGCCGGATGAAATTAACTACAGAGGGGGGGTTGATTCGACTGTAAATGGTTTGCTAGTTGCGAACTGGACAATGGATAACATTTTCAAGATGTTGAGTGGGTGGGGGTATAAGGAAGGTTCATTTAGGTTATGGACAAAAGTGTTAGACATTCAAGAGGTATTTTTTAGAATTAGAAGAGATGATGATGCATACGAATTTGCTACATACTTCAGTGCAATGGAAGTTATTGGGGATAAATTTGTGAAAAATGAGAGCTATAGGGTAAGGGTTGAGTGTAAGGCTAAATGTGGGTTTTTAGTCTTATGCTCTAAGGTGGGCCACCAACACACTTTTGCTATAAAAACACTCAAAGACACCCACACTTGTGCTAGGTTTTTGAACAACAAATCTGCAACTTCAAAGTGGGTGGCTAAGCATGTGGTAAAGAGGATGCAAACAAGTGACACAGTTAGGATAAGAGACATCATGCAAGATATAAGGCAAAGCTTTTTTGTGGGTATTAGTGTTGCAAGAGCATGGAGGGCTAAGTTGATTGCAAAGAGGATAATAGAAGGTGATGCTGATAATCAGTATGCATTCATTTGGAGGTATGCAGCTGAGTTAAGAAGGGTAAATCCAGGCAACACACTCAAGATTAATGTTGAAAGACCTCATCCATCCATACAACCAAGGTTTGGATCCTTCTATTTTTGTTTTGATGGTTGTAAGAAAGGCTTTATAAATGGATGCAGACCATTTGTGGGGGTAGATGGATGTCACTTGAAGACCAAATATGGTGGCCAATACTAATTGCTGTGGGTAGGGATGCAAATGATCAATACTTCCCTTTGGCATTTGGTGTGGTTGAAAATGAGACAAAGGAGAGTTGGAGATGGTTCCTTCAACTACTGATTGAGAATATTGGCCAGGATAGAAGATATGTGTTTATATCTGATCAACAAAAGGTACAGGTGGCTTTATTTACTTCCTTGTTATTATGTATTTAAAGTTGTTTATGTAATTAATATGTACACAATTGGTGTTGTGTTTCAAGGACTTGTGGCTGTATTTGAAGAAATGCTTGATAGGATTGAGCACAGGTTGTGTCTTAGGCATCTGTATGCCAATTTCAAGAAAAGGTTTGGTGGTGGATCATTGATCAGAGACTTGATGATGGGAGCTGCTAAGGCAACATATTATCAGGCCTGGGTCTTAAAAATGAATGAGTTGAAGAAAGTAGATCAAAATGCTAGGGAATGGTTGATGGCAGTCCCAACCAAAAGCTGGTGTAAGCATGCCTTCACTTTTTACCCTAAATGTGATGTTTTGATGAATAATATCTCAGAGTTTTTAAATGCTACTATCCTAGTTGCTAGGGACAAACCAATACTGACTATGTGTGAGTGGATAAGAAAATACCTCATGAATAGGTTAGCCACATCTGCTACTAAACTTGATAAGTGGCCACATAGAGTGATGCCTATACCTAGAAAGAGATTGGACAATGAAGTTTTCAATAGTGGACATTGGTTGCCAACATGGTCAATTGGTGAACAATTTCAAGTCACACACAGTTTCAATAATCAAGAGTTTATTGTTGATATTGCCAAAAAATCATGTAGTTGTAACTTTTGGGAATTAGTGGGAATACCATGTAGGCATGCTGTAGCTGCCTTGAGCTATAGGAGGCAAAACCCTGAAGAATTTGTGGATGAATGTTATACAAGACAAAGGTTTGCCCTATGCTATGGTTTCCTTTATATGTAGAGGAAAGTTAAAAAGGAGCAACCTGTTGCTGCTAATGCACAAGGAGCCAATGCACAAGCTGCTAATGCAGATGCCAATGATAGTGGGCAAGGAAGTGCTGCTGATAATGCACAAGGATCTGCTACTGATATGACTCAAACTGCTACCCCAACTAATGTTGTTTCTGATGTTTCCCCTAGTGATGCAGTTTCTGATGCTGCCCCAACTAATTCTATGAAGCTGACCTAACCACCAACTGTTATGAGTCAAACTGGATCGTGTGTTGTTGATTCATTTAAAACCAAGAAAGGAAAGAGACCAGTCATTACAAAGAGAAGGTAAAGTGAAAGGATCAAACTGTCTTGGTTCAAAAAACCAATTGTGGGAGAAGGATCTAGTGAACAACCAATCACACTACCAGACAGTGAGGCCAAAGCAAGTTCAAAAGAGTCTTCCCTTAGATTGCAGACTAGGTCTATGAAGACATGGAATTCCAAGAAAAAGAGAGACTGAGTGTTATGTCTTGTATTCTCAATTTTAATTTGTTGTCATTTTGTTGACTTTGCCAAAGTCCTAAGTACTATGTGTCATTTTGTAGAATTTTGTGTTATTTTGTACTATGTAACAATGAAGTACTAGACACATGCACCAAGTGTGCTTTCTTTATGTATCAGACATATTACTTTTGAAGAATTCCCAACTGTGCAACATGAATTGCAGAATTTTGTGTAACTGTTTTTGCTTTACAATGGAAGTAATTTCTGTAACATACAACTTACATTGATAACAAACAATTCAACTTAAATCAAACATTAACAGTGAAACATAACAAATGTTTTCATTGATAAGAACAACTCAATTTACATTGCTACATAACAAAATCTTTCACTTATAACCACAACTCAACTTACATCAAACTGTAACATTAAACACCTAAATCTAAACTGAGTTTAACAACAACCATGACAGACATTCCTCTAACATACCAACTTAAACAACTACTATGCCAGTCCATGCTAAACAACTTCTATGACATACCATCCTAAACAAGTACTATGACAAACCAAGTGCTATGTATCAATTCCAACCAACCTAAACAACTAAATCAAAACAGACTTTGTTACATGGACATAAACAATACTGCAAAGATCAACCATGACAGACCAAGTACAATCGACATCCATAAATTTTTCCTCTTCTCCATTAGAATCTTTCTTTTCAATTTTTTAGTCTTGATAATGCTTCCATCTGCACCATACTTCTTCAAAACTCTGCCTTCAATTTCCTGAGCAACCTCATTTGCAAATTATCTCAAATAACCCTTTGTGCCTTGACAATCACAACATCTTGCAAAATCGTTAACAAAATCGTCCCACACAAACAAACCACAACCATTCTGCAAATTAAATAAAACCGATGATTAAGACATGCACAGTGATTAACAAATCGAATGAACACATGGATTTAACAAGATGAATATCAACTAACCAAAGAATTTCGACATTTCCAGAATTTTCTGCTAGGATTTTCAACTGTGTTTGATACAAACATCTTCATCGTATCATTGCAACCACATCTTGGCAAACTCTTTGGAAAATTCCCCCCAGACGATGATGACCTGCTACCACCCATGTACACGACGACGGCGAACGAAGAAGATAGAAAAATGGGAGCCAAACCCTAACAATTTCAAGGGGGTATTTGTAAACGCATAAATGTATACCCAGTCAGCCATTAAAATTTAATCCAAAATGCCAGCATGGACAGATTCTTATGGTCAAAACGGAATCTTCATTGCCACTTGGCCTCTGGGGGGTTTTCTGAGGGAATCTAACTAAGATGAGGGGGTTTTTAAAAAAAAAACTTTGCCAGGGGCTAAAATGAAAACTCGCTAACATTGCAGGGGGGTTGTGTATTTAACCCTAAAATCAATTATTAAACCTGTATAAACCTGTATAATTTATCAGAATTCATAATCATTCATCACATGGCCTTTGATACCATTATATGTCAACACATAGGCCTTATAACATTATAATTCAACGATAGGCCTTTATACGATTAAAATTCAACACATAAATGGTAAACACCATTATATATACAACACCAAAATAACCATTACATATATATATATATATCTCAATACAAACTATACAACACGAATTCTATACACCAATTCGAAACCTTATACACCATATATCCATCACCTATATACACAACACCTTCCATAAACCTAACACAATTTCTAAAACTAACAAATTCTCATTTCAACCATGTATTGACACCAATTCTCCTTTATTTCTTCCAATTTATCTTTCGTGTAGGTGGCACACTTGAATTCATCAAAATACTACATTTTACATAATATGCATGATTTAGTTAAAATTAATTAATTAGATGAAATATCCGATAATAAATCTTAAAATAAATCATAACTTATATATAAATTCATACCATGGTTGGAATCTCTATGTGTTCCAAAAGAATAATTTCTCTCATGAATCTTAAGACAAAATAACCACAATCGATACCATTACGTTGCCGAGGACACTACACATAGAAAAAAAGTATTAATAAGTATCATAGATGACTTGTCTTATCAAGTAGCATTACTATTATAATATCAAATCATACCTCCACTCTTATCCATGTAATGTTGTTTACTTTGGTCTTTGGTACTCGAGCTTGTCGTTGTGATCGGAATATTTGTATGGATCTATCATAATATAAACGAATATTTAGAACAATCTCACATAAATAAAGAAATACACACGCGGATATTTAAAACAATTGTATCACTTACGTATCAATCATTTTCTTCATCTCTGGGTATTTTGTTTGATCACCCTCTAGCGAATCCAGATAATAGACTATTTCTTTTATCGGATTAATCGCAAGCAACAACCAGTGTCCACTGTAAAATTAAACAAAAGTATAGACGAAAATGTTATACACAACGTAAAAAAGCAAAAGATTATAATAAAGGAAGTTACGATGAAAATCTTACCCATGTCCAGTATTATATGGTAAAAGATACAACTTCTCTGTATCAATGTTGGTCATAAATTCACCTACTAAGTGATCTTTGACCGCATCTGTAGTTCGATTGATTAAATTTGCATTGACACAGTTGGGAGACAAAAAAGGAGTATCTTTCAGTCAACTGACGTGGGAGCATCAATTTTTCATACAAGAACCTGAAATAAAAACGGATTATAATAAATATGTTATTATATTTAACATTCTAATATTCATTGAAATGAGTAAATAAATTGATCAATTAAATAAATAAAATCGATGGATTACCTGATGTATGAATTCATAACACAGACACCTAATTCAAAATGTGTAAATATCTGATCAAAGTCTTCTTTAGCAATTGTTTCTGAATAGGCAAACCCAAAAGTACCTGCTTCCATAGGTATTTCACGGATACCACCTTTCATCAAATCTGTTATGCCTACAATTGTTTCAAGGCACAACCGAAATCGAGAAATAGATGCAATTTTTGCCTTGGCTACTACTGGCTTCTTGTTCTTGCTCCCTTGTTGCATCTCTTGTGTAGGAATCTGAAAATCATATAAGTCATAAACTTAGTAATCAAGAAGCTTTTGAATTCGGATCACAGAATTAACATTTTCGATGCATATATATATATATATATATCATTGTACCTCTTTTTGTGATGCAACTGACTCAGTTTGCACACCAATCCGTTTATCTTTTGATTTGGATTTTGTAGGAGTCTAACAATGTCATGTAAATAAAAAGTTCATAAAAGTAAGCATAACATAACTTATATGCAAGTAAAACATTTGAAAACTAAAAGGTTAATAATGGTTTTCAACATACTGAGTCATCTATGACGATGAGGTTTGACGACCATGCAACATACGACCCTATTGCGTCCCCCACCAATGTTGCATCTGAAACTTCGTCAGGTATAGGTAGTAACGCATCCCTCTCTAAAGCAATATCAATCGAAACCTTCAAAAATCCAGCAGGGAGCGGTCTAGTGTGAAGGACGTCTCCGGGAGTGTTATGCACTTTTCCCTTGCCAACCATTCGATATGTCGGTGCCGATAAATATAGCTGACAAGGTGAAATGCCCTAAACAAAACAAAAATAATACGAAATTGTTATTATGCAATGATGTTAATATAAAAAACTGTACTAATTTAATAAATATAATTACCTCCGGAATTTTTTGTTGACAATTGATACTGGCCTTGTCACTAGTATCTTTAAATTCTGAACCGCGCCTTTCTGACATATATCTTTCTTTATCCTGTTGCAGTTCACGAACTTGAGCTCTCAATTCTTCCAACGTTTCCATCACCTCTCTATTGCTAGGATTTTTTTGTCTTTGAACGCTTATAAAATGAAGATGGAGTGACTCCAAATCCCTTACCCCTCACGAGACCAGAATACTCAGGAACATTTAATACTCGACTCAGAATGCTCCTACAATCCTGGTCTTCTGTGGCAGGTAAGGACTGAGATAGAGTCTCCTGAAATTCAATATTAGAGCCATGCATAAATATATTAGATAAACAAGAACTTTATATCTAATTAAACAAATAACGTTATACTTACACATTATTCAAAAACTTGTTGAACACCTTCAGTAACAACTCCATCCTTTCCCACACGGACAACCTTCCACAAAACATGCTCTGGAACTGATGTTTCTTCACTTTTCTCCTCTGCAAGCTACACATTAAGTCAAGAATTAGGATGAATTATAATACAAAAAGACCATAGCAATTATATATACTTACGATTTTTTGTTCCAAGCGTGCATATCCCAAACGTCCTTTCTTGTATGGATACGCGGGGTTCGAGGCTCTTTGACGATTAACGTCACTCACAACCTGCATAAACAACTAAAAGTCATATCAGAACACATGTAATAACTACATGAATATTGTTCTGGACTGGACCAATGGCTAGAATTGGCCAATCCGCTTCTGCTCCAGAGGGGCCCAAACTGCCTAAGCCCAATCCACAGAGGGGCAAAAGTGACATTCCTGCCCCTACACCCGGGCAAGGAACACAACGTCAATCCCCGGTTCTAATGCCCGTTACGCACGGCTTCCTCGCTGCCCGAACGTCAATGGCCAGGTGTTCGCAACTACGTTTATGCCCGACATAACGGCTAGTTCATGGCAACCTGCCCGTCACAACGGCTAGTTTGGGCAGTTACCTATTCTTCGGGAAAAACGGCTAGTTCACCCCAAAAATAGGACCGTTGGCCACGCGCTGGGGGCTCTATATAAACCCTCTCATTTGAGAGGGTCAGGTATCACATTTTCACCCTAAGAATACACTTTGTACTTGCCCCTTTTTCTCTGACCCTTTCTTACTTGAGCGTCGGAGTGCCTTGCAGGTACACCCCCTTTCCTCCTCAACAGTCCGAACACCCAGCACGTCCAGCGACCATCGTCTACCGAGCACCTTGCCATCTGACGACCAGCGTGCGTGGATCTGATCGAATACTCGAGATCAGTGGCGCCGTCTGTGGGAACTCCTGGTTCTCCCCTTCTTTCTTTCTTACTCGGAAACTAAAGATCAAAACATACTTTCATTAATCCACCCACACATGGCCGCTCAGAACCCCGCAAAAAGTGCTGATGCTACAGTTCTTATCCCCGTCAATAAGGTGGACGTTAATGGCAGTTCGCTGTTACTTTCTGATCCCCGTTTCCTTCGAGACGGGGCCACTGCTTCTCCAACTCCTCCTCCCACCGAGCAAGGAGAAAAACAATCACCGTTGGGGGAGCAACCAATTCCTGGCCCCCCAGCGCTGATCTAGCCGTCGCAGCCCTCCTAGATGCTGTCAACCGCACGAACCTCCTTATCTTGCAGCAATGCGAAAGGATAGGAGCCCTCGAAGAAGCAGCTCTTCCAAGATCTTCTCCTCCCAAGAGGAAACACCAGAAATCAAGAAGCCCGCCACCTAGGCGCCGGGAAGACCGTATGACGAGGCCCGAACCACTACGCGTTCGCAAACGCGACCAGATCTCCCCGCGGGACCAGTCGCCACCAAGACATAAGAGAACGAGGCAGGACGGGCATTCTCCCCCGATCAGACATCGTGATCGGCCACGATCGCCCTCACCTCGCAGAGACCGCCGCGGCGAGCGCAGACAACGGTCACTGTCGGCTTCAAGTTTGGACAGTGACGACGAGCCTCGCGGCCCGTTGTCCCGCAGGATCCTGGCCACCCGTCTCCCCAAAGGACTAGAGAAGCCTCCGTCTCTAGGGACTTATGATGGAACCACGGACCCAGACGAGCACATAGAAAACATAGATGCTCTTCTGGACTACCGAGGTGTATGAGGAGCCATCAAGTGCCGCCTGTTCCCGACCACACTCCGGAAGGGAGCAATGACCTGGTACAAACAACTACCCGAGGAATCCATCACCTCCTGGAGGCAGCTCGGGAGGATCTTCTCCCGACACTTTACCGCATCACGACGCCATCCTAAGACTGAGGCGTCCCTTGCAGCTATTGTACAGGGGAGAGATGAACCCCTTCGGGACTACATTGAGCGGTTCAACAAGGAAGCCGTCCAAGTGCCAACGACCGACGACATGAAGAAATTCCTGCTCGAGCAGGGATTACGTCCTGGCTCAGATTTCGCGAAAGCCATCGGCCTAGACCCACCAAGGAACCTCAACGCTCTCCTCCACCAAGCCCAGTCGCATATACAGTACGAGGAGAAGGTCGCTGCCCACTCTGCCCGGGCTTTCCGTCACCAAGAAGGGACCTTCTAGACGGTTCCACGACTATACCCCCCTCACTACCTCGAGGGAGAAAATCTTGTCCGAATGTGCCAACTCAGAGTTCAAATAAGCGGGGGTCCGTTTCCCCAAACAGCTGCCGGCCAGGTCAGGTGTGGACAAATCCAAGTATTGCCGCTTCCACAAGAGCCACGACCATACGACGGAAGAATGCATCCACCTCAGAGATGCCATAGAGATCCTCATTCGCGACGGCCATCTGAAGCAGTTCGCGAAGAAAAAAGAAGCTCCCCGGCAAGAAACCCAGGAGAGCAAGAAGGCGGCTGAAGAGACTCCGCCCTCCGATGACACCAACGTACAGGTCGCCATGTCCGTGACTCGACCAGAAGACTTCTGCATCCCTGACAGTCTGCCCGCTTCCGCGTTCCTCGGCGCTCACAGCCTGTGGGAATCCTTCCCGTCGGCCATGGTCATCTCCGGTGGCGGATTCAACAAAATCACGGTTGGTTCGGTCAAAAGGAAGTTCGATGAACTGATCAGTAAGAGCGCCAACGAAGTCACCACACTGGATACCACTCGCAAAGGATCCTCTCCCATTTCCTTCTACAAAGAGGAGCTCCTCGGCGGGTCACCGAACTCAAGCATCCCGCTTCTCATCCGGGCAAGGATGGCGAACTTTGACGTTCGCAGGATACTCGTGGACCAGGGCAGTTCAGTTGATATAATGTACAACCACCTGTTCGAGACACTGCAGTTGGACGACTCTCACCTTACTCCATACGTTGGATCCGACCTGCAGGGATTCAACGGAGCAGTAACAAGGCCTCGAGGTTACGTAGAGCTCGTCGTGACTTTCGGTTCAGGAAAGACAACCCGAGCAATCAAAGCACAGTTTCTGGTAATCGACAGCCCGTCACTATATCAGTGCATTTTTGGAAGGCCAACCCTGGCAGAGTTGGTTGCAGTGCCTTCCACCGTACATCTCAAGATGAAGTACTACACTTCTGAAGGGATGGTCGCCACCCTCCACGGCGACATCGAAGCTGCCCGTCGATGCTTTGAAGCAGCATCAAAAGGATTGAGCACAATCTCAGCGAAGCCGAGGACATCTGGTCGCCCTCCTCTGTCCAGCAGCTCCGAGTGGCCAAAACCACTCCCCCAGGTCGAATCCATCGACTTGGACAGCTGTTTCAACGAGGAAGATCGCGCCAAAGCCCCGACGACTTTGGGTAGCCAGTCCCACAACAACGGCCATCTCCTGCGCCCCATACCAGATGGCAACTTCGAGATCGTCCCGGTCGGAGAAGACCCCCAACGGGGAGTAAAAATTGGAGCAGACCTCCCCGACCTGGCCAAAAGACAACTAAAAGCGTGCCTCAGGGAGAACGCAGACTTGTTCGCATGGAGCGCTGCTGAAATGCCAGGATTGGACCCCTCCGTCGCTTGCCACCAGCTTACAATCGATCCGGCCATCAAAGCCGTTACCCAGCGCAGAAGGAAACAGTCCCCGGAGAAGATGGAAGCCATGGAGAAAGCTGTTAAAGACCTTCTAGAAGCTAGGTTTATTTCCGAGGCCAAATACACTACGTGGCTCTCAAATGTTGTACTTGTAAGAAAAAATAATGGCAAATGGAGAATGTGCGTTGATTATATTGATGTTAACAAGGACTATCCGAAGGACGCCTACCCCCTCCCCAATATAGATAAGCTCGTGGATAACTCAGCAGGTTTTAAGCTGCTATCGTTCCTCGACGCCTACTCGGGCTATAATCAAATCCGATGGCCGCGAGCGATAAAACGTACATGGCCTTCATGACCGAATCGGGCAATTATTACTACAACGTGATGCCCTTCGGTCTGAAGAACGCCAGCGCTACATACCAACGAATGATGAACAAAGTCTTCCAAGGACAAATAGGCGACATGCTCGAGGTATACATGGACTACATGATCGTCAAGTCCCACGAGGAACTAGACCATGTCGCCCATCTTCGAACAATTTTCGAGCAAGCAAGAAAATATCGAATGCGTTTTAACCCAGAGAAATGTACGTTCGGCGTACGGGCAGGTAAATTCCTTGGTTTCTACCTAACGGAACGAGGAATAGAGGCTAACCCCGACAAATGCCGGGCATTCTCTGAGTTCCTAACGCCCATGTCTAAGAAGAACATCCAGTCCCTCAATGGAGTACTCACCTCGTTGTCCCGCTTCGTCGCAAAATCCGCCCAACACGCCCTTCCTTTCTTCAAGCTCTTGAGAAAAGAAGCCGCATTTGAATGGACCGAAGAATGCGAGGCGTCCCTCCTTCACTTAAAACAAGCTCTGTTGAAACCGCCCATGTTATCGCGGCCAGATACCGGGGAAGTTTTATTCCTATACCTCGCTGTCACCGCCGAGGCCGTGAGCGCTGTTCTCATCCGCGAGAATCACGCCGGGCAAAAGCTCGTATACTTCACGAGCAAAGCGTTGCAAGACGCGGAGTTACGATATCAGCAGATAGAGAAGGTAGCACTGGCCCTTGTTAACGCCGCCAGACGACTGAGGCACTATTTCTTGGCCCACACGATCGTGGTGAGGATGGATCAACCCATCAAGCAGTTACTGGGGCGGCCAGACATGGCCGGTCGAATGCTCAAGTGGTCGTTGGAGTTGTCCGAATTTGACGTCCGGTATGAAAGCAGAAAGACTCTCAAAGCACAGGCCCTGGCCGATTTCGTGGCAGAAGTAACCTTCTCAGACTCCTCGCCCCACGAAGCAAACACATGGACCATCTACGTAGACGGAGCATCCAGCTCGAGCGGCAGCGGGGCAGGAGTCATTCTGGAGAACGACGAAGGGACCATAGTCGAAGCGTCTCTCACTTTATCCTTTCCCACGTCGAACAACCAGGCCGAGTATGAAGCCTTCCTCGCTGGGTTACACCTAGCCGAAGACCTAGGGGCAGAAGAAATCGTCATCTGCACGGACTCTCAGCTCGTAGCCCACCAGGTCTCCGGGGAGTATCAGGCCAAAAATGACAGTCTGTCTGAATACCTCTCCCTAGTTAGGGAAAAGATGTCGAAGTTCAGGACGGTAGCAGTAAGACATGTTCCTCGCGAACACAACGTGCGAGCAGACGTCCTATCCAAACTAGCGAGCACTAAGAGGAAAGGCGGAAACAGGTCAGTCATCCAAGAGATACTTCCCCGATCCAGCATCGACAAGGGGCCCTCGACCCTACACGTGCACGCAATCGGGGACACCGACTGCTGGATGACGCCCGTGTACAACTACCTCACCAGGGAAGAACTTCCGGATAACCCCAAAGAAGCCAGCACCATCAGACGAAGAGCTTGCTCGTACGTCATCCTCGAAAACAAACTTTACCGAAGGGGTTTCTCCATTCCGCTACTAAAGTGCATAGAGGAGGAGATTGTCCCCCACGAGAAATCCACGAAGGCATTAATGCCCAGCACCTGGGGGGAAGGTCCCTTGCCCGCAAGGCCCTCCGGGCAGGATATTACTGGCCAACTATGCAGCAAGATGCCAAAGAGCATGTGAAGAAATGCGACAAATGCCAACGGCACGGGGATATGCACCTAGCTCCCCCTAACGAGCTGAAAAGCTTGACATCCCCATGGCCATTCGCCTGGTGGGGCCTAGACATCCTAGGACCCTTCGTGACAGGGTCTAGCCAAAACAAATACCTGATAGTGGGCGTAGATTACTTCACAAAATGGATAGAAGCAGAAGCCTTAGCAAAGAAAACAGCACTTAACATTCTACGCTTCTACAAGCGGAACATCCTTTCCCGTTTTGGGATTCCCCAAGCAATCGTCACGGACAATGGAACACAATTCACGGACAAGAAGTTCCAAGACTTCGTCGCCCATCTCGGAACAAAACAACACTTCGCTTCGGTCGAGCACCCCCAGACCAATGGGCAGGCGGAAGCGGCCAACCGTGTCCTCCTTCGTGGCCTCAAACGAAGACTGGACAAAACGAAGAAGGTCTGGGTCGAGGAGCTCCACAGCGTCTTATGGGCATATCGTACTACTCCCCAGTCCACCACCGGGGAGACGCCTTTCCGCTTAGCATATGGCATGGAGGCTGTTTTACCTATCGAGATCCACGTACCGTCCAGGAGTACCGAGTCACCTCTAGACGAGGAGATGAATAACGAAGAGATAAGAGAAGAGCTCGACCTCGTCGAGGAAATCCGGACAGGAGCAGTCCTCCGCGAAGCGTCTCTTAAGAAAAAAATAGCAATCAGGCACAACGCCAAAGTCTTACGACGAGAATTCGACGTGGGCAGCCTGGTCCTGCGAAGAAACCACAAGGACTCTCGCGATGGAGGCACTCCATCGACCATGGAACGCTGAGAAACTTAAGCAATACTACAGCTAAAGTAACCTTAGGCTTCCTCGTATCAAGAGACCACCTAGCGGTCATCATGCTCGCCCAGGTACAAGCGACGCATGCACACAAAGTAGAATCCCACTCAAACAAACAAGTCGGAACTCTGCTCGTCGGCGGTCCTCGACCGAGCACCGCCTTCGCCCAAGTACCATGATTGGCAGAACCCCAGCTCGCGATAGGACGTTCGCGCCGCGACCTCAGGCCTCAATCGCGACCTGAGATCCGCAACCTCGCCAGGACCTTCCCCGGCTGTTCGCTCAGTTCCCCGCATTGGCGAACTCACACGCAGCGGGCTACATTCCAAAAGAAAGCTCCACTAACGGACACACCCTCCGACGGGCAGTCATACACACACAACTAAGATAAAGTACAACAATAATGTAAAGTACAACAAAAATTGTATAAATATACCATGCATTAAATAAAAAGGCCACAAGGGCAAAAAAAACTATGCGTATTACATAAAAAGGGGGCCATACCCCCCCAAAATCAAATAGATTACAAGTTAATCAACGGAACGCAGGCCTGACAAAACACAACAACATTAAAACAACACGAGTCCTCATCCTTCCACATGCTCGGTCGCCTCGGGCCCGGTCTCCCGCTCCTCCGCGGGCTGATCTTCGGACTGAGCTTCGGGGGTGTCGAGAACCAGGCCTGCGGGTAAGACGATGCGGTCATCTTCCACCCGTGCAAGGTAGTGGATACCATCGGTCGAAATATCAAGCCCGGGGTTCACCACCTGCAACTGGGCCACTGCACTTTCAAAAGACTCCGATGCCACAGCAATACCATCCTCCTCGGCTTGCAGTATGCTGGCGACCAGCTCAGCCCTAGTTTTCAGCACCCTTATCTCGTCGGGTTCATCAGCGCCCGGGGCACTGGCCGCCATCAGCTCCTTGTTCAAGTCCTCCGCAGCCTTCTTCTCCGTCTTCAGCCTGGTTACCTCCTCCTTCAGCTTAGCTGTCTCCTCCTCGGACTTCCTCCTAGCCTCGCGAGCACCCTTGACTTCTTCCTTTAGGGACGCCTCGGAGGCCCGGGCAGCAGTGAGTTCAGCCTCAAGCACAGAGTCCCCTTCCGCATAAACGGTCGCCATTTTCAGCATCCTCACCATGGCGGAAGCATCCTGGGCCACCATCGCCCTATTACTCGCTCGGTCCATGTTTCCGAGGTTGACATAGGAGTGTAGGACAATGACGAGTATTTTTTGGAAAAAATGAAAAATACTACTACAAATTAATATCATCATGTCATGCATGTATGCATGTCTTTGATAGCTTTAACAATATCATTTGTCTTTTGTCTGTCATTACTATCTAGGAATAAATTTCATTGCTATCAAACAAGGTTAGTGAATTTTCTCCAGTTCACTTTTTCAAGATAATAGTTACTGAAAGTCTTGATCAAGGAAAGCTTGTAAGTCTCTTATTTAGATTCTTTCTTCATACTAATATAGTTTATGTTTCTTCATCTTAATCATGTTATGTTGCTTGAAGAAAACCTTAGAACATAATAAAAGGATATATGTAACATAAAACACATTCTAACTAACAACACTCATTTTCTATAAAACAAAACAAGATACTAAGTGTCAATATAATTTCCTATACTGTAACTTCCTATACTATAACAACAATCACAACAATCAAATCTAAAAGAGCAACAATCAAAACCAACAGATGAAAAATTGATAATCAAAGAAAGAAAAAGGCAAAATGCAAACAAACCTGTTGCCACACAAAAAACAAACCTGCTGCAACACAAGAAGCAAACAAACCTGTTGACATTTAATAAAAATTGTATTTAAAACAATAACAAACAAAAGAAACTAAACATGCTCGGAATTTTAATAAAAGATGCTCAAGAACAAACTCAAGAACAAACAAAAGAAACTATATAGCAAATTGTCAACATTGTATAATCAACATTATATAATCACTCAAGAACAAACTCAAGAACAAACAAAAGAAACTATTGTATTTTTTAGGCTAAATTACCTGCAGGGTCCTTTAAGTTATTTAATTGTAACACTTTGGTCCTTTATGTTTGTTTTACTTCAAGTAGGTCCTTTAGGTTATTTTAAAACATCAAGTTAGTCCCTTAAGTTATTTTTGTAACGCTTTGGTCCTTTTTTTAAAAATCTCCGTTAAAATAAATTGTAAACTCATATACCTTTTGAACTGGTTTTTCGCGCTGATCACAAATATGTAACTAGTTTTGTGTTTGATTGTGTATTTTGATCGGATCGATGATTTTTTCATTATGTATTTCGTCCATTTTTAACTAAGTCTCATGAATCGTAACTTGTTTGATAAATTGATTGCATATTCATGATCAGCGCGAAAAACCAGTTGAAATGATGTATGAGTTTGCAATTTATTTTAACGGAGATTTTTAAAAAAGGGACCAAAGCGTTACAAAAACAACTTAAGGGACTAACTTGATGTTTTAAAATAACTTAAAGGACCTACTTGAAGCAAAACAAACATAAAGGACCAAAGTGTTACAATTAAATAACTTAAAGGACCCTGCAGGTAATTTAGCCTAAAAAATACAATAGTTTCTTTTGTTTGTTCTATTTTTATTAAGTTTTGTTAACAACAACATAAAACAACTCAACAAGTTTCTATTTGATTTGTTTCAAAATCAACATAGAACAAATGCTAAACAAAAAATGAAATGGAAATGGAAATGAAAAAAGAAATGGAAATGAAATGAAATAAAAAATATACCTTGCACACAGTGACAGCCGGAGAAGCAGTGACGGCGAGCCGAAACAGCGACGGCTAGAACAGCGACGGAGGATGATGAGTGAACAACGAGCGAGAGTGAGAGTGAGAGCGAAAGTGAATAGTGAGCGAGAGTGAAAACAATGATAGGGTTAAAAATTAGAAATGATTTGTTACTGGTTTCTGCGTTTTAATTTTTACTAAAGCACCTTTAGCAGCGCTTTTAGAAAGCGCTTTTGTAGGCTGGGCTTTAGCAGCGCTTTCAGAGAAAAGCGTTTTTTAAGGTGTGTAGTGAATTTGGCCTTTAGCAGCGCTTTATGAAAGCGCTGCCTAAAGTATGGTATACCTTGGGCCTTTAGCAACACTTTTCAAAAGCGCTGCCTTATGGTAACCCTTTAGCAGCGCTTTTCATAAAACGCTTTCTAAAGTTCACCGGCCTTGGCGCTTTAACAGCGTTTTTCAAAAGCGTTGTCTTATGTCCCCCATATAGCAGTGCTTTTTTCTTTCGTTTTTTATTTTTTTTAGCGAAACATATAGCAGCGTTTCTGTCAAAAAGCGCTATCTTTGTTGTGCTGCGAAAAATCATTTTTGGCATAGTGAATGTAAAAAATCATAAAGGGTATTATGGTAAAAGGACCCTCATGTGGGGATGTCAGGTCAAACTGTGAGGGTGGCAAGATAAAATCTCATTATTAATCCTTAAGGTGCCAATGACGTGGCATGCCTTGGAGAGTGTTTGTAATGATCTCTATTAAATGGTTAGTAGTGAGAGAATGAAGGGCATCTTGGAATTTAGTTTAGTTTGTTAGAATGGACAATTAACTTTCTCTATAGGGGCTAATCCTGTGGTAGTATGAAGCTTGTATTTCCAGTGTAAACCCTTACTTTTCCTTCAAGAATATTGAATTCATCTCTCTAAATGTTGTCTCGTCCTTTGAATTTGCTCTATGATTTTATGGTTTCTAACAAATTCGTCCAACCTGCTAGATTATGTTGACAGGATCAATGGATGCCACCTAAGAAGTCACAACAAGTAGAGATTCAAAGATGGAAGCTAAGATCAAAGCACTAGAGAATGAAATGACATAAATTCGCTCCACTTTGATGAACATATAGAAGACGGTGAAGAAGAACCACACAAATGTCATCATGTTGCTTAAGAAATGCCTAGACAAGTCTTTGCGGGTCAAAGAGGAGTGTGTGTGTGAGGAGGGCTTGTCAAAGAAGGAACCAAAGAAGTAGTAATGAACGAGGTGAAGACGTAATTCTCAAAACCATCATTTTTCAAACTCTTCAACAAAGCCCTCACAAAGTTCTGACAATCTATTAAGAAGGTTGAGCTACCAATGTTTGCCGGGGAGGATGCTACGAATTAGATCTCGAGGGTTGAGGTTTAATTTCACGTTCAAAATAGCACACCTAAAGTTAAAATGAGTCTGCATGAGGTGTGTATGTAAGGCACCACAATCTATTTTTCAATACACTAGCAGAGGATGAAAGAGAGCTCACATGGAAGCAATTGAAGGATGAGCTTCTAGGTCAGTATGGAGGACACAATGATGGTGATGTATATGAACAACTATCAGATCTCCGACAATGGGGTACGATGGATGATTATATCAGAGAGTCTAAGTATCTGACGCATGGTTTTAAATTGCGGCTGCGGATGCGGTTGCGGTTGTGGGTGTTGCGATTGCGGTCATTGCGGGTGTTGCGATGCGTATTGCGGCTGTTGCGGTGTGAATTTTTATAAGGAGATGTTTGAAATACAAAGTTAAAAAACACTTACTGTTAAGTTTTTTCATTACATAATAAGTAAATTGAGTTTTAGGATTCTAATATTTTAATTTTAAATGAAAATACTTGAAGAAACATGATTGAAATTATCTAATGTGGTTCCAAACATAGCTGAAAGCAATGTTTTCAAATCACACCGCAATTGCGGTCCGATGCGGTTGCGGAGGCAACCGCATCCGCAATATTGCGGGTGCAATTGCAGTTGTGGACCGCAATTTAAATCCATGATCCGACGACTCAAACTCCCCGCCTTCCTGAAAATCAGTACATGAGGTATTTCTTCCCTGATTTAAAGATGGAAATCAAAGGCAAGGTAAGGAGCCTCACTATGTTAGGGACGATGACACATGCACGACTACTACGGGTGACAAGAGCAGTAGAGAAGAAAACTAGAGGTGACATAGGGTTGGGTCAGAATCACAACTCCAAGATTGAGTTTAATTTTAATTCCGAGTCATATGGTTTGGGTCGTAATATTGGATCGAATTGTGTCTATATGAAAGGAGAGAATGATCCAGGATCCATGTTCCAATGGGAGTAATAAAGTTGGTCTAAATGGGTAAACAATGGGTAAAACGTCCCAAGATAATAAAAGAATGAGCACCCTATATGAGGGATCTTACCCATTTTTCATATCTTGAATTATTCGACCGAAAACAAAAAGGCTTGTGTTATAAATATGGTAGGCCCTTTCATATAACGTAACAATGTTCTGACAAATTAGAGTCATGATGGTAGAATAAGGAGATTATGAGGATATGGGTGAGAAATTATTGGCAGTGGAAATGGAGGAAAATAAGGTTAAAGAGAAGAAAGAGAATTGATGATGTTGGGCCTGTGTAACTTTGTTGTAAAAACAATTGGAAAGCCTTAAACTACAAAGTTGAGAGGGTCAACTAAAGGTATCCCTGTGCTAATTTTGGTAGATAGTGGAGTGTCCATAATTTTTTTCTTCTCATAAGCTAGGTCAAAAAATGGGATGAACATATGAAGGAACTTAGGATTTGAATGGGTAAATGGGTGACAAAGTATCAAACATCCAACAGAGGCAAGTGTAAGGAGTTAGAGATGAATTTGGAGTAAAATTTTTTTGTTGATTCACATCTGTTTGAGTTGGAAAATATGGATATGATTCTTGGAATTTAGTGGTTAAAGACTTTAGGTGATACCATTATGAATCAGACTAAGTAATCAATGAGCTCTTAGAGTGGTCATAAGTGGATAACACTACACAATTTGGATGGGCAAGGAGGAATAAATGGTAGCTTTACAGAGAATTTTGAGGAGGCATTGTCACTCTAAGATAGGGGAATTAGGAATATTGGAGACCACAAGGGCACTGAATGTATATTTGCATGATTTCACTGCTATGCAATAGAAGGAATTAGAAGAATTGATGAGCAAGTTTGAAAGGGTTTTTAAGGAACCAACATGCTTACCACCGAAAAGAGATGGTACACATGTCATTACCTTGATAGATGGACAAGGCCTAATCAATGTTAGACAATAGTGGTACCACATCATCAAAAATATTGAGATTGAAAGGTAGATCAAGGAGATGCTAGTCTGGTAATACTAGTAAAAAATAAGGATAAGTCTTGGATAATGTGTATCTATTATCAAACCCTCAACAAAATTATTGTTCCAAAGAAGTTCTCAATTCTGGTCTTAGAAGAACTACTTGATGAATTGCATTGGTCAAGGTATTTCTCTAAAGTAGACTTGAAATCAGGTTATCATCAAGTGTGTCAAAGTTGAGGATATCCATAAATCCGTTTTGCACACCCATGAAAGACACTAGGAGTTCTTAGGCATATTGTCTAACCTCATAAATGCACACTTTTTAAAGTTTGATGAGTGAATTTTTCTGCCCTATGTTGAGAAAATTAGTTTTGGTGTTTTTTTAATGAAATTATATATACACGTCTCAAATTTTGGGTATGTTCACTACAAGAAAACATCAGTTTAGCCATGTGATTTTGCTGGGTGTTTCCCATAGTAAAAAATAAAAAGAAATGTATATTTTCTCAAAATGAAATGGAATACTTGGGTCACCTTGTAACACCCTTATTTCCCCGCGCATAATTATACAATAAAATAACAGTATTCACACAATCAAATAGGATGTCACACATTTTCTTTTGAAAACATACATGCCTTGTAACACTTTATCAAATAAAAACAACAATCAACACCTTCACTTAGGGTGTCTTTCATGCTCACCTTCACTTAGGGTATCATCGCAGTGAAATTTCTCATAATAAAGCATGCATTAACTAGATCATTTAAAATTCAAATGCACTTTATGGCATAATAAAAATCATAAGTGAAATCTCCTAAAAACATAGAAATAGCAAACATGAGAGTATACAACAACTCTCTAACGAAAGATTAGACAAAAACTCGCAAATGTTTCCCAGTGTTACATATAAGAGCATGCAAACTAAAATGCGTAAAGAAAAAGAATAAGAAACAAACTCTCTCCATCCTTCCACTCTAAGCAGCTACTCAGTTACTTGCTTATCTTTTTCCCAAAGAGGAACACATACCATAAAAACAACAACAAAGGGGTGAGAAATCACAAACAATAATAACAAACATATACTGCAAGGTAGGATAATAACACACCATCCTCTACACAATTTCATTCACAGTATATTTCTTCATAATCTCATACCCAAACTCATTAACTAATCACAACTCAACAATTATACATATAAGTCATTATGCAATGCAACTCGACTATGGAACTCTATGCATATGCATGTGGTACCAATTCAATATCCGATTCTCTCTAGAAACCAGGTCCCAATATCTGAAAACCCATGAGCCTCCTCTCTGAACTCCAAGCCCCCTCTCTGAGCTTGGGAAAAGCCATTAGTCCCCTCTCTGAACTAGCAAACATGCCTCTTGACACAACTCTTATGATGTTTGATCATATCATCAAATCAATGCGTTAAGACCCATCTCCAATCTTAACATAAATTCATTGACAACTCTAGTAACCCCCTCTCTAGATTACATCTCAATCATAATCATAAAATGCACAACATCATATAATTCAGTGCAAATCAAGTATTCAATCAATCTCCACAATTAGATTATTATTCATACATGCAACAACACAATAGTAATAACTATCACCTAAAACATAATGACATCATCACGCTCTCAAATAACATGACAACATCATTATAAAAATATCATCATAAAGTAGTTTATGGGGGTAGCTTTCCGTGTTAGCTTTCCAATGCTTCAAACAGTGTCTCATTTGGACTTAAGGAACGAAAGTTATGGACAAAATCGTCAAATAGTGAAACAAAAGACAAAACAAACATTCTGCCAGTTTGGAGTCGATACATAACATTTATGAGTCGACTCCCAACACTTATGCAGTGACTCCCAGCATGTATGTAGCGCTACATACTGTATAGTTTTTGAAAAATTCTAATTTCGTTGGTTTGGAGTCAACTCCAAGCACTTATGAGTCAACTCGAACTGTTGTTTTTGCCTAAAAACATGTTATTAACGTATTTTGAAAGTATTTTATTGTTATCAAACCATCCAAACACTTCTTAACATAAAAACCACTTATTTCAAACATCTATTTTCTTAAATTAAAACCCCACTCTTATTAAGCTCTAATTCTACCAATTAACATACCAATTCAATCACCAATTCATCAAATCACATCTCTAAAACCTTCATCATTGCAACAATGGTAGAAAACACACATATATACGCAATACAAATTTTCAAACATCAATTCACACGAAATTTACATCAACATAGTCATGAGAATATCACTTCTCAAGAACAAACATAATTATCATAATCATCATCCCTATTGGAGGTTAAGGACTCCTCTACCCTACCCCTCATGCATAAGCCCTTATTGAAGGTTATTCTCCCCCTCACCTTATATTTTTCTAGCAAAATTCTTCAAAGCTCTTTCAACGAATGATCTTTCTATGCCCTAACCGTTGTCTCTTCCTCTTTCTACCAAATTCTATTTTCACGTAGAAAACTCTCTCAACTCCTTACTATCTTTTTTATTAGTAACCTAATCTCACAATTAGAGACTTTTAGCATCACCCTCACTTATCCCCCTATTCACCAAAATACCCTTATAATCTATAATTTTATTTTAATAGCAATACTACTGATACTCCTTATTTTCTATTATTCTATTTTCTAATTTTAATTAAATAATTCCGTTAAAATACTATTATTTAATTATTAAAAGTAGGAACTAATAATTCTAGCCCACCCCTACCAATCTCTAATCACTCTCCACACTCACACCTCAAGGCCAAACACCCCTGACACCATATTAATTCAATTGGCACACATAATAATTAAATTAAATTCCAATAATTCAAATAATTTGATAAATCAAGAATTGGGGTGTTACAACTCTCTCATACTTAAAGAATTTTTGCCCTCGAAAATTATCTTAAGCAAACAGAGTCAGATACAACTCCCTCATATGCCTCTCTAGCTCCTAAGTCACGTTTCCACTAGTAGGTCTTCCTCAAGCTACCTTCACCAAAGTAATCTTTTTACCATGCAATTTCTTCACTTCCTGATCCTTTATCTGTATGGGTGATGCCTCACCAGTTAGGTTATCTCTCACCTGCACATCATCCACTTGAACCACATGAGACACATCGGAATGTATCTACTCAACTGAGACACATGAAACACATCATAAAGATTAGCAAGCGACAGTGCTAAAGCAATCCGATAGGACACCTCTCCTATCCTCTACAAAATCTAGTATGGACCAATGAAACACGGAGTGAGCTTTCGAGACTTGAAACTCAAGTTTTTTCTTTCTCTTATCATGGCAACTCTTCTAGCAACTCTGCGAAGCTCTCATCTTCTCTTGAATCACTTTAATTTTCTCTATCATCTCTTGGATAACCTCAGGCTCAATTACAACACTCTTTCCCGATTCATACCAACACAAAGGTGTCCTACACATTCTACTATACAACGCCTCAAATAGAGCCATTCTGATACTCGAATGGAAACTGTTGTTATAGGTAAACTCTATCAACGATAAAAATCCATCCCAAACACAACTTTTCTCGAGTACACAATCTCTTAACAAGTCTTCTAAATATTGGATAGTCCTCCCCATATGACCATCTGTCTGTGGATGATAAGTGGAACTCAACAGAAACTTCGTACCCAACGCTTTCTGCAAGCTCTCCCAGAACCTTGAAGTAAACCTCAGATCTCTGTCAAATATGATACTAGAAGGAATACCATGCAGACTGACAATCCTCTTAATATACATCTCTTCTAGTTTCTCCAATGGATAATTAAGTCTCATCAGAAGGAATTGAGCCGATTTAGTCAACCTATTGACGATGACCCAAATCATATCACAACCTTTCACTGTCCTCGCCAACCCAGGCACAAAATCCATCAAAATATTGTCCCATTTCCACTCCGGAATAGACAACAGCTGCATCAAACCCAATAAATTCTGATGCTCCACCTTTGACTTCTGACAAGTCAAACATGCATACACAAAACTAGCAACCTCCTTCTTCATTCCTGGCCACCAAAAGATCCTCTTCAAGTCTTGATACATCTCAGTAGCACCGGGATGAATACTCAAGCTACTTCTATGACCTTCATCAAGAATACTCTACTTAAGCTCTGGCACATTCAAAACATACACATAGTCTCAAAATCTTATCATACCATTCTCGTTGATTTTGAAATCACCACCTTGACCTTGATTGATTAAAGTTAATTGATAAACCAATTTCAAGTCCATCTTCCAACCTTCTCTAATTTCTTCAAGAATACCATTGGTAAGCTTCAACATACCTAACTTCACACTCTGTGGCACAACTTCACAAACCAAACTTAAATCTTTGAACTCTTCAATTAGATCCAACTCTCTAGCCATCAACATTGACATATGCAAAGTCTTGCGACTCAATGAATCATCTACGACATTTTCTTTACCAGGATGGTAACACAAACCAAATTCATAATCCTTCATAAACTCAAGTCGTCTTCTCTGTCTCATGTTCAACTCTTTCTGGTCAAAAAGATACGTCTGACTATTATGATCACTATACACCTCGAATCTTGAACTAAACAAATAATGTCTCCAAATCTTTAACACAAACACAAATGCAACCAACTCTAAGTCATGTGTCGAATAATTCCTCTCATGCGCTTTGAGTTGCCTTGAAGCATAAGCTACAACTTGACAATTCTACATCAACACACCTCTAAGACCCATCAAAGAAGCATCACAATACACAACAAAAGATTCGGCCAAACTCGAAAAAGTCAGAACAGGAGTCGGCGCCAATTTCTTCTTGAAGTCTAGAAAAATTTCTTCGCGCAAAGCATCCCAAACAAAAGCTTTACCTTAGAAAAACCTTAAATAAACCTACAATAAAGCACAAAAAATTGGGAGATCACAATCCATTTCCTTGCCTTTGGCTTCTAACTAGGCTAACATCACCAACACTTGTGTACCATCCCTTACTGACTCTCTTATTTTCTGAAATTCTAGCACTATACCACATGTTTAAATTGATGTCCTCACATCAGAACACAATGTTAAGACAGATGTTACAACATCCTTTATTTGACAGATAAATAAAATAAGCCAGGCTGAAAATAAAATGCAGAAACATAAATAACATAGTCAATTGGTAACCCAGTTTGGTGCAACATCACCTACATCTGGGGGCATCCAAGCCAGGAAGGAAAATCACTATGATAACATTAGTTCAAAGCTAAACTCACCCTTTTACAACTTCTCGCCTAATCATTACCTTATGCAACTTCTACCTAGAAACCCTCTAGATATGAGATCCCCCTCTCACTTCCTAATCAGTCGTAATCCCAGTGATAATACCTCGAGAAATAAAAAAGAAGAAGAACACTCTTCCAACTACAATACTCGGTTTTGCTTAAAAGCTTCAACCAAGAACAATACACTGTTGCTTATAAGCTTTAGAGTGGACAATTAATAATGAAAAATCAGTCTACCATAATGTATCAAAAGATACAAGGGTGACATACAATTAACATATAAGAGACTCTCAAACCTAACACTACAAAACCTCCCCTTATTTTACAAAAGTTAAAGTCGTATCTTCATTAGGTTTAAGCCTGCTTTAAATAGCCTTCTGACCTTGTGGGCTTGGGCTCTTGAAGCGCAATTCATCAGGAATCAGCTTGGAATCATAAGCATAATCTCCTGCACAAAAATATGAACAAAAATACAAAGTTTCCTAAAAAGGCTCATCGATCCTTTTTCAGAAAACCATCACAATCTGTCAAAACAGAAGTTTCCGTAATATCCTTCCTTGGATAGCGCATACGTGTGAATCAGAACACACTAAAAGATCACACTCAAAATACCAAAATAGCCATGCCCTAACTATCTGGTATAACATCTCCTGGAACATGTCACAACATCATGCAAAACATGATGTCTAACTTTCACGGCAGAAAATCTAGTTCAAGATCTTGCTAACAGCATGTTGTTTTACCAAAATGCAGCTAACCCAAAAGTCACATAACTTACAATTCTCCCCCTGTCACAAATAACTAATACTCCCTCTGAAGGGGAAAACCCAAAGCACAAGACATCCAAACCTCAATTGCCTTATGTCATACCCCAAATTTTGACCACTAAGATTTCCCATCATTGTGAAAATCATCATCACAATATGGGGGAGCCATCTTGCCTCATTAGTCTCCCCAAAGATGGGTGAGCATCCACTGCAATCAAATTTAGGGTTTCAAGCCCTCTCAGAGCTTTTGACAAAGGATCAATCAAGGAATGACATGATCTTCAACTTGTCTAACCTCTCAAACATCCACAATGGATCAAAAGGACTCCCACTTCAAGGATTAAGCACAAGGCTGCTCCCTTCTAGGTGGATCAAGTCTCAGGATCGCCAGTGTCACCAAATTAGGGTTTTGGTCGACCAGGGCCTCCAGATGAAAAATTTCATCTGGACACAAGCCAAAGATCCAAAAAACAACTTAATATACTCCATGGAACCTCATGGACCCATTCATCAAGTTAATTTTGCCTCAGGGGATGCATTCATAAAAAATCAGGAATTAGGGTTTCTTGACCTAATTCACCCCTAAGCTGACTTTTGGGACAAATCATGAACGAAGACCTCAAGAGAGGATTTGAGGGTCTCTAATGAACTATATTGATCCATTTGGGACAATGTATTGATCTAAGAAGCTTGAGCAACAAGTCTCAATTTCATCTGCCCCACAATTAGGGTTTCGCGAGGAAAGTCAACTGTAACTTTGACTTTTGACTAGGACATGCTCCCAAACCCTAGGACATGCCTCAATATACCCTATGACACCCATGGAACATGTCCATCAAGTTTGATTTAGGTCAAGGACATGATTTCCTGAAGAATTGCACAGTTTGGAATTCATCTGATAAAAAGTCAACTGTGCACAAAAGTCAACTTTGACTTTTTGAGATTTTTCACCAAAATGGATTTTTAACCCTAAAATGATGTTAATGTATGATTTGAATCATCATTCATCAAGAAAAATCAAGAAAAGTTGGATAACTTGTAAAAGGGGTAACCATAAAAACTTAGAAAATTTTCTAAGTTAAAAATAAAGTGGCTAGGGTACCAACTTTGAAGGATCATAACTCCTAAACCGCAAAGCTATTTTTTCTCATCCAAAGATGGATTTGTAGCCCTCATTACCCTCTACAAAAACTTCAACTAGACCTAAGTCCAATTCATTAAGGATTTTAAGTTATGGAGTGATCAAAATGACTGAAAAGTGAAAATGTCACTTTTTCCAACACTTAGTGAAATTTTCACTAAGTCAGAATCTGCCTTCACTTTTTGCCAAATGTAG
Organism: Lathyrus tuberosus; assembly: GCA_022829125.1. Taxonomy (NCBI): domain Eukaryota; kingdom Viridiplantae; phylum Streptophyta; class Magnoliopsida; order Fabales; family Fabaceae; genus Lathyrus; species Lathyrus tuberosus. Next base: position 2,758,976 of record JALAZF010000538.1, read on the forward strand.
GGGGATTTTTCACTTGGATTCAAAAGAGATCAAAACTAAACATGTTCAAACAATTGTTATATCATGTAAGGGCTTTCCAAAATGGCCAAGAACATTGTCAAATTCCATTTGGGTCATGAGATATGACATTGGAAAGTTGCCTTGCTGAAATCTGTCAAAGGCAAGGCAGAATTTGCAATTTTGCTCGATTTGCTAAAATCAGCCAAATTCAAATGCTCCTATCCACTTGGACACATCTGAGGATTGAATCTAAAGGGGACAATCACTGAGCCAAGCCTCCAAAGTCCATGGAACAAGAAATAACATGTTGAACCTAGAATGGCCAAAATAGGGACAAGACTCCAAATTTGGATTGGAGCATTCAATGGAAGCATCAAGGTGGCATGGACTGAGCCATTTTCATTTGAATTCAGTCAAGACTTATCCAAGACCAAGGGAACCACAGCCCTGTGCCCTAACCTCTAGTCAATGGCTAGAGGAGACTTGCATTTCCATTGGCCAACATTGAACAAACACCTGCTGCAGTTGCCATTCACTGTGGATCCCAAAACAAACTTGCTCTACTATAAATAAAGCTCAATTGTGATCAGTTTGAGTACACCAAAGCCATCTAATAGATGCTTTCCTCAAAATCTCTTTCTCTTGGCAAAAATGGCTTTCTTAGCAAGGTAGCTATCGGGTTTTGAGTTTGAGAGCTTTTCCAATCAAACCAATCACTCACACACCTCACATACATCATATAAAAGTGATCCAAACATTCACATAACATCTGGAACACTGATTTCACAAAATCACCAGCTGGTTGCTCAAACTTTCAATCAAGTTGCAGCTGAGGTACCACAAATCGTTCCAGCCAATTTCAATCAAGTCCAAGCATTCAAACACACTCCATAGGGTGTAGGGAAGCTGTTCAGATCATCACCACTCATCTGTAACACCTCCAAATCAAAAATCACATTGCACTTGCTGTCACGGCCTAGAGGTAAGCACATACTTGGTCATCTCTCAATCTATGCATATTTCCTCGCACAATAATTTGGCCATATGTTCATAATCATGCATGGAATGTTTTCCCTCAATTAATTGCATTATTTGAATCGTGTATCAAAAATCCTAGCCTTCATGCAGAAATTAGGGTTCTTGAGGATTTTTCATGATTTTTTGTTATATGTTTAATTTAAATGAAATTAATGGACATAGACATGATCGTGAGGATGAGACGAGCATAATGATATGTGGATTGCATGATATGATTACGTATTCAGTGAGATTGGATGGAAAACGCAAATCAGCCAAACCCAGAAAAACGCGCGTGTTCTTGCTTGTGTTCTTGGCGCCTTTTTTACAAATTCAAATATTTGAATTTTGTGATTTTGTTTAATTGATTCAAAAATTAATTTCTCTCTGAGTTTTAATGATTTTGAGTTGATTCTTTTTTTAATAATTCACAAAAATGTTAAAATATTTTATTTTATCAAAAAATCCCAAAAATATTATTTATTTCATATAATTGATATTTTTTGCAAAGAATTAATATTTTAATTGTTTTTGACATTTTAAATATTTTTTCTACATTGATTTTGCAACTTTTAATGGTTTCTAATTATTTTGTAGGTCAATACTTAATTTTTGAAGCATTAATCCAAAATCACAATTTGTTTTTCATATGTTAAACAATTTTGATTATTTTTAATTGAATTTTTATTCAATTAAATACATTTTTGAAAACAAATTAGGGTTTTTGGATTAATTCAACCCTCATAAATCATTTTCAAAACACTTTGGGCCTCTATTAGAGTGTAAGACCCAACCCCCTTGTATAGAAAACTTTTTGGGCCTCATTCGTTGTATAAATCCCTCTGTACATTTTCAAATAAACGGCTCGATCATCGCCTTTTGAAAAATAACCTTGGGCCTCTCCTCGAGCTATAAGACCCATTCAAAAACACTTTGGGCCTCCAATAGAGTGTAAGACCCAATCCCCTTTTAACCAAAACATTTTGGGCCTCACTTATTGTATAAGTCCCTTCGCGTTAAAAGAAAACCTCGGCGCGATCGCCATTTTTAACGGAAAAATCATCTGGGCCTACCCTCGTGTTATAAGCCCCACTCCTTTTCTTTAAACCTTTTGGGCCTCTTGAGAGAGTGTAAGACCCATCCCTTTGTACAGAAAACCTTTTCGGGCCTCAGTTACTTGTATAAGTCCCTCTGTACAAATTCAACAGTACGCTCACTGATAAAACCCTGGGCCTCTCCTTGAGCTGTAAGCCCCAAATCTTTCTTTTTCAAAGCACTTTCTCCTTTGATTTTGAATATACTGTTGTTTTCAATCTTTCTTTGTTGAACAACTAACCAAACAGCATGGAAGCTCTACAACCGAGTAAGTGTTTACCCACTTTCATTTACCGCTTTCATATATATAACTGTATTGTGGGGCTGTTTCGCTGTAAGTCTTCTTTCATAAACTCATATCAACTGTGTAATAATAGTATAGATATTTAGAGTTTCCCCGGCAACTACGTCTAGCACTAGGTAAAGCCGTTTCAATCACTCTTAGAAATAGTCTAAACTAGATCCCCATAGGATTACCAGACACAGTCTTCCCTCCTCTTGGGGTTAAACAATATGGAGATATGAAAGGCAGCATTCTCTGTGAACCCTTTCATAGACTATCACTTGTAGAAGTTGTCAAAGAGACTCTACTCCCCAGAGATGATCTTTTCTCCGTGAATGACATCTCTTGAGTTTCTTCCAAATTCTCGAACTTTCCTGACTTTGATCTATTCTCGGTGAATAGCATTGCCTTGAATTTCTCGGGGTTTGGGGACCCATCGGCTTCTTAAAAGCAATCGGCCTCCTCTTGGGCATCGTACAAGCACCCACCGGCTTCCTAAAAGCAACCCGGCCTCCTCTTGGGCATCGTACAAGGACCCACGGGCTTCCTAAAAGCAACCCCGCCTCCTCTTGGGCTTAGTACAAGGACCCTACGACTTCTTAGAAGTATTCACAGCCCCCTCTTAGGCTTCGTATAATGATCTCTTCCTCCGGGAATGATAGCCTCCTCTTGGGCTTAGTACAAGGACCCATCGGCTTCTTAAAAGTTTCCAGCCTCCTCTTGGGCTTCGTACAAATTGTCCCGACGACCTCCTAGAGGTATAGGAACAGAACTTAGTTGTCTGCATAGAACATCCCTTTCAAAGAGTCTACTACTGTTTCTCAAAGCATAGTACAAAAGATGAAACTCTAGACGCGGACGGTCTAACTTCCTTGAGTCTCAAAGACATTCTCAAGTGACCCCTTCGTTAAATAGGAAGGAAACCCGTAGACTTGGACAGTCTCAATACCCTTCGGATTTCCCACTTCCTTAAAGAAAGGGAATAACCCGGATCCTTGAATCAAATCCATGAGTACAGTGTTGCTCATATAAGAACTGATTTTCTCTTTCAAAATTAGTATACTGGACCTGTCACTCAACTGAAACAGTTACCCTAGCCTCCTCTTGGGCTTTGTACAATGATTCTCCCCAGCGGAGTCAAACAACGTTTAGCCTCTCTCTCAGGCTTTGTACGAGACACATAAGAGACTCCCTCGTTGAGTCAATCACCCCTTTCGCCTCCATCTCGGGCTTTATACGAGATACAAAAAGGTTCTTATTGAGCCAAACAAACAACAGCCTCCATCTCAGGCTTCATACGAGATACAAAAAAAACTCCCTTGTTGAGTTAAATAGCCTCCATCTCGGGCTTTATACGAGATACCAAAAGATTCCATCATTGAGTCAAAACCTTTTAGCCTCTCTCTCAGGCTTTGTACGAGACACATATTAGCCTCCTCTTAGGCTTTGTATAAGAAAACCACTGGTTGGTCCAATCAACCTTTTAGCATCAAAGTTGTGCCTCGTTCACAGTACACAAACAACAACAACTCCTTCTTCTTCATCTAATCGCTGTAAGCGGCAAGCCTCTGGATCATCTACATCCATGCCACTGTCCCTCTTTTAGCATGAGAAATTCCTAAGAAAAGATGGCATTGCTCTACACTGTGTTAAAGTCTTCTCCTTCAGGTTAAAACCCTCTATAAAGGAAATTATGGCATTGTCGGATTCACAAATCCCGGTTGAAGTAATTCTCCTTTATAAAACAGTTGTGGCATACAAACCCCCTCTTTAAAGATGACAAATTCTCTCTAAAGTTGAGACCTTTCAGCTTCACATCTTGGGCTTTGAACAAGATACAAATAGACCTTTCAGCTTCACATCTTGGGCTTTGAACAAGATACAAACCATCCTTTCGCTTCACGTCTTGGGCTTTGAACAAGACACCAAAACAACCATTTCCTCCCATAGAATAGGAGGAACTACGAACGCTCTGATTTCCCTGTTTCGGTAAACGGGAATACGTAGGCATAAGATCGAAATAAAAGATCTTAGCGAGCACACTAAATAAAAACCCAAAATCCCATACTCCCATGTATCTATCAAAAGCACCAGTCCTAACATCCTAATCCTTGTTCCCCACCAGAAACCTTCTGTCTAGAAAGAAAACAGTATTGGCGAAAATACAAATAACCAGTACAAAGGCCCCCCCACATTGATAACATCCGTAACCTAACAGACCGCTGTTTAAACTCAGTATGGAAAGCAGGGTTAATTGGAGACATCTATTTCCCTTCCTTCATCAGCTTTAATAGTATAAAAAATGAATCGACCTGTAGTTTAAGCTAAACTGCAGAGAGCGACCAACGCTTAAGAACCGCGTCCAAAATCGCTCACTACACCTTAGTTCACACATCCCTCTCAAGGGGAAAACCCATAGCAAAGACAGATAATCATGAACTATCCAAGTTTATGCATTAGAAATGCATACAGCAGAAGGCACACATATTATAAACATATACACCAGAAGCCACATATATTACTCAGAGTACCAGAGTAATAAATTACCATAGATCATCCAAGGTTCTCCACAACCTCAACATGACAGATTATTATGCTCCACTTAAAAAGTTGCATATAGTCCAGCAACAACACATTAGAACTACTCTCCCTAAGCAGTAGTAAAACACATGACATGAAGTCATGACATCTTATCCAACATCAGAAACAACACATAAACTAACACTTTACTCCCCTTTTTTAGCCAAAAATTGACAAAAAGACAATGGAGTAAATGTAAACAAGAAGAACTGGAATCACACAATAGCAAAGGCTACAAATAATACTAATGGAAGCAAACATAAAACACCAGATGGAAACAAAAGCAAATTGTTAGGGACTGATTACAACACAGAAAACAAAAACAAAACAAAAAAACCAAAAGAACACTGCAACTATGGATCCGTGAATCTAGTCCAACCTCCTGAGTTAATGAAATTAACCCAATCTTCACCACCATCCTCATTAGTGTCATGTTTTTTTTGCAAGGCCTCATCGTTGTCACATATGCCTTCCTTGTCCTAGAAGCTCTAGTAGATGAGCCAACAGATGTCCCAAATTTGGACTCAACCTTCTTCGAATCAGTACTCTTATCATTCTTGGCACCCAACACACTAGCCTTTGAAGCATCAGTGGTTTTGGAATTCTGGCTTATGTTGAAACACAACTGGGTACATGGCTAAAACTTGTAATATTTTTTTTAAATACAGAATAACAACCTTGCTTATAATGCATGGTCAAGAATATGACTGTGGACCGGAGGGAAAATATCCTGGGTAACATAGGCATTCTCCTTTTTAGCTTTCCAACCTTTGACTGCAGTCTTTGAAATGACATTTTCAATGTCATTGAAAAACTGCTTTTCTTGAAAAACGCATGCACCAAAAGAAAAACATGTTTCATGCCTCCTAAACTGTAGATGTTATAACTCTGCATTAATACGATCTCCCAAAACACCCCTGACAGGATGTTGACCAGTCATAGCAATGTTGTCCAGCTGTACAAAGAGAGAATCCTTGAAACTACTGATTGTGATCAGCTTATCATAGTACAATGTCATGACATCGCGTTTGACATTGGTATCTTCTAGCATCCAACACAATTTGGAGCAACAACTTCCTCAGTAATATGCTTAGACCAAGAAAAAATGACTCTTATTGATCCACAAATACATCATTGTTTCTCAAGTAGAACCATCCTTAATCAACCAGAGGCACACATGCTAGAAACAGAACAAGATCTATATAAGAACACCACGCAGTGTGAGCATAAACAACTCCCTCTGGAATACATAGCTGAAGAAATCAACAGGCTGAATAGCTCAAGCACAATGACAAAACATCAGGTCTGACATCACCAAACAATACAAGCTACATGAGAACATGTAAGCTTTGTACAAACTGCAACCTTGCAGCTACAGATTCGACATGTATCTCCCTTGGAGATCACAACCTACTGCAGAGAAAAAATAAATTCTCCCAGACAATAAACAACATTGTTCAGAAGGACACACCCATGCAATTATGAACTGTCCCAGTTCAAATATCAGAGGCACACACATAGCGGAAAAATATACCTCAAACACATTTAAGAGAAACCAGAGTTCTCCAAAGCACTTCAGGAAGGCAAGATGTCATGCATATTTGGTTTGACATCAAGCACACAAACCACATCAGAAGAAATTCACTTCCTCTTTAATCATCAACAACTAGAATGATGTCAGAACATGACATTCCTTTACCACCAGGGAACACATAGACATGCAGAAGTCATTTCCATGCTTCACATAACAACATCATAATAGAACAATCAGAGAAACCATGGTTCTCCTCAACATCAGGTATGCCATCCTGCACCACACATCAGATCCTTCCTATCAGCCATTATCACCACCAGACTTGGCCAAGACTCCACTCCAAACTTCATCAGATGAGCTCCCATGAATAATCTGTTGCAATTTCTATAGGGTAAATCTGCTGCAATGATGTTCCAACATTTGCTTGGACATTAGTCCCTTGGACCCTTAACCTCAAATCAGGACAATATTTAGGATCTGTTATCATCATAGCACCTCAGGCACATCTACTTGCATGAGCTACTTGAGAACTAACATTTAAACACAACAGTAAGGCAAGAGACTGCAAAGGCAGACCAAAAACACTCAAGGAAAACTCCACAGAGTGAAATAAACTCTCACTCAACAAGAACCAAACTAGGTTCTACATAGAAGCACAATGTCAAGACAACCTGTTTGACAACACAGTACCATCATAAACACTTATGCAAATAGGGAGAGGTTCCTTCCAATAAACACCATCTGAGTTGCCCACATTACCAGGGTGTTGACTAAGCATATCACACTTATCAAACTCTTCCATTGACTAAAACTCTTCCTTGCACTTCCCTCATAGAAACTATGAGAGGAAAGTCTTTAACACCTGCAGAAGTCTGATGATGCATCATTTGAATACTTCATCTTCCTTGGTCATAAGCAAGAGCAAGCAGTTCACACAGAAGTAATTGGCTATGGAATCAACTTCCATCTCAGAGCTTCATAAATCTCATTAGTGACCAAGCATTTTCCCTTCAATAGGACCTTGATCAACAGAGATAACATCGGGACTGGAAGTTCTAGTTTTCAAACTTATCTTGCTTAGTTGCGACTCCAACAAGACATGAGAGATAAGGAAATTTTGCATCTCCCTAGAGTTCTAACAACTTCTTGGTTATCTATAGATTGAGTTAAACCTTTGAGACAAGCCTCCAAGTTAAAACAGATGTGCTTGATATGACCAGCTTAATCCTAGAAGAGAGACACCTTTAGAGCAAGTTCCTGCCTCCAACATGAGTAATATGATGTTCACCATGATGTCGAGACATTTCTAGAGCAGCATTGGCTCAGTTTCCCTCTTGATGGAAACCAAAACAATAATTTGACATTTGAGTTCTAAAGAGCCTTAAGAACAACTATGCCTTAGGTTCCCAGTTAACTCCTCAAACAGAAAAACATCAGAACAGTTGTTCACAACCTCATAGAATTAATCAAAATAAGAGGTCAAAACAATCATCTCTTTGTGTTCCTTCTATACTCTTGATGCACAAACCTTGAAGGATCAACCATCTCAACATGAATTGATTCTCCAATACAGGGAACTGCATCAGAGGCCCGTCTTCTAAGCCAATAACACGGTAAAACAATTCACCTTCAAATTCATGACATAAAATACCTCCAACAGGTCCAGCTTATCCTTGAGCAACAGATTCTAGAAGATGTCAGGATGAATGTTCTAGACATTTGACATTGTCCATCTATCCACTTTCCTCAGAACCAGGTTGAAATGTCTCCTCATCAAATCCTAGATCACAAACTTCTACAGGGTAGAAAACAACATCCATGCTATTGTCTTTCAAACCAACAACTGTCATTCCCAAGAACAAATCAATAATATAATGACCTGAGAGGTCCACCTATGTTGAAAGAGTCTTGATATTTATCTACAACAGTTGTCACATTCATGACACATCTCTTGGGTAGAAACCTCTGAACCCTGCTAGCCTGGCCAAATGTGCCTTCAAATAAAGTCTTGAGAGACTCCCAAGCATCTTTGGTCACCACACAAGTGTTTATCAAACTGAACACATGCTACTCAACTCCATTGGATATGGAATTCAAATCTTCACAATGAATAATCCAAACACATTATTTGGTGACAGAGTTCCACTAGCTGTTGTCCTAAACAAACAGTACCAGAAAAAAATCTCCGTGGAGCTCACCCAAAAAACTGACTAGGGTGCCAGCTCTGATGCCAATTGAAATTCTGGCAATATACCACATGTTTACACTGATGTCCTCACATCAGAACATAATGCCAAGACAGATGTTACAACATCTTTTGTCTGATAGATAAATAAATAAACCAGACTGAAAAAATTGCAGAAACATAAATAACACAGTGATTTGGTAACCTAGTTCGATGCAACATCACCTACATCTGGGGGCATTCAAGCCATGAAGGAAATTCACTATGATAGCATTAGTTCAAATCTAAACTCGCCCGTTTACAACTTCTCGCCTAATCACTCTCTTGTACAACTTCTACCTAGAAACCCTCTAGATACGAGATCCCCCTCTCACTTCCTAATCAGTCACAGTCCCAGTGACAATACCTCAAGAAACCAAAAAGAAGAAGAACACTCTTCCAACTATAATACTCGGTTTTGCTTAAAAGCTTCAACTAAGAACAATATACTCTTTCTTACAAGCTTTAGAGTGGACCATTAACAATGCAAAATCATTCTACCACAATGTATCAAAAGATTCAAGGGTGACATACAATTAACACACAAGAGATTCTCAAACCTGACTCTACAAAACGTCCCCTTATTTTACAAAAGTGAAAGTCGTATCTTCATTAGGTTTAGGTCTTCTTTAAATAGCCTTCTGACCTTGTGGGCTTGGGCTCTTGAAGCGTAATTTATCAAGAATCAGCTTGGAATCATAAGCATAATCTCCTGCACAAAAATAGGAACAAAAATACAAAGTTTTCTAAAAAGGCTCAACTATCCTTTTTCATAAAACCATCACAATCTGTCAAAACAGAAGTTCCCATAATATCCTTCCTTGGATAGCGCATACGTGTGAATCAGAACACACTAAAAAATCACACTCAAAATACCAAAATAGTCATGCCCTAACTATCTGGTATAACATGTCCTGGAACATGTCACAACATCATGCAGAACATGATGTCTGACTGTCATGGCAGAACATCTAGTTTAACATCTTGCTAACAGCATGTTGTTTTACCCAAATGCAGCCAACCCAAAAGTCACAGAACTTACACTTTCTTAGCTGATACTCACATATCTCAATCTTTAACAAAATCTGGGAACATCATTGTCTAACAGTTTATATGCACATGGTTGAAATCCAACCAATTCATCCCGAAAATAACATCAAAGCCGCGCTAATGAAAGACAAACCAAATCCATTCCAAGAGCTCTACTAAAAAAACTCTGCGGACAATTCAAACAAATAAGAGTCATAGTTACTGAACCCATAGCAGACAACTTTAAACCCAACCTCTCAGCACACTCAAGCAAAACAAAAGAATGCGTTGCACCCATATCAATAATAGCAATCGAGGAAATACTATTAATAAAGCATGCACCATAAATCAAGTTATTAGAGACAGTAGTCTCTACTCTAGATAACACAAAGAATCCCCCTAGACTGAGTCTTCTTAGGTCTCTCACACTGAGTGCTAATATGACCCTGCTATCCACAATTAAATCAAGTCGGGCAATTATTCATGCATTCAGCAATGTGGTGACATGTCTCCCTACACTTGAAGCATTTTCTGGTATGCACTCTTACACTTAGCAGCATGAAGGGTAAGGTAGAGGAGTTCTTAATCTCCAATAGGGAATTTGGGATTTTACTTAATTCTGAATTTTTATGATATCTTGTGTTGTATGTTGTGATTATTGATGATTTTCATGCACTACGTGTGGCATTATATTATGTTTTGAGTGTTGGGATAATTTCACCATTGTTGAGAGTTTAAAAGGTTTATGGAATTTGATAAAGTTATGAAATATATGATTTAATTGATGCCAATAATTAATAAATCATAAATTTGATGTTTTAATCATTTGATAACTGTTGGGTTTCGAATTCTGAGATCGGGGCTTTTTACATAATCAAAATTGGAGCTCCGGAAGGGCTCCTATAGTGAAAACACTTTTTTTTCTAGTTTTTAGGTTCATGGAGGTCGCCATGAGGCCATGGCAGACGTCATTGCATGGTGGTGACGGGCGTTACTGAGGTCATCGCGGCCAGACAGATTTGGTTTCGAACACGGTTTTGATTATAACTTTTGACTCGTAAGTCTATATGAGTTACCGTTCGAAGTGTTTGAAAGCTAACGCAAATTAATATCAAATGGACTTGTTTTTAGGGGATAAATATTTTGTTATGATATGAGTAATTGATAAGAATTACATGTATTGTTGATGTTATGTTAGAAATGATGTTATGACGAGTATGTTTGTGAGTGTGAATATGATTTGATGTATTAAGCATGTTGAGTTTGAATGATGTGTTGTTGTATGTTTGGTTAATAGTTCAATTGAGATGAACTACTTAATGCCTGAGTTACATTGATACTATGTTTGTGATGTGCATATACTTTGTCGTTGTTGTGTAGTAATCCAAAGAGGGATTACAAGATTGTCAATGCATTATGTTAGGACCAGAGAGGGGTCTTAACGCATTGATATTGATGACAGGATCATGCACATTTGAGTTGTGTCAAGAGGCATGTTTGCTAGTTTAGAGAGGGGACTAAGGGCTTGACACATGCTCAAAGATAGAGCTTGGAGCTCAGAGAGGTGTCGCGGCGCAAAATGGATCAATAAAACCTTAAGGGAAAAGAAATAGGTAAGGAAGTTGGTTATGCAAGGGGAAGGTATTAGCACCCCTCATATTCATTGTACACAACAAGAACCGTATTGATTGTTCTTTATGCGGATGAGTGTTATTATCTATAAAGTTTACTTTCTATTGGTTTTAATTAATGGGAAAAAATAAGATTTTAATTAATGTGCTCGCCAAGGATTCAAACCCTTGTGCCTATGTTTTCTCATAGTGCAATGAGAAAATTAGAGCTCCGTAGTTTGTGGGGTAGAAAATAAGTATTTGTTGTCTGATTTTAGGGAACTATGTTATAATCGCATCTTAGAAATATTTCAATGTTAGCTGGCTCGATCCTAGTTTAGATGATTTAAGATTTTAGTCTAATTGCTAACGAACAAAATATAACAGTTCTTTTATGAAAGGGAATTCTTGTTTGGTTAATGAATTGAAAAGGTTTATGAATGTTTGTGAAGGTGTTGTGAAGATGTTATTTGGATTAATATTGTATTGTTTGAACCTATATAGTGGTGAATGAACCAGAAGTGTAGTATATTAACCAATAAATTATGATTTAACAATGCAGTGTTGTACGGTTTTGTCTAGACTTGGGGGTCAAGACCTACACAAAAGGGGATTGTATAGGCTCTAGGACTCACAAGGCAAACACACAAAAGATTGCTTGCCTAAGCTCTGAGACTCACAAGGCAATCAAGCATGAGATGGTTTGCCTGAGCTCTGGGACTCATAAGGTAGACACGCATGAAAATAGGGTTTTCCTAAGCACTGAGACTCACAAGGAAAGCATGCATGAAAAGGGTTTGCCTAAGCATTGGGACTCACAAGGCAAACATGCATGAAAAGGGTTTTCCTAAGCACTGGGGCTCACAAGACAAACATGCATGAAAAGGGTTTGCCTAAGCACCGGGACTCACAAGGCAAACATGAATGAGATGGCTTGCTTAAGCTCCGAGACTTACAAGGTAAGCATGCATGAGATGGGGGTTTTAACCATGATAATGTGATTAACTCAAAGAGAGGTGTATGGTTCAGAAATGGTTATTTTAACCAAGTGAAGGTGATTAACCCATGAAGGAGGTGCTTTAACCAAGAGAAGGTAATTAACTTCAAGTGTGTATGGGTGTCCAAAGAGTATCATGTTTGGTCGAAAGAGAAAAGTATTTTTGTTGTTGATGGTTGAATTGTTGGTCTAATTATGAAAATAGAAAATTGTTCTGATTTGAGTTGCACTAAGGTCTATAAATAAAGGTGAATACTTTAAATAATTGGAGCCCACGTCCCATATTCAAAGGGATTCAAAACAAGAGTAGGAATGCTCCTTCTCATTCTTCTCCATTTCTTAAGGCTTGTGGAGTGCAATTCACATCATAATTATCAAGTGTTTTGAAGTTTGAAAAGAGTTTATTGTTTAAAAAGTGACGAGACAAGATGTGTTTGAAGGAATGGAATGAAGCTTAGCATGATCATGTCTTGATGTCCACCTATTCCTAAGGTTTTCAAGATGAATAGATATAGGATTTGACTTAATGGATCAAGTGTAGGTGTAAGTATAAAGTTCTAATTCAATTAAGTGATCAAGCAACTTGTGATCACTTAAATGATTATAAATTCTAAAGTAACATACAAATTATGCCTTTTAAAGTCCTACAAAAAAATCCTAAGCCACAAATATTATTAATTGATCAAAACAAGTTTAATTAACTAATCAACCAATAAGAGGATCATGCTAAGAATTAAGTCAAGCTGTATCTAGAAGAATCAAGCAAGCATTTCAAGAAGTAAACTCAATCCTGAAATCAAAAGAAGAAAGTTAAGATTTAAGATAAATACCAATTTCTAATTATTGTAACACTCAAATTTGCATTAGATCAAATTAATCGGTTTGTGGAGGAAATTAATTAATTAGTCATTTTATGAACTAAAAAATAACTAACTAATATAAAAATGGTTAATCAATTAAGAAATTAATCAATTAAATGCTCAAATATCTAATTAAGTTATAGTGATAGAAAATTAGAAATAAAGCAACATGGGTGTAGAATTAATTAAAGGGGTGGAAGGAGAATTATGCATTTTCATCTTCTTCATTTTACACTCCTAACCGACCATGTTCAGAGCATCACAAAATAGTCATTTATTAAAAAAAAGGTCAAATGAATATACGTTAGAAAGCCCTCATGGTGTAAAACAAGATGGCATAAAGAGAAAATCAGACATAAACAAAATCAAGGATAAATAGAGCCACAAAATTTACAAAAAAAACTTTGTTCTTCATTTTCGGCATTTTGCATTTCCAACTAGCCATGTTTAGAGCATCATAAAATGCTCATTTCTTAACGAAAATGGACAAATAAATATGCGTTGGAAATGTCTCATGGCATATAACAAGATGTTATCACGAAAAAATGTAAACACAAACAAAATCCAGGATAAACAAATCCACAAAGTTTACAAAAAAAAATTGTGTTCTTCATTTTTTGCATTTTGTAATTCCAACTAGCCATCTTTAGAGCATCATAAAATGCTCATTTCTTAACAAAAATGGACAAATAAATATGCGTTGGAAATGTCTCATGGCAAACAACAAGGTCCTATTAAGAAAAACGCAAGTGCAAACAAAATCCAGGATAAACAGAGCCACAAAGTTTATGAAAAAAATGTGTTCTTCATTTTCTACATTTTGCATTTCCAACTAGCCATCTTTAGAGCATCATAAAATATTTCTTAACGAAAATGGACAAACAAATATGTGTTGAAAATGTATCATGGCATAGAACATTATGCTATAAAGAAAAAATACAAACACAAACAAAATACAGGATAAACAGAGCCACAAACTTTATGAAAGTAATTGGGTTCTTCATTTTCTACATTTTTATGGTTTCGACGTAATTACGGTTCGAATATGGTTTGATTTCAGTACAGTTTTTGACTTAAATTAAAGCAAAAAAAATCATATAATATCAATGGATTGAATAGGATAAAGAATTATCGTCTAAAGTGAAGAAAAATGTGGAATTTTCTATTGCACACAAGGTGCTAGCTAAAATGTTTCAACCAATTTGGAAGCTGTAATGTAAAAATGCGGTAAAGAGAAGTTAAATATCTTACCGATCGAGTGGAGGTTTGTCTCGGTTAGTGTTGAGAATCTCCTACGAGTTTACCGATGAGAAACCAGGAAAACTTCAAAGTATACTCCTTTTTCTAAGCTTCCAATTACTCTTTGCTTGATGAATATGATTGAATATAGATAATGAATATAGAATCTTTGATGATTGTAGAAACTTGGTTGAATTGTAGAAACTTGGTAATTGCTTGAATTGTTGAAACTTGATGTTGAATCTTGAATGATGAAAATGAAATTTGGTTGATGAATTGTTGAAACTTGATGATGAATCTTAAATGTAGCAAAATGAGCATTGTGGTGGAAGAATGAGCTTGAGGGGACATCAGGGAATGAAGGAAACGCCATGAGAATGGAGCTTCATGAAAGATGAAATCTTGAGTTGTTGGAAATTAGCATTTATAGCATAATTATGGAATAATGATGAATATTTTAGTCAAATGATTGTAGAATATGTCTATGAAAATTCAGGAGTCAAAATCGAGTTAATGGCCAACCGTTGACCAAAAGACAACTGTTCGACTAAAAAGTCAATTGTACCAAAAAAATGTAGTTTTTTTTTACCTTCTTTCCTTGTAATCCATTCTTTTGGTTTGTATCTCAAGCAATATGCATTGTACCATGAATCTCAAATAAAGATATGATCCATACCACAAGTAATATGGGAAATAAACCTGAATAATCACCAAATAATAAATGCCTCGAAAATCCACATAAACTGATTAAATTCATTATTACCGAACCTTTGGCCCACTGACGAATTATGTGAAATGCGATGAATGAAACACTAAAACTAATGACCTAATTAGATAAATTAATTTAAGCATGAGCCAGAAAAAGAAAAAAAAAGAAAATGGAAAAAGAGTGGGGCAAAATTAGGGTATGACAGCTGCCCCTATTTAACTATCTTGAATCATATGATATGATTAAGGTAGTTAAATATAGAAGACCCAAATTTTTCCCCTTGAAAGAAATAACATTCAATGTAATGCAATAAGACTAGATACATTTCTTTTAAGAACTTATTTGTTGGGGATATGGCATGGAAGGTAGTTTTTTGTGAGGATTATTTGCTGGGGATTGATTGAAACTTTGTTGGAGAATATATTAGTCGTAAAAGAGATGTCTGTGGTCATATTTTGCATGTTGTATGATTTCCTATACATTATGAATGAACTGATTATACTTGACTTATATGATACATGAGAATATGCATGTTATGCAATGGTGCGGATTGCTAAGTCAAAGGAGTGACTGGTATTGATAGAGTTAGACTCTGGTTTTGGTTTTTAGTATGGTGGTAAATTTTGATTATCCGACATTCAATAACTGAATCGAGGAACTCATAAGTTGATTAAGAGAGTTTTAGGATGACATTGTTGCTGGAGGTTTCAATTTGATCCTTTCTAAGAGAGATGTCTAACAAAAGGAAGACCGTCATCAAATCGTTGGTTGTAAATGACACTGTTGTTGGAAACAAATCATCAACATGGATGTTGGAAAAGAAATCATCAACACAGAGGTTGGAAAAAGATCAACAATATGAAGGTTGGAAAAAAGATCATCAACACAGTGGTTGGAAAAATATCGTCAACCATGGAGATTGGAAGCAGATCATCAACATGAAGGTTGGAAAAATATCATCAACATAAAAGTTGGAAAAAGATTAACAATGTAACACCCCATTTCTACCCGGCAAATATATTGAAAATCAGAGTAGTAAAATTTAATCAACAAGTACACAAATAGGATGCCACATTTTACAACTTTAATATCTTATTCATTTAAATAAAAAAGTACATCGATACATAACACTTTTAATTCGGATCAAATTATAATAACAACTTTTATTCAATCTTGGAAACCAAAACAATTTTCACAACTACGCAGCTTATTCTCAAATATTCAACTATGCATGATATAACATTTGTTCAACTTAAACAACTTAGTAACAACATATTTTCATGGAAACAATCTTAAAACAACAGCAGAGCAACTAAGCGTTCATCCCCCCGAGTGTTACATATCAGAGCGACATCACCGACTCAACTAATGAAGGTAAACGACCTTTATCTCTGCTAACTTGCACGTTACCAACATAGGGGTAACATTCAAACAGAAGGGGTGAGATATCAACCAACATAAACGAGTGTATGATAAACAGTATATTAGATTAGAATCATACAAATTTCACCACTTCAACGACAGTTATACAACAACCAACAAACAACTCAAATCAATACAAATTAGTAACAACAACAACTTAAATCAACCAACACATCAACACAACAACTTATAGTATACAACTTAACAACGACAACCACAACTTTAACAATAATCCACAATCTATCAACATTGCTTTATCGACTTACTACACATATCAACATTTACGACATAATCACTACAATCAACCTAATCAACATAATCGACTTCAACTCTGAAATCAACGTAAACACCTTCATCAACTTCAACAAATATACTCGACATATTCAACTTCTTCAACATCAACATAATCGACTTCATCAACTTAAACGACGCAAACAACTTTATCAACTTAAGCAACATGAACAACTTTATTAACTTGGACAACATAAACAACTTGCTCAAGTTCAACAAACACAATCAACATAAACGACACAAATAATGCGACACAGGATGCGACTCGACTATGCATATGCATGTGGTACCATCGGAGTAAAACTCCCAACTTAAAATATACCAGGTTATCGAGGTATCTGCAAGGCATAAGCCTTCAACTTAGTAATTTTTCCAATCCAGGCCAACGTGGTGAGCATCAGCTCCAACTTAAAAATTGCCAATCCAGGCCAACTTAATATGCAAATGCCATGATGCAACGACTCAACACAAAACAACAACCAACTCCGAACAACGTATAACAAACCACTTAACAACTTTAATTCAACACGATTCAACTTTGGCAATAGGCCTACAACTTATATACATCAACGTTGGTCATACGACCTACAACTTTAACATCAACATTGGTCCTTCGACCTACGACTTAAAAATGCCCATAGACCGGGACAAAACCACATAAGCAATTGTACCAGAAATCCACACATACATCCCGAATTCAACAAAATAAACCGACTAAAATCACCTACTAATTATTACTAACTACCTCGACAATTTTCGTTAAGTTCCGAACAACTAATTTTACCGCGTAATTTCACCCGGTCGACTAAATCGGTACTGTTTTTTTACTACTATTACTGCTACCAATAATTTAATAATTCTGTTAATTTTCAACTTACTGCTACCACACATTTTGCTCTCAATCATACTGTCACCCAAAATTCCAACTCTGGTAACAATACCATTATCTGCCAAATTCCCCTTCCTGTTACAACCCTCATTTTCTGTTAAAACTGCTACTACTATTTTATTCTGCTTGTTATCAATCCACACTGCTGTTTAACAACTCTATTAAATTAATCGTCTACTAAAATTATCAACGTTTCTGCTTATCCTACTATTTATCACATCTATACCGTTACTACTAATATCAGCCTTACCTCTACACTTGCTACCAAAATTTATCTACTAGTTCATGCTTTAGTGTCATTTGCCATTATTTTCATACTAAAATCACTAGTTCTGTTCTTCTATTACTCAACACATTATTCTTGCTAACATAATACTTTTCTGCTACACATAATAATTTTCTGCTACATATATTAAACTTCTGTTAAACATTTTAATTTCTGCTAGCATGTTAATTTTCGGCTAAACATTTTAATCTTATGCTGAGCATGGTACCTACAATGGTTAAACATGTTATTTCTTTCTTTTAAGGATACAGGTGGCTTGCGCCACCATTAACTTGTTAGGACACAGGTGGCTTGCGCCACTATATTCCATTAACCATAGGTGGCTTGCGCCACCACTTTATGACCAGGGACAAGGTGGCTTGCGCCACCCTCCCCTTTCTTTTTTTTCCTAAAATAACTCAGTTCAAAATTCCCTCGATCACAGACTCAACCACACAAAATTAGCATCATCAAAATAACAACTATATCCCCATCAACATAGGGCAATCATAATTTCATGATAGTAGCATAATTTCTGGGATAACAACAACTTATTCTACCAAATATCTACAGCAAGGACCAACACAGTAACAAACATTAAAATCAATTGATTTACCAAACCAACACATCACAGAAAACAACAATCAATCTATGGCATTTTCGCACAACCTAACCCCACATACGGTCTACCATATACCCGGTTATAGAGATTGAACCCCACCCTTACCTTAAATTGATGGTCGCTCGAATCTCCGACCGACTTTTCCGACGACAACTTCTCGTATCCCTCTTTCTCCAACTTTTCCTTGTTCTCAACTTCTCACGTTCTCCTCTTTCTCTTTTCTGATACCCCTAACTTCCTCTCCTTATTTTTCTCTAACCTCCTTTACTGCCTCCTCCACTTTTCTTTTTATTTTATTTTCCAAAATAATCCAATAATAATAATAATATCATTATTTACTCTATTTGGGCTTCACTTCATACACCTCCAAATTGCTACATATCGCCCCACAACCAAATCCAATTTAATTAAATAATGGTCTATTATAATAATATTATTTCTAATATTATTTCTCCGATTAAACCGACTAATTACCGACTATCAAATAAATCGTCCAAACCACCAAATCAACATATTTAACCATAGACAGAAAATATTCAATATTATTTTCACAACTTAAATCAACTTGATTAATTAATTCAACTCGAACCAACTTAGAAACATCAACATACTATTCCGATATTCCGGAATCAACTTAAATCGACACAAATACTCAAATCAACGCGAATCAACACAACATACTACAATTATATTTAATTAAATACTTAATTAAATAAACAGGCGTTATAACTCTCCCCCACTTAGAACATTTTCGTCCTCGAAAATTCATCCGATACAACTACTCCAATTATGTGATTCCATCCGACTAATCAACTCTCATTTCCGAAGGCAACCCACGTATAATACAAACAATTCATAACATCAACGGCAAAAACAACCTGAATACTACTCATGCGACACACTTGACAACTTAACATCACAACATAAGGAGTAACCAACTTAAGAATTCGCCGGTTTTAGAACTAGAACGTAACAACTTAAGAACACACAACTTAACCACGACATCAATACAACCAATCTACCAACATCGTTGTCACTCATACATGAACAACGGCACCATGCCACGCGTTCGCTGCGCACTCTGATTACTTGCAAAGTATCAAGACTACTCAGTTTAACTCCAACCTCTAACCACCAAACCGACCTAACAACGACTTTCGACTTAATTCTTCAGAATTTCGTTCCGACAGGTATTCTACACTCTCGTAGTTACCGAGTACTTCAACTTAGATCCGTAGGATAACTCCTCCGACATTCAACACCATTACAACGACGACTACTTCCAAATCTTGGATAATATATACATGTACTTCCACGAATTTTCCCGATTATCATCAAACATAAACTACAACTTTACCATCTTTTAATAACACATTCTCCAAAATTTTCTTAAACACGTAACAACATTACAACCACATATGGTACATGGGTCCAACTAATTCCGACAAGATAACTCATCCTTTTCACTTCCAACTAATCCAACATACCAAATTATCGACTTTTACTCATACTGACACAATTCTTCATAAATTCTTATCTGAATTAACACAACCAAGTAACTCATCTTTACCAACCAAAAGTTCCACTTTTACAATTCAACTTATAACTTCACTTCTTTTTCTACTTGCAACTCAATTCTCAAATTACCCAGAACTCAACTGCGAATTTCCATACTACTCATCAATTAAATCGCATCCTTATGCCATCATCCTTAAATTCAACTAATATGCTCATATATGAATCTACATCGACACAATAAACAATCCACAAGCACTTGGCTTGACTTCAACCAATTCAACGTACGTACTATACTAGTTGGCACGACACATCTATCCATAAATTATGATTCTGTCTACTATCAACAAGAGATTAAGGGTGATCAGTTCCTCAATTTGTCAATAGACAGCCGGCAACCATAACACTAGCATAAATCATCATTACCCAACACAATAGCGTAATACAACTTGTGCCCAAAGTCCGTAAGCACAATGCTCCGCCAACTCTCTGAGGCTTATCAACGTCTTCTTAGTTTCCTTAATTTCAACTTCATCAATTATACCAAAACGTCTAAAATCTAATACATAATCTCTCATACATGCTCGTAGCACAACCCAATTATTAAATATCTTTCCAACACCGGAATCGCTACTACTTCAAGTAGTATCCAACTCGGCTCGCTCCAATTACAACTCTCATCCAAGTTAAAATCTTTTTAACATTGCAAATCAACCATCCGTCTTTTTCTCAACATTACTATCACATGACATCATCACTTATTTCTCCTTATTCAACATAAATTGCATCTCGATGCTTTCTCAGATACCGTCACATCCTTATAATTACCAACATATTATTCTTATCAAAATTTAACACTCGGCTTCATCTTTCCAAAATTTTCAGCAGTAGTCGCTCAACTTCAACCACAGATATCTCTTCCTATACAGACCTCTCAATCACAAAATCATATTCTAAAATGAAGAGAATTTCGTAAAGATTCTAGAACGTCAAGAATATCTTGAATCCGAGTTACGAGTAAAAAGTTATCATCCTTACAACGGGACTGGTTCAGAATTTCCATATGCAGAATTTTCCAAAAATCAGCATCAGACCCGAATATTAAAATGCACTTTTCTCCCTCTTCACAAACTTCTTGAAGACAAATCGTATATGCAAACTATAGGGAATTTCGTAAGCTTTCCAAAAAGTCCAGAACCGCTTCAATCGGAATCACGAATAAAAAGTTATGCCTCTTTTACCGACAGCTGCTCCAAAATTGCAAAAATCAGAATTTGAGATTGATGAACATAAGTTCCATCTCTCTCCCGCTTGCTCCAATATCTACCAACAATCCTTTCTTTTCATCCAACTCTAAAATTACTCAACTTTAATCTGACTATACTCAAGGCATATTAATCTACCGACTTGATCCATCAACTTATCATTTCCATTGGAATACTTCCTTCTTCTCAATCAATTCCTCATCCATATCCCTCACACTTCTCAAACTCGACCGATACGAATTCATGAGTCTAAACTCTCGCCGGTCCGCAACAACATCGCTTCAACAACATTTGCACTCTTGCAATCAACATCACCTTGAACCAACTTCTACATACCAACAACACGTCCGGGAGACAAGCTTCTCCCCCACTTAATCCAAACCAACACCTGCAGACAACGACCAAAAACTAACAAACAAGCACTGACAGTGTTTCCCACACATGTCGAGTACTAAGGAATAAATGATATTAGACAACATTGGCCGGACGGACCAACCTGCTCTGATACCACTAATGTAACACCCCATTTCTACCCGGCAAAAATATTGAAAATCAGAGTAGTAAAATTCAATCAACAAGTACACAAATAGGATGCCACATTTTACAACTTTAATATCTTATTCATTTAAATCAAAAAGTACATTGATACATAACACTTTTAATATGGATGAAATTATAATAACAACTTTTATTCAATCTTGGAAACCAAAACAATTTTCACAACTACGCAGCGGATTCTCAAATATTCCACTATGCATGATATAACATTTGTTCAACTTAAACAACTTAGTAACAACATATTTTCATGGAAACAATCTTAAAACAACAGCAGAGCAACTAAGCGTTCATCCCCCCGAGTGTTACGTATCAGAGCGACATCTCTGACTCAACTAATGAAGGTAAACGACCTTCATCTCTGCTAACCTGCACGTTACCAACATAGGGGTAACATTCAAACAGAAGGGGTGAGATATCAACCAACATAAACGAGTGTATGATAAATAGTATATTAGATTAGAATCATACAAATTTCACCACTTCAACGACAGTTATACAACAACCAACAAACAACTCAAATCAATACAAATTAGTAACAACAACAACTTAAATCAACCAACACATCAACACAACAACTTATAGTATACAACTTAACAACGACAACCACAACTTTAACAATAATCCACAATCTATCAACATTGCTTTATCGACTTACTACACATATCAACATTTATGACATAATCACTACAATCAACCTAATCAACATAACCGACTTCAACTCTGAAATCAACGTAAACACCTTCATCAACTTCAACAAATATACTCGACATATTCAACTTCTTCAACATCAACATAATCGACTTCATCAACTTAAACGACGCAAACACCTTTATCAACTTAAGCAACATGAACAAATTTATCAACTTGGACAACATAAATAACTTGCTCAAGTTCAACAAACACAATCAACACAAATGACACAAATAATGCGACACAGGATGCGACTCGACTATGCATATGCATATGGTACCATCGGAGTAAAACTCCCAACTTAAAATATACCAGGTTATCGAGGTATCTGCAAGGCATAAGCCTTCAACTTAGTAATTTTTCCAATCCAGGCCAACGTGGTGAGCATCAGCTCCAACTTAAAAATTGCCAATCCAGGCCAACTTAATATGCAAAGGCCATGATGCAACGACTCAACACAAAACAACAACCAACTCCGAACAACGTATAACAAACCACTTAACAACTTTAATTCAACACGATTCAACTTTGGTCATAGGCCTACAACTTATATACATCAACGTTAGTCATACGACCTACAAATTTAACATCAACATTGGTCCTTCGACCTACGACTTAAAAATGCCCATAGACAAGGACAAAACCACATAAGAAACTGTACCAGAAATCCACACATACAACCCGAATTCAACAAAATAAACCGACTAAAATCACCTACTAATTATTACTAACTACCTCGACAATTTTCGTTAAGTTCTGAACAACTAATTTTACCGCGTAATTTCACCCGGTCGACTAAATCGGTACTGTTTTTTTTTACTACTATTACTGCTACCAATAATTTAATAATTCTGTTAATTTTCAACTTACTGCTACCACACATTTTGCTCTCAATCATACTGTCACCCAAAATTCCAACTCTGGTAACAATACCATTATCTGCCAAATTCCCCTTCCTGTTACAACCCTCATTTTCTGTTAAAACTGCTACTACTATTTTATTCTGCTTGTTATCAATCCACACTGCTGTTTAACAACTCTATTAAATTAATTGTCTACTAAAATTATCAACGTTTCTGCTTATCCTACTATTTATCACATCTATACCGTTACTACTAATATCAGCCTTACCTCTACACTTGCTACCAAAATTTATCTACTAGTTCATGCTTTACTATCATTTGCCATTATTTTCATACTAAAATCACTAGTTTTGTTCTTCTGTTACTCAACACATTATTCCTGCTAACATAATACTTTTCTGCTACACATAATAATTTTCTGCTACATATATTAATCTTCTGTTAAACATTTTAATTTCTGCTAGCATGTTAATTTTCGACTAAACATGTTAATCTTATGCTGAGCATGGTACCTACAGTGGTTAAACAAGGTATTTCTTTCTTTTAAGGATACAGGTGGCTTGCGCCACCATTAACTTGTTAGGACACAGGTGACTTGCGCCACCATATTCCATTAACCATAGGTGGCTTGCGCCACCACTTTATGACCAGGGACAAGGTGGCTTGCGCCACCCTTAAATGACACCCAGGGGTGGCTTGTGCCACCCTCCCCTTTGTTTTTTTTTTCCTAAAACAACTCAGTTCAAAATTCCCTCGATCACAGACCCAACCACACAAAATTAGCATCATCAAAATAACAACTATATCCCCATCAACATAGGGCAATCATAATTTCATGATAGTAGCATAATTTCTGGGATAACAACAACAACTTATTCTCCCAAATATCTGCAGCAAGGACCAACACAACAACAAACATTAAAATCAATCGATTTACCAAACCAACACATCACAGAAAACAACAATCAATCCATGGCATTTTCCGACTTGATTGAACCCCACCCTTACCTTAAATTGATGGTCGCTCGAATCTCCGACCGACTTTTCCGACTTGGCTTTCCGACGGCAACTTCTCGTATCCCTCTTTCTCCAACTTTTCCTCGTTCTCAACTTCTCACGTTCTCCTCTTTCTCTTTTCTGATACCCCTAACTTCCTCTCCTTATTTTTCTCTAACCTCCTTTACTGCCTCCTCCACTTTTCTTTTTATTTTATTTTCCAAAATAATCCAAAAATAATAATAATACCATTATTTACTCTATTTGGGCTTCACTTCATACACCTCCAAATTGCTACATATCGCCCCACAACCAAATCCAATTTAATTAAATAATGGTCCATTATAATAATATTATTTCTAATATTATTTCTCCGATTAAACCGAATAATTACCGACTATCAAATAAATCGTCCAAACCACCAAATCAACATATTTAACCATAGACTGAAAATATTCAATATTATTTCCACAACTTAAATCAACTTGATTAATTAATTCAACTCGAACCAACTTAGAAACATCAACATAATATTCCGATATTCCGGAATTAACTTAAATCGACACAAATACTCAAATCAACGCGAATCAACACAACATACTACAATTATATTTAATTAAATACTTAATTAAATAAACGGGCGTTACAAACAACACGAATGTTGGAAAAAGATCACCAACACAGAGGTTGGAAAAAGATCAATAACACAAAGGTTGGAAAAAGATCATCAACACAGAGGTTGGAAAAATATCGTCAACCATGAAGGTTGGAAAGAGATCGTCAACCATGAAGGTTAGCAAAAAGACCAACAACACGAATGTTGGAAACAAATCAACAACTGGAGGTCTGAGAAAAGACCAACAACACAAATGTTGGAAATAAATCAACAACACAGATGTTGGAAACAAAGACCAATAACACGAAGTTAAAAATGAATGAAAATGTTATGGTGGTGAGACAACAAAAAGGATAATTATCAACACATCGACTGGAAAGTAACATGAACGAATACATTTCAAGAGGGTTTCCTAGAGAGAAACCTGCCAAGGAAAAACTTCAAAAGAATACCCTCCGAGGATATCAACTAGAAGTTCCGCGGGGATAATATTCTTTTTGGAGAAATACCACCGTTTTAACCGAGGATTAATCTATCGGAAGTATACTAGTTACAAGGTAGATGTTTATGGTGATACGGTTTTGGAAACGATTGCTTGGGTTACAAGGCTTTATAATGATATCATATGAATGTGATGGTATCTAATTGAAGCGACTTGATTAATGCATGACAATGATACATGCGATGATGATATGCATGCTTTGCTGTTAGAGCGAAGCGACCTGATTTATGCATGATAATGATTTATGCATGGTTCACCAAATGCTCATGTGCCGGGAGATGGAATATTTGAGGCTAGGAAAAGGGTTATAAAGACATGATTCCCTGATACCTGCTTCAGGCTCAATAGTTGTTGATGCACTTTTGCACTTGCCTAAGCAACTTGAAACATGGAGAGAACTTCCATCTTCATAGCCTATCTCTGCCCCAGTCGGTTGGGTATTTACATGGATTTCCCTAATCACAAGTTATGAAGAAGTCTTTTCATAGGACGATCTCGATCTGACATGCCCCAGTGTCTTGAAACTGTATGCCCCTAATTAACTGTCTCCTGGAGCGGTTAATTTCTTTTTCTCTTGATGTGGCATGCCCCAGTACGAGCCTTGAAGTAATTTTCCCCTGGCTGGCTGATCTCTTTAGCATATATCTAGGAGTCAGGTTTACGCAACCTCGGTGTAGTATGACTTCAGAATACCTTTGCTTCAATTAGGTATTTTGAAGGTTGTAAGGTGGTCTGGTTCATGGTTTGAGAAATAAAGGATACAAGGCTCAAAATTTGATTTTAGCTCACCCCATTCTACTTGATGTTCTCTAGTCCTACGCTGAGCTAACTCAGTAGGTGCATTCAGTTTCTGAAAAAATATGATGATTTCTGGAACCAATGAGGTTTTTCTTTCGTTCGCTGGAGTGGTAGTCACCCTTTTTATTGGTAGTCACAACGTTTTGCCCTTGCTTTTCATTTTTTTTTGTTGAAGATTGTTTTCGATTATTTTGTTATCCCTAATTTTTTCCTGGACTGATTTTTTGAGTTTGTAGTCCACCGAGATGCCCAAATTTTTCCTAAGTCATTTAATCATTATTTTTTTTTACTTAGCGGGCTTTTCTTCTTCTTTTTTTCTCTTTTTTTTCTTTTGAAAGATGGTGACTACCGTGATATTGGTTATTGGGAGTAAACCATTATGAACATTTGGATTTTCAACCTCTTAGGCATTAGATGATGTATAAGATGTGATTGATCCCTTGATGGGATGTTCTTTTTAGAATTTGAATGCACAACCAAATTAACTAACGACTACCTTGCCCCTGGTTAAGATTAAAGGGTTTCTTTGTACAGAAAGAAACACCAACTTCTAGGCTCAAGGGGGTTGATGAGGGATTGTCTTCATTATATCTCTGGTGTTTAGGAGGTGAAACAATGCCTTACATGGTCATCAAAGTTTTATTTGAAAGCATACTATCAACAATTTTGGGTATTTGTTCTTCATCATTCTCCATTTGATCCTTGCTTTAGTGAAATAGAGAAGTATTAATATCGTTTTTCCATTTTTTAAAAAAGGAAAACAATGAATTAAGCGTGGAGTGAATACGAATGGATTGACTAAAAAAATGCATTCTCATTTCATTAATATCACCATTGTGAGTAACAATGTTAAAAGCAAATAGTACTTTACAAAAAAAGAAAATGCAAATAAAAAAGCTAAAGATGACCTAAGGATGATCAATCTTGAGGATGATCTGGAAAGACTTCTCTACAAAGCATAGCAACTTCTGATCAAGGAGCTCTTGAACTTTGGTCTTGAAACAGAAACAAACTTATGTAGAGTGCCCCATGTATCCTGCATGGTATTTACCTGTGGCATTAGGATTATGCTTAAGATGGTAGGAAAACATAGCAAGTTTAATCTCCTTGGGCACAATTGCCTCGACATGAATCAGAATAGGAAGTAGATGCATAGGTATGTCTCCTCTCTTGATTGTTGTTCCCCTGGATAATTTGCTTTTGCTCCTGTTTCTAGTTTCCTTGAGGAGGCTTCTGATCCGGTAGAAGATATTTCTCTTACGGATAAACTTAAAGACTGTTTGCAGTTACATTCTGGATTTTACCCGCCTTTATCCATTCTCAGTTCGTTCACCAATCATAACTTAATATGAGAATTATGTTGTCATATTATTTAGGAATAATTCTAAGATCATGTCGACCTTGCCTTTGGAGTGATCCATGCTTTCCTTGAACACTGCATTCTCATACTTAACCTTTTCCATGATTATTTGGCGAATGGCTTTTAGTCAAATATCGTCGTCGGGGAATCTTCGTCTTCTGGATGAGGAAGGGAAATGGTGAGCTTTTTATGGTTTATATGCGTAAAATGCAAATGAATGAATGTATGAATATATTTTTAGTTTTCAGGGAATCTGAGAATTGTTGTCAATTATAGAGTATGTAAGTAAAGACAAAAGAGGAAACTAGTATGTGAAAAAGAGAAAAGAATTTATGTATTTATGAATTGATATGTATCTCTTTTGTATAGTTTTATCATTTTTGAATGTTCAAAAATGACTGGAAATTTAAGATTCCCTAGAAATGATGCATATGGCTTTTTCATGTGGATGAAATGCAAATAGATATGCAATATTTTTTGTTTAAATGGTTCAAAGGTTTGATGATGAAATAATTTAGGTTCAAAAGTTTGCATATATATGATGATGCAATAATTGTATGCGATAATATAGGTTTAAAGGTTAGCCATATTCTGGATAAACTGCATGTGATTCTCAAGATACATGTTCAAAATTTCGACGTACTCATGATATTCATGGTGTGTGGAGTCTTGGATTTCTTGCAAAAACCCATATCCCCTCACAGGTAGGTACTATTCTTCAAAGAAAGAGGTTTCTAAAAAGGTCCCTAGAGTCATTGACCCATTTTGTGATACCACTGTTTGAAATGAATGACTTGTAAGACAGTGATGCTCCTAAAAGGATCTACTCAAGGCGTGGCGTCTCGTACTGACCATAATCATGACATAACATCAAGGAGGTCAACACGACTCTACCACTTACTATCTTGTGTGTATACTCAAGCTCGGGTGTAGAGATTTTCTCTCATGCAACATCATGAATCCCAACCCACAATAGAGAATATAACAGATATCTAGAATATGATGAATATATAAAGCAACAAAAGTAATAAAATAGAGCAAGTAAAGCGATAAAGACAAAAACCCAAACATGCAAAGAAAACAAACAAAACTAGGCTTGAATTTCTTAGGGACTCCCCAACGGATTTTCCTGCTTACAAGGGAGTCCCAACAAGCAATCCCCAACAGAGTCTCCAAGTGTCACGGCACGAAAAATACCTGAGCACATCACACGCTCGAAAATACAACATAGTTGCCATTGAATTTGATTTATTCTAAGATAAAGGGAAAATATCAATAAAAACCCTAAGGGAAGAGAAACGGGTAAGGAATTCGGTTATGAAAGGGGAAGATATTAGCACCCCTCACATCCGTTGTACTCAATGGGAACCATTTTGATTTTTCTTTGCACGGATGAGTATTATTATCTAAAGGTTAATTGCGATTGGTTTTAATTAAGGGGAAAAATAAGTTTTTAATTAATGTGCTCGCCAAGGATTCAAACCCTTGTGCCTGCGTATTCTCATTGTGCAATGCAAAAATCAGAGATCCGTAGTTCTTGGGGGTAGAAAATAAGTATTTGTTGGCTGATTTTAGGGAACTATGTTATTATCGTATTTTAGAAGTGTATTAACATTAGTTGGTTCGATCCTAGTTTGGATGCTCAAAGCTTTTAGTTTGACTGCTAAGGAATGGATTATAATAGTTCTTTTATGAAAGGTAATTGTTGTTTGGTTAATGAATTGTAAAGGTTCATGAAGGTTTGTGAAAGTGGTGAAGGTGTTGTGAAGATGTTATTTGGACCAAGATTGTATTGTTTGAACCCATATAGTGGTGTATGAACCAGGAGTGTGGTATATAAACCAAAAAATGGTGACTAGCCAATGAAGTGTTGTAGGGTTTTGTCTAGACTCCGGGTCAAGACCTACAAAATAGGGGGTTTAACTAAGCTATTGGACTCACAAAGCAAACATACAAGAGATGGCTTGCCTAAGCTCTGGGATTCACAAGGAAAGCATGCATGATATAGTCTGCCTAGTCTCTGGGACTTACAAGGCAGACATGTATGAGAAGAGGGTTTGCCTAAGCTCTAGGACTTACAAGGAAAATATGCATGAGAAAAAGGGTTGCCTAAGCACTGGGACTCACAAGGCAATCATGCATGAAAAGGGTTTGCCTGAGCACTAGGACTCACAAGGTAAACATGAATGAAAAGAGGTTACCTAAGCACTGGGACTCACAGGGAAAACATGCATGAGAAGAGTTTTCTTAAGCACTGGGACACACAAGGAAAGCATGCATTAAAAGGGTTTGCCTAAATACTGGGACTCACAAGGCAAACACGCATGAAAAGGATTTGCCTAAGCATTGGGACTCACAAGGAAAACATGCATGAGAAGAGTTTGCCTAAGCACCAGGACTCACAAGGCAAACATGCATGAGATGGCTTTCCTAAGCTCTGGGACTTACAAGGCAAGCATGCATGAGATGGGGTTTTTAACCATGAGAATATGATTAACCCAAAGAGAGGTGTATGGTTCAGAGATATGTATTTTAACCAAGAAAAGGTAATTAACCCATGAAGGAGGTGTTTTAACCAAGAAAAGGTGATTAACCCATGAAGGAGGTGTTTTAACCAATATAAGGTGATTAACCTCAAGAGTGTATGGTTGTCCAAAGACTATTGTGTTTGGTCCAAAGAGAAAGGTGTTTTTGTTGTTGATGGTTGAATTGTTGGTCTGAGGATGAAAGTTGAAAATTGTTTTGATTTGAATTGCATTAAAGTCTATGAATGTAGGTGAACACTTTGAATAATTGTGACATACATCCCATATTCAATGGTATTTAGAACAGGGGTAAGAATGCTCATTCTCATTCTTCTCTATTTCTTAAGGCTCGTGGCGCGCAATCAAATCATATAATCAAGTGTTTTGAAGTTTGAAAAGAGGTTTTTGTTTAAAAGGGTATGAGACAAGATGTGTTTGAAGGAATGGAATGAAGCTTAGCATGATCATGTCTTGATGTCCACCTATTCCTAGGGTTTTGAAGATGAATAGATATATGATTTGACTTAATGGATCAACTTTAGGTGCGAATATAAGGATTTAATACTATCAAGTGAACAAGGGACTTGTGATCACTTAAATGAATGTAAATCCTAAAGGGGCATGCAAAATTTTCCTTTTAAAGTCATACAAAAAATCCTATGCCACAAATCTAATTAATTGATCAAAACAAGTTTGATTAACTAATCAACCAATAAAATGATCATGCTAAGTATTAAGTCAAGCTATATCAAGAAGAATCAAGCAAGCATTTCAAGAAGTAAACTCAATCATGAAATAAAGGCAAGAAAATTAAGACTGAAGATAAATCCCAATTTCTAATTATCGTAACACTCAGATTTGCATTAGATCAAATTAATCGGTTTGAGGAGGAAATCACTTAATTAGTAATCTTATGAACCAAAAAATAAATAACTAATATAAAAATAGTTAATTAATTAAGAAATTAATCAATTAATTATCCAAATATATAATTAAGTTATGATGATATAAAATTAGAAACAAAGCAACATGGATGGAGAATTAATTAAACGGGGTGGAAGGAGAATTCTGCACTTTTGTCTTTTTCATTTTACATTCTCAACCGAACATGTTTAGAGGATCACAAAATGGTCATTTATTAACAAAAAATGGACAAATGAATATAGGTTTGAAATCCTTCTTGGCGTAGAACAAGATGGTATCAAGAGAAAATGCAAACATAAACAAAATCCAGGATAAACAAAGCCACAAAATTTACGGGAAAAAAACTTTGTTCTTCATTTTCTGCATTTTGCATTTCCAACTAGCCATGTTTAGAGCATCATAAAATGCTTATTTCCTAACGAAAATGGACAAATAAATATGAGTTAGAAAGTTATCAAGGCATATAACAAGACGGTATAAAAAAACCCAGACACAAACAAAATCGAGGATAAACAGAGCCACAAAGTTTATGAAAAAAATTGTGTTCTTTGTTTTTTGCATTTTTCATTTCCAACTAGTTATCTTTAGAGCATCATAAAATGCTCATTTCTTAACAAAAATGGACAAAAAATATGTGTTGAAAATGGTTGAATAGGATAAATAATTATCGTCTAAAGTGAAGAAAAATAAGGAATTTGCTATTGCACACAAGGTGCTCGCTAAAATGTTTTAACCAATTCGGAAGTTGTAATGTAAAAATGCAGAAAAGAGAAGTTAAATATCTTATCGATCGAGTGGAGGTTTGTCTCGGTTAGTATTGAGAATTGCCGATGAATTTACCGATGAGAAACTAGGAAAACTTCAAAGTAAGCTCCTTTTGCTAAGCTTCCAATTACTCTTTGCTTGATGATTATGATTGAATATAGATAATGAATGTAGAAGCTTTGATGATTGTAGAAACTTGGTTGATTTGTAGAGACTTGGCAATTGCTTGAATTTTTGAAACTTGATGTTGAATCTTGAATGATGAAAATGAAATTTGGTTGATGAATTGTTAAAACTTGATGATGAATCTTGATTGAAGAAAATGAAATTTGGTTGATGAATTGTTGAAACTTAATTGTGGCTAAGTTCCACTAAATTTAGAACTTTAAGGTGAAGTTCTAGACCGTGATTAATATTAACTTCGGTGATGGTGAGGAAGTAATGAAAAGAGAGAATTATGAGAAAACTTGAGGAAAAATGGTATAAAAATTTAATATGAGTTAAGTGTAAGAATAAGATTTGGATCTGCAACTGCCCTCTAATTTTGATGATATCAATGCATTGTTTCTTAGAGAACAATTTTATACCCTAATGGTTTTGTCTAGTGTGTAGATTTTTCTAACAGGTTCTGACTTTGTAGAATTAGCGTGTGACATCATCAGATTATGGAGTCAACACACTTTGACTTTGAAGAGATACAAATGTACGCTTCAAGATTACATAAAGTTTTGAAAAGCTCTTAGACAACAGTTTTGATGAACATTTGTTTTAAAGCTTCTAACAATGACTCTGATAAAAGAGCCTCTAAAGATTTATCAAGCTCTCAAGATTTTGAAGAACAAGCTCTGAAGACTCTGAAGACTAGGTTCTGAGAAACAGTGTCAAGAATCTGAAGACTTAAGTTCTAAAGCTTCTTTCAACCAGTCTCTTGATCCTTCTAAATATGCTTCAACAACACATACTCAGAAGCCTCTGAAGATTAGAAGATAAAATCAAAAGGTTTTACGTGATAAAAATAGTACACAGTACAAGATCATATATTCCTCCCACTATGCTGATTTCGTGGAGAAGGACTTTACTATTTGTACCATTTTGTCTCCCACCTTGGCACACCGTTATGCAAGGTGACACCTCATTTATGAAGATGTCAATTCTACCCTCCAACGAATTTTTTCATGCCTATATAAAGAAGACTTGGAAGAATGAATGAAGCTGCTAATTTTTCTAATTCCGCTACTCTATTCACGCTACAACACTTTTGCTTAACATACAATTTTTTTTGCATATAAATAGATAATACACATAGAGCTTTTAATCATTATCTGTGAATATTTGTTTGTACTTAAACTTTGTGTAATCTGCTTTCTTCAGGCATCTTTGTGAACACAAACTCTTGTATCTCATTGTATTGAGGTTGTTTCCTTGAGTGACTAGGGTTTAGTCAGGATACTCAAGAAGAAAAAGATGGGTAGTCTTTGTGTGTCTGTAATATGGTGGTTATAGTGGATTAAGTCCTTATTGAGAAGGAAAAATCACCTTGGCGGGTGGATTGGATTAGCTTTGTTAACAGTGAACCAGTATTAAAATAATTGTGTTCATTTATTTTTTACTCTTGGTTCTATTTTGTGTGGTTGGGTGCTAAAAACTTTTAATCTTGGAAACCCAATTCAAAACCCCATTTTCTTGTGTTTCTTGCCACCTTCAATTGTTATCAGAGCTCCGGTTCTGGTATTGATTTCATATCAAACACTTAATCGTGTCAGATAAAGATCCAGTGTGAAACAAAATGGAAACTATTCCACCACCTCCTCTTGATGTTAATGATAGAGATCATTATAGTATTAAACCTCCTATCTTTAGTGGAGAAAGATTTGACTATTAGAAAGACATGATAGAGAGCTTCTTTATTGGCCACGACATAGATCTATGGGATATGGTAGTAGATGGCTACATACACCCAATAGATGCTAGCGACAACAAAATAGAAAAAAGAGTGATGACAGACCAATAAAAGAAAGATTATAAAAATCATTACAAGGCTAGATCCATCTTTTTGAACGATATTTCTTATACTGAGTATGAAAAGATAACAAATAGACACTTTGCCAAGTCGATGTTTGATTATGTGAGGATGACTCATGAAGGGAACACACAAGTCAAAGAAACCAAAACACTTGCTTTAATTCAGAAATATGAAGCATTCAAGATGGAAGAGAATGAAACATTTGAGAAAATGTTATCAAGGTTTCAAACTCTTGTTACAGGACTGAAGGTCCTGGACAAAGGGTATTCTACTGCAGATCATGTGAAGAAGATCATTAGAAGTCTATCTAAAAGATGGAGACCCAAGGTAACTACTTTGAAGTTATCAAAAGGATCTGAACAACACCTCTATTGAAGAACTTGTTAGTTCTTTAAGAAGTCACGAGATCGAGCTTGGAGAAGAGGAGCCCAGAAGAAAGAGAAAGTCAATTTCTCTAAATACTTTAGGAAAGTATGAGAAGACTATAGCTTTTTAAGCAGAAGAAGAAGAAGAAGAAGAAGAAGAAGAAGAAGAAGAAGAAGAAGATGAAGAAGAAGAATCTTCAGAAGAGTCTGAAGAAGAAGATGAGCTTTCTCTTCTGTCCATATGAGTAAATTAACTCTAGAAGAAAAGAAAAGGAAAATTCATAGGACAAAGAAGGACAGGTGGTTGTTCTGAGTCTACTTCTAGATCCGAGAAAGCTGTAGCTAGCAAAGAAGTCATTTACTTTGAGTGCAAGGAGCCAGGTCATTACAAGAATTACTTCCCCAAGCTGAAGAAGGACAGACCTAAGAAGAAAGAATTCTGAAGGAAGAAGAAAGGTCTAATGGCTACATGGGACGATTCAGAATCCTCAAAAGATGACTTTGAGGAAGAGCAAACAAATGTGGTATTGATGGCATATACTGAAGCTCCTGTTGAGAAAGATCCATCAGAATCTAAATCAGAGTTAGACTCAGAAGAGGTATTTGATGAACTCTCTTGCTCTAAATTTGAATCTAGTTTAACACATGTTCTGGATAAGTATTAGAAGCTTTTGAGCAAATACAAGGATCTGAAAAAGGTTCATGTATATGAATCATAAGTGTATTGTAAGCTTAAGAAATATTTCTCAAGTTTAAATGAAGAAAACTTTATTTTGAAAAACAAGAATTCTAAACTTGAGAAGGAAAATCTTTCAAAAGCCTCTACCATTTCTGATAATGTCATAAAGACGTATGACAAATCTTTCCAGAAATTTCTTGCTAGAACCCTAAATAGAAGTGTAATGGCTTCAATGATTTATGGCGTTAGCAGAAACAAAACAAGAGGTATTGGTTATGATTTTGATGAAGAATTCGATTCTGAAAAAGATGGTAAACCAAATACTCTCTCTTATCAGTTTTTTCCTTCTGGGAAACAAAATTTTGTCAGGCCTAAAGGCAAAGCTGTTGTAAAACCTAAGTCTAAAGCAAAAGCTCATACCCGTTTTAACTATGCATACATGTATTCATTTTCTGCACAGAAACCCAAAGTTGTTAAAAACTATGGGAAGACTAACCCTAAAGGAACCAGAAAGATGCGGGTACCTAAGCATAAGATAATCTATGTTTCAGATATCCTTAGTAGTGGAGTTAATACACCAGTAATAGTACCAGGACTCTGGATGCTCACGACACATGACGGGAAGAAGGCATATGTTCCAAAGCCTGGAACTTAAGCCTCAAGGCGTCGTCAGTTTTAAAGTTGATAAGAAAGGAAAGATCATAGGCTCCAGAACAGCTGGTAATAGTTCTCTCCCGTCTATTACTAATGTTCTTTTAGTTGAAGGATTAATGCATAACTTATTGTCTATAATTCAATTAAGTGACAATGGTTATAATATAATCTTCAATCAAAAGTCCTGCAAAGCTACCAGTCAAAAGAATGGCTCAGTTCTTTTCAATTGAAAGAGGAAACATAACATTTACAAGATTATATTTTCTGATCTGAAAAATCAGAATGTTAAATGTCTTATGTCTATAAATGAAGAGAAATGGACTTGGCATAGACGATTGGGCCATGTTAGCATGAGGAGGATTTTTTAGATAAACAAGCTTAATTTAGTTAGAGGCCTTACTAAGATGAAGTTTGCTTCAGATGCTCTTTGTGAAGCATGTCAGAAGGGCAAGTTTTCTAAAACTTCTTTCAGAGATAAAAATGTTGTTTCTACCTCCAGACCATTGGAAA
The DNA here is from genome assembly GCA_022829125.1 of Lathyrus tuberosus. NCBI lineage: Eukaryota > Viridiplantae > Streptophyta > Magnoliopsida > Fabales > Fabaceae > Lathyrus > Lathyrus tuberosus. The sequence continues at coordinate 2,795,250 of JALAZF010000538.1, forward strand.
TTCTGCACATTGATTTGTTTAGACCAGTGAAAACTGCTTTTGTCAATGGTAAGAAGTATGGATTAGTCATTGTAGATGACTACAACAGATGTACATGGATAAAGTTCTTAACACACAAGGATGAGTCACATTCTGTGTTTGCTACCTTTTGTTCTCAAGTGTAAAACGAGAAAGACTTCAAAATTGTTGAAGTTAGAAGTGGTCATGGTGGTGTGCTCGAAAATAAATATTTTGAGAAACATTTTTATGAGAATGACATTTCCCGTTATTTCTCCTGCCCTAGAACTCCACAACAAAATTAAGTTGTTGAAATGAAGAATAGGACTTTGAAAGACATGGCAAGGACCATGATCAACGAGACTAATGTGGCTAAGCACTTTTGGGCAGAGGCAGTCAACACATCATGTTAAATTCAGAACAGGATCTCTATAAGACCTATTCTGGGTAAGACTCCCTATGAATTGTGGAAGAACAGAAAACCCAACGTTTCATATTTTCATCCATTTGGCCGTGATTGTGTTATGTTGAACTCTAAAGACAATCTTAACAAGTTTGATTCTAAAGCACAAAAGTGTATTATGTTAGGATACTCTAAACGCTCTAAAGGCTATAGAGTATACAATACAGAAACACGAATTGTTGAGGAATCAATTCATGTTAGATTCAATGATAAGCTTGAACCTGAAATGTGAAAGCTAGTTGAAAAGTTTGCAGATATGTAGATCACATACTCTGGCTCTGAAGGTAAAACTTCATAAGCAAAAGATGATGAGGCAAAAGACTCTGAAACTACTCTAACTAAAGTTGTTGAAGTTCATAATCCTTTGAGGACGCACATACAGAGATTCTCACACTCTGAAGAATTAATTCTGGGTGATAAGACTGAACCCGTCAGAACCAAATTCTCATTCAAGCCTTCTGAAGAGGCTCGTATGGGTTTGGTGTCCCTCATAGAACCTACATATGTTGCTGAAGTGCTTCTGGAAACATAATGGATTATGGCTATGCAAGAAGAGTTGAACTAATTTTCCAGAAATGATGTGTTGAATCTTGTGCCTAGACCAAATGGAACTCATGTTATTGGAACAAAGTGGGTGTTCAGAAACAAGCTGAAGGAACAAGGAGAGGTAGTAAGAAACAAGGCACGACTGGTTGCACAAGGTTATAGTGAGCAAGAAGGGATTGACTATACATAAACCTTTTCACCAATTGCCAGGTTAGAGTCTATTCGTCTCTTGATTTTTTTGTTGCAAATCATAACATCATCTTGTATCAGATGGATGTTAAGAATGTATTTCTGAATGGCTACATAAATGAAGAGGTATATGTACACTAGCCTCCTGGTTTTGAAAACCATAAAAAGCCTAATTTCTTTTTCAATATTAAGAAATAATTGTATGTGTCATACCCCAAATTTTGACCACTAAGATTCCCATCATTGTGAAAATCATCATCACAATATGGATGGACCATCATACCTCATTAGTCTCCCCAAAGATGGGTGAGCATCCACTACAATCAAAATTAGGGTTTCAAGCCCTCTCAGAGCTCTTAGACAAAGGATCAATCAAGGAATGACATGATCTTCAACTTGTCTAACCTCTCAAACTTCTACGAAGGATCAAGAGGACTCCCACATCAAGGATCAAGCACAAGGCTACTCCCTTCTAAGTGGATTAAGCCTCAAGATCACCAGTGTCACCAAATTAGGGTTTTGGTTGACTAGGGTCTCCAGATGGAAATTCTCCTCTGGGCATGAGCCAATGCTTCAAGGCATAACCTATGATGCTCCAAGGAACATCATGAACCCCATAATCAAGTCAATTTAGCCTCAGGAGATGCATTCACCAAAAATCAGGAATTAGGGTTTCTTGACCTAATTCACCCCTAAGTTGACTTTTGGGACAAACATGAGCCAAGACCTCAAGAGAGGATTTGAGGGTCTCTAATACACTACATTGGTCCATTTGCAAAAATGGATTGATCCAAGAAGCTTGATTCACAAGTTTCAATTTCATCTGAACCACAGTTAGGGTTTTGCGAGAAAAGTCAACTGTATCTTTGACTTTTGACCAGGACATGCTCCGAAACCCTAGGACATGAGTCAATATACCCTATAACACCCATGTAACATGTCCATTAAGTTTGATTTAGGTCAAGGACATGATTTCCTAAAGGATTGCATAGTTTGGAATTCATCTAATAAAAAGTCAACTGTGCACAAAAGTCAAACTTTGACTTTTTGAGATTTTTCATAAAAATGGTTTTTTAACCCTAAAATGATGTTAATATATGATTGGAATCATTATTCATCAAGAAAAATCAAGAAAATTGGGATAACTTGCAAAAGGGGTAACCATAAAAACTTAGAAAATTTTCTAAGTTATGAAACAAAGTGGCTAGGGTACTAACTTTGGAGGATCATAACTCCTAAACCACAAGGCAATTTTTCCCCATCCAAAGCTGGATTTGTAGCTCTCATTACCCTCTACAAAAGCTCCAACTACACCTCACTCCAATTCATTGTGGATTCTGAGTTATGATTGGGCCAAAATGGCTAAAACATGAAAATACATCATTTTCCAACACTTAAAAAAATTCTAGCCAAGGCAGATTTTGTTGAAAACACCAAAACTTGTGAGATCTTTTCACATAGTTGCAAGCTGAATCAAGTCTAAAGGTAAACATCAATGTTGTTGCATATGTTTCTAAGAATCCAAAGAACCTCTTAGCATGAATTGATTCAACTTGAGCCAAGAGAAATCCATGCCCAAAGTCATGCTGCTGCAAGCTGTTTTGGAAAAATCAGTTTGCATGTTTGCTTGCCGCACACATTTCTGAATCAAAACCAAGGATCATTATGCCACATGTACTCAAATCAATCACAATGTATCTGATCCAACCTACAAAGCTGAGTCACAAAGCCAAGGAATCTTCCAACTTGAAGTTCATGCATTTTGGCACATTTTGCCTTGAATTCAAAGGGAATTAATGTGGAATAGTGCATTGTCAAGATTCTCACTCTCCACAGTCAAGTTCTCTGATTAAACAACAATTAAAATGACTGAAGAATGTGATTTCAGTCAAGGCATAGCTGATCTATTTGGAGCAACTGTTACACCAAATGCAAGAGGCATTTATGTCCAACCAATCCCTTTGAAGGTGATATGATCCAGTAGCCATTCACTATTCCTCCAAGACAAGAGTTGATCACCTATAAATAGAGGTTCCAATGGATCATTCAAGGCACACCAAAGCACCTTATAGCATTGCTTTCTCTCATTTTCTCTTAAGTGCCAATTTTCTTTGTTTTTGAGCAACCACCAATGGGTTTTGAGTTGCATCCCTAAGAAACCCATTCCAATTGCTCAGACACATCACATATGATGTATTTGAGGTGTCCAAACACTTAAACACCAACTGTAACACCCCTAGCTCAAAATCACCCTTCAACTAAGCCATTATGCCTCAATTATGTAGTTGGAGTTCTCCAACTTGATCCAGAAGTTTTTAGAGTGTTCCAAAGCTTGCAACACACTCCACTACATCCATTGAAGCTATAGGGATCATCAAATTTCATCTGGAACACCATCTGTGCAAAGTTCCATTTCAGCTTGCATCAAGGTAAGCCTCAAAACTCCATCTTCATGATCCATGCATATTTCCTCACATGATATTTTTGCCAATTGCTTGCCATCATATGTTGAGTGTTTTCCCTCAAAAAATTGGATCATAGCCCTCATAACCATGTCTGCACGACTGCTTTTGCAAAATTAGGGTTCATACGGTTGTGATAATATAACTTGCTATACACTGAAAATGAATGAAGTCAAGTATTGCCATCTTGTTCCTTGTGAAAAAATGCATGAGTTTGGTATTTGAATCATGTCAAATGGTTGAGAGATGAGTGAGATAGGGGGCTTCATGCACGAGCTCGAGGAAGAAGATGGCCATGGCGCCATTCTTCAGGTTTTCCAACCAAGTTCTCTATATATTTCTCATTAGCCATACTATATTTGAATTGGCATTGCGCCCCAGTGGTTGATCAGCTGGTTTTGTGTGTATTGGCAAGCGGGAGGTCTGGGGTTCGAATCCCCCTCGCCCCAGATCTCTTTTTTTACCACTTTTTCTTATTTTTTTGTTATTTTTCATATTTATTTTAAATGATTTGAAAAATTAATAACTCACTCAATTTTAATTATTTTTTATTGGTTCTTTTTGCAAAAAAATCACAAAAATGTTGAAATATTTTATTCCACAAAAAAATTAGATTTATATTATTTATTTAATATAATTAGTATTTTTGTGAAAAATTCATTTTTATTGTTTTTAAACCTTTTAAAAATAAATATTCATGTTGGAAAATCAAAACCAAATAGGTTTTAATTCATCTTGTGATTAAAACCTCATTTTTCAAACCTAAAACCAAAATCACAAGTTGTTTATTCAAACTTATTTGAAATTTGTATCATTTTAATTAATTTTCTTTGAATAATTACTTTAAAAATGATGAAATTAGGGTTTTATTGATTTTCACCCTAACAAACTTTTATAAACACTCATGGGTCTCTAATAGAGTGTAAGACACAAGTCTTTTTGTAAAATAAACCCATTTTGGGCCTCACTTATTGTATAAGTCCCTCTGTGTATTTTCAAAAACTTCGGCGAGATCGTCGCTTTCAAACAAATAACCCTGGGCCTACCCTCGAGTAATAAGACCCATTTCGTTTCCTAAAAACTTGGGCCTCTAGTAGAGTGTAAGACCCAACCCTTTTTTAAAAACAAAACATTTTGGGCCTCAGTGTATTGTATAAGTCCCGTTGTATTTCAAAAGTTCGGCGCGATCATCGCCCGTTTAAAACAAATCATCTGGGCCTCTCCTCGAGCTATAAGACCCATTCAAAACTCACTTTGGCCTCTAATAGAGTGTAAGACCCAATCCCTTTTTGAAACCAAAAACTTTTGGGCCTCAGTCATTGTATAAGACCCACGGTGTTTTCAAAACCTCGGCGCGATCGTCGCCCTTTTTAAAATTAACTATTGGGCTTCTCCTTGAGCTATAAGACCCATTCAAAAATCATTTTTTGGGCCTCTTGAAAGAGTGTAAGACCCACACCTTTGTACAGAAAACCTTTCTCGTGCCTCAGTCACTTGTATAAGTCCCTGTACAAAACGACAATGCAATCACTGATGAAACCATGGGCCTCTCCTTGAGCTGTAAGCCCCAATTTTCCTTTCAAAGCAGTTTCTCCTTTGATTTGTAATATACTGTTTTCAACTTTTCTTTGTTGAACAACTAACAATACAACATGGAAGCTCTACAACCGAGTAAGTGTTTACCCACTTTCATTTACCGCTTTCATATGTATATAACTGTACTGTAGGGCTGTTTCACTGTATGTCTTCTTTCATAAACTCATATCAACTGTGTAATAATAGTATAGATATTTAGAGTGTCCCCGGCAACTACGTCTAGAACTAGACAAAACCTCGTCTCCTTACAACAATTTTAGATAACTAGATCTAAGAAATTCCCCCTTTGAAACAATTCATATACAGAAGGCCAGTGTTCTAAGTGAAACCCCTTATGGAACTGTTCATCAGCCTCCTCTTGGGCTTAGTGCAAGGACCCAAAGGCTTCCTAAAAGTATCCTCACCTCCTCTTGGGCGTTGTACAAGGACCCGTCGGCTTCTTAGAAGTTTTCACAGCCTCCTCTTAGGCTTTGTATAATGATTCTTCCTCCGGGAAGATAGCCTCCTCTTGGGCTTCATACAAATTGTCCCTCGGATTCCTAAAAGTTTCCAGCCTCCTCTTGGGCTTCGTACAAATTGTCCCGACGACCTCTTAAAGGTATAGGAACAGAGATTAGTCATCTTAATAGAACAGTCTTTCAAAGAGTCTAGATCTTTGTACCGCAAACGTACTATTCCTTAATTTCTCCTAAGCATAGTACAAAAGATAAAACTCTAGGCTTGGACAGTCTAAGACCCTTGAGTCTCAAAGACATTCTCAAGCACCTTTCAAGAATGGGAAGAACACCCATAGACTTGGACTGTCTAAAACCCTTTGGATTCCCCGTTTCCTTAGAGAACAAGAAATAATCCCAACCCTCAGATAAAGTCCATGAGTACAACATTACTCATATTAGAACTGATTTTCTCTTTTAACCAACCTACTGGACCTGTCACTCAACTGAAACAGTTACTATAGCCTCCTCTTGGGCTTTGTACAATGATTCTCCCCAGCGGAGTTAACCCTTTTAGCCTCCATCTCGGGCTTCGTATGAGATACAAAAACACTCTCTTGTTGAGTATAAAAGACTCTCTTATTGAGTCACCCATCCTTCAGCCTCCGTCTTGGGCTTCGTACGAGACACCAAATCACTCTCTTGTTAAGTATAAAAGACTCTCTTGTTGAGTTAAACAACTTTTAGCCTCCTTCTCGGGCTTCATACGAGACACCAAATCACTCTCTTGTTGAGTATAAAAGACTCTCTTGTTGAGTCAAACCCCTTTGGCTTCCGTCTTGGGCTTCGTACAAGACACATAAAAAAACCCTCTGGAGTCAAATCCTTTTAGCCTAAATCTCGGGCTTTGTACAAAAAGCCCATTTTCCCTGGAAAAGTCAGCCTTTTAGTCTCCTCTTAGGCTTTGTATAAGGAAAACTCAGTGGAGACAATCAACCTTTTAGCATCAAATCATGCCTTGCTCACAACATGCAAACATCAACAACTCCCCCTTTAGAGATGACAAATTCTCTCTAAAGTCAAAACCTCTTTAGCTTCATACCTTGGGCTTTAAACAAGATACAAATAGACCTTTCAGCTTCACATATTGGGCTTTGAACAAGATACAAATAAATCACATTTAGCTTCACGTCTTGGGCTTTGAACAAGACATCAAAACACCGTTTCCTCCCATAGAATAGGAGGAACTACGATCGCTCTGATTTCCCTGTTTCGGTAAACAGGAATACGTAGGCATAAGATTGAAAGAAAAATCTTAGAGAGCGCACTAATCAAAAATCCTGTACCTTCACACATCAATCGAAAAGCATCAGTCCTAACATCCTACCAATAGCATAGTCCTGTCATTTCATCCTTAACAAAGTAAGCAGAAAGAGCCCCCACTTCCATATAACATCCGTAACCTAACAGACCGCTGTTTAAACTCAGTATGCAAGCAGGGTTAGTTAGAGACATCTATTTCCCTTCCTTCATCAGCTTCAATAGGATAAAAAATGAATCGACCCGTAGTACCCCCAAAGAGCGACAGTGCTTAAGAACCACGTCCAAAATCGCTCGCTACAGAAAAATGGCGCCCACCGTGGGGCCCTTCTTTCTTTCTTACAAGCTAGGGTAAAAACCTTGGACAAGTTATTTTCATGACAGTTTCATCAGGGAATGTCACTATTGCTAGGATCGGCCCTCACTAGGATCGTAGGTCAAAACCTTTAAGTTGGGAAAGTGCCACAGAATGGCGACTCCGCCGGGAGCCATTTTCTGACAGGAACATAGGCTTCATAGCTCTTAAAAGTCTAGGACATTAGGACAAATATATATACTGCTTTTCCTAATTGATATCTGTGTTTATTTTTTTGCTAATGGGAATGCGTGTGATGCCGCATGTGGAAAGATTGAGTATACACCTAGGAAAAACCTCTTACAGTAGTGCGGAAGCTATCGGAAATAGTTGTCACGCGATACTACCCTCTTCTAAGGTTCTTCGAAATAACATCACCTAGCACGGTTCCCGGCCCACTGATGTTATCTCGATAAGAATCAATGATTTTGAGAGACAGGTACAAAAATCACTAGTATAAACCTTTGGGATGGGTAGAGCCTTGACTTCATGACACCGACCCTTTGACCCCATGTTTTTTCTATGTTTTTGTGTGCTGCATTCATGCATTCATTTTAAAAAACATTAAAAAAAGAAAATTTTCTCTTCTAGTCTCTCTTTTTCAAATTAAACTAAGACAATGATTGCAAATTTCAGAGAGAAAAGGATTGCGCTCATGGATTTCGGTAGAAGGAGAACTCATAAGTACACCTTCAAGGTTCCAAAGTTAGAGGATTTGAGAGGTTTGGCAAGGATGATCACAAACCATGAGGCTTTCAAAGCTAAGTACGGAGGTCTGCTACCTCTGTTAAGGGTCCATGTAATTGAAGGAATCATGGAGGCACTCATTCAATTTTACGATCCAGTCTACCACTGTTTTACATTCCCGGATTACCAGCTCGCACCAACGCTGGAGGAGTATTCTCACCTGACTGGTTTACATATTACTGATCAAGCTCCCTTTTCTGGACTGGAAGAAATTCCAAAGGATCAAATCATTGCAAGAGCAATTTATTTGGATGAGTCGGAAATCAAGACTCACATGACCACCAAGGGAGGAATCCCAGGTTTACCAGCCAAGTTTCTGGTAAAGAAAGCTCTGTACTTTGCTAGTATAGGAAACATAACTGCTTTTGAAAGCATCTTTGTTTTACTCACCTACGGGTTATTTTTGTTTCCCAACATCGATAACTTTGTAGATATCAACGCCATTAAGGTTTTTCTCATTGGAAACCCTGTACCAACTTTGCTCGCAGATGCGTATCATTCTGTACACTTAAGGAATTTATATAGCGGAGGAATGATCAGGTGTTGTGTGCCCCTGCTATATAAGTGGTTTACTTCCCATTTGCCTAAATCTGCCACTTTTTGGGATCATAAGAGTGCCTTACGTTGGTCGCAGAAAACCATGTCTCTTACCAACTCTGACATCGATTGGTACAATCGAATCTACGACGGGATCAAGATCATTGACCGTTGTGGAAACTTCCCCAACGTACCCCTTATAGGAACTAAGGGAGGAATCAATTACCATCCAATTTTAGTTTGTCGTCAATTTGTTCATAAGAAAGGACGGGAGTCTCTAGGAAAACCGGATTGTGTCTCGGTGGAGCCTTATCTCCACTGAGTACAAACTAGAGCTCTCAAGCTAAAGATGCCTTATCCTCGTCACAGAGTTCTTCCGCCGAGGGAATCTGTCATGTACTTCATGACTGAGACGGAAAAACTTCAGGTTACTCTCAACAAAGTTCAACAGGAAAGGAGGTCTTGGAAGAACAAGTACCACATTCTCAATGTTGAATGTACCAAAATACAGTAACTGCTGAAAGATAAAGATGCTCTGATTGAGATTTTAGAGCAACATGCTGTAGAAAATCAGGATGACCAAAGGAATTTGCTCGCTCCTTTCACTTGGCAAAGGAATGACAACCCGACAACGGCCCAAGAGCCCCGGTCTAAGAAAAAGAAAGTACCAGAATCAGCACCCGAGTTCTCCTCAGAGAGGACTCGAGACCCATTAGCTTAGGTTTCTGTTTTCACACCTTGTAATTTACTGTATTTCCATTTCCGCAATCCTTTGAATTCAATAAAACGGGGATTTCCCCACTGTTTGATATTTGCAATCTAATTGTCGAAGTTTATTTTTATTAAACCAAAAAAATAAGTAATATAATCATTGCATTCATCATTCTCACGTCACGTATTCTTCTTACCTACGAATCTCATGTTTGTGTCTCGGTCCTAGAATCAAACTGTCTCATTCGTACAATACTCGGGCCAGTCGTCAGAAAAATATGGATGATCTTGAGGAAGAGAACAGAGAGTTGAAAGAAGAGATCGACGCTCTGAGAAAAGATATGAGAAAGCTTTGTAATGACATGCAAGCCATGGCAGAAGCTCAGCTACAAATAACTGTGATCTCCAAGATCACCTCAACACCCATAGTGGAGAAGTATGATCCTAGGTATCAAATGCCGAAAGGTCGTCCCTGGGGCATGCCTGTTAACTATATCCCGGAAGGATATGTTCCGCCGATCACTGAAGATCAGGGAATCATAGCAGAAGCCGATGGGCCTGAAGGTTACAAAATTCGGGAAAGCGAGGATGCCAGAGGCATATTGAGGACTCCTAAAGGTTACAAACTTTGGGAAACGCCAAGATTCACTGCCGTAGTAATGGTACCACCCCCTGTGGTGCACACTGTCCCGGAAGGATAGATTCCACAGATACCTTCTGGTAGAAAGGAAAGTATGTTTGATAGAATGGATGAATTCTAGGAGCAGTTCCTGGAAATGCAGAAGGAACTGCAAGCTATTCGCGGTCATGATCTATTTGGAAAGGACACTGCGGACCTTTGCTTGGTCCCCAATGTGAAAGTCCCGCACAAGTTCCAAGTACCCGATTTTGAAAAATACAAGGGAAACTCTTGCACTCAAAGCCATTTGGTGATGTACGCTCGGCGAATGTCAGCTCAGACGGAGAATCAGGATCTACTGATTCACTACTTTCAGGATAGTTTAACTAGTGCCGCATTAAAATGGTACATGGGTTTAAACCGCGCTACGATTAGCACTTTCAAAGATCTTGGCACTGCCTTTGTCCAACAATATAAATACAATTTGGACATGGCACCAGACAGAGATCAACTCAGATCAATGTCGCAAAAGGACAAGGAAACCTTTAAGGAATTCGCTCAGAGATGGCGTAAAATTGCCGCTCAAATTTGTCCACCTCTTGAGGAAAAAGAGATGATAAAGATCTTCTTAAAGACCTTAAGCTCATTTTACTACGATCGAATGGTTGCCAGTGCGCCCAGCGACTTCACCGAAATGGTCGGTATGGGAGTGCATCTCGAGGAAGCCGTTCCAGAAGGACGTCTAGTCAAAGACACTGGGTCGACATGCGGTACTAAAAAATACGGTAGTGCTCTCCCTAAGAAAAAGGAGCAAGATATTGGGAATATCTCTCTCAGAAAGCAAAAGCGACGGTACCAACTAGTAGCAGCTGTAACTCCTCCTATAAACCCTGCGCCTGTTCCTACGTATCAACCTCAGGTTGCTCAAAGCCAACCACATTCGCAGCAATTTCAGCAAAGGACATAACAACCTCTTCAGCAGGCTCGTCCTCAATACAACAACAACCATACAACGCGGCCACCAGGATTTGATCCTATACCTGTATCGTACACATAACTATTTCCGTTACTGCTGATCAAAGGGCACGTCCAGACCAAGGCTCCTCTTACAGTACCGGAAAATCCGCCTTTTTGGTTTAAGGTGGATCAGACTTGCCCTTACCATCAAGGAGGACCAGGGCATAACATATAAAATTGTCTCAGTTTCAAATCCGACGTGCAAAAGCTTGTTAGGAGCGGGGTCTTATCTTTCAAAGATACGAATCTGAATGTTCTCACGAACCCGCTGCCTCAACACGAGAAGGCTACAGTCAATTTGATAGAGGGAGAGTCTAACAACATCTATTAATTTCATGATGTACTCTTGTTAAGGGCCAACTTGGTCAAGATGCATTGTAGACAGAGTGGATATGGCCATGTGCCACCTCATAATTATCACCAGTGTGATATCTGTTCTAAAAGCAATCGAGGATGTTCTGTGGTGCAATCAGCTCTATAGGAACAGATGGATCTCGGATGGATCCAAGAGCACCGAGTTCGTGGAGTTAACATGGTTGATACGAATTCCAACATCATTCAAAACCACGATATCCGTGCGATGAATGTCAACCTGGTGGCAATGCACTCAAGGCAAAGCCAGTATCATAATCTGCCGCGTCGCGATTATAATTCCTGTCTGACTTGCTCGGTAAACAAAAAGGGATGCTCTTTTGTACAAGAGGCCCTCCAGCGTCAGATGGATCTTGGATGGATCCAAGACTACCATGATAGGAATCATTATCTAATCAACATGGTTCAAATCTTCGATATTCTCATGATGAATATCAGCCTGGTGGAGTTACACGCTACGCAAGTCCAACTCGGTTTTCTCACTTCACATGATTATAGGAGCTGTAAAGCATGTTGCGAAAATGATCAAGGCTGTGCCCTTGTCCAGGAAACACTTCAGCACTTGTTGAACCACTGGTGGCTTCCAATCTATATGGACGAAGACACCCAGCAAATTAGTATCACTAACGGAAATCCTACTAGGTATCAAAGTCAGGATGTTCGGTTAATGGAAATAGACCTCGTCAGGTTACACTGTATTCAAAGCGGACGTGGCCAGGTGCCACTACACAACTATGAGCGGTGTGGAGTTTGCTCAGTGGATAATCAAGGATACTACCTCGTGCGAGCAGCCCTTCAAAGTCAGTTGGACCACAAAGAGATTCAACCATGCTCAAGTTCTGGATCAGTCAACTACCTCGCTGATCAAATCAAGGACGTCGTCGTAATCTCTGATCATCAGAGGGCTAGGGATGTTTGTGCCATCATCCCTCTACTGGACGAATCGAGAATTCCCAACCAGGAACGGATCAAAATTACTTACGATGGTCAGAAAAATCAGAAGGCTCCCATAGTCATCTATTTACCGGGACCACTACCGTATGAATCAACTAAGATTATCCCTTATAAGTACGGTGTAACCACAGTCGAGAATGGAAAGGAAATTCCATTACCCTCCGTCGTGAATATTGCAGACATCAGTCGAGTAACATGGAGCGGTCGAATCTTCAACAAGGGAGTTGGAGAACCCATCAAAGAAAAGGAACCTCAGACGGAAGTTCCCAATCCACCGGTCAGTCAGTCTAGTAATACCGACCTTTCGAAAAACAATGATGAGATGTTGAAGCTCATCCAGAGGAGTGAATACAACATTGTTGATCAACTGTTACAGACTCCTTCAAAGATCTCGGTGTTATCACTGTTACCTAGTTCAGAAGCGCACAGGGAGGCTCTACAAAAATTCTTCGAGCAAGCCTTTGTGGAACAGGATGTAACAATCAGACAGTTCGATAGCATTATCTCTAACATCACTTCCTGCAATAACTTAGGATTTAGTGATGAGGAATTACCTGAAGAGGGTCACCGTCATAACATGGCACTCAATATTATAGTCAACTTCCAGGACGATGCTTTAGCCAGCGTCTTGGTAGACACAGGGTCAGCCCTGAATGTTATGCCAAAGTCCACTTTGATGCAATTATCATTCAAAGGACCTCCGATGAGAACCAGCGAGGTCGTTGTCAAAGCATTTAACGGATCCAGAAAAACGGTTATCGGCGAAGTCGACCTTCCCATAACTATCGGTCCTCACACTTTCCAAGTCACTTTCCAGGTCATGGACATCCGGGAAACATACAGTTGTTTATTAGGAAGACCTTGGATACATCAGGCTGGGGCGGTCACTTCAACCCTCCACCAAAAGCTAAAGTTCATCCAGAACGACCAACTCGTCACAGTCTGTGGAGAACAGGCCTTGCTCGTAAGCAATTTATCGTTATCCACTTATGTAGAACCGGAGGGGGTAATTAGAACTCAGCTCCAAGCGCTTTCGCTACACAAGGACAATTAATCCGAAGGGGGAACTTCGATTTCCTCGTACAAAGATGCTATCAAAGCGGTCGAGAGTGCCAATACAATAGGATGGGGGCAGCTTGTCATTCCTACTGACAATAAAACAAAGAAGAGTCTTGGTTTTTCTGTAACCTGTAACCAGACAGTTGCTAACGATGAAAATCTTCATCCCATTCATAACTTCTTCCACAGTGGAGGTTTCCTTCACCAAGTGTCTCAAGAAGTACATGCCATCAATGAAGGTGATTCCGCCAATACGGAGGAAGAATGGGAGTCCTATCTTAACAAGGACGGTTATATGTCTCAGGAAGAGGTGCCTATGCCATTTTGCTATCCCGCACAGAGTCCGAGATTTATGCCGAGGTCAGATGTCGAAATGATATACGAAGACTGTGATCCTGAAGGATGTCGTGCTCTGCTAAATTCGTTAGAGGAGGACACTCTGATGAAAGCCAACTTTGACCACGACTATTATGGCCCGATGGATGGCCTGCCTATCTGGCAGTCGTACCCAGGAGACTTGGGGCACGAAAATCAGCCGAACAATGAAAATCAGCTGAGCATCATTGAACAGAATACCTGTGTCCCCACCATGTCATGGGATCAACACCCAGGTTATCCTAAAAATACCCAGCACGGCGATGAATTCACAACGTTTGCAGGACTAGAGTTCATCAACTATGCTTTTCCCGAGGTCAACGTCATCGAGAGAGATGACTCCTCCAGCTCCAAAGAAGTGTGGGACACCTTGGGACAACCAAGTGGAAAATTTGACTTCATGGTCAAATACACCGCTCCTGAAAGCTCTCGTATCAGGTTCGAAGACATCCAGCCAACTGGATGGGGAGATACATCTGAGAGTACAAATACTATGCAAAATACAACAGAGGAATCCTCCTACGACAACTCTGCTTGGGAGACATATTCCCATGAACCTGCTCCACCAGAAATCAGCATTATTTCTGAAGACAAATCAAGGAAGGTACCAGACTTTGTGATTCACCGAGGAGTTCTCCGCCAATGGGTCATTGTCGACGTTCCGAAGATTGTTCATAAGTCAAAGTAATTGTCATCTTTACTTTAACCTTTCACCTTGCCCAGGTGAAACGGATGTTTTGATAGGGCTCGCTTTCTGTAAATTTCTCTCTTTGCTTCGCCCAAACCGACAGAGTTTTGTTTTATAGGGCTGTAGTTTCAAGAATCGACTTGTTCATTAATAAAATAACGTCGTTCTGTAATTTCCGCATTTATTATTGTTTTCTCTTTTTGCTTTTCTTAGAAAATGGTAATCCTAAAAAACAATTCAATAACAAAAATAAGCAGTAAACAAAAAATACACTGCACACACTTGCATTCTCTCTATCTCTTCTAAAAACAAACCATCACGTCATGCAGATTGCTTGTTTTAACCCCGTTGAAACATACGATCCAATGCCTTCTCCTGACTTTGAGTTCCCGGTATTTGGGGCTGAAGAAGAAGTTGACAATGAAATTCTAGAAGAGATCTCCCGATTACTCTGACAATAGGAAAGGTCCATTGAACCCCACAAAGAGCAGTTGGAAACGGTCAACTTGGGTTCAGAAAAAGAGAGAAAAGAAATTAGGATTGGGGCACTGCTCAGTCCAACTGCCAAAGAAAGTTTGACAAAGCTTCTCAAAGAATTTCCCGATGTATTCGCTTGGTCCTATCAGGATATGCCAGGGTTGGATACCAGCATTGTGGAACATCATCTACCGTTAAGGTCAGAATGTCCGCCAGTAAAACAGAGGTTGAGACGGACTCATCCAAACATGGCCATCAAAATTAAAGAGGAGGTACAAAAACAGATTGACGTGGGTTTTATCGCCACGTCAGAATATCCTCAATGGTTTGCCAACATCGTACCCGTTCCAAAAAAGGACGGAAAGGTCAGAATGTGTGTAGACTACAGAGATCTAAACAAGGCTAGTCCAAAGGACGACTTTCCTTTACCACACATTGACATGCTGGTAGACAGTACATCAAAGTTCAAAGTTTTCTCCTTCATGGATGGATTCTCGGGCTATAATTAGATCAAAATGGCGCCGAAAGACATGGAGAAACTTCATTCATTACCCCATGGGGTACTTTTTGTTACAAGGTAATGACGTTCAGTTTGAAGAATGCCGGGGTAACCTATCAAAGGGCCATGACTACTCTGTTTCATGACATGATACACAAGGAAATCGAGGTATATGTCGATGATATGATTGCCAAATCTAAGACAGAGGAGGAGCATGTGACCCACCTGTCAAAACTATTCGAGTGGCTGAGAAAGTACAAACTCCGCTTGAATCCCAACAAGTGCACATTTGGTGTTCGTTCGGGGAAACTCTTAGGGTTCATCGTCAGCCAGAAAGGAATTGAGGTTGATCCTGACAAGGTCAAGGCCATTCAAGAAATGCCTTCTCCAAAAATTGAAAAACAAGTCAGAGGATTCTTGGGACGTTTGAAATACATCTCCAGATTCATATTCCTCATGACCGCGACATGTGTGCCGATTTTCAAATTACTCAAAAAGAATCAGGATTGCATTTGAACAGAAGACTGCCAAACCACCTTCAACAGTATTAAGGAATACCTGTTGAACCCACCGATTCTATCACCTCTAGTGGAAGGAAGACCACTGATCATCTACCTCACAGTCCTAGAGGACTCAATGGGTTGTGTACTTGGCCAACAAGACGAAACCAAAAGGAAAGAGTCTGCCATCTACTATTTGAGCAAGAAATTCACCGACTGCGAGACTCGGTACACTATGCTTGAGAAAACTTGCTGCGATTTGGCTTGGGCAGCTAAACGTCTTCACCAGTACATGATTCGTCACACTACTTGGTTGGTCTCCGAAATGGATCCAATCAAGTATGTATTTGAAAAGCCTGCTCTCACGGGAAGGATTTCCCGTTGGCAGATGTTGTTATCAGAATATGACATAGAGTACCATGCTCAGAAAGCCGTTAAAGGAAGTGTTTTAGCCGATCATTTAGCTCATCAACCGATTGACGATCAGGAATCAGTCGGATTTAACTTCCTAGAAGAAGATGTCATGTACCTAAAAATGAAAGACTGCGATGAACCGCTACCTAGTGAAGGGCCAGAATCAGATTCTCAATGGGGACTTATCTTTGACGGAGCTGTCAATCATTACGAAAACAGAATCGGGGCAATTATCATAACACCTCAGGGTACCTACATTTCTTTCACCGCCAGACTTACATTCAAGTGCACAAACAACGAGGCCAAATACGAAGCATGTATCATGGGTCTCGAAGAAGTGATCGACTTAAGGATTAAGAACTTGGATGTATACGGCAATTTGACCCTGGTTATCAATCAGGTCAAAGGAGATTGGAACACATACCAATCAGGATTGATTCCTTACAAAGATTACGCGAGAAGGTTGTTACCATTCTTCAATAGAATCGAGTTTCATCATATCCCTCGTGATGAGAATCACATGGCTGATGCATTAGCCACTCTCTCGTCCATGATTAGCATGGTTCAATGGAATGACCTACCTAAGATCGACATAATGCACCTTGAACGACCCGCTTACATCTTCACAATCGAAGCAATCATAGACGACAAACCTTGGTATTACGATATCAAATGCTTCCTTCAGAAACAGGAGTACCCACTTGGGGCATCCATAAAAGATAGAAAAACCCTCAGAAGACTGGCTGGGAACTTCTTCCTGAGCGGTGACACACTTTACAAGAGAAACTTTGACATGGTCTTGCTCCGATGTGTCGATAGACCAGAAGCTGACGCACTGATAAAGGAAATTCACGAAGGATCCTTTGGCACTCATGCCAATGGACACACAATGGCAGGAAAAATTTTGAGTGTAGGGTACCACTGGTTGACCATGGAATCCGACTGCTACAAGTACATGAGGAGGTGTCATAAGTGTCAGATATACTCCAACAAGATCCATGTACCGCCAACGTATCTCAAAGTTCTTTCTTCCCCATGGCCTTTTTCCATACGGGGAATCGACATGATTGGCATAATTGAGCCCAAGGCTTCGAACGGACATCGGTTCATCTTGGTAGCCATTGACTATTTCACCAAGTGGGTCGAAGTAGTGTCATACGCTAATGTAACCCGACAAGTGGTGGTCCGATTTATCAAAAACAATATCATCTGCCGTTATGGTGTTCCGAGCCAGATCATTACCGATAACAGATCTAACTTAAATAACAAGATGGTGAAAGAGTTGTGCGCAGAGTTCAAGATCGAACACCATAACTCATCTCCCTACCGACCCAAGATGAACGGAGCGGTAGAAGCGGCTAATAAGAACATCAAGAAGATCGTTCAAAATATGGTTGTAACCTACAAAGATTAGCACGAGATGCTACCCTTTGCTCTTCACGGTTATTGCACATCTGTCTGCACTTCAACAGGGGCAACCCCTTTCTCTCTAGTATATGGCATGGAAGCAGTGCTCCCCATCGAGGTAGAGATCCCATCAATCCGGGTATTGATGGAAGCTAAGCTAACAGAAGTTGAATGGTGTCAGAGTTGACACGATGAGCTGAATCTAATCGAAGAAAAGTGAATAACGGCACTATGCCATGGTCAGTTGTATCAGCAAAGGATGAAGAAGGCGTTTGACAAAAAGGTCCAACCTCGCGTCTTCGCAAAAGAAGACCTTGTGCTCAAGAAGGATATTGGTCGTTATGTTTCGATGTAGCCCTTTTCCCTGTAAATTACCATTTTCAAAATTTGTATATACTCTTTGGGATCACGCTTTTGGCTGATTTCCATCATATCAATAAAATTTGAGCCCTTGTGCTTTTGTTTGCAATTCTTATTTGTTTTAGCTTTATAGAACAACGTTTTTAACATGATCAACGATTCTTGAAATAAAACAAAAATGAATTTACTTGTAAAACTTTTTCTGCTTTTAAAATAAAAAGATGGCAATTTCTTTTGACTGTTGAACATCGAAAGAACATCGATCGCTACTCCAGAAGTAAGCGAGCTTCAAAGTACAGAATCAAAGTACTCCTTTTAAAACCAGTGCACCTAAATGAAGGATCAACTGTGTCAGAGACCATGGTTCATCTGACACCCCCGGCAGATTTTTTACCTCCTAAGCCCGACCAACGGTTATTCCTCGCAGGGACTACTTCTCCTAAGCAAGGCAGAATTGCTACTTTTGGGCCAGCGGTACTTCTTCGCCCTGCGATGGCCGAGTATCCAGTCATGTTCATCTATTAGTCTGTATGGTGCGTTAGTTTTGTCAGCATATACATACATGCGTTATGCATTATTGATTATGCATTCATATTCATGTTGCATCACTATCACTCTAGTCAGTCTTATCCCCTAGTGATAAACGTCCTCTTGTCAATCGAGTTGTCAGTTCTTTCCTTGTCAGGAAACGTCGTGTTTGAACAACCGCTTCTCCACTTTGCTGTTGAACTAAAGTTGGTTCTTTGACCACTTTGATAACTTTAACCTCTAAAAAGGAAAGAAAACCCTCAGCCGATGTCACTCTAAGCCATTGAAGATGATATCTTCGCTTTCCCGGATTAACGAAAATCCCCAGAGAAAGCCTCTCAGCTAAAAAACTTTCAGCAACGCATTGATTTTGCTCTCCAGAGAATCGATGTCAACAAGGTCATCGGCACCTCAAAATTGGATCACATCATATGGTGTTTCTCCGAGAAGATCTCCGAGAAAAGTATGATGTAATATCCCCAAACAACAACAGACTCTCAAGAGACTCGCTCTCCCCAGTAGACTCGACAAATGGTGTCTCCAACAGAGAAGTTTGTGCCTCTCTACCATCAAAACTTTTTCCGTCAAATGGCATCTCCCCAGGAAAATTCGGTGAGAAGTTTGAGGAAAACCGCTACAAATAGCATCCCTTGTCAATAAAGTTTATTGACAAAAGAAACTAAGACCAATTCCTCGGTAAGAAACCAGGATCGAGGGGAAGTTTATTTCAGCAACTGAGACCAGTTCCTTGGTGGGAAACCAGGATCGAGGGGAAGTTCATTTCAGCAACTGAGACAAGTTCCTCGGTAGGAAACCAGGATCGAGGGAAAGTTTATTTTAGAAACTGAGACCAGTTCCTTGGCTGAGGACCAGGATCGAGGGGAAGTTTCAACCTTTTTTAAGCATCATCGCTTAACAAAAGAAGATGAATGCGTAAGCTACCGTTTATAGCAAACCATCAAAATTTTGGGTATTCTGATATTTAATCCTCTTGCACCCCGAATGCCCGAATACCTTCGCCATTCACACCTTCGGGTCCTAGAAGATTAAATAGGGGCATCTGTCATATCCCAAATTTTGACCACTAAGATTCCCATCATTGTGCAAATCATCATCACAATATGGATGAACCATCATACCTCATTAGTCTCCCTAAAGATGGGTGAGCATCCACGACAATCAAAATTAGGGTTTCAAGCCCTCTCAGAGCTCTTAGACAAAGGATCAATCAAGGAATGACATGATATTCAACTTGTCTAACCTCTCAAACAACTAAAAAGGATCAAGAGGACTCCCACATCAAGGATCAAGCACATGGCTGCTCCCTTATAAGTGGATTACGCCTCAAGATCACCAGTGTCACCAAATTAGGGTTTTGGTCGACCAGGGCCTCCAGATGGAAATTCTCCTCTGGGCATGAGCCAATGCTTCAAGGCATAACCTATGATGCTCCAAGGAACATCATGAACCCCATCATCAAGTCAATTTAGCCTCAGGGGATGCATTCACCAAAAATCAGGAATTAGGGTTTCTTGACCTAATTCACCCCTAAGTTGACTTTTGGGACAAAACATGAGCCAAGACCTCAAGAGAGGATTTGAGGGTCTCTAATACACTACATTTATCCATTTGCAACAATGGATTGATCCAAGAAGCTTGATTCACAAGTTTCAATTTCATCTGAACCACAGTAAGGGTTTTGCGAGAAAAGTCAACTGTGTCTTTGACTTTTGACCAGGACATGCTCCCAAACCCTAGAACATGAATAAATATACCATATAACATCCATGGAACATGTCTATCAAGTTTGATTTAGGTCAAGGACATGATTTCCTAAAGGATTGCACAGTTTAGAATTCATCTGATAAAAAGTCAACTGTGCACAAAAGTCAAACTTTGACTTTTTGAGATTTTTCATAAAAATTGTTTTTTAACCCTAAAATGATGTTAATATATGATTGGAATCATCATTCATCAAGAAAAATCAAGAAAAGTGGGATAACTTGCAAAAGGGGTAACCATAAAAACTTAGAAAATTTTCTAAGTTATGAAACAAAGTGGCTAGGGTACTAACTTTGGAGGATCATAACTGCTAAACCACAAGGCCATTTTTCCCCATCCAAAGCTGGATTTTTAGCTCTCATTACCCTCTACAAAAGCTCCAACTACACCTCACTCCAATTCATTGTGGATTCTGAGTTATGATTGGGCCAAAATGGCTAAAACATGAAAATACATCATTTTCCAACACTTAGAAAAATTCTGGCCAAGGCAGATTTTGTTGAAAACACCAAAACTTGTGAGATCTTTTCATATAGTTGCAAGCTGAATCAAGTCTAAAGGTAAACATCAATGTTGTTGCATATGTTTCTAAGAATCCAAAGAACCTCTCAGCATGAATTGATTCAACTTGAGCCAAGAGGAATCCATGCCCAAAGTCATGCTGCTGCAAGCTGTTTTAGAAAAATCAGTTTGCATGTTTGCTTGCCACACACGATTTCTAAATCAAAACCAAGGATCATTATGCCACATGTACTCAAACCAATCACAATGCATCTGATTCAACCTACAAAGCTGAGTCACAAAGCCAAGTAATCTTCCAACTTGAAGTTCATGGATTTTGGCACATTTTGCCTTGAATTCAAAGGGAATTAATGTGGAATAGTGCATTGTCAAGATTCTCAATCTCCTCAGTCAAGTTCTCTGATTAAACAACAATTAAAATGACCGAGGAATGTGATTTCAGTCAAGGCATGGCTGATCTATTTGGAGCAGCTGTTACACCTAATGCAAGAGGCATTTATGTCCAACCAATCCCTTTGAAGGTGATCTGATCCAGCAGCCATTCACTATTCCTCTAAGACAAGAGTTGATCACCTATAAATAGAGGTTTCAATGGATCATTCAAGGCACACCAAAGCACCTTATAGCAATGCTTTCTCTCATTCTATCTTAAGTGCCAATTTTCTTTGTTTTTGAGCAACCACCATCGGGTTTTGAGTTGCAGCCCTAAGAAACCCATTCCAATTGCTCAGACACATCACATATAATTTATTTGAGGTGTCCAAACACTTAAACACCAACTGTAACACCCCTAGCTCAAAATCACCCTTCAACCAAGCCATTATGCCTCAATTATGCAGTTGGAGTTCTCCAACTTGATCCAGAAGTTTTCAGAGTGTTCCAAAGCTTGCAACACACTCCACACTCCACTACATCCAGTGAACCTGTAGGGATCATCAAATTTCATCTGGAACACCATCTGTGCAGAGTTCCATTTCAGCTTGCATCAAGGTAAGCCTCAAAACTCCATCTTCATGATCCATGCATATTTCCTCGCATGATATTTTTGCCAATTGCTTGCCATCATATGTTGAGTGTTTTCCCTCAAAAAATTGGATCATAGCCCTCATAACCATGTATGCACGACTGCTTTTGCAAAATTAGGGTTCATACGGTTGTGATGATATAACTTGCTATACACTGAAAATAAATGAAATCAAGTATTGCCATCTTGCCCCTTGTGAAAAAAGGCATGAGTTTGGTATTTGAATCATGTCAAATGGTTAAGAGATGAGTGAGATAGGGGGCTTCATGCACGAGCTCGAGGAACAAGATGGCCATGGCGCCATTCTTCAGGTTTTCCAACCAAGTTCTCTATATATTTTTCATTTGCCATACTATATTTGAATTGACATTGCGCCCCAGTGGTTGATTAGCTGGTTTTGTGTGTATTGGCAAGTGAGAGGTCTGGGGTTCGAATCCCCCTCGCCCCAGATCTCTTTTTTACCACTTTTTCTTATTTTTTTGTTATTTTTCATATTTATTTTAAATGATTTGAAAAATTAATAACTCACTCAATTTTAATTATTTTTGATTGGTTCTTTTTGGAAAAAATCACAAAAATGTTGAAATATTTTATTCCACAAAAAAATTATATTTATATTATTTATTTAATATAATTAGCATTTTTGTGAATTAATTCATTTTTATTGTTTTTAAACCTTTTAAAAATAAATATTCATGTTGGAAAATCAACACCAAATAGGTTTTAATTCATCTTGTGATTAAAACCTCATTTTTCAAACCTAAAACCAAAATCACAAGTTGTTTATTCAAACTTATTTGGAATTTGTATCATTTTAATTAATTTTCTTTGAATAATTACTTTAAAAATGATGAAATTAGGGTTTTATTGATTTTTAACCTAACAAACTTTTCTAAACACTCATGGGCCTCTAATAGAGTGTAAGACCCAAGCCTTTTTGTAAAATAAACCCATTTGGGCCTCACTTATTGTATAAGTCCCTCTGTGTATTTTCAAAAACTTCGGCGAGATCGTCACTTTCAAACAAATAACCCAGGGCCTACCCTCGAGTAATAAGACCCATTTCTTTTCCTAAAAACTTGGGCCTCTAGTAGAGTGTAAGACCCAACCCTTTTTGAAAAACAAAACATTTTGGGCCTCAGTGTATTGTATAAGTCCCGCTGTATTTCAAAAGTTCGGCGCGATCATCGCCCGTTTAAAACAAATCATCTGGGCCTCTCCTTGAGCTATAAGACCCATTCAAAACTCACTTGGGCCTCTAATAGAGTGTAATACACAATCCCTTTTTTAAAACCAAAAACTTTTGGGCCTCAGTCATTGTATAAGACCCACGATGTTTTCAAAACCTCGGCGCGATTGTCACCCTTTCTAAAATTAACTATTGGGCTTCTTCTTGAGCTATATGACCCATTCAAAAATCATTTTTTGGGCCTCTTGAGAGAGGGTAAGACCCACACCTTTGTACAGAAAACCTTTCTCGGGCCTTAGTCACTTGTATAAGTCCCTGTACAAAACGGCATGGAAGCTCTACAACCGAGTAATTGTTTACCCGCTTTCATTTACCGCTTTCATATGTATATAACTGTATTGTGGGGCTGTTTAACTGTAAGTCTTCTTTCATAAACTCATATCAACTGTGTAATAATAGTATAGATATTTAGAGTTTCCCCGACAACTACGTCTAGAACTAGACAAAACCTCGTCTCCTTACAACAATTTTAGATAAGTAGATCTAAAAAATTCCCCCTTTGAAACAGTTCATATACAGAAGGCCAATGTTCCATGTGAAACCCCTTCTAGAACAGTTCATCAGCCTCCTCTTGGGCTTAGTGTAAGGACCCAAAGGCTTCCTAAAAGCATCCCCGCCTCCTCTTAGGCGTTGTATAAGGACCCGTCGGCTTCTTAGAAGTTTTCACAGCCTCCTCTTAGGCTTTGTATAATGATTCTTCCTCCGGGAAGATAGCCTCCTCTTGGGCTTCATACAAATTGTCCCTCGACTTCCTAAAAGTTTCCAGCCTCCTCTTGGGCTTCGTACAAATTATCCCGACGACCTCTTAAAGGTATAGGAATAGAGATTAGTCATCTTAATAGAACAGTCTTTCAAAGACTCTAGATCTTTCTACTGCAAACGTACTATTCCTTAATTTCTCCTAAGCATAGTATAAAAGATAAAACTCTAGACTTGGACAGTCTAAGATCCTTGAGTCTCAAAGACATTCTTAAGCCCCTTTCAAGAACGGGAAGAACACCCGTAGACTTGGACGGTCTAAAACCCTTTGGATTCCCCGTTTCCTTAGAGAACAGGAAATAATCCCAACCCTCAGATCAAGTCCATGAGTACAACATTACTCATATAAGAACTAATTTTCTCTTTTAACTAACCTACTGGACCTGTCACTCAACTGAAACAGTTACTGTAGCCTCCTCTTGGGCTTTGTACAATGATTCTCCCCAGCGGAGTTAACCCTTTTAGCCTCCATCTCGGGCTTCGTACGAGATACAAAAACACTCTCTTGTTGAGTATAAAAGACTCTCTTGTTGAGTCACCCATCCTTCAGCCTCTGTCTTGGGCTTCGTACGAGACACCAAATCACTCTCTTGTTGAGTATAAAAGACTCTCTTATTGAGTCAAACAACTTTTAGCCTTCGTCTCGGGCTTCATACGAGACACCAAATCACTCTCTTGTTGAGTATAAAAGACTCTCTTGTTGAGTCAAACCCCTTTGGCTTCAGTCTTGGGCTTCGTACAAGACACACAAAAAAACCCTCTTGTTGAGTCAAACCCTTTTAGCCTAAATCTCGGGCTTTGTACAAAAAGCCCATTTTCCCCGAAAAAGTCAGCCTTTTAGTCTCCTCTTAGGCTTTGTATAAGGAAACCCCGGTGGAGACAATCAACCTTTTAGCATCAAATCATGCCTTGCTCACAACATGCAAACATCAACAACTCCCCCTTTAGAGATGACAAATTCTCTCTAAAGTCAAAACCTTTTTAGCTTCATACCTTGGACTTTGAACAAGATACAAATAGACCTTTCAGCTTCACATCTTGGGCTTTGAGCAAGATACAAATAAATCACATTTAGCTTCACGTCTTGGGCTTTGAACAAGACATCAAAACACAGTTTCCTCCCATAGTATAGGAGGAACTACGATCGCTCTGATTTCCTTGTTTCGGTAAACGGGAATACGTAGGCATAAGATTGAAAGAAAAATCTTAGCGAGCACACTAATAAAAAATCCCGTACCTTCTGTCATACCCCAAATTTTGACCACTAAGATTTCCCATCATTGTGCAAATCATCAGCACAATACGGATGTACCTTTATGCCTCATCAATCTCCTCAAGGAATTGTTGAGCATTCACTACAATCAAGCTTAGGGTTTCAAGCCCTCTCAGAGCTTTTAGACAAATGATCAATCAAGGAATGACATGATCTTCAACTTGTCTAACCTCTTAAACATCCACAAAGGATCAAGAGGACTCCCACATCAAGAATTAGGCACAAGAGTGCAAAATTTCAAGTGGATCAAGCCTCAAGTTCATCTAATACAAAGTCAACTGACGGAAAAAGTCAAAGTTTGACTTTTTGGTCAACTTTGAACTTCACAAGCAATTACTCAAGAAAATATGATGGATGATTTAATTTGATCAAATTTAAATCAAGAAATCATGCAAAATTGCAAAATTGATCAAATTGAAAGAAACTTAGAAATTTTTTCTAAGTTAAAATCATGTTCAAGTGCACAACTTTTCAAGGTTGTAACTATTGATCCAAGCATCCATTGATTTTGAGTAAGAGCTACTTTTAAAGAGGGTATTTGATACTTCAACATTGTAGAAGGAATCAACTCAAAATATCATAAGGATTGAAAGATATAAGTGATCAAAGTTGGGAATGTTCAATGTCTGATGTTCTGACATTGCATATAGGACAGCACTAATATTTTTCCAGCAAGAATGTCCCAACTTCAAGGATATTTTTCTCCATGATCCAAGTTGATTCAAGCCAAACCTTGAACATCAAAGTTGAAGTACGTTGTCTCAGCTTTCCAGAAAGGTGTAGAATGTCCTTGTAGCATACTCGAGCAGGGAGATATGCTCTTCGCAAGAAGCAGTGATAAAGCAGAATTTTCATGACAGCTTTTGGGACAGATTTGACTACACAAGTTCAAGACCATTTTTGATGACTTTGCAAGCTGAACCAAGACCAAAGTCAAACATCAAAGTTAAAGTATGTCATTAGGGATTTCCAAAATGTATTTGAACTCCCATTAATTCAACTTGAGCAAGGAGTTATGAACCTCACAACAGGCCTTGCTCGAGCTGATTTTTTAGGACAGATTTTGTGCACTTTTCTTGTGCCACCCAATTTTCAAGCTTTGTCACCATGCAAGACAAGCATCAAAGATGCAATTCACTTCAATTCAAAATATCATAGTGGATTAAAATATACAAGTGATTAAAGTTTGGAATTATTAATGATCAAAGTTGTCAAATGTTTCAACATTTCATGGGACATCATTAATATTTTTCCAACAAGAATGTCCCAACTTCAAGGTTGTTTTTCTCCATGATCCAAGTTGATTCAAGCCAAACCTTGAACATCAAAGTTGAAGTACGTTGTCTCAGCTTTCCAGAAAGGTGTAGAACGTCCTTGTAGCATACTCGAGCAGGGAGATATGATTTTCGGAAGAAGCATTGATAATGCAGAATTTTCATGACAGCTTTTGGGACAGATTCGGCTACACAAGTTCAAGGCCATTTTTGATGACTTTTCAAGCTGAACCAAGACCAAAGTCCAACATCAAAGTTGAAGTACGTTGTCTCAGCTTTCCAGAAAGGTGTAGAACGTCCTTGTAGCATACTCTAGCAGGGAGTTATGGATTTTACAAAAAGGCTTGCTGCAGCTGAATTTTTCATGGGACAGATTTGCACATTTCTTGTGCCACACGAATTTCCAAGCCTTGTCATCACTTTGGACACCTCTGAGGATTGAATCTAAAGGGGACAATCACTGAGCCAAGCCTCCAAAGTCTTTGGAACAAGAAGTAGCATATTATTCCTAAAAATCCCTAAAAGAGGGACAAGACTCCAATTTTGGATTGGAGCATTTAATAGATGCTTAGAGGTGGCATGGACTGACACATTTGCAACTGAATTCAGTCAAGATTCCTCCAACATGTAGGGAACCAATGCTCTGTGCCCTAACCTCTAGTCAATGGCTAGAGGAGACTTTGATTCTCATTGGACAACATTGGCCAAACCTCTGCTGCAGCCACCATTCACTGTTGCTGCGAAAACAAACTTGCTCTACTATAAATAGAGCTCATTTGTGGTCAGTTTGAGTACACCAAAGCCATCAAACAGATGCTTTCCTCAAAATCTCTTCTTTCACCTCAAATTTGCCTTCCAAAGCAAGTAATTCTGAGTTTTTGAGTTAGAGAGCAATTCCACTCAAACTAATCACACACACACACCTCATATATATCATATGTAAGCTGTGCAAACTATCACAAGTGACCTGTAATCACAAAATCACAAAGTCACTTCTCAAAACCTCAAAATGGCACTTTTTTGCATTTTTCAAGCCATGTCTTGATTCAGTCACTTTCCAAACCAGATAAAACCTCAAACACACTCCAAATATCATCCTTGAACTGTCCCAAATGGTTCCCAACATTTGGAACACCATTTGAGAGAGTTGCTATTTTGGTCACTTTTAACCCCTTTTGCAAGAAAGGGACAGTTTGTGTTTTTGCAGGTACCAGTTGATTCCAATCATCCTAAAAGCTTTTAAGGGATCATTTGAGTGTGTCTAAAGCATCAAATCATTTCTGGAATAAGAGGCTGGACAGATTGCACAAAAACTCCAAAAAGCTCAAAAAGAGGTAAGCATCACAACTTGGAATCCTTGAAATCATGCATTGCTTTAAAGTCCACTGATCATACACATCTCATACATGTTGTATATGTTGTGTTTGGGCTAATTCACTATGTAATCCATGCCTGTATCAAAGTGTAGCACAGAAAATGCAATTATAGGTCCTTTTCAAAACCACTATCGGGTTTTGAGGAGGGAGTGTGATCTGAAAAAACTACCACCACCATTGGATTCCTTGTGAAATTCTGGGCCAGATGCATATAAATTTTGTCTCAAACCATTAAGATTTGAGAAAGTTATGGGTGTTGGAAGTTTGATAAAAAAGATGTTGAAAACTCATGAGTGATGTCTCATGAGTGATGTTGTGACATCACATTCCTTTTTTTTCTTAGTTTATCTTCAAAACTCAACCAATTTTTTCACATAGCAAAAATTATCATTTTCCAAATCTGTTTTACACACTTCTTATTCATACTCCAAAATATTTTATTCCACAAAAAAATTAGTTTTATATTATTTATTTAATATAATTAGTATTTTTGTGAATAAAGTCCTTTTTAATGTTTTTAAAACATTTTAAAAGTGAACTCTCATATTGAAAATCAAGACCAAATGAATTTTATTTCATCTTGTGATTAAAACATCATTTTTCAAACCCCAACCAAAAATCACAAGTTGCTTATTTGGTATTTTTATCATTTTGTATTGATTTTCTTTTAAGAATTTACTTTTAAAATGATAAAATTAGGATTTCTTTGATTTTCACCATCATAAAACTTTTTCTTCAAAACTTTTTGGGCCTCTATTAGAGTGTAAGACCCAACACCCTTGTACAGAAAACCTTTTTGGGCCTCACTTATTGTATAAGTCCCCCTGTACATTTTCAAATAAACGGCGCGATCGTCGCCTTTTTTAAAAATAAACCTGGGCCTACCCTCGAGTAGTAAGACCCATTTCTTTTTTTTAAAACCTTTTTGGGCCTCTAATAGAGTGTAAGACCCAATCCTTTTTTTTTGACCAAATCATTTTTGGGCCTCAGTACATTGTATAAGTCCCGATACCGTAAAAAACAAACGGCGCGATCGTCGCCCTTTTCAAAATAACCCTTGGGCCTCTCTTTAAGCTATAAGACCCATTAAAAACACTTTAGGCCTCTATTAGAGTGTAAGACCCAATCCCCCTTTTAACCAAAACATTTTGGGCCTCACTTATTGTATAAGTCCCTCTGCGTTAAAAGAAAACCTCGGCGCGATCGCCATTTTGAAACGAAAAATCATTTGGGCATACCCTCGTGTTATAAGCCCCACTCTTTTTCCTTTAAACCTTTTTGGGCCTCTTGAGAGAGTGTAAGACCCATCCCTTTGTACAGAAAACCTTTTTGGGCCCCAGTCAATTGTATAAGTCCCTCTGTACAAATTCAAACAGTGCGCTCACTGATAAAACCCTGGGCCTCTCCTTGAGCTGTAAGCCCCAAATCTTTCTTTTTCAAAGCACTTTCTCCTTTGATTTTGAATATACTGTTGTTTTTAATCTTTCTTTGTTGAACAACTAACCAAACAGCATGGAAGCACTCCAACCGAGTAAGTGGTTATCGCTTTCGTTTACTGCTTTCATATTATAAACTGTATTGGGGGCTGCTCACTGTAAGTCTCCTTTCATAAACTCATATCTACTGTGCAATAATAGTATAGATATTTCGAGTTTCCCCGGCAACTACGTCTAGAACTAGGTGACGCCGTTTCACTTATTCGTAGAAATAGAGGCCTAGATCCCCAATAGGAGCACCAGATACAGTCTTCTCTTCGGCTGTCCTCCTTAGGAATCGTCAAGAAGCTCTACTCCCCAAGATGAATGTATTCTCCGTGAATGGCATCTTTGAGTTTCTTCCAAATTCTTGAACTTTCCTGACTTGATCTATTCCTTGTGGATAGCTTGCCTTGAATGTCTCGGGGTTTGGGTACCCACTATGGTCATAATCTTGGACCTTAACTAAGGAACCCTCTTTAAAAGCTAAAAGTCGCTGGATAGTAAACCTCGCACGTGTACCAGTGGTTTTTATCTTTAAAAGAGTTATCTCTCCTAATGGAAAGGAGATGATAGACCCACGGGCTTCTTAAAAGCATCGGCCTCCTCTTGGGCATTATTCAAGGACACTACGGCTTCTTAGAAGTATTCAAAGCCTCCTCTTAGGCTTCGTATAATGATCTCTTCCTCCGGGAATGATAGCCTCCTCTTGGGCTTCGTACAAGGACCCGTCGGCTTCTTAAAAGTTTCCAGCCTCCTCTTGGGCTTCGTACAAATTGTCCCGACGACCTCCTAGAGGTATAGGAACAGAACATAGTCATCCTCATAGAACAGTCCTTTCATAGAGTCTACTACTGTTTCTCAAAGCATAGTACAAAAGATAAAACTCTAGACACGGACAGTCTAACTTCCTTGAGTCTCAAAGACATTCTCAAGCACCCTTCGTTAAATAGGAAGGAAACCCGCAGACTCGGACAGTCTCGACACCCTTTGGATTTCCTGTTTCCTCAAAGAGAAGGAAATATCCCTGATCTTCAAATCAAATCCCTATGTACAGTGTTGCTCATATAAGAACTGATTTTCTCTTTTAAAATCAGTATACCGGACCTGTCACTTAACTGACATAGCCTCCTCTTGGGCTTTGTACAATGATTCTCCCCAGCGGAGTCAACAACGTTTAGCCTCTCTCTCGGGCTTTGTATGAGACACATAAAGAGAATCCCTCGTTGAGTCAATCACCCTTTCGCCTCCATCTCGGGCTTCGTACGAGATACAAAAAAAACTCTCTTGTTAAGTCAAGTAGCCTTCATCTCGGGCTTTATACGAGATACCCAAAGACTCCACCGTTGAGTCAAAACCTTTTTAGCCTCTCTCTCGGGCTTTGTACGAGACACATAATAGCCTCCTCTTAGGCTTTGTATAAGAAAACCACTAGTTAATCCAATTAACCTTTTAGCATCAAAACTGTGCCTCGTTCACAGTACACAAACATCAACAACTCCTTCCCCTTCATCTAATCGCTGTAAGCGGCAAGCCTCTGGATCATCTACATCCATGCCACTGTCCCTCTTTTAGCATGAGAAATTCCTAAGGAAAGATGGCATTGCTCTACACTGAGTTAAAGTCTTATGCTTCAGGTTAAAACCCTTTCTTCGGAAATTATGGCATTGCTCGGATCCGCGTATCCTAGTTAAAGTAATTCTCCTTCTCCCCTCTTTAGAGATGACAAATTCTCTCTAAAGCCGAGGTCTTTCAGCTTCACTTCTTGGGCTTTGAACAAGACACAAATAGACCTTTTAGCTTCACATCTTGGGCTTTGAACAAGATACAAACTACCTTTCGCTTCACGTCTTGGGCTTTGAACAAGACACCAAAAACACCCATTTCCTCCCATAGAATAGGAGGAACTACGAACGCTCTGATTTCCCTGTTTCGGTAAACGGGAATACGTAGGCATAAGATCGAAAGAAAAGATCTTAGCGAGCGCAATCAACAAAAAACCCAAATCCCATATCTCCATCAATCAAAAGAAGTAATTTAAAAGCATCAGTCCTAGCATCCTAATCCTTGTTCCCCGTCAGAAACCCTTTGCCTAGATTAAAAGAAAGAAAACCGTATTGGCGAAAATACAAATAACCAGTACAAAGGCCCCCCACATTGATAGCATTCTTAACTTAACAGACCACTATTTAAACTCAGTATGCAAGCAGGGTTAATTGGAGACATCTATTTCCCTTCCTTATTCAGCTCACAATAGGATAAAAAATGAATCGACCTGTAGTTTAAGCTCAAACCGCAGAGAGCGACCAGCGCTTAAGAACCGCGTCCAAAATCACTCGCTACAGGAAAAATGGCACCCACCGTGGGGCAAGTCTTTCTTTTTCCTTTTTTCTCTTCACTTGTGTGAATACCACAGATTGGGGCTTCCGCCGGGGAACCCATTTTCTGTCAGGAACTTAGGATTCTTAGCTTTAAAAGTCTAGGATGATTAGGACAAATATATATACTGCTTTTCCTAATTGCTATACGTGTTTATTTTTCTGCTACTGGGAATGCGTGTGATGCCGCATGTGGTGAGAATGAGTATACACTTAAGATAAGTGATGGTGACGGGGTCGACCATCAACCTCAGTGGAGGCTGACCAACGCAACCCATTCACTCTTCTAGCCAATGGGCCGGTTGTTAAGTCTGAGAAGCTGAGGAGCCAAACCCTTTCGTAGTACGGAAACTATCGGAAATAGTTGTTACGCGATACTACCCTCATTTGAGGCTGGTGATCTATTCTCGGTGAATGGCACTTACTCTAAGATTGCTCTACAACTCGCTGGCGATCCTCTTGTTGTCTTGCTTTCCTGGGAGGAGCTGATGATAATGAGTACAGGTACAAAAATCACCCTAGTATAAACCTTTGGGGATGGGTAGAGCCTTGACTTCATGACAACGACCCTTTGACCCCATGTTTTTTCTATGTTTTTGTGTGCTGCATTCATGCATCCATTTAATAAAACATTAAAACATTCAAAAAACTTCTCTTCTAGTCTCTCTGTTTTTCAAATTAAACTAAGACTGTGATTGCAAATATCAGAGAAAAAGAGTGCATTAATGGATTTCGGTAGAAGGAGAACTCACCAGTATACCTTCAAGGTTCCAAACCTAGAGGATTTGAGAAAGTTAGCGAGGATGATCGTTAACCCAGAGGCTTTCAGAGCCAAGCACCGTGGTTTGCTACCACTGTTAAGAGTCCATGTGATTAAGGGGATCATGGACACGCTCATTCAGTTCTACGATCCGGTTTATCATTGTTTCACATTCCCGGATTACCAGCTATCACCAACGCTGGAGGAGTATTCTCATCTGACTGATTTATATATCACTGATCGAGCTCCATTTTCTGGACTGGAAGAAATTCCAAAGAATCAGACTATTACAATAGCAATTCATTTGGACGAGTCTGAGGTCAGGACTCACATGACCACTAAGGGTGGCATCCAAGGTTTGCCAGCCCAGTTCTTGACAAAGAAAGCCCTGTACTTCGCTAGTATAGGGAACACGACTGCTTTTGAAAGCATCTTTGTCTTGCTCACCTACGGGTTATTTTTGTTTCCCAACATCAATAACTTCGTCGATATCAACGCTATTAAGGTTTTTCTCATTGGAAACCCTGTGCCGACTTTGCTCGCAGATGCGTATCACTCTGTACACTTGGGAAATTTGTACAGCGGAGGGGAAATCACATGTTGTGTACCTTTGCTCTACAAATGGTTTATCTCTCACTTGCCTAAGTCTGCTGGTTTTTGGGATTGCAAGAGTGTCTTACGTTGGTCGCAGAAGATCATGTCTCTCACCAATTCCGATATAGATTGGTGTAATAGGATTTATGAGGGAATCAGAATCATTGACCGTTGTGGAAACTTCCCCAGCGTACCCCTCATAGGAACTAAAGGAGGAATCAACTATCATCCGATATTGGTTCTTCGTCAATTTGGATACCCGATGAGACACATCCCACTGGGTGTTCATCTGGAAGGTCTTTTCTTCAAAGAAGGAGAAAATGACAGAGCACTAAAGATGGAAATAGTGCAAGCTTAGAAACATGTTCATAAGAAAGGACGAGAGTCTCTGGGAAAACCGGACTGTGTCTCGGTGGAGCCTTATCTCCATTGGGTACAAACTAGAGCTCTCAAGCTAAAGATGCCTTATCCTCGTTACGAAATTCTTCCACCAAGGGAAACTGTCATGTACTTCATGACGGAAACTGAAAAGCTTCAGGTTACTCTCAACAAAGTTCAAAAGGAAAGAAGATCTTGGAAGAACAAGTACCGCACCCTCGACGTAGAGTGTATCCAAATACAGCAACTACTAAAAGAGAAAGATGCTCTGATTGAAATTTTGGAGCAGCATGCTGTAGAGAATCAAGATGACCAAAGGAATTTGCTCGCTCCTTTCACCTGGCAAAGGAATGACAACCCGACAACGGTCCAAGCGCCCCGGTCAAAGAAGAGGACTCGGAACCCATTAGTTTAGGTTTCTGTTTCTGCACTTTGTAATCTCCTGTATTTCCCTTTCTGTAATCCTTTGGAATTCAATAAAAAGGGGTTTCCCCAGTGTTTGATATTTGCAATCTAATTGTCGAAGTTTATTTTGATTAAACCAAAAGAACAATTAATATAATCACTGCATTCATCATTCTCACATCGTGTATTCTTCTTACCTACGAATCTCACGTTTGTGTCTCGGTTCTAGAGTCAAACTGTCTCATTCGTATAATACTCGGGCCAATCTTCAGAAAAGGATGGATGATCTTGAGGAAGAAAACAGAGAGTTGAGAGAAGAGATCGACGCTCTGAAAGAGGATATGAGAAAGCTTCGTGACGACATGCAAGCCATGGCAGAAGCTCAGCTACAAAGAACTGTGATCTCAGAGATCACCTCAACGCCCATCATAGAAAAGTATGATCCTAGGTATCAGATGCCGAAAGATCATCCATGGGGCATGCCTGTTAACTATATCCCGGAAGGATATGTTCCGCCGATCACTGAAGATCAGGGAATCGCAACAGAAGCCGCTGGGCCTGAAGGTTACAAACTTCGGGAAAGCGAAGATGCCAGGGGCATACTGAAGACTCCTGAAGGTTACAAACTTCAGGAGGCGCCAAGACTTACTGTCGTAGTCACGGTACCACCCCCTGTGGTGCACACTGTCCCGGAAGGACAGATTCCACAGACACCATCTGGTAAGAAGGAAACTATGTTTGACAGAATGGATGAATTCCAGGAGCAGTTCTTGGAAATGCAGAAAGAGCTGCAAGCCATTCGCGGTCAGGATCTATTTGGAAAGGACGCTGCAGACCTCTGCTTGGTCCCCAATGTGAAAGTCCCGCACAAGTTCCAAGTGCCCGACTTTGAAAAATACAAGGGTAACTCTTTCCCTCAGAGCCATCTGGTGATGTACGCTCGGCGGATGTCAGCTCAGACGGAGAATCAGGACCTGCTGATTCACTACTTCCAGGATAGTTTAACCGGTGCCGCACTCAAATGGTACATGGGTTTAAACCGTACTACGATCAGTACATTCAGAGATCTTGGTACTGCCTTCGTCCAACAATACAAGTACAATTTGGACATGGCACCCGACAGAGATCAACTCAAATCAATGTCGCAAAAGGACAAAGAACCCTTTAAGGAGTATGCTCAAAGGTGGCATGAAATTGCCGCTCAAATTTGTCCACCTCTTGAGGAAAAAGAGATGACAAAGATCTTCTTAAAGACCTTAAGCTCATTTTACTATGACCGAATGGTTGCCAGTGCGCCCAGTGATTTCACCGAAATGGTCGGCATGGGTGTACGTCTTGAGGAAGCCGTCCGAGAAGGACGTTTGGTAAAAGACACTGGATCAACGAGCGGTACTAAAAAATACGGTAGTTCTCTCCCTAAGAAAAAAGAGCAAGATATTGGGAATATCTCTCTCAGAAAGCAAAGGCGACGTTATCAGCCAGTAGCAGCTGTAACTCCTGCTATCGGCCCCGCGCCTGTTCCTATGTATCAACCTCAGGTTGCGCAGAGCCAACCTGACCAACAAAGGACACAACAGCCTCTTCAGCAGGCTCATCCTCCATATAACAACAACCGTACAACACGGCTATCAAGGTTTGATCCTATACCCATGTTGTATGCAGAATTATTTCTGTTACTACTGGCTAAGGGGCACATTCAGACTAAGTCTCCTCTTACAGTTCCGGAAAATCTGCCTTTTTGGTTTAAGGCAGATCAAACATGCCCTTATCATCAAGGAGGTTCAGGGCATAACATTGAGACTTGTCTCAATTTCAAATCCGACGTGCAAAAGCTTGTTAGGAGCGGGCTCTTATCTTTCAAAGATACGAATCCTAATGTTCTTACGAACCCGCTGCCTCAACATGAGAAAGCTGCAGTCAATCTGATCGAGAAAGAGACTAACAATGTCTATCAAATTCACGATGTACTCTTGTTGAAAACCAATTTGGTCAAGATGCATTGTAGACAGAGTGGATATGGCCATGTGCCACCTTATAACTATCACCAGTGTGATATCTGCTCTAAAGATAACCAAGGATGTTCGGTAGTGCAATCAGCTCTACAGGAACAGAGGGATCTCGGATGGATCCAAGAGCACCGAGTTCATGGAGTTAACATGGTTTACACGAATTCCAACGTCATTCAGAACCACGACATATGTGCAATGAATGCCAATTTGGTGGCGATGCACTCAAGGCAAAGCCAGTATCATAATATGCCGTGGCACGATTACAGTTCTTGTCTAACTTGCTCGGTAAACAAACAGGGATGCTCTTTCATACAAGAGGCCTTCCAGCGTCAGATGGATCTTGGATGGATCCAGGAATACCATGATAGGAATCCCTATCAGATCAACATGATTCAGATCTTCGATATTCGCGTGATGAATACCAACCTGGTAGAGTTACATGCTGACCAGGTCCGACTCGAATTCTTAAAATCACATGACTATCAAAGCTGTAAGGCGGGTTGCGAAAACGATCAAGGTTGTACCCATGTCCAGGAAGTACTTCAGCACTTGTTAAATCATTGGTGGCTTCCAATCTATATGGACGAAATGCATACCCCATTCTGCTTTCCCACGCAGAGTCCGAGGTTTATACCAAGGTCAGACGTCGAAATGATATACGGGGATTGTGATCCGGAAGGATGCCGTGCTCCGCCAAATTCATTAGAGGAAGACACTCTGATGAAAGATAATTTTGACTACACCTACTATGGCCCAATGGATGGCCTGCCAATATGGCGGCCTTACCCAGGAAACTTGGGGCAAGAGAGGCAGCCGAACAATGAAACTCAGGTAAGCGTCATTGAATAGAATACCTATGTCCCCACCATGTCATGGGATCAACACTCAGGTCATTCGGAAATTACTCAACATGACGATGAATTTGCAACGTTTGCAGGACTTGAATTCATCAATTATGCTTTTCCCGAGGTCAACGTCATTGAAAAGGATGACTTCTCCAGTTCCAAAGAAGTTTGGGACACTCTGGGACAACCAAGT
This sequence comes from Lathyrus tuberosus, assembly GCA_022829125.1. Lineage (NCBI taxonomy): Eukaryota > Viridiplantae > Streptophyta > Magnoliopsida > Fabales > Fabaceae > Lathyrus > Lathyrus tuberosus. The sequence goes on from JALAZF010000538.1 coordinate 2,832,172, forward strand.
GGAAAATACGACTATATGGTCAAGTACACTGCTCCCGAAAGCTCTCGTATCAGGTTCAAAAACATCCAGCCAACTGGATGGGGAGATACAGCTGAGAGCACCAATGCTATGCAAAATGCAATAGAGGAATCCTCCTACGACAATTCTGCCTGGGAGACAGATTCCAATGATCCTGCTCCACCAGAAATCAACGTCATTTCTAAAGACAAATCAAGGAAGGTGCCAGACTTTGTGATTTACCGAGGAGTTCGCCGCCAATGGGTTGCTGTCGAGGTTCCGAAGGTCGTTCATCAGTCAAAGTAATTGCCATCTTTTAACCTTTCACCCTGCCCAGGTGAAACAGATGTTTTGATAGGGCTCGCTTTCTGTAAATTTCACTCTTCGCTTTGCCCAAAGCGACAGAGTTTTGTTTTATAGGGTTGTAGTTTCAAGATTCGACTTGTTCATTAATAAAATAACGTCGTTCTGTAATTTCCGCATTAATTGCTGTTTTCTCTTTTTGCTTTTCAGAAAATGGTAATCCTAAAAAACAATTGAAAAATAAAAACAAGCAGTAAAAAAAAAATAATACACTACACACACTTGCATTTCTCTCTATCTCTTCTAAACACGAATCATCACGTCATGCAGATTGCTTGTTTTACACCCCGTTGAAACATACGATCCGATGCCTTCTCCCGACTTTGAGTTCCCGGTATTTGGGGCTGAAGAAGAAGTTGACAACGAAATTCCAGAAGAGATCTCCCGACTACTCAAACAAGAGGAAAGGTCCATTAAACCTCATAAAGAACCATTGGAAACGGTAAACTTGGGTTCAGAGCAAGAGAGAAAAGAAATCAGGATTGGGGCACTGCTCAGTCCAACTGCCAGAGAGGGTTTGATAAAGCTTCTCAAAGAATTCCCCGATGTGTTCGCTTGGTCCTATCAGGATATGCCAGGGTTTGATACCAGCATCGTGGAACATCACTTACCGTTGAGGGCAGAATGTCCGCCAGTAAAGCAAAGGTTGAGACGGACTCACCCGGACATGGCCATCAAAATCAAGGAGGAAGTACAGAAACAGATTGACGCGAGTTTCCTCGCCACATCTGAATATCCCCAATGGTTAGCCAACATCGTACCCGTTCCCAAAAAGGATGGAAAGGTCAGAATGTGTGTCGATTACAGGGATCTAAACAAGGCTAGTCCAAAGGACGACTTTCCTTTACCACACATTGACATGCTGGTTGACAGCACAACAAAGTTCAAAGTTTTCTCCTTCATGGATGGATTCTCGGGCTATAACCAGATCAAAATGGCGCCGAAAGACATGGAGAAAACTTCGTTCATTACCCCATGGGGTACCTTTTGTTACAAGGTAATGCCGTTCGGTTTGAAGAACGCCGGGGCAACCTATCAAAGGGCCATGACTACTCTGTTTCATGACATGATACACAAGGAAATCAAATTGTATGTCAATGATATGATTGCAAAATCAAGAACAGAGGATGAGCACGTTGAACATCTGTCAAAATTGTTCGAACGTCTAAGAAAATTCAAGCTCCGCTTGAATCCCAACAAGTGCACCTTCGGTGTCCGTTCAGGGAAACTACTAGGGTTCATCGTCAGCCAGAAAGGAATTGAAGTTGATCCTGACAAGGTCAAGGCCATTCAAGAAGTGCCTTCTCCGAAAACTGAAAAACAAGTCAGAGGATTCCTGGGACGTTTGAACTACATCTCCAGATTCATATTCCTCATAACCGCGACATGCGCGCCAATCTTCAAACTGCTCAAGAAGATACAATCGTTTCTCACTGATTCGCGAGGAAAGTGGACTCCGAATTATGATGGCCCCTATGTGGTCATGAAAGCTTTCTCAGGCGGTGCCTTGAGACTTGCAACCATGGACGGAGAGGAATTTTCCTACCCCACGAATGTTGATGTAGTCAAGAAATACTTCGCCTAAAACTAAAAAAAACGTCTCGGTGGATTGAAAATCCGAAAGGGCGGTCCAGGCAAAAGTTAGAGACATGAAAAAAATCATCCCGATGGATTGGAAATCTCATAGTACAATCCAGGCAAAAGTTAGGGATAATGGCAAGTAACTATGTTCAACAGAGGCAAGTCCCTCAGCAGCAGTTACAGCATCCATCGGAGGAAATCTCCCGTCAAAAGGTCATCTTCGACAGAAGCTCTGGATGTCCCGAACTCAAAGTTGGTAGAAGGATAGTGGTCGTTATGTTTCAACGTAGCCCTTTTCCCTGTAAATTACCATTTTCTAACTTTGTATATACTCTTTGGAATCACGCGTTTGGCTGATCTCCATCTTATCAATAAAATTTGAGCCCTTGTGCTTGTGTTTGTAATTCTTTACTTGTTTTAGCTTTACAGAACGACGTTGTTTAAACTTAATCAGCGATTCTTGAAATAAAACAAAAATGAATTTACTTGTTAAAACTTTTTCTGCTTTTAAATTAAAGATGGCATTTCTTTTGACTGTTGAACATCAGACGAACATCGATCGCTTCTCCCGAAGTAAGCGAACTTCAAAGTGCAGAACCAAAGTACTCCTTCTAGACCAGTACTCCTGAATGAAGGATCAATAATGTCAAAGACCATGTTTCGTCTGACATCCTCGGTCGAGTTCTCATCTCCTAAGCCCGATCAACATAGCTCCCAATAGGACTATCTCTCCTAAGCAAGGTGGAATTGCTATTTTGAATCAACGGTACTTCTTCGCCCCGCGATGGCCGAGTATCCAATTGTGTTCATCCATTAGTCTGTATGTCGCGTCTGTTTTGTCAGCATATACATACATACGTCATGCATTTTTTTATTTGCATTCACATTTCATATTGCATCATTATCACTCTAGTCGGTCTTGTCCCCTAGTGGTAAAAGTCCTCTCAATCGAGTTGTCAGTTCTTGCCTCGTCAGGAAATACTGTGTCTGAACAACCTCGCTTCCAATTTAATTCTGGAAAGAAGTTGGTCCTTGACCACTTTGATAACTTGAACCTCTGAAAAGCCAGAGAAAACTTTCAATAAACATCACTCTTCGCCATTGAAGATGATATCCTTGCTTTCCCGGATTAAGGAAAATCCACAGAGAAAGCCTTGTGATCAGAGATTCGGCAGCACGCCAGTTTTGCTCCGAAAAACCACTGATGAGAAGGTCATTGGCACCTCAAAATTGGATCCCATCATATGGCATTTCTCTGGGAAGATCCCGAGAAAAGTATGATGTAACCCCAAACGAAAACAGTCTCTCAAGAGACTCGCTTTCCCCAGTAGAATCGACAAATGGCATCTCCAAAACAGAGAAGTTTGTGTACCTCTACAATTCAGACGAATGGGTTCCCCAACAAGTCTGACATCAAAACGTTTTCCACTCAAATGGCATCTCCCCAGGAAAATTCGGCGAGAAGTTTGAAGGAAAGCCGCTACGAATAGCGTCCCTTGTCAGTAAAGTTTATTGACAAAAGAAACTAAGACCAGTTCCTTGGTAGGAAACCAAGATCAAGGGGAAGTTTGCATCAGAAACTAAGACCAGTTCCTTGGTAGGAGACCAGGATCGAGGGGAAGTTTACCTTTTCTAAGCATCATTGCTTAGCTAAAGAAGATGAATGCGTAAGCTACCATTCATAACCACCATCAAAATTTCGGGTATTCCGATATTTAATCCTCTTGCACCCTGAATGCCCGAATACCTTCGTCATTCACACCTTCGGGTCCAAGAAGATTAAATAGGGGCATCTGTCATACCCCAAATTTTGACCACTAAGATTTCCCATCATTGTGCAAATCATCAGCACAATACGGATGTACCTTTATGCCTCATCAATCTCCTCAAGGAATTGTTGAGCATTCACTACAATCAAGCTTAGGGTTTCAAGCCCTCTCAGAGCTTTTAGACAAATGATCAATCAAGGAATGACATGATCTTCAACTTGCCTAACCTCTTAAACATCCACAAAGGATCAAGAGGACTCCCACATCAAGAATTAGGCACAAGAGTGCAAAATTTCAAGTGGATCAAGCCTCAAGTTCATCTAATACAAAGTCAACTGACGCAAAAAGTCAAAGTTTGACTTTTTGGTCAACTTTGAACTTCACAAGCAATTACTCAAGAAAATATGATGGATGATTTAATTTGATCAAATTTAAATCAAGAAATCATGCAAAATTGCAAAATGGATCAAATTGAAAGAAACTTAGAAATTTTTTCTAAGTTAAAATCATGTTCAAGTGCACAACTTTTCAAGGTTGTAACTATTGATCCAAGCATCCATTGATTTTGAGTAAGAGCCACTTTTAAAGAGGGTATTTGATACTTCAACATTGTAGAAGGAATCAACTCAAAATATCATAAAGATTGAAAGATATAAGTGATCAAAGTTGGGAATGTTCAATGTCTGATGTTCTGACATTGCATATAGGACATCACTAATATTTTTCCAGCAAGAATGTCCCAACTTCAAGGATGTTTTTCTCCATGATCCAAGTTGATTCAAGCCAAACCTTGAACATCAAAGTTGAAGTACGTTGTCTCAGCTTTCCAGAAAGGTGTAGAATGTCCTTGTAGCATACTCGAGCAGGGAGATATGCTCTTCGCAAGAAGCAGTGATAAAGCAGAATTTTCATGACAGCTTTTGGGACAGATTTGACTACACAAGTTCAAGACCATTTTTGATGACTTTGCAAGCTGAACCAAGACCAAAGTCAAACATCAAAGTTAAAGTATGTCATTAGGGCTTTCCAAAATATATTTGAACTCCCATTAATTCAACTTGAGCAAGGAGTTATGAACCTCACAACAGGCCTTGCTCGAGCTGATTTTTTAGGACAGATTTTGTGCACTTTCCTTGTGCCACCCAATTTTCAAGCTTTGTCACCATGCAAGACAAGCATCAAAGATGCAATTCACTTCAATTCAAAATATTATAGTGGATTAAAATATACAAGTGATTAAAGTTTGGAATTATTAATGATCAAAGTTGTCAAATGTTTCAACATTTCATGGGACATCATTAATATTTTTCCAGCAAGAATGTCCCAACTTCAAGGATGTTTTTCCAGAAAGGTGTAGAACGTCCTTGTAGCATACTCGAGCAGGGAGATATGATTTTCGGAAGAAGCATTGATAATGCAGAATTTTCATGACAGCTTTTGGGACAAATTCGGCTACACAAGTTCAAGGCCATTTTTGATGACTTTGCAAGCTGAACCAAGACCAAAGTCCAACATCAAAGTTGAAGTACGTTGTCTCAGATTTCCAGAAAGGTGTAGAACGTCCTTGTAGCATACTCGAGCAGGGAGTTATGGATTTTACAAAAAGGCTTGCTGCAGCTGAATTTTTCATGGGACAGATTTGCACATTTCTTGTGCCACACGAATTTCCAAGCCTTGTCATCACTTTGGACACCTCTGAGGATTGAATCTAAAGGGGACAATCACTGAGCCAAGCCTCCAAAGTCTTTGGAACAAGAAGTAGCATGTTATTCCTAAAAATCCCTAAAAGAGGGACAAGACTCCAATTTTGGATTGGAGCATTTAATATATGCTTAGAGGTGGCATGGACTGACACATTTGCAACTGAATTCAGTCAAGATTCCTCGAACATGTAGGGAACCAAAGCTCTGTGCCCTAACCTCTAGTCAATGGCTAGAGGAGACTTTGATTCTCATTGGACAACATTGGCCAAACCTCTGCTGCAGCCACCATTCACTGTTGCTGCGAAAACAAACTTGCTCTACTATAAATAGAACTCATTTGTGGGCAGTTTGAGTACACCAAAGCCATCAAACAGATGCTTTCCTCAAAATCTCTTCTTTCACCTCAAATTTGCCTTCCAAAGCAAGTAATTCTGAGTTTTTGAGTTAGAGAGCAATTCCACTCAAACTAATCACACACACACCTCATATATATCATATGTAAGCTGTGCAAACTATCACAAGTGACCTGTAATCACAAAATCACAAAGTCACTTCTCAAAACCTCAAAATGGCACTTTTTTGCATTTTTCAAGCCATGTCTTGATTCAGTCACTTTCCAAACTAGATAAAACCTCAAACACACTCCAAATATCATCCTTGAACTGTCCCAAATGGTTCCCAACATCTGGAACACCATTTGAGAGAGTTGCTATTTTGGTCACTTTTAACCCCTTTTGCAAGAAAGGGACAGTTTGTGTTTTTGCAGGTACCAGTTGATTCCAATCATCCTAAAAGCTTCTAAGGGATCATTTGAGTGTGTCTAAAGCATCAAATCATTTCTGGAACAAGAGGCTTGACAGATTGCACAAAAACTCCAAAAAGCTCAAAAAGAGGTAAGCATCACAACTTGGAATCCTTGAAATCATGCATTGCTTTGAAGTCCACTGATCATACACATCTCATACATGTTGTATATGTTGTGTTTGGGCTAATTCACCATGTAATCCATGCCTGTATCAAAGTGTAGCACAGAAAATGCAATTATAGGTCCTTTTCAAAACCATTATCGGGTTTTGAGGAGGGAGTGTGATCTGAAAAAACTACCACCACCATTGGATTCCTTGTGAAATTCTGGGCCAGATGCATATAAATTTTGTCTCAAACCATTGAGATTTGAGAAAGTTATGGGTGTTGGAAGTTTGATAAAAAAGATGTTGAAAACTCATGAGTGATGTTGTGACATCACATTCATTTTTTTTCTTAGTTTATCTTCAAAACTCAACCAATTTTTTCACATAGCAAAAATTATCATTTTCCAAATCTGTTTTACACACTTCTTATTCATACTCCAAAATATTTTATTCCACAAAAAAATTAGTTTTATATTATTTATTTAATATAATTAGTATTTTTGTGAATAAATTCCTTTTTAATGTTTTTAAAACATTTTAAAAGTGAACTCTCATATTGAAAATCAAGACCAAATGAATTTTATTTCATCTTGTGATTAAAACATCATTTTTCAAACCCCAACCAAAAATCACAAGTTGCTTATTTGGTATTTTTATCATTTTGTATTGATTTTCTTTTAAGAATTTACTTTTAAAATGATAAAATTAGGATTTCTTTGATATTCACCATCCTAAAACTTTTTCTTCAAAACTTTTTGGGCCTCTATTAGAGTGTAAGACCCAACACCCTTGTACAGAAAACCTTTTTGGGCCTCACTTATTGTATAAGTCCCCCTGTACATTTTCAAATAAACGGCGCGATCGTCGCCTTTTTTAAAAATAAACCTGGGCCTACCCTCGAGTAGTAAGACCCATTTCTTTTTTTTAAAACCTTTTTGGGCCTCTAATAGAGTGTAAGACCCAATCCTTTTTTTTGACCAAATCATTTTTGGGCCTCAGTACATTGTATAAGTCCCGATACCGTCAAAAACAAACGGCGCGATCGTCGCCCTTTTCAAAATAACCCTTGGGCCTCTCTTTGAGCTATAAGACCCATTAAAAACACTTTGGGCCTCTATTAGAGTGTAAGACCCTATCCCCCTTTTAACCAAAACATTTTGGGCCTCACTTATTGTATAAGTCCCTCCGCGTTAAAAGAAAACCTCGGCGCGATCGCCATTTTTAAACGAAAAATCATTTGGGCATACCCTCGTGTTATAAGCCCCACTCTTTTTCCTTTAAACCTTTTTGGGACTCTTGAGAGAGTGTAAGACCCATCCCTTTGTACAGAAAACCTTTTTGGGCCCCAGTCACTTGTATAAGTCCCTCTGTACAAATTCAAACAGTGCGCTCACTGATAAAACCCTGGGCCTCTCCTTGAGCTGTAAGCCCCAAATCTTTCTTTTTCAAAGCACTTTCTCCTTTGATTTTGAATATACTGTTGTTTTCAATCTTTCTTTGTTGAACAACTAACCAAACAGCATGGAAGCACTCCAACTGAGTAAGTGGTTATCGCTTTCGTTTACTGCTTTCATATTATAAACTGTATTGTGGGGCTGCTCACTGTAAGTCTCCTTTCATAAACTCATATCTACTGTGTAATAATAGTATAGATATTTCGAGTTTCCCCGGCAACTACGTCTAGAACTAGGTGACGCCGTTTCACTTATTCATAGAAATAGACGCCTAGATCCCCAATAGGAGCACCAGATACAGTCTTCTCTTCGGCTGTCCTCCTTAGGAATCGTCAAGAAGCTCTACTCCCCAAGATGAATGTATTCTCCGTGAATGGCATCTTTGAGTTTCTTCCAAATTCTCGAACTTTCCTGGCTTGATCTATTCCTTGTGGATAGCTTGCCTTGAATGTCTCGGGGTTTGGGTACCCACTACGATCATAATCTTGGACCTTAACTAAGGAACCCTCTTTAAAAGCTAAAAGTCGCTGGATAGTAAACATCGCACGTTTACCAGTGGTTTTTATCTTTAAAAGAGTTATCTCTCCTAATGGAAAGGAGATGATAGACCCACAGGCTTCTTAAAAGCATCGGCCTCCTCTTGGGCATTATTCAAGGACACTACGGCTTCTTAGAAGTATTCACAGCCTCCTCTTAGGCTTCGTATAATGATCTCTTCCTCCGGGAATGATAGCCTCCTCTTGGGCTTCGTACAAGGACCCGTCGGCTTCTTAAAAGTTTCCAGCCTCCTCTTGGGCTTCGTACAAATTGTCCCGACGACCTCCTAGAGGTATAGGAATAGAACATAGTCATCCTCATAGAAGAGTCCTTTCATAGAGTCTACTACTGTTTCTCAAAGCATAGTACAAAAGATAAAACTCTAGACACGGACAGTCTAACTTCCTTGAGTTTCAAAGACATTCTCAAGCACCCTTCGTTAAATAGGAAGGAAACCCGCAGACTCGGACAGTCTCGACACCCTTTGGATTTCCCGTTTCCTCAAAGAGAAGGAAATATCCCTGATCTTCAAATCAAATCCCTATGTATAGTGTTGCTCATATAAGAACTGATTTTCTCTTTTAAAATCAGTATACCGGACCTGTCACTTAACTGACATAGCCTCCTCTTGGGCTTTGTACAATGATTCTCCCTAGCGGAGTCAACAACGTTTAGCCTCTCTCTCGGGCTTTGTACGAGACACATAAAGAGACTCCCTCGTTGAGTCAATCACCCTTTCGCCTCCATCTCGGGCTTCGTACGAGATACAAAAAAAACTCTCTTGTTAAGTCAAGTAGCCTTCATCTCGGGCTTTATACGAGATACCCAAAGACTCCACCGTTGAGTCAAAACCTTTTTAGCCTCTCTCTCGGGCTTTGTACGAGACACATAATAGCCTCCTCTTAGGCTTTGTATAAGAAAACCACTGGTTAATCCAATTAACCTTTTAGCATCAAAATTGTGCCTCGTTCACAGTACACAAACATCAACAACTCCTTCCCCTTCATCTAATCGCTGTAAGCGGCAAGCCTCTGGATCATCTACATCCATGCCACTGTCCCTCTTTTAGCATGAGAAATTCCTAAGGAAAGATGGCATTGCTCTACACTGAGTTAAAGTCTTCTCCTTCAGGTTAAAACCCTTTCTTCGGAAATTATGGCATTGCTCGGATCCGCGTATCCTAGTTAAAGTAATTCTCCTTCTCCCCTCTTTAGAGATGACAAATTCTCTCTAAAGCCGAGGTCTTTCAGCTTCACGTCTTGGGCTTTGAACAAGACACAAATAGACAGTTTAGCTTCACATCTTGGGCTTTGAACAAGATACAAACTACCTTTCGCTTCACGTCTTGGGCTTTGAACAAGACACCAAAAACACCCATTTCCTCCCATAGAATAGGAGGAACTACGAACACTCTGATTTCCCTGTTTCGGTAAACGGGAATACGTAGGCATAAGATCGAAAGAAAAGATCTTAGCGAGCGCAATCAACAAAAAACCCAAATCCCATATCTCCATCAATCAAAAGCAGTAATTCAAAAGCATCAGTCCTAACATCCTAATCCTTGTTCCCCATCAGAAACCCTTTGCCTAGATTAAAAGAAAGAAACCCGTATTGGCGAAAATACAAATAACCAGTACAAAGGCCCCCCACATTGATAGCATTCGTAACCTAACTGACCGCTGTTTAAACTCAGTATGCAAGCAGGGTTAATTGGAGACATCTATTTCCCTTCCTTATTCAGCTCACAATAGGATAAAAAATGAATCGACCTGTAGTTTAAGCTCAAACCGCAGAGAGCGACCAGCGCTTAAGAACCGCGTCCAAAATTGCTCGCTACACCTTCACACATCAATCAAAAAGTATCAGTCCTAACATCCTGCCAATAGCATAGTCCCGTCATTTTAGCCTTAACAAAGTAAGCAGAAAGAGCCCCCACTTCCATATAGCATCCGTAACCTAACATACCACTGTTTAAACTCAGTATGCAAGCAGGGTTAGTTGGAGACATCTATTTCCCTTCCTTCATCAGCTTCAATAGGATAAAAAATGAATCGACCTTTAGTACCCCCAAAGAGCGACAGTGCTTAAGAACCACGTCCAAAATTGCTCGCTACAATATGGTCTAAAATAAGCTTCTAGTGCATGGTATGAAAGGCTAAGCAATTTTCTTCTTGAGAATGATTTCACCAGAGGGAAGGTTGATACAACTATGTTATGTAAAACATTCAAAAATGATATTCTTGTTGTATAAATATATGTTGATGATATTATATTTGGTTCTACTAATGTTGCTTTATGCAAGGAATTTTCTAAGTCTATGCAGGTAGAATTTGAAATGAGTTTGAGGGTGTAGAGTGTGATTTTTGTCGGTGACGCGACCACCTTATCGCCATTGGTTTTTCCTCTCCGCAATGGTAGGAGTTGGGTGCTTCTTTCAAATTTCTTATTTATCCTATGAAGTTGGAAAGGAAAGGGAAGCTATCTAAAACTAACCTTGCACGCAAATGTTTAACTGAATAAATGCTTAAGAGATTGGGGGGTCCGGGGTCAGGTTATACAATGGGGAGTTGTCAATTACCTATCCTATATGTGGTTATCCACATGTTGTTAGCAATTTTCCTTACTGCTTTCTACTTAATGGTGTTTGTCTGTTGTGGGTTGGGAAAGTTTCTCCTTTGGGAGTGTTTGAGAGAGAGAGTTTTTGTTGATTTCGGGTTTTCTCAATGTTTTTGGTAAGGTACTGGACCTAAGGTTTTTGATTTGTGTGTCAAGGTACTTGACCTAAAGTTTTAGATTGGCATGCTCGCTAAGATTTCGCAATCTTATGCTTACGTATTCCCGTTAAAGAAAACTGTAAAATCAGAGCAACCGTAGTTCTTCTTATTCTATCGAAGGAAAGATAATGTTTGGTGTCTTGTTCAAAGCCCAAGATTGAAGCTAAATGGAGTATCTGTGTCTTGTTCAAAGCCCAAGATTGAAGCTAAAGGTTTGACTGAGAGAGAATTTGTCATCTCTAAAGGGAGACATCTCGTCTGTTTATCACAACTGTTGGGTGACTGATTTATAAAGGAGAATTACTTTAACTGGGATATGTGAATCCTGTAATGCCATAATTTCCTTTATAGGGGATTGATCCTGAAGGAGGAAACTTTAAATCAGTATAGAGTAATGCCATTTTTCCTTAGGAATCTTTCTTGCTAAGAGAGGGACAGTGGCGTGAATGTAAATAATCCAGAGGCTTGCCGCTTACAGCAATTAGATGAAATAGAGGATTTGTCGGAATAAAAGATGGACGACAGCTTGGATTTCTCAATCAATAAGTGTGCCACTTATAGTAGTTATTTGGGATTAAGAATTGTTTTGATTTTCTGTTTTGACGTGTGATATACAGAGAAATGTCTTCCTACAAAGAGATTTTGATTTCCTCTGAGGGGATCTTAGTTTTTGTATGTGCCTTGATCAAAGCCCAAGGTTAAAGCTAAGAGATTGATTGACTCCACTGGGGAAGTCCTTATACAAAGCCTAAGAGGAGGCTGGAAAAGGCTGACTCAACAAGAGAGTGTTTATCTGTCTTGTACAAAGCCCAAGATTGAGTCTAAAGAGAGATTGCCTCTTTTTTGGGGAATATCATTATATAAAGCCTAAGAGGAGGCTGGAAGTTGACTTTTTCGGGGAAATATTTTGTCTGTCTTGTACAAAGCCCAAGATTGAGGCTAACAAAAGGGTTTTTTGACTCCACTGGGGAATATTTGTATGTGTCTTGTACAAAGCCCAAGATTGAGGCTAAAATGGAAAACTGAATCTACTAGTGAGAGGTTTTATATATCTTATACAAACCCCAAGATTGAGGCTAGAAGAAGATTAACTCTGCTGGAGAGTATGATTTGTCTTGTACAAAACCCAAGATTGAGGCTGGAAGAAGATTGACTCTTGCTTAGGGAGATTTTATATGTGTCTTGTACAAAGCCCAAGATTGAGGCTAAAAAATATTTGACTGACTCAGCTAAAAAATATTTATGGGTGTCTTGTACAAAGCCCAAGATTGAGGCTGAAAAGAGAATTGACTCAACAAGAGAGTGTTTTTATCTCTCTTGTACGAAGCCCAAGATTGAGGCTAAAGAGAGATTGACTCAACAAGAGAGTGCTGAAAGGTGATTGACTCAACAAGAGAGTGCTTTTGAGGCTAACTCTGCTGAGGAAAATCATTATACAAAGCCTAAGAGGAGGTTGTCTTCTGCTGAGGATTATTGAGATCCAGAGGCAGGTCCAAAGTGGGGAATCAACTCTTGCTGAGGATTACAGAAGAGTTGAGGTATCAGATGCCTTGTGGTTCTGATTTGGGATAGTGTTATACTGATGATAAGCTGACCCTAGCTTGGGAAATTTAGGATAAAGATTGAGTTTTAGAACCTATGAGGGTTTTAACTCTCTCTGGAGATTGATTAAATGATCAGGGTTTCTCCTGTGTTTGTAGGGAGCTTGAGAATGTCTTTGAGATCCAAGAGGAGATTAGACTGTCCAAGTCTACTGGTATGGAAGAGTTTATCTTTGTATGATGCCCAAAAAGAGGCTGGTGCTTTAAGGGATGAGAATCAACCCTAAAATTGGTCTAAGGTTTTGACTCTTTAGAAAGACTGCTCTAACAAAGGATGACTAAGTTTTGTCCTATACCTTTAAGAGGTCTTCAGGGTCCTTGTATTAAGCCCAAGAGAAGGCATGAGAACTTCTAAGAAGCTTGAGGGTCCTTGTACAAAGCCCAAGAGGAGGCGGGGATGTTTTTAGGAAGCCTGTGGGTCCAAACTTAAGAAAAGTTCAAGAAAAGTTTCACCGGGAATAATCTTTTCTTTAGTGAGCAGTTCTAGGGTTTGAAGAAATTCAAGAGAGGTTTCACTGAGAATTAATCCTCTCTGGGGAAATGAATTTCTTTGACAATTTTCTAATAGTGACAGTCTGAGAAAAGTTTCACCGGGAATAATGCCTTTCTCTTTGTTCCATATTGTATAAGCCCAAGAGGAGGCAAGACTGTATCTGGAATTCCTATGGGGAACTAGTTTTGACTGTGTTAAAAGAGTGACCACTAGCTTTATCTAATCCTAGACCTAATTTCTGGGGAAAAATCTAAGCAGATAATATACATGTATATATACAGATGAAATATATACTGTATGTAAAAGAGGGTAGGAGGACTTACAGGTGAACAAGCCTCCAGTACAAACAAATATATATATGTGAAAGTATGTAAAAGAAAGCTGTTTAAAACTTACAGGTGAGCAAGCTTCCATTGTAACAGCTGTATGGTTAGTTGTTCAAGAAATTAAAGAAAGTTTTGATAACAACTATGAGTTTGAACCTAAATCAAAGGGGAAAGTTGTTTTGAAAATATTGGGGCTTATACTCAAGGAGAGGCCCAAAGAATTGTTTATTTACAAATGGATTGGGTATTACAATTCAAAGAGAGGCCCCGATGAAAAACGACGATTGCACCGTTATTTTGAAAGTTGTAATGGGACTTATACAATGACTGAGGCCCAAAACTGGTTTGTATGTGATAAGTGTTGGGTCTTACACTCTATTAGAGGCCCAAAGTGATTTTTATACAAGAGATGGGACTTATAGCTCAAGGAGTGGCCCAAGGAAAGATAGTGATCGCACCATCGTTTTAAGAATCGCAGAGGGACTTATACAATGATTGAAGCCCTAAAAGGTTTCATGTACAACAAGGGATGAGACTTACACTCTATTAGAGGCCCAAAGTGTTTAAAATTTAAAATCAAGAGAAAACCCTAATTTTAAATTAAAATATCATTTTTCAAAAGGAAATTTAAATAATAAATGATATAAAAATATCAAATATATTAAAAAACAAATTGTATACTTTGAAAAATATTTTGAAAAATCATGTTAAATGACAAGAAAGTTTGAAATTCATTTGGAAAGAAAAATCAAAGTGGGAATTTCATTTTAAAATGTTTAAAAACAATAAAAATGAAATTAATTACAAAAATTCTAACTATATTAAATAATATAAATTGGATTTTTTTGTAAAATAAAATATTTAAACATTTTTGTGAATTTTGAGAAAAAGAATCAATTCAAAAACACAAATATTCAGAGAGAAATTAATTTTTGATTCAATTAAACAAAATAACAAAATTTTAAATATTTAAAAATTTGAAGAACACGCGCGACCCTGTTTTCTGCAGATTTGCATTTTCTCACTTTTCTCCATGATTACCCAATGGTTTTGCACGATTCAAGTATCAATCTTGTTCGTTTTTGAGCAAGGATCACAACCATATAGATTAATCGCATTTATATTAAGTATGGAGGAAGAAATCAATGGAAAACCTCAAGAACCCTAATTTCAGCATGACCACAATGAAATTCTATACACGATTGATTCATGGCAATTGATTGAGGGTTATCACTCTACATACATGCATAAACAAGATGGTAACTCAAAAATTCATTCATGATGCATGGATCATAGAGTTTGAAGGGTCCAGGCTTACCTCTTGCAGCTGGTGATCAAGTTTGATGATAGAGGCGTTGAAGACAGGTTCCAATGATCTGGACAGCTTCCTTAGGTGCCAAGGAGTGTGTTTGAATACTTAGAGTGGATTGAAATGAGCTGGAACTGGTCGTAGTACCTCAACTGCAACTCTGTAAAGAACTTGAGCAATTGGCTGGTGATTTGATGAATTTGATGTTCCAGATGTTGTGTTGGTGTTTAGATCACTCACATATGATGTTTATGAGGTGTGTGTGTATGATTGGTTTGGTTGGAATCACTCTCAATCTCAAAACCCAATAGTGATTTGAGTTAGAAGGCAAATTGGAGTGAAAGGGAGATTTTGAGTAAAGCATCAGTTTGGGTGCTTTGGTGTACTCAAACTGATCACAAATGAGCTCTATTTATAGTATAGCAAGTTTTTTTTGCTGCAATAGTGAATGGCAACTGCAGCAGGTATGTTGCAAATGTTGATCCATTAGAATATCAAGTCTCCTCTAGCCATTGAATTGAGGTTAGAGCACATGCTATGAGTTGTCTGGTTCAGGGATAAGGCTTGACTGAACTTGGATAACATTATCTTGATGAATGTCACCTTTATGCATCAGTTAAATGCTTGGAAACAAAATTGACCATTTGGAAGAATCTTGAATTTAGGAGTGTCATGCCTAAACATAGATCCATGGACTTGTGAGGCTTGTGGATCAGTGTTTGTCCCTTGGTTATTCCCCCTTGAGGTGTGAAGATGGATAACCATGCTTGTTATTGCACAAATTGATCAATTCGAGCAACAATGCACAAATCTGCCTTGCAAAAATCAGTGAAAAATGCCATTTTCAATGGATCATATCTCCTTGCTCAGGTTGAGTTATGGGAGGCTCTTGTACTTTTTAGAAAGCCCTCATATGGTACAATCTATGTGTGATCATAGTTTGTCTTGAAACTATTTGGATCCCATTGAAAAATCCTCATGAACTTTGGTGCTCAGGGCTGGTAACTTAGGCAGATTTTCACTAAGTGTTGAAAAGTGTCATTTTCTTCATTTTTGTCATTTTGATCACTCCATAACTTAAAATCCATGAAGAATTGGAGTTTGATGTAGTTGAAGCTTTTGTAGAATGTAGGAAGACCTACAAATCAGGCTTTGGATCACTCAAAATGGCTGCTTGGATCTCAAGTTATGATCCTTGGAAGTTGGTACCAAAATCATTCAAATTTAGTTACTTAGAAATTTTTTCCATTTTTCAAGATTACCCCTTTACAAGTTATCTTGGTTTCTTGATCAATTCTTATTAAAATGACATCATAAGTCATATTTTATGTAAATATGAGTAATAAGGATCATTTTTTCCAAAAAAGTCATGTTTTGACTTTTGGCTCCGGAGCGGTTCGGGGCGAAAAACCCCTAATTCTCGACTTTTGGGGAATGCATCCTCTGAGGGTAATTTAGCTTTGAAAATGGATTCTTAGGGTTATTTTGAGCATATTGAGTCACATATTGAAGTCTTGGATAATCCTCTTGTGAAAGTCTCACTCTGGAGATCTCAGTCGTCCGAAACCCAATTTTGGCGACATCGGGTGTTTCGAGGCTCAAAACACTTGGAATGTCACAACTGTGTGCTTGATTTTTGATATGAGGTTCCTCCTGATCCTTTGTATATGTTTTAAGAGGTTAGACAAGTTGAATATCATGTCATTTCTTGATTGATCCTTTGCGTAAATGTTCTGGGAAGGGCTCAAAAACCCTAATTCTTGATTGTAGTGAATGCTCAACAATCCTTGAGGAGATTGATGAGGTATGAAGGCACATCCATATTGTGGTAATAATCCTCACAATGATGGGAAATCTTGGTGGTCAAAATTTGGGGTATGACAGATGGGAGAACTCAAGCTCTTTCTGGGGGTTCAATCAATCATAGTCTAGAAGGAACCTACATCTATCAGAGCAAGTACACCAAGGAACTTTGAAGAAGAGTGACATGTCATAATGCAAGATTTCCAAGACTCCTATGCATCTTACATGTATCCTTGAGAAGGATGAGGTAAGTGGTAAGGTAGAGCAAAATGTATACAGAGGTATAATTGGCTCTCTTCTATACTTAACTATTTCTAGACCTGTGCATTGTTGATTTCGGGTTTTCTCGATGTTTCTCCTTTGGGAGTGTTTGAGAGAGAGAGTTTTTGTTGATTTTGGGTTTTTTCGATGTTTTTGGTAAGGTACTGGACCTAAGGTTTTTGATTTGTGTGTGAAGGTACTTGACCTAAAGTTTTAGATTGGTATGCTCGCTAAGATTTTGCAATCTTATGCCTACGTATTCCCGTTAAAGAAAACAGGGAAATCAGAGCAATCGTAGTTATAGGAGGAAAGATAATGTTTGGGGTCTTGTTCAAAGCCCAAGATTGAAGCTAAATGGAGTATTTGTGTCTTGTTCAACGCCCAAGATTGAAGCTAAAAGTTTGACTGAGAGAGAATTTGTCATCTCTAAAGGGAGACACCTCGTCTGTTTATCACAACTGTTGGGTGACTGATTTATAAAGGAGAATTACTTTAACTGGGATATGTGAATCCAGTAATGCCATAATTTCCTTTATAGGGGATTGATCCTGAAGGAGGAAACTTTAACTCAGTATAGAGTAATGCCATTTTTCCTTAGGAATCTTTCTTGCTAAGAGAGGGACAGTGGCGTGGATGTAAACAATCCAGAGGCTTGTCGCTTACAGCAATTAGATGAAATAGAGGATTTTCTAGGATAAAAGATGGACGACAGCTTGGATTTCTCAATCAACAAGTGTGCCACTTATAGCAGTTATCTGGGAATAAGGTTAGTTTTTATTTTCTATTTTGATGTGTGATATACAGAGAAATGTCTTCCTACAGAGAGATTTTAATTTCCTCTGAGGGTATGTTGATTTTTATATGTGCCTTTATCAAAGCCCAAGGTTGAAGCTAAGAGATTGATTGACTCCACTTGGGAATTCCTTATACAAAGCCTAAGAGGAGGCTGGAAAAGGCTGACTCAACAAGAGAGTGTTTATCTGTCTTGTACAAAGCCCAAGATTGAGGCTAAAGAGATATTAACTCTTTTTTGGGGAATATCATTATATAAAGCCTAAGAGGAGGCTGGAAGTTGACTTTTCCGGGGAAATATTTTGTCTGTCTTGTACAAAGCCCAAGATTGAGGCTAACAAAAGGGTTTTTTTGACTCCACTGGAGAATATTTGTATGTGTCTTGTACAAAGCCCAAGATTGAGGCTAACATGGGAAACAGACTCTACTGGTGAAAGGTTTTATCAATATTGTACAAAGCCCAAGATTGAGGCTAAAAGAAGATTGACTCTGTTGGAGAGTATGATTTGTCTTGTACAAAGCCCAAGATTGAGGCTGGAAGAGGATTGACTCTTGCTTAGGGACATTTTATATGTGTCTTGTACAAAGCCCAAGATTGAGGCTGGAAGAGGATTGACTCTTGCTTAGGGAGATTTTATATGTGTCTTGTACAAAGCCCAAGATTGAGGCTAAAAAATATTTGACTGACTCAGCCGAAAAATATTTATGGGTGTCTTGTACAAAGCCCAAGATTGAGGCTGAAAAGAGAATTGACTCAACAAGAGAGTGTTTTTATCTATCTTGTACGAAGCCCAAGATTGATGCTAAAGAGAGATTGACTCAACAAGAGAGTGCTGAAAGCGATTGACTCAACAAGAGAGTGCTTTTGAGGCTAACTCTGCTGAGGAAAATCATTATACAAAGCCTAAGAGGAGGATGTCTTCTGCTGAGGATTATTGAGATCCAGAGGCAGGTTCCAAGTGGGGAATCAACTCTTGCTGAGGATTACAGAAGAGTTGAGGTATCAGATGCCTTGAGGTTCTGATTTGGGATAGTGTTATACTGATGATAAGCTGACCCTAGCTAGGGAAATTTAGGATAAAGATTGAGTTTTAGAACCTATGAGGGTTTTAACTCTACTGGAGATTGATTAAATGATCAAGGTTTCTCCTATGTTTGTAGGGAGCTTGAGAATGTCTTTGAGATCCAAGAGGAGTTTAGACTATCCAAGTCTACTGGTATGGAAGAGTTTATCTTTGTATGATGCCCAAAAGGAGGCTGGTGCTGTAAGGGATGAGAATCAACCCTAAAATTGGTCTGAGGTTTTGACTCTTTAGAAAGACTGCTCTAACAAAGGATGACTAAGTTCTGTCTTATACCTTTAAGAGGTCTTCAGGGTCCTTATATTAAGCCCAAGAGAAGGCATGAGAACTTCTAAGAAGCCTGAGGGTCCTTGTACAAAGCCCAAGAGGAGGCGATGATGCTTTTAGGAAGCTTGTGGGTTCAAACTTAAGAAAAGTTCAAGAAAAGTTTCAACGAGAATAATCTTTTCTTTAGTGAGCAGTTCTAGGGTTTGAAGAAATTCAAGAGAGGTTTCGCCGAGAATTAATCCTCTCTAGGGAAATGAATTTCTTTGACAATTTTCTAATAGTGACAGTCTGAGAAAAGTTTCACCGGGAATAATGTCTTTCTCTTTGTTCCATATTGTATAAGCCCAAGAGGAGGCAAGACTGTATCTGGAATTCCTACGGGGAACTAGTTTTGACTGTGTTAAAAGTGTGACACTAGCTTTATCTAATCCTAGACCTAATTGCTGGGGAAAACTCTAAGCAGATAATATACATGTATATATACAGATGAAATATATAATATATGTAAAAGAGGGTAGGAGGACTTACAGGTGAGCAAGCTTCTAGCACAAACAAATATATATATATATATATATATATATATATATATATATGTGCAAATATGTAAAAGAAAGCTCTTTAAAACTTACAGGTGAGCAAGCTTCCATTGTAACAGCTGTATGGTTAGTTGTTCAAGAAATTAAAGAAAGTTTTAATAACAACTATGAGTTTGAACCTAAATCAAAGGGGAAAGTTGTTTTGAAAAGATTGGGGTTTATACTCAAGGAGAGGCCCAAAGAATGTTTATTTACAAATGGATTGGGTCTTACAATTCAAAGAGAGGCCCTGATGAAAAACGACGATCGTACCATTATTTTGAAAGTTGTAATGGGACTTATACAATGACTGAGGCTCAAAAATGGTTTTATGTGATAAGTGTTGGGTCTTACACTCTATTAGAGGCCCAAAGTGATTTTTATACAAGAGATGGGACTTATATCTGAAGGAGTGGCCCAATGAAAGATAGTGATCGCACCGTCGTTTTAAGAATCGCAGAGGGACTTATACAATGACTGAGGCCCTAAAAGGTTTCCTGTACAACAAGGGATGGGACTTACACTCTATTACGAATCGTAGAGGCACTTATACATGGATCATAGAGTTTGAAGGGTTCAGTCTTACCTCTTGCAGCCGGTGATCAAGTTTGATGATGAAGGTGTTGCAGATAGGTTCCAATGATCTGGACAACTTCCTTAGGTGCCAAGGAGTGTGTTTAAATGCTTAGAGTGGATTGAAATGAGCTGGAACTGGTCATGGTACCTCAACTGCAACTCTGTCAAGAACTTGAGCAATTGGCTGGTGATTTGATGAATTTTATGTTCCAGATGTTGTGTTAGTGTTTAGATCAAGCACATATGATGTTTATGAGGTGTGTGTGTGTGTGTGTGCGTGTGTGTGTGTGTGTGATTGGTTTGGTTGGTATCACTCTCAATCTTCAAACCCGATAGTGACTTGAGTTAGAAGGTAAAATTGGAGTGAAAGGGAGATTTTGAGTAAAGCATCAGTTTGGGTGCTTTGGTGTACTCAAACTGATCACAAATGAGCTCTATTTATAGGATATCAAGTTTGTTTTGGCTGCAATAGTGAATGGCAACTGCAACAGGTCTGTTGCAAATGTTGATCCATTGTGTCATATCCCAAATTTTGACCACTAAGATTCCCCATCATTGTGCAAATCATCATCACAATATGGATGGACTGTCATACCTCATTAGTCTCCCCAAAGATGGGTGAGCATCCACTACAATCAAACTTAGGGTTTCAAGCCCTCTCAGAGCTCTTAGACAAAGGATCAATCAAGAAATGACATGATCCTCAACTTGTCTAAACCTCTCAAACATGCACAAAGGATCAAGAGGACTCCCACATCAAGGATCAAGCATAAGGCTGCAACATTCCTAGTGGATCAAGCCTCAAGATTGCCAATGTCACCAAATTAGGGTTTTGGTCGACCAGGGCCTCCAGATGGAATTTTTCCTCTGGGCATGAGCCAATGCTTCAAATCACAACCTAAGATACTCCAAGGGACATCATGAACCCCATCATTAAGTCAATTTAGCCTCAGGGTATGCATTCATAAAAAATCAGGAATTAGGGTTTCTTGACCTAATTCACCCCTAAGTTGACTTTTGGGACAAAACAGGGGCCAAGCCCTCAAGAGAGGATTTGAGGGTCTCTAACACACTACATTTATCCATTTTCAACAATGGATTAATCCAAGAAGCTTGATCAACAAGTTTCAAATTCATCAGAACCACAATTAGGGTTTTTCGGAAAAAGTCAACTGTACCTTTGACTTCTTACCCAGGAATGCACCCAAACCTTGGGACATGATTCAATACACCCTATAACACCCATGGAACATGTCCATAAAGTTTGATTTAGGTGAAGGACTTGATTTCATAGAGGATCACACAGTTTGGAATTCATCTGACAAAAAGTCAACTGTGCACAAAAGTCAACTTTGACTTTTTGAGATTTTTCACAATTATGGTTCTTTGACCCTAAAATGATGTTAATGTGTGGTTGGAATCATCATTCATCAAGAAAAATCAAGAGAAGTGGGATAACTTGTAAAAGGGGTAACCATAAAAACCTTAGAAATTTTCTAAGTTATGGAACAAAGTGGCTAGGGTACCAACTTTGGAGGATCATAACTCCTAAACCACAAGGCCATTTTTCCCCATTCAAAGCTGGATTTGTAGCTCTCATGGCCCTCTACAAAAGTTTCAAACACACCTCACTCCAATTCATCATGGATTTTGAGTTATGGAATGATCAAAATGGCTGAAAACATGAAATGTCACTTTTTCCAACACTTAGTGAAATTTTCACTAAGTCAGAACCTGTCTTGCTTTTTTCCAAAAGTAGGGGGATTTTTCACTTTGATCCAAAAGGTATCAAGACAAACAATGATCACACATATGTTGTATCATATGAGGGCTT
The DNA here is from genome assembly GCA_022829125.1 of Lathyrus tuberosus. Taxonomy (NCBI): domain Eukaryota; kingdom Viridiplantae; phylum Streptophyta; class Magnoliopsida; order Fabales; family Fabaceae; genus Lathyrus; species Lathyrus tuberosus. The sequence goes on from JALAZF010000538.1 coordinate 2,854,180, forward strand.
TCCAAAATGGCCAAGAACTCTATGAAACTCCACTTAAGTCATGAGATATGACCATGCCAATATGCCTTGCTGCAAACTATCATGGCAAGGCAGATTTAGGGATTTTGCTCGATTTGCCCAAATTTTGCAAAGGACAAGCAAATATATCCATCTGAACACCTCAAGGGGGGACCAAGGAGGGAGAAACACTGATCCATCAACCTCCGATGTCTTTGGAACTAAAAATAGCATGCCAAACCTAAAAAACCCTAAAGAGGCGACAAGCCTCCAATTTTGTTTTGGAGCATTCAATGGATGCACCAAGGTGGCATGGACTGAGCCCTATCCAACTGAATTCAGTCAAGACTTATCCAAGAACTAGCGAACCAGTAGTCTGTGCCCTAACCTCTAGTCAATGGCTAGAGGAGACTTGGATTCCCATTGATCAATATTTGCCAAACCTCTGCAGCAGTTGCCATTCACTATTGCAGCCAAAACAAACTTGCTCTACTATAAATAAAGCACTACAACACTTGATTTCCTCAAAATCTCTTTCTCTAGGCAAAAATACCTTCTTTAGCAAGGTAACTCTGAGTTTTTGAGTTAGAGAGCAATTCCACCACAGCTCATGATCCAAACACATCCAATATGTCATATTTAAGCTGTCCAAACTCTCACAAGTGACCTGTAACACCAAAATCACAAAGTCCCCTCTCAAAACCTCAAAATAGGGCCTTTTTACATTTTTCAAGCCATGTCTTGATTCAGTCACTTCCCAAACCAGATAAAACCTCAAACACACTCCAAATATCATCCTTGAATTGTCCCAAATGGTGTCACACATCTGAAACACCATTTGAGAGAGTTGCTATTTTGGCCAATTTTGCCCCTTTTGCAAGGGCCAATTTCAATTCCTGAGGTTTCCAGCTGATTCCAATCATCTTAAAAGCTTGTAAGGGATCATTTGAGATTGTTCAAAGCATCAAAACATTTCTGGAAAAAGGCACTTGACAGATTGCCCAAAAAGCTCCAAGAGAGGTAAGCATCTCAACTTGAACTCTTTGAAATATGCCTTGCTTTGAAGTTCACTGATCATGCATCTCTTATAAATGTTAAATGTGTTGTGTTCGCACCAATTTATCATGTAATTCACACTTGTACCAAGAGGTAGCACAGAAAATAAAAACCATGGCCTATTTCAAAACTACTATCAGGTTTTGAGGAGGATTTATTTTTTGAAGAAACCACCACCACCATTGGATTCCTTAGGAAATTCTAGGCCAGATACATATAAATTTTGCCTCCATCCATGGAGAAATGAGAAAGTTATGGCCTTCAAGTTTCTGACCAAAAACCTGCCCTGCCTTGCCTTGGCCAGGCCAAATACAAGGCAAGCCTTGTATATTTGTGGTTGTGTTTCAATACACGGATGTATCACCACCCTAGTGGTAAGGCACGCATGCTGTACACAAGAGGTCTGGGGTTCGAATCCCCCTCGCCCCAGACTCTCTTTTTGCTATTTTTTCCACTTTTTACTATTTTTCATATTATTTTTAATAGTTTGAAAAATTAATAACTTCCTTAATTTTAATTATTTTGTATTGGTTATTTTTGTAAAAAATCACAAAAATATTGAAATATTTTATCCCCCCAAAAAATCAAGTTTATATCATTTATTTAATATAATTAGTATTTTTGTGATTAAATTCATTTTTATTGTTTTTAAACATTTAAAAGTGAATATTTATTTTGAAAATCAAAACCAAATGAGTTCTGAATCATCTTGTGATTAAAGCCTCATTTTTCAATCCTTAAACAAAAATCACAAGTGGTTTATTCAAATCTATTTGGTATTTTTACCATTTTATTGATTTTCTTTAAATATTTACTTTTAAAGAAAAACAAAATTAGGGTTTCTTTGATTTCACCCTCATCAATCATTTTCAATCACTCATGGGCCTCTAATAGAGTGTAAGACCCAATCCCTTTGTAAATAAACTTGGGCCTCACACATTGTATAAGTCCCTCTGTATATTTTCAAAACATCGGCGCGATCGTCGCCTTTTCAAAAATAATCAACTTGGCTTCTCCTTGAGTTATAAGACCCATCGTTATTCATTTTCAAACTCTGTGGGTCTCTAATAGAGTGTAAGACCCAACCCCTTTGTAAATAAAACTATTTGGGCCTCAGTATATTGTGTAAGTCCCGATACCGTCAAAAAGTTCGGCACGATCGTCGCCTTTTTAACGAAAAATCCATGGGCCTCTCCTTGAGCCGTAAGCCCCATCACTTGTACAAAAATAAATCTTTGGGCCTCTAATAGAGTGTAAGACCTAATTCGTTTTTAACCAAAACCATTTTGGGCCTCAGATATTGTATAAGTCCCCTTGCGTTAAAAGAAAAACCTCGGCGCGATAGTCAGTTAAAAAACAAATCATCTGGGCCTACCCTCGTGTTATAAGCCCTATTCATTCTCTTTAAACATCTGTGGGCCTCTTGAGAGAGTATAAGACCCATCCCTTTGTACATAAAACCTTTTGGGCCTCACATATTATATAAGTCCCTCCGTACGAATTCAAACAACAGTGCAATCACTGATAAAACCCTGGGCCTCTCCTTGAGCTGTAAGCCCCAACAATCTTTTCAAAGCACTTTCTCCTTTGATTTTGAATATATTGTTATCAAAACTTTATTTGTTAAACAACTAACCAAACAGCATGGAAGCTCTACAACGGGTAAGTGTTTATCCACTTTCATTTATCGCTTTCATATATATAAATGTATTGTGGGGCTGTTTCACTGTAAGTCTTCTTTCACAAACTTTTATATACTTGTCAAATATCCTCTGTGTAATACTAGTATAGCTATTTAGAGTTTTCCCCGGCAACTACGTCTAGCACTAGGTAAAGCCCTGTTGGTCACTCTTAAATACAAATAAAACTAGATCCCCATAGGATTTCCAAATACAGTCTTCCCTCCTCTTGGGGTTAAACAATATGGAGACGTGAAAGGCAGCATTCTCTGTGAACCCTTTCTCAGACTGTCACCCTTAGAAATTGTCAAAGAAACTCTAACTCCCCAGAGGTGATCTTTTCTCCGTGAATGGCATCTCTTGACTTTCTTCCAAATTCTTGAACTTTCCTGGCTTGATCTATTCTCGGTGAATAGCATTTCTTGAACTTCTCGGGGTTTGGGGACCCACAGGCTTCCTAAAAGCATCCCCACCTCCTCTTGGGTGTCGTACAAGGACCCTTCGGCTTCTTAGAAGTTCTCATGCCTTCTCTTGGGCTTCATACAAGGACCCTGACGACCTCTTAAAGGTATAAGACAGAACTTAGTCATCCTTTGCTAAGAGCAGTCTTTCCAGTTGATAAGTGCAAATTGTACCTATTTTTGTATATAAGTTTTGTTGCACTTATCATTACTTTGTGTTAAAATTGGTTGAATAAACCCCACTTTGTTTATAAATACGTTTAATTTACGTTTTAGTGTATATATTGCGTAACGTGTAAATATTACTTAGTTTAATTGATTTTTATCTCATTTTTGTAGGTAACTAATAAAGGCTATCTTGCCATATTCTTGAAGAGCATTGAATAAGCTTTCCAGCGCTTCCGACCGTGCGTAAATCCGAGCTACGGTGCAGAAGTTGTGGTCAAATAAGGGGCTATTTTTCTGTCATGTTCGCCTAGCGAGTGTGATAGCGAAGGTTCGCCTAGCGAAGGCTGGCGAAGGTCCCAGCGAGTAGAGGCAGAAAGTTGCAAAGGAGAAAAAGACCATTGTTTGCTTCGCAAACGTCTTAGCGAGCATTCGCTAGGCGAATAAAACGTTCGCGTCGCGAACCCGCGAAGGAAAGCAAGGGCGGTTTAACATTTCAGAGGCACTTAAGTGCCATTTTTTGAGGCTCGCCTAGCGAGTAAAAACGTTCGCCTAGCGAACCTGCGAAATTCTGATTGTATTTATTAGATTTTCAGTCATTTTGTTAAGGATGGTTTTGGGGTTTCTTGATCCCACTTCCATCAAACTTCATTTTTCATTGGATTAGCTTAGAAAACATCATGGAAGCTTGCATGTGGATGATCCGGGGTGGATTTCTCATCGATCGGCGCCGATAAACCGCGAGATGTTTGGTTCATTTCTGATTTTCTTCATGTCTTTCTTCTTTGTTGGGTTGTGTATATGTATTTGCTATGAACTCGTGTATATTTGTCGTCCATGGCGTTGTATAAAACTTGCTTTACAAATCACTATTGGTGATTGTCTCTGATTTTTGCTTTATGCGCGGGGTTTGGGTTGCGTTAGACATAACCTTCGCGAACTTCGATTAGGGATGATTGTCTGTTAGTTTCTGGACTCTAGAGATAGATTTATGAGCTAACAATTCAATAGGCGTCGAATATTAATGTCTTCCATGACTCGAGGCTTCGCTCGCGATAGTGGCGAAGAGAGTGACACGGTTGATATCTCAACTTTGCGTTAGACATAACCTGTGTTGTGAGCGATGCTGGGTGATATTGAGGAGTATTGTAGGTGGAGTATAACTGGTCAGTAAGTTTAAGTTTGTGAGGAGTCGATTGTATGCATTGCCTGATAAGTCTTGTTGCTGAAGAATGAAGTCTTTTTATGTTTTAATGTTTACTTTTCTGTTTGTTTTTACTTGTAAACCATTTTAATCCAAACTCATAAACGCGAGAGATTGTCGAACGGCATTCTTTCCCTCGAACCGATCTCTGTGGACACGACATAAATCCCGGAGGGAATTCTTCCGAAAATAAATATTTTTGCTTGCTTGCCCTATTCTGCACTCAGCAAAATGGCGCCGTTGCCGGGGATTGGTTTTGATATTGAATCGCATTGCGATAGTTTCTTTGTTTTTGAGTTTTGTAGATATCGTACATGTTGTATATTTTCACTTGTTTATATTGATACTTGTACATTTTGACGTTTGTTCAAGTGTTTGGTTAGGACGCTTGCTTTTGGTTGCGCAGTGAGACATCACTATGGCATGAATGAAGGAAGTTTCTAATTAAGCACCGTAAAGGCGTCGAGCTTACGACGTAAAACAAGCATGTTTTTATTGTTTTTCATTTCTAAGGTTTTTGGTTGTTGTTTGCTCGCAAATTTTGATTGATTTATTTGAGGATGCTTTGATGATTTTCCAAGTTGGTTCGTTTCAACTTGCGGATGTATGGTAATGATTCTGTTAAGTTTTGTACACGTCTGAGGTATGTATTTATCGCTTTCTATAGTTTAGCATATTCATGATACTTAGGCATTTTACAAACTTCTATGCCATCCATTCTTTTGTATACTTGTTCTATTGTGAATCACTTTAGTTCCCAACCTTTTTGTGAGGTGGCTTTCCATTGTTCATATATGCGCGGAGAACCAACATTCTTGTTATAACTGGATTTTATTATGTTGAATCTTTTATTTGTGTTGATTATATGAATGCATTAAAAGGATCAAGGCAATTGTTTCATTTTGAGCACAACTACCTTAGCCAAATAGTCAATTCACCTTGTGAGTGTGTGAGAATTTGTAACCCCTTTGAGCTTTTTGATCCATGTTTTTATTTGAACTTAATGCTTTTCTATGAGTATTTAGTTCACTTATTTTTTAATGGATTTTGTTTTTTCTTGGACCTCAATTATGTGTTGTTTTATGGATTTTTTCCTTGCCTTAGAAAGTAGGGAGTATTCACATGATAGTGCGGTTGAATTCAAGTTGGGGAGAGAATGGTTGTTTACTCATTGGTTGGATTCTATGAGGATTGAAAAAGAAAAGAAAAAAGAGAAAACTATGACAAAGAAAAGAAAAGAAAAAAGTGAAAAAGAAAGAAAAAAGAAAAATTCTTGAAAAAGGAAACAAAAAGAGTTGCAATAATTGTGCTAAATAAGTATTGTGTGTTGTGTAGCACTTGGGATTTTGGAAGAAGTTGGTTGAAATTTTGTGTGTGAATCTTTGTGAGTTTTCACTCCCTTAGGTTTAGGCAAGTTTTTGTTTCAATTACCTTTAGAAATTGCCCCTTGTTTGTTTACCCGACCACGCTACAACCTTGAAAAGCCCTTGTGATTCTTGCCTTTGTATTTTCAATGTGAATTTGTGGATGTATGCACAATTTAGTCTTTTGTTTGCAAGATTGTTGTGTGAGTGAAAGAACCTCATTTTGTGTTTTTCATCTACCGATGATTGTTTTTGCTAGGTGTGATTCACATTTGAACTTGTGTTGTTTAAGAATTTTTGGCATGACTTTTGTACTTTGCTTTTGTTTCGTTACTATGTTATCGTTGCAGTTTAGTGGTAAGTATTTACTTTTTGTGTGTACCATTTTCATTTGAACCATTCATTCGTTTCCGTTTTTCAAAACCTGTTGATTCGTCATTCTCTGGTTATTTCTTGCGCATTTTCAAGTTTGTTTGATTCTTGTTTGTGGACAAACAATTATGTAAGTTGGGGAGAGTTTGATAAGTGCAAATTGTACCTATTTTTGTATATAAGTTTTGTTGCACTTATCATTACTTTGTGTTAAAATTGGTTGAATAAACCCCCACTTTGTTTATAAATACGTTTAATTTACGTTTTAGTGTATATATTGCGTAACGTGTAAATATTACTTAGTTTAATTAATTTTTATCTCATTTTTGTAGGTAACTAATAAAGGCTATCTTGCCATATTCTTGAAGAGCATTGAATAAGCTTTCCAGCGCTTCCGACCGTGCGTAAATCCGAGCTACGGTGCAGAAGTTGTGGTCAAATAAGGGGCTGTTTTTCTGTCATGTTCGCCTAGCGAGTGTGATAGCGAAGGTTCGCCTAGCGAAGGCTGCCGAAGGTCCCAGCGAGTAGAGGCAGAAAGTTGCAAAGGAGAAAAAGAACATTGTTCGCTTCGCGAACGTCTTAGCGAGCATTCGCTAGGCGAATAAAACGTTCGCGTCGCGAACCCGTGAAGGAAAGCAAGGGCGGTTTAACATTTCAGAGGCACTTAAGTGCCATTTTTTGAGGCTCGCCTAGCGAGTAAAAACGTTCGCCTAGCGAACCTGCGAAATTCTGATTGTATTTATTAGATTTTCAGTCATTTTGTTAAGGATGGTTTTGGGGTTTCTTGATCCCACTTCCATCAAACTTCATTTTTCATTGGATTAGCTTAGAAAACATCATGGAAGCTTGCATGTGGATGATCCGGGGTGGATTTCTCATCGATCGGCGCCGACAAACTGCGAGATGTTTGGTTCATTTCTGATTTTCTTCATGTCTTTCTTCTTTGTTGGGTTGTGTATATGTATTTGCTATGAACTCATGTATATTTGTCGCCCATGGCGTTGTATAAAACTTGCTTTAGAAATCTCTATTGGTGATTGTCTCTGATTTTTGCTTTATGCGCGGGGTTTGGGTTACGTTAGACATAACCTTCGCGAACTTCGATTAGGGATGATTGTCTATTAGTTTCTGGACTCTAGAGATAGATTTATGAGCTAACAATTCAATAGGCGTCGAATATTAATGTCTTCCGTGTCTCGAGGCTTCGCTCGCGAGAGTGACGAAGAGAGTGACACGGTTGATATCTCAACTTTGCGTTAGACATAACCTGTGTTGTGAGTGATGCTGGGTGATATTGAGGAGTATTGTAGGTGGAGTATAACTGGTCGGTAAGTTTAAGTTTGTGAGGAGTCGATTGTATGAATTGCCTGATAAGTCTTGTTGCTGAAGAATGAAGTCTTTTTATGTTTTAATGTTTACTTTTCTGTTTGTTTTTACTTGTAAACCATTTTAATCCAAACTCATAAACGCGAGAGATTGTCGAACGGCATTCTTTCCCTCGAACCGATCTCTGTGGACACGACATAAATCCCGGAGGGAATTCTTCCGAAAATAAATATTTTTGCTTGCTTGCCCTATTCTGCACTCAGCAAAATGGCGCCGTTGCCGGGGATTGGTTTTGATATTGAATCGCATTGCGATAGTTTCTTTGTTTTTGAGTTTTGTAGATATCGTACATGTTGTATATTTTCACTTGTTTATATTGATACTTGTACATTTTGACGTTTGTTCAAGTGTTTGGTTAGGGGGCTTGCTTTTGGTTGCGCAGTGAGACATCACCATGGCATGAATGAAGGAAGTTTCTAATTAAGCACCGTAAAGGCGTCGAGCTTACGACGTAAAACAAGCATGTTTTTATTGTTTTTCATTTCTAAGGTTTTTGGTTGTTGTTTGCTCGCAAATTTTGATTGATTTATTTGAGGATGCTTTGGTGATTTTCCAAGTTGGTTCGTTTCAACTTGCGGATGTATGGTAATGATTCTGTTAAGTTTTGTACACGTCTGAGGTATGTATTTATCGCTTTCTATACTTTAGCATATTCATGATACTTAGGCATTTTACAAACTTCCATGCCATCCATTCTTTTGTATACTTGTTCTATTGTGAATCACTTTTGTTCCCAACCTTTTTGTGGGGTGGCTTTCCATTGTTCATATATGCTTGGAGAACCAACATTCTTGTTATAACTGGATTTTATTATGTTGAATCTTTTATTTGTGTTGATTATATGAATGCATGAAAAGGATCAAGGCAATTGTTTCATTTTGAGCACAGCTACCTTAGCCAAATAGTCAATTCACCTTGTGAGTGTGTGAGAATTTGTAACCCCTTTGAGCTTTTTGATCCGTGTTTTTATTTGAACTTAATGCTTGTCTATGAGTATTTAGTTCACTTATTTTTTAATGGATTTTGTTTTTTCTTGGACCTCAATTATGTGTTGTTGTATGGATTTTTTCCTTGCCTTAGAAAGTAGGGAGTATTCACATGATAGTGCGGTTGAATTCAAGTTGGGGAGAGAATGGTTGTTTACTCATTGGTTGGATTCTATGAGGATTGAAAAAGAAAAGAAAAAAGAGAAAAATATGACAAAGAAAAGAAAAGAAAAAAGTGAAAAAGAAAGAAAAAAGAAAAATTCTTGAAAAAGGAAACAAAAAGAGTTGCAATAATTGTGCTAAATAAGTATTGTGTGTTGTGTAGCACTTGGGATTTTGGAAGAAGTTGGTTGAAATTTTGTGTGTGAATCTTTGTGAGTTTTCACTCCCTTAGGTTTAGGCAAGTTTTTGTTTCAATTACCTTTAGAAATTGCCCCTTGTTTGTTTACCCGACCACGCTACAACCTTGAAAAGCCCTTGTGATTCTTGCCTTTGTATTTTCAATGTGAATTTGTGGATGTATGCATAATTTAGTCTTTTGTTTGCAAGATTGTTGTGTGAGTGAAAGAACCTCATTTTGTGTTTTTCATCTACCGATGATTGTTTTTGCTAGGTGTGATTCACATTTGAACTTGTGTTGTTTAACAATTTTTGGCATGACTTTTGTACTTTGCTTTTGTTTCGTTACTATGTTATCGTTGCAGTTTAGTGGTAAGTATTTACTTTTTGTGTGTACCGTTTTCATTCGAACCATTCATTCGTTTCCGTTTTTCAAAACCTGTTGATTCGTCATTCTCTGGTTATTTCTTGCGCATTTTCAAGTTTGTTTGATTCTTGTTTGTGGACAAACAATTATGTAAGTTGGGGAGAGTTTGATAAGTGCAAATTGTACCTATTTTTGAATATAAGTTTTGTTGCACTTATCATTACTTTGTGTTAAAATTGGTTGAATAAACCCCACTTTGTTTTTAAATACGTTTAATTTATGTTTTAGTGTATATATTGCGTAACGTGTAAATATTACTTAGTTTAATTGATTTTTATCTCATTTTTGTAGGTAACTAATAAAGGCTATCTTGCCATATTCTTGAAGAGCATTGAATAAGCTTTCCAGCGCTTCCGACTGTGCGTAAATCCGAGCTACGGTGCAGAAGTTGTGGTCAAATAAGGGGCTGTTTTTCTGTCATGTTCGCCTAGCGAGTGTGATAGCGAAGGTTCGCCTAGCGAAGGCTGGCGAAGGTCCCAGCGAGTAGAGGCAGAAAGTTGCAAAGGAGAAAAAGACCATTGTTCGCTTCGCGAACGTCTTAGCGAGCATTCGCTAGGCGAATAAAACGTTCGCGTCGCGAACCCGCGAAGGAAAGCAAGGGCGGTTTAACATTTCAGAGGTACTTAAGTGCCATTTTTTGAGGCTTGCCTAGCGAACCTGCGAAATTCTGATTGTATTTATTAGATTTTCAGTCATTTTGTTAAGGATGGTTTTGGGGTTTCTTGATCCCACTTCCATCAAACTTCATTTTTCATTGGATTAGCTTAGAAAACATCATGGAAGCTTGCATGTGGATGATCCGGGGTGGATTTCTCATCGATCGGCGCCGACAAACCGCGAGATGTTTAGTTCATTTCTGATTTTCTTCATGTCTTTCCTCTTTTTTGGGTTGTGTATATGTATTTGCTATGAACTCATGTATATTTGTCGCCCATGGCATTGTATAAAACTTGCTTTACAAATCTCTATTGGTGATTGTCTCTGATTTTTGCTTTATGCACGGGGTTTGGGTTGCGTTAGACATAACCTTCGCGAACTTCGATTAGGGATGATTGTCTGTTAGTTTCTGGACTCTAGAGATAGATTTATGAGCTAACAATTCAATAGGCGTCGAATATTAATGTCTTCCGTGTCTCGAGGCTTCGCTCGCGAGAGTGACGAAGAGAGTGACACGGTTGATATCTCAACTTTGCGTTAGACATAACCTGTGTTGTGAGCGATGCTGGGTGATATTGAGGAGTATTGTAGGTGGAGTATAACTGGTCGGTAAGTTTAAGTTTGTGAGGAGTCGATTGTATGCATTGCCTGATAAGTCTTGTTGCTGAAGAATGAAGTCTTTTTATGTTTTAATGTTTACTTTTCTGTTTGTTTTTACTTGTAAACCATTTTAATCCAAACTCATAAACGCGAGAGATTGTCGAACGGCATTCTTTCCCTCGAACCGATCTCTGTGGACACGACATAAATCCCGGAGGGAATTCTTCCGAAAATAAATATTTTTGCTTGCTTGCCCTATACTGCACTCACCAAAATGGCGCCGTTGCCGGGGATTGGTTTTGATATTGAATCGCATTGCGATAGTTTCTTTGTTTTTGAGTTTTGTAGATATCGTACATGTTGTATATTTTCACTTGTTTATATTGATACTTGTACATTTTGACGTTTGTTCAAGTGTTTGGTTAGGACGCTTGCTTTTGGTTGCGCAGTGAGACATCACCATGGCATGAATGAAGGAAGTTTCTAATTAAGCACCGTAAAGGCGTCGAGCTTACGACGTAAAACAAGCATGTTTTTATTGTTTTTCATTTCTAAGGTTTTTGGTTGTTGTTTGCTCGCAAATTTTGATTGATTTATTTGAGGATGCTTTGGTGATTTTCCAAGTTGGTTCGTTTCAACTTGCGGATGTATGGTAATGATTCTGTTAAGTTTTGTACACGTCTGAGGTATGTATTTATCGCTTTCTATACTTTAGCATATTCATGATACTTAGGCATTTTACAAACTTCCATGCCATCCATCCTTTTGTATACTTGTTCTATTGTGAATCACTTTAGTTCCCAACCTTTTTGTGAGGTGGCTTTCCATTGTTCATATATGCGCGGAGAACCAACATTCTTGTTATAACTGGATTTTATTATGTTGAATCTTTTATTTGTGTTGATTATATGAATGCATGAAAAGGATCAAGGCAATCGTTTCATTTTGAGCACAACTACCTTAGCCAAATAGTCAATTCACCTTGTGAGTGTGTGAGAATTTGTAACCCCTTTGAGCTTTTTGATCCATGTTTTTATTTGAACTTAATGCTTGTCTATGAGTATTTAGTTCACTTATTTTTTAATGGATTTTGTTTTTTCTTGGACCTCAATTATGTGTTGTTTTATGGATTTTTTCCTTGCCTTAGAAAGTAGGGAGTATTCACATGATAGTGCGGTTGAATTCAAGTTGGGGAGAGAATGGTTGTTTACTCATTGGTTGGATTCTATGAGGATTCAAAAAGAAAAGAAAAAAGAGAAAACTATGACAAAGAAAAGAAAAGAAAAAAGTGAAAAAGAAAGAAAAAAGAAAAATTCTTGAAAAAGGAAACAAAAAGAGTTGCAATAATTGTGCTAAATAAGTATTGTGTGTTGTGTAGCACTTGGGATTTTGGAAGAAGTTGGTTGAAATTTTGTGTGTGAATCTTTGTGAGTTTTCACTCCCTTAGGTTTAGGCAAGTTTTTGTTTCAATTACCTTTAGAAATTGCCCCTTGTTTGTTTACCCGACCACGCTACAACCTTGAAAAGCCCTTGTGATTCTTGCCTTTGTATTTTCAATGTGAATTTGTGGATGTATGCATAATTTAGTCTTTTGTTTGCAAGATTGTTGTGTGAGTGAAAGAACCTCATTTTGTGTTTTTCATCTACCGATGATTGTTTTTGCTAGGTGTGATTCACATTTGAACTTGTGTTGTTTAAGAATTTTTGGCATGACTTTTGTACTTTGCTTTAGTTTCGTTACTATGTTATCGTTGCAGTTTAGTGGTAAGTATTTCCTTTTTGTGTGTACCATTTTCATTTGAACCATTCATTCGTTTCCGTTTTTCAAAACCTGTTGATTCGTCATTCTCTGGTTATTTCTTGCGCATTTTCAAGTTTGTTTGATTCTTGTTTGTGGACAAACAATTATGTAAGTTGGGGAGAGTTTGATAAGTGCAAATTGTACCTGTTTTTGTATATAAGTTTTGTTGCACTTATCATTACTTTGTGTTAAAATTGGTTGAATAAACCCCACTTTGTTTATAAATACGTTTAATTTACGTTTTAGTGTATATATTGCGTAACGTGTAAATATTACTTAGTTTAATTGATTTTTATCTCATTTTTGTAGGTAACTAATAAAGGCTATCTTGCCATATTCTTGAATTGCATTGAATAAGCTTATCAGCGCTTCCGACCGTGCGTAAATCCGAGCTACGGTGCCGAAGTTGTGGTCAAATAAGGGGCTGTTTTTCTGTCATGTTCGCCTAGCGAGTGTGATAGCGAAGGTTCGCCTAGCGAAGGATGGCGAAGGTCCCAGCGAGTAGAGGCAGAAAGTTGCAAAGGAGAAAAGGACCATTGTTCGCTTCGCGAACGTCTTAGCGAGCATTCGCTAGGCGAATAAAACGTTCGCGTCGCGAACCCGCGAAGGAAAGCAAGGGCGGTTTAACATTTCAGAGGCACTTAAGTGCCATTTTTTGAGGCTCGCCTAGCGAGTAAAAACGTTCGCCTAGCGAACCTTCGAAATTCTGATTGTATTTATTAGATTTTCAGTCATTTTGTTAAGGATGGTTTTGGGGTTTCTTGATCCCACTTCCATCAAACTTCATTTTTCATTGGATTAGCATAGAAAACATCATGGAAGCTTGCATGTGGATGATCCGGGGTGGATTTCTCATCGATCGGCGCCGACAAACCACGAGATGTTTGGTTCATTTCTGATTTTCTTCATGTCTTTCTTCTTTGTTGGGTTGTGTATATGTATTTGCTATGAACTCATGTATATTTATCGCCCATGGCATTGTATAAAACTTGCTTTACAAATCTCTATTGGTGATTGTCTCTGATTTTTGCTTTATGCACGGGGTTTGGGTTGCGTTAGACATAACCTTCGCGAACTTCGATTAGGGATGATTGTCTGTTAGTTTCTGGACTCTAGAGATAGATTTATGAGCTAACAATTCAATAGGCGTCGAATATTAATGTATTCCGTGTCTCGAGGCTTCGCTCGCGAGTGTGACGAAGAGAGTGACACGGTTGCTATCTCAACTTTGCGTTAGACATAACCTGTGTTGTGAGCGATGCTGGGTGATATTGAGGAGTATTGTAGGTGGAGTATAACTGGTCGGTAAGTTTAAGTTTGTGAGGAGTCGATTGTATGCATTGCCTGATAAGTCTTGTTGCTGAAGAATGAAGTATTTTTCTGTTTTAATGTTTACTTTTCTGTTTGTTTTTACTTGTAAACCATTTTAATCCAAACTCATAAACGCGAGAGATTGTCGAACGGCATTCTTTCCCTCGAACCGATCTCTGTGGACACGACATAAATCCCGGAGGGAATTCTTCCAAAAATAAATATTTTTGCTTGCTTGCCCTATTCTGCACTCAACACCAGTGTCAAAACTTCGGCCGTTGTAGGGTTGATACTCATCCCTTAATACTCGTGCCTCTTCTTGGGCATAGTACAAAGGATAAAACTCTAGACTTGGACAGTCTAAACCTCTTGAGTCTCAAAGACATTCTCAAGTTCCTTTCAAACATAGGTAGAAACACCGATCACTCTGGATCAATCTCCAGCAGAAACCCGATCTCTCTCATGAGAGTTCCCCACTCATGGACCTACCTAGGAATCTCGCTGACATTCGGCAGTAAGACAGCCTCCTCTTGGGCTTTGTACAAATGATCCTCCCCAGCAAAACTAACCTTTTCAGACTCTCTTGTTGAGTCAAACACCTTGTAGCCTCCGTCTTGGGCTTTATACAAGACATATAAATCACTCTCTTATTGAGTATAAAAGACTCTCTTGTTGAGTCACCCCCATTTAGCCTCCATCCCGGGTTTCGTACGAGATAGAAAAGCACTCTCTTGTTGAGTATAAAAGACTCTCTTTTTGAGTCAACCCCTTTTAGCCTCTATCTCAGGCTTCGTACGAGATAGAAAAACTCTCTTGTTAAGTATAAAAGACTCTCTTGTTGAGTCAAACCCTTTCCTTTTAGCCTCCGTCTTGGGCTTCGTACAAGACACACATAAAAACTCTCTTGTTGAGTATAAAAGACTCTCATGTTAAGTCAACCTTTTAGCCTCCGTCTTGGGCTTCATACAAGACACATAAAAACTCTCTTGTTGAGTATAAAAGACTCTCTTATTGAGTCAACCTTTTAGCCTCCGTCTTGGGCTTCGTACAAGACACACATAAAAACTCTCTTGTTGAGTATAAAAGACTCTCTTGTTGAGTCAACCTTTTAGCCTCCATCTTGGGCTTTGTACAAGACACACATAAAAACTCTCTTGTTGAGTATAAAAGACTCTCTTGTTGAGTCAACCTTTTAGCCTCTGTCTTGGGCTTCATACAAGACACATAAACACTCTCTTGTTAAGTATAAAAGACTCTCTTGTTGAGTCAGTCACCCCTTTTGCCTCCGTCTTGGGCTTTGTACAAGACACACGAAAACCCTCTCTTATTGAGTGAACCCTTTTAGCCTCAATCTTGGGCGTTGTACAAGACAGAAAGAACATTTTCCCCAGAAAAGTCAAACTTCTAGCCTCCTCTTAGGCTTTGTATAAAGAAAACCCCGGTTAAGTCAATCAACCTTTTAGCATCAAAATTGTGCCTTGCTCACAACATACAAACATCAACAACTCCTCTTTAGAGATGACAAATTCTCTCTCAGGCAACAACCTTTAGCTTCACATCTTGGGCTTTGAAAGAGATACAAATCACCTTTAGCTTCATGTCTTGGGCTTTGAACAAGACACCAAAACACGTTTTTCCTCCCTTAGAATAGGAGGAACTACGATCGCCCTGATTTCCCTGTTTTGTTAACCGGGAATACGTAGGCATAAGATTACAACAATCTTAGAGAGAATACTAATCAAAAACCCAAAATCCAGTATCCCCATATATCAACCCAAAAGCACCAAGTCCTAACATCCTACCAAAAACCTCGCAAATGATCCAGACATTCTATTTTTAACAAAATAAACCGAAGAGGGACATCTATTTCCCTTCCTTAATCAGCTCAATAGGATAAAAAATGAATCGAACTGTAGTACCCAAGTGATCGTGACTCAGGACCACAAAAATCGTGCTACAGAAAAATGGCGCCCACCGTGGGGCCAAATTGACTTTCTTACAATTTTTGGTGGAAACCGTTAAATTCAACAAAATGTTACAGAAATGACGACTCTGCCGGGGAGTCATTGTCTGTATAGGATCATAAGACTAGAGGTCTAGGATGATTAAGACAAATATATATATACTGCTTTTCCAAATTAATATCTGTGTTTATTTTTCTGCTAATGGGAATTAGTGTGATGCCGCATGTGGAAAGATTGAGTATACACCTAAGATAGATGATGGCAATCCGGGTAATCTTGCGGGGAGTGAATCCCAGTTAAGAGTCCTCGGTCGACCATCATACTCAGTGGAGACTCCCTTTGCAGATACATTGCCAATACGACTTCGGTTGTTGAAAGTAGTGTGGTCGACTGGGTTATCTAAGAAGCTGAGGTTTTTAGTAGGCTGAAACCATTTTGTAGTGCAGAAGCTATCGAAAATAGCTGTCACGCGATACTACCCTCATCTGAGATCACTCTAAGATACATCAGCTCGCCGACGATCTGCTTGCTGTTGTTATCCCAGGAGGGGTCAATGATTTTGCGGACATGTACAAAAAATACCAGTATAAACCTTTGGGGGGGGGGGTGTAGAGTCTTGACTTCATGACACTGACCCTTTTGACCCCATGTTTTTTCTATGTTTTTGTGTGCTGCATTCATGCATTCATCTAAAAAACATTAAAAAAAATCTTCTCTTATAGTCTCTCTTTTTCAAATTAAACTAAGACTATGATTGCAAATGTCAGAGAAAGGAGATTCTGCTAATGGATTTTGGTATATGGAAAACTCATAAGTACACCTTCAAGGGTCCAAAACTAGAGGATTTAAGAGGTCTGGCGAGGATGATAACCAACCACGAGGCTTTTAGAGCCAAGTATGGAGGACTGCTGTCTCTGCTAAGGGTCCATATTATTGAAGGAATCATGTCCATACTAATCCAGTTCTACGATCCGGTCTATCACTGTTTCACATTCCTGGATTATCAACTAGCACCAAAACTGAAGGAGTACTCTCACCTGACTGATCTGCATATCAATGATCAGGCTCCCTTTTCTGGACTAGAAGAGATTCCAAAGGATCAAACATTGCAAGAGCAATCTATTTGGACGAGTCAGAAGTCAGGACTTACATGACCACTAAGGGTGGAATCCAGGGTTTGCCAGCCCAGTCCTTGACAAAGAAGGCTCTATACTTTGCTAGTATAGGGAACGTGGCCGATTTTGAGAGCATCTTTGTTTTTCTCACCTACGGGTTACTTTTGTTTCCCAACATCAATAACTTTGTAGATATCAATGCCATTAAGATTTTCCTGATTGGAAACCTTGTACCGATTTTGCTCGGAGATGCTTATCATTCGGTACACTTAAGGAATTTGTATAGCGGAGGAATGATCACGTATTGTGTACCCCTGCTGTACAAATGGTTCACTTCTCACTTGCCCATGTCTGCTGCATTTTGGGATCAAAAGAATACTTTACGTTGGTCATAGAGAATCATGTCTCTTACCAACTCTGACATCGATTGGTACAATCGAATCTATGACGGGATCAGGATCATTGACCGTTGCGGAAATTTCCCAAATGTGCCCCTTATAGGAGCTAAGGGAGGAATCAATTATCATCCAGTTTTAGTTCATCGTCAATTTGGATACCCGATGAGGAATATCCCGCGTAATGCTCATCTGAAAGGTCTTTTCTTCAAGGAAGGAGAAAGTGACAGAGCACTTAAGACAGAAATAGTGCATGCCTGGAAACACGTTCATAGAAAAGGACGAGAGTCTCTAGGAAAACCAGATTGTGTCTCGGTGGAGCCTTATCTCCACTGGGTACAAACTAGAGCTCTCAAGATGAGGATGTCTTACCCTCGCTAGAAAGTTCTTCCATTAAGGGATCTGCCCTTTATTTTATGTTTGAGACGGAAAAACTTTAGGTTACTCTCAACAAAGTTCAACAGGAGAAGAGGTCTTGGAAGAACAAGTACCGTATTCTCAATGTGGAGTGCAAAAAAATACAGCAACTGTTAAAAGAAAAAGATGCTCTGATTGAGATTTTAGAGCAACATGCTATGGAGAATCAGGATGACCAGAGGAATTTGCTCGCTCCTTTCACTTGGTAAAGGAATGACAACCCGACAACGGCCGAAGAGCCCCGGTCAAAGAAAAGGAAAGTACCAAAACCAGCACCTGAGCTCTCCTCAGAGAGGACTCAGGACCCATTAGCTTAGATTTCCTTTCGCAGCACTATGTAATTTACTGTATTTCCATTTCCGCAATCTTTGAATTCAATAAAACGGGGTTTCCCCACTGTTTGATATTTGCAATCTAATTGTCGAAGTTTACTTTGATTAAACAAAAATATACAATTAATATAATCATTGCATATCATTCATCATCCTCACTTAATGCATTCTTCTTACCTACGAATCTCACATTTGCGTCTCGATTCTAGAGTTAAACTGTCTCATTCATACAATACTCGGGCCAATCGTCAGAAAAAGATGGATGATATCGAGGAAGAGAACAGAGAGTTGAGGTAAGAGACCGACACTCTGAAAGAGGATCTGAGAAAGCTTCA
This sequence comes from Lathyrus tuberosus, assembly GCA_022829125.1. Taxonomy (NCBI): domain Eukaryota; kingdom Viridiplantae; phylum Streptophyta; class Magnoliopsida; order Fabales; family Fabaceae; genus Lathyrus; species Lathyrus tuberosus. The sequence goes on from JALAZF010000538.1 coordinate 2,872,543, forward strand.
TAACGACATGCAAGCTTTAGCAGAATCTCAGATGCAACAACAAAGGATTGTGATCTCAGAGATCACATCAACGCCCATAGTGGAAAAGTATGATCCTAGGTACAAAATGCCGAAAGATCGTCCCTGGGGCATGCCTATTAACTATATCTTGGAAGGATATGTTCCACCGATCACTGAGGATCAAGGAACCGCAGCAGGAGCCGCTGGGCCTGAAGGTTACAAACTTCAGGAAAACGAAGATGCCAGGGGCATGACAGCAACTCCTGAAGGTTACAAACTTCGGGAGGCACCGAGAAATGACTATACCATCACCCGTGGTACACACTATCCCGAAAGGACAGATTCCACAGATACCCGCTGGTGGAAGTGAAAGTATGTTCGACAGAATGAATGAGGTCCAGGAACAGTTCCTGGAAGTGCAGAAAGAGCTGCAAGCCCTTCGCGGTCAGGATCTATTTGGAAAGGACGTCGCCGACCTTTGTTTGGTCCCTAATGTGAAAGTTCCGCACAAGTTCCAGGTGCCTGACTTTGAAAAATACAAGGGTAACTCTTTCCCTCAGAGCCATTTGGTGATGTACGCTCGCGAATGTCAGCTCAGACAAAGAACCAGGAGTTACTGATTCACTATTTTCAGGATAGTTTAACCGGTGCTGCATTAAAATGGTACATGGGTTTAAACTGCACTAAGATCGCCACTTTCAGAGATCTTGGTGCAGCCTTCGTTCAACAATATAAGTATAATTTGGACATGGCACCGGACAAAGATCAACTCAGATCAATATCACAAAAGGACAAAGAAACCTTTAAGGAGTACGCTCGGAGATGGCATGAAATTGCCGCCCAGATTTGTCCACCTCTTGAGGAAAAAGAGATAACAAAGATCTTCTTGAAAACCATAAGCTCATTTTACTACGACAGAATGGTCGCCAGTGCGCTCAGTGACTTCACTGAGATGGTGGGCATGGGAGTTCGTCTTGAGGAACCAGTCCGAGAAGGACGGTTAGTTAAAGACATTGGATAATCAAGTAATACAAAATGATACGGTAGTGCTCTCCCTAAGAAAAAAGAGTAAGATATTGGCAATATCTCTCTCGGAAAGCAAAGGCGATGGTATCAACCGGTAGCAGCTGTAACTCCTGCTATCAACCCTACGCATGTTCCTATGTATCAACCTCAGGTTGCTCAAAGCCAACCGATTCAACAACAATTTCAGCAAAGGATACAACAACCTCATCAGCAGACTCGTTCTCCGTACAACAATAACCGCACGACGCGACCACCAGGGTTTGACCCTATACCAATGTTGTATGCCGAATTTTTTCCATTATTACTGGTCAAGGGACATGTCCAAACCAGGACTCCTCTTACAATACCAGAAAATCCGCCCTTTTGGTTTAAAGCGGATCAGACTTGCCCTTACCATCAAGGAGGACTGAGGCATAACATAGAAAACTGTCTCAGTTTCAAATCCAATTTGCAAAAGCTTGTTAGGATCGGGGTCTTGTCTTTCAAAGATACGAATCCGAATGTTCTCACGAACCCGCTGCCTCAACACGAGAAAGCTGCAGTAAATTTGATAGAGGGAGAATCCAATAACATCTATCAAATTCACGATGTACTCTTATTAAGGGCCAACTTGGTCAAGATGCATTGTAGACAGAGTGGATACGGGCATGTACCATTTCATAACTATCACCAGTGTGATATCTGCTCTAAAAACAATCAAGGATGTTCTGTGGTGCAATCAGCTCTACAGGAACAATTGGATCTCAGATGGATCCAAGAGCACCGAGTTCGTGGGGTCAACATGACTTACGCAAATTCCAACGTCATTCAAAACTACAACATCCGTACGATGAATGTCAACTTAGTGGCAATGCACTCAAGGCAAAGCCAGTATCATAATCTGCCACGGCACGATTACAATTCCTGTCTAACTTGCTCGGTAAACAATCAGGGATGCTCTTTTGTACGCGAGTCCCTCCAACGTCAGATGGATCTTGGGTGGATCTAGGACTACCATGATAGAAATCCCTATCAGATCAAAATGGTTCAAATCTTCGATGTTCGTTTGATGAATACCAGCTTGGTGGAGTTACACGCCAAACAAGTCCAGCTCAGTTTTCTCACTTCATATGATTATCTGAGTTGTACAGTATGCCGTGAGAGTAACCAGGGGTTCGCTCCCGTTCAAAGAACGTTGCAACACTTGTTAAACCATTGGTGGCTTCCGATCTATATGGATGAAGACACACAGCAAATCAGTGTGATTGACGGGAACCCTACTCGGCATCCAAATCGGGATGTCCGATCTACGAAGACAGATCTAGTGAGGTTACACTGCATTCAAAGCGGGCGTGACCAAGTGCCACCACACAATTACAAGCGTTGTAGAGTATGCTCAGAAAATAATCAAGGATGTTACCTCGTGCGAGCGGCCCTTGAGAGTCAGTTAGACCGCAAAGAAATCCAACAACATTCAGTTTCGGAGTCTATCAACTGGACGCCCGACTATTTCGCTGATCAGATTAAGGATGTTGTTGTGATCTCTGATCACGAAAGGACCAAGGATGTTTGTACCATCATCCCCCTACTTGACAAATCAAAGGTTCTTAACCAAGAATTGATCAAAGTTACTTACGACAGTCAGAGAAGTCAGAAGGGTCCTGTAGTTATATATCTACCAGGACCATTACCGTATGAATCAGCTAAGGCTATCCCTTACAAATATGGTGCAACAATAGTTGATAATGGGAAGGAAATTCCATTACCCTCCGTTTTGAATATTGTAGACATCAGTCGAGTAACACGGAGCGGTAGAATCTTCAACATAGGAGTTGGAAAACCTAACGCAGAAAAGGAACCTCAAACGGAAGTTCCCAATCCACAAGTCGGTCAATCTGGTGATCCCGACCTTTCAAAGAACGAGGATGAGATGCTGAAGCTCATCCAAAGGAGTGAATACAACATTATTGATCAGCTGTTACAAACTCCTTCAAAGATCTATGTGTTATCTCTTTTACTCAGTTCCGAAGCCCACAGAGAAGCTCTACAGAAAGTCTTAGAACATGCCTTTGTGGAATAGGATGTGTCGATAAGGCAATTCGACAATATCGTCTCAAACATCACTTCCTGCAACAACTTGGGGTTTAGTGATGAGGAATTACCAAAAGAAGGCAAAAGCCACAACATGACGCTCAATATCACAGTTAACTGCCAGGACGATGCTTTAGCCAGCATACTGGTAGACATCGGATTGGCTCTCAACGTTATGCCGAAGTCCACTCTGATGTAACTATCATTCAAAGGACCTCCGATGAGAGGCAATGAAGTCGTCATCAAAGCATTTGACAGATCCAGGAAAACAATTATCGGCGAAGTCGACCTTCCCATAACTATCAGTCCTCACATTTTCCTAGTCACTTTCACGATCATGGACATCTGGGCAACATACAGTTGCTTATTAGGAAGACCTTGGATACACCAGGATGGGGCAGTAACTTCGACACTTCACTAGAAGCAGAAGTTTGTCAAGAATGATCAACTCGTCACGGGCTGTGGAGAACAAGCCTTGATCGTGAGTAACCTTTCATTATCTACTTGTGTAGAGCCGGAGGAGGTTATTGGAACTGAGTTCCAGGCACTTTCGGTGAGCAATGAAAATCAATTAGAGAAGGGAACATCGATTTCCTCATACAAAGATGCTCTCAAAGTAATCGAGAGTAACAACGCAAAAGGATGGGGACAACTTATCATTCCTATTGATAATAAAACAAAGAAGGGTCTTGGTTTTTCTGCAACCTGTACCCAGACTGCCACTAACGGTGAAAGTCTTCATCCCATTAAGAACTTCTTCCACAGTGGAGGTTTCCTTCACCCAGTATCCCAAGAAGTACATACCATCAACAAGGGAGATTCCTCCGATACGAAAGAAGAATGGGAATCATATCTTAATAAGGATGATTATATGTCTCAGGAAGAGGTGCATACGCTATTTTACTATTCCGCACAGAGTCCGAGATTTATACCAAGGTCATATTTCGAAATGATATACGGAGATTTTGATCCAGAAGGATGTCGTGCTCCGTCAAACTCATTGGAGGAGGACACTCCGATGAAATACAACTTTGACCACGAATATTATGGCCTGATGGATGGTCTGCCTATCTGGCAGCCGTACCCAGGAGACTTGGGGCAAGAAAATCAGCCGAACAATGAAATTAAGCTGAGCATCATTAAAGGAATACTTGTGTCCCCACCATGTCATGGGATCAACATGCAGGTCATTCAGAAAATATCCAGCACAACGATGAATTCGCAAAGTTTACAGGACTAGAATTCATTAACTATGCTTTTCCCAAGGTCAACGTCATCGAGAGAGATGACTCATCCAGTTCCAAGGAAGTGTGGGACACCTTAGGACAACCAAGTGGAAAATTCGACTTAATGGTCAAATACACTGCTCCTAAAAGCTCTCGTATCAGGCTCTAAGACATCCAGCCAACTGGATGGGGAGATTTGCCTGAGAGCACAAATATTATACAAAATACAACTGAGGAATCCTCCTACGACAACTCTTCCTGGGAGATAGATTCCAATGATCTTGCTCCACCAAAAATCAGCGTTATTCTGAAGACAAATCAAGGAAGGTACCAGACTTTGTGATTCACTGAGGAGTTCGCCACCAATGGGTTGCAGTCGATGTTCGGAAGATCGTTCATAAGTCAAAGTAATTGTCGTCTTTAACCTTTCACCCTGCCCAGGTGAAACCGGTGTTTTGATAGGGCTTACTTTTTGTAAATATCCCTCTTCGCTTCGCCCAAAGCGACAAAGTTTTGTTTTATAGGGCTGTAGTTTCAAGAATCGACAAAATCATAAATAAATAAAGGCCGTTCTGTAATTTCCGCATTAATTACTGTTTTCTCTTTTCGTTTTTCAGAAAATGGTAATCCTATAAAACAATTCAAATAATAAAAACAAGCAGTAAAAAAATATACACTGCACACACTCTTGCATTTCTCTCTATCTCTTCTAAACACAAATCATCACGTCATGCAAATTGCTTATTTTAAACCCTGTTGAAACATACGATCCGATGCCTTCTCCCAACTTTGAATTCCCGGTATTTGGGGCTGAAGAAGAAGATGACGACGAAATTCCAGAAGAGATCTCCCGATTACTCAGACAAGAGGAAAGGTCCATCAAACTTCACAAGGAGCCGTTGGAAACAGTAAACTTGGGCTCAGCGGAAGAGACAAAAGAGGTCAAGATTGGGGCACTGCTCAGTCCAACTGTCAAAGAAAGTTTGACAAAGCTTCTCAAAGAGTTTCCCGATGTATTCGCTTGGTCCTATCAGGACATGCCAGGGTTGGATACCAGCATCGTTGAACATCATCTACCGTTAAGATCAGAATGTCTGCCAGTAAAATAGAGGTTGAGACGGACTCACCCAGACATGGCCGTCAAAATCAAAGAGGAAGTACAGAAACAGATTGACGCAGGTTTCCTCGCCACATCAGAATATCCTCAATGGCTAGCCAACATAGTACCCGTTATGAAAAAGGACGGAAAGGTCAGAATGTGTGTAGATTACAGAGATCTAAACAAGGCTAGTCCAAAGGACGACTTTCCCTTACCATACATTGACATGCTGGTAGACAGTACAACAAAGTTCAAAGTATTCTCCTTTATGGATGGATTCTTGGGCTATATGTCGATGATATGATTGCCAAATCTAAGACAGAAGAGGAGCATGTGACCCACTTGTCAAAACTATTCGAGCGGTTGAGAAAGTACAAACTCCGCTTGAATCCCAACAAGTGCACCTTCAGTGTCTGTTCAGGGAAGCTCTTAGGGTTCATCGTCAGCCAAAAAGGAATTGAGGTTGATCCTGACAAGGTCAAGGCCATTCAAGAAATGCCTTCTCCAAAGACTGAAAAACAAGTCAGGGGATTCCTGGGACGTTTGAACTACATCTCCAGATTTATAATCCTAATGACCGCGATGTGCGCGCCAATCTTCAAATTACTTAAAAAGAATCAGGACTGCAATCGGACAGAAGATTGCCAAACCGCCTTCGACAGTATCAAAGAATACCTGTTGAACCCACCGATTCTATCACCTCCAGTGGAAGGAAGGCCACTTATCATATACCTAACAGTCCTGGAAGACTCGATGGGATGTGTACTTGGCCAACTAAACGAAACCAAAAGGAAAGAGTCTGACATTTACTATTTAAGAAGAAATTCACCGACTGCGAGACTCGGTACACTATGCTTGAGAAAACTTGTTGTGCTTTGGTTTGGGCAGCCAAGCGTCTTCGCCAGTACATGATTCGTCACACTACTTGGTTAATCTCATAAATGGATCCAATCAAGTACGTTTTTGAAAAACCTACTCTCACGAGAAGGATTTCCCGTTGGCAGATGTTTTATCAGAATACGACATGGAGTACCATGCTCAGAAAGCCATTAAGGGAAGTGTTTTAGCCGATCATTTGGCTCATCAACTGATTGACGATCAAGAATCAGTCGGATTTGACTTCCCAGACGAAGATGTCATGTATCTAAAAATGAAAGACTGTGATGAACCGCTACCCAGTGAAGGGCCGGAACCAGGTTCCCAATGGGGACTTATCTTTGACGGAGCTGTCAATCATTATGGAAACGGAATTGGGGCAATCATCATAACACCTCAGGGTACCCACATTCCTTTCACCGCCAGACTTATGTTCAAGTACACAAACAACGAGGCCGAATACGAAGCTTGTATCATGGGTTTCGAAGAAGCAATTGACTTAAGGATCAAGAAATTAGATGTATATGGCGACTCAGCCCTGGATATCAATCAGATCAAAGGAGATTGGAACACATACCAATCAGGATTGATTCCTTACAAAGATTACGCGAGAAGGTTGTTACCCTTCTTCAATAGAATCGAGTTTCATCATATCCCTCGTGAAGAGAATCACATGGTTGTTGCCTTAGCCACTCTCTCTTCCATGATTAGTGTAGGTCAATGGAACGACTTACCTAAGATCGACATAATGCGCCTAGAACGGCCCACTTACATCTTCACGATTGAAGCAGTCATAGATGACAAACCTTGGTATCACGACATCAAGCGCTTCCTTCAGAAACAAGAGTACCCTCCTGGGGCATCTAGAAAGGACAGAAAAACCCTCAGAAGGCTAGCAGGTAGTTTCTTTCTGAGCGGTGATACACTCTATAAGCAGAATTTTGACATGGACTTGCTCCAATGCGTAGATAGACTAGAAGCAAACATGCTGATAAAAGAAATTCATGAAGGATCCTTTGGCACTCATGTCAATGGACGCACAATCGTGAGAAAAATTCTAAGAGAAGGGTACTATTGGTTGATAATGGAATCCGATTGCTACAAGTACACGAGGAGGTGTCACAAGTGTCAGATATACTCAGACAAAATCCATGTACCGCCAACACATCTCAAAGTTCTTTCTTCCCCATGGCCTTTTTCCATATGGGGAATCGACATGATTGGTATGATTGAGCCTAAGGCTTCAAACGGACATTGGTTCATTCTAGTAGCCATTGACTACTTCACCAAGTGGGTCGAAGCAGCGTCGTATGCCAATGTAACCCGACAAGTGGTGGTCTGCTTTATCAAAAACAATATCATCTGCCGTTATGGTGTTCCAAGCCAGATCATTACTGATAATGGATCTAACTTGAACAACAAGATGATGAAGGAGTTGTGTGCTGACTTCAAGATCGAACACCATAACTCATCTCCCTACCGATCTAAGATGAACGGAGCGGTAGAAGCGGCTAACAAGAACATCAAGAGGATCGTTTAAATGATGGTTGTAACCTACAGAGACTGGCACGAAATGCTACCCTTCGCTCTTCACGGTTATCGCACATCTGTCCGCACTTCAACGGGGCAACCCCTTTCTCTTTAGTATATGGCATGGAAGAAGTGCTCCCCATAAAGGTAGAGATGCCATCAATCAGGGTATTGATGGAAGCTAAGCTAACAGAAGCTGAATGGTGTCAAAGTCGATACGACAAGCTGAACATGATCGAAGAGAAGCAAATAACGGCACTATGCCATGGTCAGTTGTATCAATAAAGAATGAAGAAAGCCTTCGACAAAAAGGTTCGACCTCGCGTCTTCAGGAAAGGAGACCTTGTGCTCAAGAAGATACAATCATTCCTCAATGAGTCCCGGGGCAAATGGACCCCGAACTATGATAGCCCCTATGTGGTCAAGAAAGCTTTCTCATGCGGCGCCTTGAGACTCGCAACCATGGACAGAGAGGAATTTGCCTATCCCACAAATTTTGATGTAGTCAAGAAATACTTCGCCTAAATAAATAAAAAAAAGAGTCTTAGTGGATTGAAAACGTGAAAGGATGGTCCAGGAAAAAATTAGAGACATAATCAATAATCGTCCCGGTGGATTGGAAATCTCAAAGTACAATCCAGACAAAAGTTAGGGATTAATGGAAATCTCAAAGTACAATCCAGACAAAAGTTAGGGATTAATGGAAATCTCAAAGTACACCATCAGGAAATACGCCAGTCAAGGTCATCTTCGAAGGAAGCTCAGGATGCACCGAATTCAAAGTTGGTAGAAGGATAGTGGTTGTCATGTTTCAATGTAGCCCTTTTCCCTTAAATTACTATTTTCTAAACTTTGTACATACTCTATGGAAACATGCGCTTGGCTGATTTCCATCATATCAATAAAATTTGAGCCCTCGTGCTTTTGTTTGCAATTCTCATTTGTTTTAGCTTTACAAAATGACGTTTTAATATGATTAACGATTCTTGAAATAAAACAAAAATGAATTTACTTGTTAAACTTTTTCTAATTTTAAAATAAAGATGGCAATTTCTTTTGACTGTTGAACATCGAAAGAACATCGATCGCTTCTCCCGAAGTAATCGAGCTCCAAAGTGCAGAATCAAAGTACTCCTTCTTAACCAGTGCACCTGAATGAATGATCAACTGTGTCAGGGACCGTGTTTCATCTGACACCCTCGGTAGAGTTCTTACCTCCTAAGCCCGATCAACGATTTTCCCCACGTGGACTACTTCTCCTAAGCAAGGCAGAATTACTATCTTGAACCAGTGATACTTTTCATCCCCTGCAGTGGCCGAGTATCCAGTCATGTTCATCCACTAATCTGTATGCCGTGTCAGTTTTGTCAGCATATACATACATACATCATGCATTATTACTTTGCATTCATATTCATATTGCATCACTATCACTCTTGTCAGGAAATGTGGTGTCTGAACAATCTCTCCTCCAGTTTATTTCTGGATTGAAGGTGGTTCTTTGACCACTTTGATAACTTGAACCTCTAAAAAGCCAGAGGACTCTCGACAAACGTCACTCTTCGCCATCGAAGATAATATCCTCGCTTTCCTGGATTAAGGAAAATCCCTAGAGAAAGCCTCTTAATCAGAGATCCGGCAGTACGGTAGTTTTTCTCCGAAAACATTCACTGATGAAAAGGTCATCGGCACCTCAAAATTGGGGTACATTATATGGCATTTCTCTGGGAAGACCTCGAAAAAAGTGTGGTGTAATATCCCCAAGCGACAGCAGTTTCTCAAGAGACATGCTTTCCCCAGTAGAGTCGACAAATGGCATCTCCAAACAGAGAAGTTTGTGCACCTCTACCACTCAGACGAATGGGTTCCCCAGCAAGTCTGACATCAAAACTTTTTTCCATCAAATGGTATCTCCCCAGGAAAATTCGGTGAGAAGTTTGAGGAAAGCCGCTACGAGTAGAGTCCCTTGTCAAGAAAGTTTGTTGACAAAAGAGACTGAGACCAGTTCCTTGGTAGGAAACTAGGATCGAGGGGAAGTTTACATCAGAAACTGAGACCAGTTCCTCGGTAGGAAACTAGGATCGAGGGGAAGTTTACATCAGAAATTGAGACCAGTTCCTTGGTAGGAAACCAGGATCGAGGGGAAGTTTATTGACAAAGGAAACTTAGACCAGTTCCTTGGCTGAAGACTAGGATCGGGGGGAAGTTTTTACCTTTTCAAAGCATCATTACTTAGCAAAATAAGATGGATGGGCAAGCTGCCATTCATAACCACCATCAAAATTTCGGGTATTCCGATATTTAATCCTCTTGCACCCCGAATGCCCAAATACCTTCGCCATCCACACCTTCGGGTCCAAGAAGATTAAATAAGAGCATCTGTCGTACCCCAAATTTTGACCACTAAGATTCCCCATCATTGTGCAAATCATCATCACAATATGGATGGACCATCATACCTCATTAGTCTCCCCAAAGATGGGTGAGCATCCACTACAATCAAACTTAGGGTTTCAAGCCCTCTCAGAGCTCTTAGACAAAGGATCAATCAAGAAATGACATGATCCTCAACTTTTCTAAACCTCTCAGACATCTACAAAGGATCAAGAGGACTCCCACATCAAGGATCAAACACAAGGCTGCAACATTCCAAGTGGATCAAGCCTCAAGATTGTCAGTGTCACCAAATTAGGGTTTTGGTCGACCAGGGCCTCCAGATGGAATTTTTCCTCTAGGCATGAGCCAATGCTTCAAAGAACAGCCTAAGATACTCCAAGGGACATCATGAACCCCATCATCAAGTCAATTTAGCCTCAGGGGATGCATTCATAAAAAAATCAAGAATTAGGGTTTCTTGACCTAATTCGCCCCTAAGTTGACTTTTGGGACAAAACAGGGGCCAAGACATCAAGAGAGGATTTGAGGGTCTCTAACACACTACATTTATCCATTTTCAACCATGGATTAATCCAAGAAGCTTGATCAACAAGTTTCAAATTCATCAGAACCACAATTAGGGTTTTGAGGAAAAAGTCAACTGTACCTTTGACTTCTGACCCAGGCATGCTCCCAAACCTTGGGACATGATTCAATACACCCTATAACACCCATGGAACATGTCCATCAAGTTTGATTTAGGTCAAGGACTTTATTTCATAGAGGATCGTACAGTTTGGAATTCATCTGACAAAAAGTCAACTATGCACAAAAGTCAACTTTGACTTTTTGAGATTTTCCACAATTATGGTTCTTTGACCCTAAAATGATGTTATTGTGTGGTTGGAATCATCATTCATCAAGAAAAATCAAGAAAAGTGGGATAACTTGTAAAAGGGGTAACCATAAAAACGTAGAAATTTTCAAAGTTATGGAACAAAGTGGATAGGGTACCAACTTTGGAGGATCATAACTCCTAAACCACAAATCCATTTTCCCCCATTCAAATCTGGATTTGTAGCTCTCATGGCCCTCTACAAAAGGTTCAAACACACCTCACTCCAATTCATCATGGATTTTGAGTTATGGAATGATCAAAATGGCTGAAAACATGAAATGTCACTTTTTCCAACACTTAGTGAAATTTTCACTAAGTCAGAATCTGTCTTACTTTTTTTCCAAAAGTACGGGGATTTTTCACTTGGATTCAAAAGGTATCAAGACAAACTATGATCACACATATTTTGTATCATATGAGGGCTTTCCAAAATGGCCAAGAACTCCATGAAATTCCACTTAAGTCATGAGATATGACCATGCCAATATGCCTTGCTGCAAACTGTCATGGCAAGGCAGATTTAGGGATTTTGCTCGATTTACCCAAATTTGCATAGGACAAGCAAATCTATCCATCTAAACACCTCAAGGGGGGACCAAGGAGGGAAAAACACTGATCCATCAGCCTCTCAAGTCTTTGGAACTAAAAATAGCATGCCAAACCTAAAAAACCCTAAAGAGGGGACAAGACTCCAATTTTGTTTTGGAGCATTCAATAGATGCACCAAGGTGGCATGGACTGAGCCCTTTCCAACTAAATTTAGTCAAGACTTATCCAAGAACTAGGGAACCAGCAGCCTGTGCCCTAACCTCTAGTCAATGGGTAGAGGAGACTTGGATTCCCATTGATCAACATTGGCCAAACTTCTGCAGCAGTTTCCATTCACTATTGCAGCCAAAACAAACTTGCTCTACTATAAATAGAGCTCATTTGTGCTCAGTTTGAGTACACCAAAGCACTACAACACTTGCTTTCCTCAAAATCTCTTTCTCTAGGCAAAAATACCTTCTTTAGCAAGGTAACTCTGAGTTTTTGAGTTAGAGAGCAATTCCACCACAACTCATGATCCAAACACATCCAATATGTCATATCTAAGCTATCCAAACTCTCACAAGTGACCTGTAACACCAAAATCACAAAATCCCCTCTCAAAACCTCAAAATAGGGCCTTTTTGCATTTTTCAAGCCATGTCTTGATTCAGTCACTTCCCAAACCAGATAAAACCTCAAACAAACTCCACATATCATCCTTGAACTGTCCCAAATGGTGTCACACATCTGGAACACCATTTGAGAGAGTTGTTATTTTGGCCACTTTTGCCCCTTTTGCAAGAAAGGGCCAATTTCAATTCCTGAGGTTTCCAGCTGATTCCAATCATCCTAAAAGCTTCTAAGGGATCATTTGAGATTGTTCAAAACATCAAAACATTTCTGGAACAAGGCACTTGACAGATTTCCCAAAAAGCTCCAAGAGAGGTAAGCATCTCAACTTGAACTCTTTGAAATATGCCTTGCTTTGAAGTCCACTGATCATGCATCTCTTATACATGTTATATGTGTTGTGTTTGCACCAATTTATCATGTACTTCACACCTGTACCAAGAGGTAGCACAGAAAATGCAAACCATGGCCTATTTCAAAACCACTATCGGGTTTAGAGGAGGATTTATTTTCTGAAGAAACCACCACCACCATTGGATTCCTTAGGAAATTCTAGGCCAGATGCATATAAATTTTGCCTCCATCCATGGAGAAATGAGAAAGTTATGGCCTTCACGTTTCTGACCAAAAACCTTGCCTTGCCTTGCCTTGGCCAGGCCAAATACAAGGCAAGCCTTGTATATTTGTGGTTGTGGTTCAATACACGCATGTATCACCACCCCAGTGGTAAGGCGCGCATGTTGTACACAAGAGGTCTGGGGTTCGAATCCCCCTAGCCCCAGACCCTCTTTTTGCTATTTTTTTTTCACTTTTTACTATTTTTCATATTACTTTTAATAGTTTGAAAAATTAATAACTTCCTTAATTCTAATTATTTTTTATTGGTTCTTTTTGCAAAAAAATCAAAAAAAAAATTGAAATATTTTATTCCCCAAACAAATCAAGTTTATATTATTTATTTAATATAATTAGTATTTTTGTGAATAAATTCATTTTTATTGTTTTCAAACATTTAAAAGTGAATATTTATTTTGAAAATCAAAACCAAATGAGTTCTAAATCATCTTGTGATTAAAGCCTCATTTTTCAAACCTTAAACAAAAATCACAAGTGGTTTATTCAAATTTATTTGGTATTTTTATCATTTTATTGATTTTCTTTAAATATTTACTTTTAAAGAAAAACAAAATTAAGGTTTCTTTGATTTCACCCTCATCAATCATTTTCAATCACTCATGGGCCTCTAATAGAGTGTAAGACCCAATCCCTTTGTAAATAAACTTGGGCCTCACACATTGTATAAATCCCTCTGTATATTTTCAAAACATCGGCGCGATCGTCGCCTTCTCAAAAATAATCAACTGGGTTTCTCCTTGAGCTATAAGACCCATCTTTATTCATTTTCAAACTCTGTGGGCCTCTAATAGAGTGTAAGACCCAACCCCTTTGTAAATAAAACTATTTGGGCCTCAGTATATTGTGTAAGTCCCGATACCGTCAAAAAGTTCGGCACGATCGTCGCCTTTTTAACGAAAAATCCATGGGCCTCTCCTTAAGCTGTAAGCCCCATCACTTGTACAAAAATAAATCTTCCTCTAATAGAGTGTAAAACCCAATCCCCTTTTAACCAAAACCATTTTGGGCCTCAGATATTATATAAGCCCCCCTGCGTTAAAAGAAAAACCTCGACGCGATCGCCAGTTCAAAAACAAATCATCTGGGCCTACCCTCGTGTTATAAGCCCCATTCATTCTCTTTAAACACCTGTGGGCCTCTTGAGAGAGTATAAGACCCATCCCTTTGTACAGAATACCTTTAGGGCCTCACATATTGTATAAGCCCCTCTGTACGAATTCAAACAACAGTGCAATCACTAATAAAACCATGGGTCTCTCCTTGAGCTGTAAGCCCCAACAATCTTTTCAAAGCACTTTCTCCTTTGATTTTGAATATGTTGTTATCAAAACTTTCTTTGTTGAACAACTAACCAAACAACATGGAAGCTCTACAACGGGTAAGTGTTTATCCGCGTTCATTTATCGCTTTCATATATATAACTGTATTGTGGGGCTGTTTCACTGTAAGTCTTCTTTCACAAATTTTTATATACTTGTCAAATATCCACTATGTAATACTAGTATAGTTATTTAGAGTTTTCCCCAGCAACTACGTCTAGCACTAGGTAAAGCCCTGTTGGCCACTCTTAAATACAAATAAAACTAGATCCCCATAGGATTTCCAGATACAGTCTTCCCTCCTCTTGGGGTTAAACAATATGGAGACGTGAAAGGCAGCATTCTCTGTGAACCCTTTCTCAGACTGTCACCCTTAGAAATTGTCAAAGAAACTCTAACTCCCCAGAAGTGATCTTTTCTCCGTGAATGGCATCTCTTGAGTTTCTTCCAAATTCTCGAACTTTCCTGGCTTGATCTATTCTCGGTGAATAGCATTTCTTGAACTTCTCGGGGTTTGGGGAGCCACAGGCTTCCAAAAAGCATCCCCGCCTCCTCTTGGACGTCGTACAAGGACCATTCGGCTTCTTAGAAGTTCTCATGCCTTCTCTTGGGCTTCATACAAGGACCCTGACGACCTCTTAAAGGTATAAGATAGAACTTAGTCATCCTTTGCTAAGAGCAGTCTTTCCAGTGTCAAAACTCCGGCCGTTGTAGGGTTGATACTCATCCCTTAATACTCGTGCCTCCTCTTGGGCATAGTACAAAGGATAAAACTCTAGACTTGGACAGTCTAAATCTCTTGAGTCTCAAAGACATTCTCAAGTTCCTTTCAAACATAGGTAAAAACACCGATCACTCTGGATCAATCTCCAGCAGAAACCCGGTCTCTCTCATGAGAGTTCCCCACTCTTGGACCTACCTAGGAATCTCGCTGACATTCGGCAGTAAGATAGCCTCTTCTTGGGCTTTGTACAAATGATTCTCCCCAGCAAAACTAACCTTTTCAGACTCTCTTGTTGAGTCAAACACCTTGTAGCCTCTGTCTTGGGCTTTGTACAAGACATATAAATCACTCTCTTGTTGAGTATAAAAGACTCTTGTTGAGTCACCCCCTTTTAGCCTCCATCTCGGGCTTCATACGAGATAGAAAAGCACTCTCTTGTTGACTATAAAAGACTCTCTTGTTGAGTCAACCCCTTTTAGCCTCTATCTCGGGCTTCGTACGAGATAGAAAAACTCTCTTGTTGAGTATAAAAGACTATCTTGTTGAGTCAAACCCTTTCCTTTTAGCCTCCATCTTGGGCTTCGTACAAGACACGCATAAAAACTCTCTTGTTGAGTATAAAAGACTCTCTTGTTGAGTCAACCTTTTAGCCTCCATCTTGGGCTTCATACAAGACACATAAAAACTCTCTTGTTGAGTATAAAAGACTCTCTTGTTGAGTCTACCTTTTAGCCTCCGTCTTGGGCTTCGTACAAGACACACATAAAAACTCTTTTGTTGAATATAAAAGACTCTCTTGTTGAGTCAACCTTTTAGCCTCTGTCTTGGGCTACGTACAAGACACACATAAAAACTCTCTTGTTGAGTATAAAAGACTCTCTTGTTGAGTCAACCTTTTAGCCTCCATCTTGGGCTTCATACAAGACACATAAACACTCTCTTGTTGAGTATAAAAGACTCTCTTGTTGAGTCAGTCACCCCTTTAGCCTCCGTCTTGGGCTTTGTACAAGACACACGAAAACCCTCTCTTATTGAGAGAACCCTTTTAGCCTCAATCTTAGGCGTTGTACAAGACAGAAAGAACATTTTTCCCGGAAAAGTCAAACTTCTAGCCTCCTCTTAGGCTTTGTATAAAGAAAACCCCGGTTGAGTCAATCAACCTTTTAGCATCAAAATTGTGCCTTGCTCACAACATACAAACATCAACAACTCCTCTTTAGAGATGACAAATTCTCTCTCAGCCAACAACCTTTAGCTTCACATCTTTGGCTTTGAACAAGATACAAATCACCTTTAGCTTCATGTCTTGGGCTTTGAACAAGACACCAAAACACGTTTTTCCTCCCTTAGAATAGGAGGAACTACGATCGCTCTGATTTCCCTGTTTCGTTAACCGGGAATACGTAGGCATAAGATTACAACAATCTTAGCGGGCATAATAATCAAAAACCCAAAATCCAGTATACCCATATACCAACCCAAAAACACCAAGTCCTAACATCCTACCAAAAACCTCGCAAATGATCCAGACATTCTGATTTTAACAAAATAAACTGAAGAGGGACCCACATCTTAATCGCATCTGTAATCTAACAAACCACTGTTCAAACTCAGTATGCAAGCAGGGTTAATTGGAGACATCTATTTCCCTTCCTTAATCAGCTCAATAGGATAAAAAATGAATCGAACTATAGTACCCAAGCGATCGTGACTCAGGACCACAAAAATTGCGCTACACATTAGAATATCAAGTCTCCTTTAGCCATTGACTTGAGGTTAGAGCACATGCTATGAGTTGTCTGGTTCAGGGATAAGGCTTGACTGAACTTGGATAACATTGTCTTGATGAATGCCACCTCTATGCATCAGTTAAATGCTTGGAAACAAAATTGACCATTTGGAAGAATCTTGAATTTAGGAGTGTCATGCCTAAACATAGATCCATGGACTTGTGAGGCTGGTGGATCAGTGTTTGTCCCTTGGTTGTTCCCCCTTGAGGTGTGCAAATGGATAACCATGCTTGTTATTGCACAAATTGATCAATTCGAGCAATAATGCACAAATCTGCCTTGTAAAAATCAGTGAAAAATGCCATTTTCAATGGATCATATCTCCTTGCTCAGGTTGAGTTATGGGAGGCTCTTGTACTTTTTAGAAAGCCCTCATATGGTACAATCCATGTGTGATCATAGTTTGTCTTGAAACTATTTGGATCCCATTGAAAAATCCTCATGAACATTGGTGCTCAGGGCTGGTAACTTAGGCAGATTTTCACTAAGTGTTGAAAAGTGTCATTTTCTTCATTTTTGTCATTTTGATCACTCCATAACTTAAAATCCATGAAGAATTGGAGTTTTATGTAGTTGAAGCTTTTGTAGAATGTAGGAAGACCTATAAATCAGGCTTTGGATCACTCAAAATGGCTGCTCTAATCTTAAGTTATGATCCTTGGAAGTTGGTACCAAAATCATTCAAATTTAGTAACTTAGAAAATTTTTCCATTTTTCAAGATTACCCCTTTTAAAAGTTATCTTGGTTTCTTGATCAACTCTTGTTCAAATGACATCATAAGTCATATTTTATGAAAATATGAGTCATAAGGATCATTTTTGCCAAAAATGTCAAGTTTTGACTTTTGGCTCCTCAATGATAATACTTCTACTATATGTTTGTCTAAGAATCCCATTTTGCATTCTAGAGCTAAACATATTGAGATCAAATATCACTTCATACATGACTATGTTCAGAAGAATATTTTAAAATTTAAATTTATTGATATAGACCATTAATTGGATGATATCTTTACAAAACCCCTTGCCAAAGATAGATTCGTTTTCATTCTGAAACACTTATCTACTGAAGCTTGTCTAGAATGAAATATATGATTATCTCATAATGTTTATTTTCTCATAACGGTTAAATGAGATTCTGAGATATTTTGACTCTGAACGTGTGAGTCTTCTGAAGTGAGAAGTGTGAGAACAAGATTTGGTTCTGCATTAATGCCTCTGAGTTTTAATGATATCAAACAAGTATGTTTGTATGAAAAATTTTGTAAGTCTAATGTTTGTTACTTTTGAGAATCTAACAAACAGGTTTTACTTCTGGATTAATGGCATGGATATGTTGTTAAAATAGAATATTTCGCCTACGCGCTACACTTGATCTGATAAATAGCAGTAATTGCTTCAGGAGAATCTGAAGATTACAAGACTCTGATATAATATGTAAAGAGAACAAGTTCTGAAGATCTGAAGACAGAGGTTCTGATGAATAAAGTTCAGATTTTGAAAGACTTACGCTCTCTAGATAAAAGGTTCTGAAGACCCAACTATAGTCTTTACTCATGCTTCAACTAAATACCATCAGAATCCTCTGAAGATATGAAGACAACGTTCTAAGCGAACAAGGTTCTGAAGATCATGTGTTGAAGACTCCAAAGGAGCAGTTCTGAGGACTCCAAGACTTAAAGATCTTAAGAACCAAGCTATGTTTTCCCTTCTTACTCATCCTCGCAGAAGCCTCTGAAGTTAAGAAGATTAGAAAACTAAGCAACAAAGTACAACTGTACACTAGTACAAACGAAGATATCTTGGAAACAGTGCAAACAATACTAATGAAGATATCGTGACAAGACAGGACACAAAAGTATTATCTGTCCCCACGTCGCTATCAAGCTGCCATCAGTCTAAATAGCTATGATTACTTTTCAACGGTCATATTTTACACAGCTATATAAAGGCATGAAGACTTGAAGAAAGATACAACAACACACGAAAGCTCACTGCAAAAATACTCTCTTACTAATATCTTTCTTAAGTCACTTTAGATCAAAACTTCTTTACATTTCAGCTTGTATAAGAAGCACTATTCTGTAAACGAAACTCATTCAAAATTAGGTTTGTATTCCTTAAGAAAGACCTGTAAGGTTGGATTTCTTGAGAAGTCTAAGACGTGTTGTCTTGGAGGTTGTTCCTTGAGAAAGACCGGTAAGGTTGGATTTCTTGAGAAGTCTAGAACTTGAGAGTTTTAGAGGTTGTTGTTAGTCACCAGCACTTTGGCTTGTGCATTGTATTAATCTGATTGATTAGTGGATTAAGACCTCGATTGAGAGAGGAAAAATCACCTTGGCGGGTGGACTAGATTAACTTTGGGAATTCTTAAGTGAACTAGTATAAATATACTGTGTTATCTTTTTCTAGCTTCATTTAGATTATTACTCATAAGTGAAAGTATTGTTAAAGGGGATCAATATAAAGAAACGATTTTATTTTGAAAAACCAATTCAAACCCCCTTCTTTCTTGTGTTTTTCACACCTTCAATTGGTATCAGAGCTCCGGTTCTAAGGTGACAAAAAGGTTGAATTTTATCAAGCACTTAACAGTGTTCAGTACCGATCCAAGTGTGAAAAATAATGGCTGCACCTGAACAAAATGTTGCTACTGATGAAAGAGATTCATATAGTGCAAAACCTCCTATCTTTGATGGGGAAAAGTTTGACTATTGGAAAGATAGAATTGAAAGTTACTTTCTGGCTTTTGACTTAGATATATGGGATCTGGTAGTTGATGGCTACAGTTACTCAGTAGACTCTGAAGGCAAAAAGATTGTCAGAACTGCATTGACAGATGCTCAGAAGAAGATCTACAAGAATCATCACAAAGCAAGAACGATTCTATTAAATGCAATTTCATATACGGAATATGAAAAGATTACAAACAAAGAAACTTCAAAGTCTATTTTTGACTCTCTCCGAATGACTCATAAAGGCAACGCTCAAGTCAAGGAGACAAAGGCTCTTGCCCTAATCCAGAAATATGAGGTCTTCAAAATGGAAGATGATGAATCTGTGGAAACTATGTTTTCAAGATTCCAGATGCTTGTTGCAGGACTCAGAGTTCTGGACAAAGGTTATTCTACTACTGATCATGTAAAGAAGATTATCAGAAGTCTGCTTGTCAACTGGAGACCAATGGTAACTGCTTTGAAACTAGCAAAGGATTTGGACAACATAAGTCTTGAGGAACTAATCAGTTCTTTAAGGAGTCATGAAATAGAACTTCAAGAATATGAACCTCAGAAGAAAGGTAAATCTATTGCTCTAAAGGCTAAGTCTGAGAAGAAAAAGACTTATCAAGCAGAAGAAGAATCTGAAGAATATGAAGAAGATTCAAATGAAGTTGAACTATCTCTCATTTCAAGGAAGATAAGCCAACTATGGAAATACAGAAAGAATAAGTTCAGAGGACCAAGAAGAACTAAAGGTAGATCTGAGTCTACATATGGTCAAAAGAAAGCTTATGGAAAAGAAGTTACATGTTTTGAATGCAAGGAGCCTGGACATATCAAGAATGATTGTCTAAAGTTCAAGAAAGATGGAAGACTTAAGAAAGCTAAAAAGGGTCTTATGGTAACATGGGATGATTCAGAATCAGAAGAAGAAGATTCTGATGGAGAACATGCCAATGTGGCCTTTATGGCTAAGACCAACATGAACGAAGCCTTATTAGAAGGAGAACTGATACTTGATGAAGAATCAGATTCTGATGATGACAGAGAGGTACTTTCTTCCTTATCTCATTCGAAACTTGAAATAGGATTATCTGAACATATGGAAAGGTATCAACTTCTTCTAAGTAAACACAAAACTCTGAAAAAGACTTTTGTGGTTCCTTCAGAGGACCTTACTAAGAGCAAGCAAACTATTTCTGAATTAAACGAAAAATTATTCTTCTTAGAAAAATAAAATGATGCTTTAAAAAGTAAAGTCTCTAAGTTAGAAGAAGAGATCACGTATGACATAAATAACACTAATGAAGTGGTCAGATATGATAGAGCATTTTAGCACTTCCTTGCTAAGAGCATAGATAGAAGCAAAATGGCTTCAATGATCTCTGGAGTTAGCAGAAATGGAAGTAGATGTATGGGATATTCAGGACCATCACAACCATATGATGAAACCAAGAATATCAAGCTAATACCTCTGTCTAAACATTTTGTACTTGCTGACACTAAACTGAAATGTTAAGAATCAGAAGGTTCCAAGTCTGTTGCACCACAAACACAAACACAGAAGAAAACTTCCAAACCTAAATATCATGCACAAATACCACACTATTATCCTATTGCACGAAAATCCAAAGGTGTCAGAACCTCTAGAAAGACTAATGAGAACGGACCCACAAAATGGGTACCTAAAAATAAGATAATTTATGTTGCAGATATCCTTAATGGGGCCACTGAAACACCAGTCATGGTACCTGGACAGTGGATGCTCACGACACATAACGAGAGAAAGGCATATGTTCCAAGATTTGAAACTTAAGCCTGGACGTGTCGTCGGTTTCGGAGGAAACCAGAAGGGGAGAATCATTGGCTCCGAAACTGTTGGTAACGATAAACTTCCTTCTATTAATAATGTTCTTTTAGTTGAAGGTCTAATGCATAATCTGTTGTCAATTAGCCAACTTCGTGACAATGGTTATGATGTTATTTTCAATCAAACGTCCTGTAAGGCTGTTAGTCAAAAGGATGGATTTGTTCTGTTCAATGGTAAGAGGAAGAACAATACTTACAAAATTAAATTATCAGATTTAAAACATCAGAATGTAAAGTGTCTTCTGTCTGTCAATGAAAAGCAATGGGTCTGTCACAGACGTCTGGGTCATGTTAGCTTGAGAAGAATCTCTCAGCTGAACAAGCTTGGACTTGTCAGAGGTTTACCAAATCTGAAGTACTTTTCAGATGCTCTTTGTGAAGCATGTCAGAAAGGCAAGTTTTTAAAAACTTCTTTTAAAGCAAAGAATATTGTTTCTACCTCTAGACCATTGGAACTTCTTCACATTGATCTATTTGGACCAGTGAAAACTGCTTCTTTCAATGGTAAGAAATATGGACTAGTCATCGTTGATGATTACACTCGTTGGACATGGGTAAAATTCTTAAGACACAAGGATGAGTCACATTCTGTGTTTGCTTCCTTCTGCACCCAAGTGCAAAACGAAAAGAATTGCAAAATCGTCAAGGTCAGAAGTGATCATGGTGGAGAATTTGAAAACAAAGATTTTGAAAAACTTCTTGATTCACATGGGATATCTCATGATTTCTCGTATCCTAGAACTCCACAACAAAACAGAGTTGTAGAAAGAAAGAATAGGACTTTACAAGAAATGGCTCGCACCATGATCCAAAAAACTGACATGGCTAAGCACTTCTGAGCAGAGGCAGTTAACACAACATGCTATATTCAAAATAGAATCTCCATAAGACCTATTTTGAGTAAAACTCCTTATGAATTATGGAAGAATAGAATTCCCAACATTTCTTATTTTCATCCTTTTGGATGCACTTGTTTTATGTTGAATACTAAAGAGAATCTTGGCAAGTTTGATCCCAAAGCACAGAAGTGTCTGTTGTTAGGATACTCTGAACACTCAAGAGGCTACAAAGTTTATAACATAGAATCACGAATTGTGGAAGAATCAATTCATGTCAGATTCGATGATAAGCTTGACCCTGAAAAGTCAAAGCTAGTTGAAAAGTTTGCAGATTTGGAAATCAATTTTTCAGAACCGAAAGAAAAGGCAAAAGAAGTTAAAGCTCCACAAGTTCCTACTTCCAATATCATTGATGTATCGTCTAATACTCCACAACAAAAGAAGAGGAGAATCTCAACTTTACACCCTGAAGAACTAATTCTGGGTAGCAAGGACGCTCCCATCAGAACCAGATCAGCTTTCAAACCTTCTGAAGAAACGCTTTTGGGATTAGTGTCATTAATTGAGCCAACAACAGTTGATGAAGCTCTTATGGACAAGGACTGGGTTCTGGCAATGGAAGAAGAACTTAACCAGTTTTCAAAGAACGGTGTATGGGATCTTGTTCCAAAGCCTAAAGATGTCCATGTAATTGGAACTAAATGGGTATTCAGAAACAAACTCAATGAAAAGGAAGAAGTTGTCAGAAACAAGGCACGACTTGTTGCACAAGGTTACAGTCAACAAGAAGGGATAAATTACAATGAAACCTTTGCTCCAGTCGCCAGACTAGAAGCCATATGCTTGTTAATTTCCTTTTCATTAAATCAAAACATCATCTTATACCAAATGGATGTTAAGAGTGCATTTTTGAATGGTTATATATCAGAAGACGTTTATGTCAAACAACCTCCTGGATTTGAAAACTCAGAAAAGTTACATTTTGTTTTTAAACTCAAAAAATCTCTCTATGGTCTGAAGCAAGCTCCCAGAGCTTGGTATGACAGATTGAACAATTTTCTTTTAGAAAATAACTTCACCAGAGGAAAAGTTGACACCGCTCTCTTCTGTAAATCATACAAAAATGATATTCTTATAGTTCAAAATTACGTTGATGATATTATTTTTGGTTCTGCTAATCCCTCACTATGCGAGGAGTTTTCAAAGTTAATGCAAGCAGAGTTCGAAATGAGTCTGGTGGGTGAGTTGAAGTTCTTCCTGGGAATTCAAATTGATCAGAAACCAGAGGCTACTTACATTCATCAAACATCAGAGTACACTCTATCTGGTTACTGTGATGCAAACTATGCTGGAGACAGATTGGAAAGAAAAAGCACATCTGGAAACTGTCAGTTTCTAGGGAAAAATCTGATCTCATGGTTAAGCAAGAGACAATCAACAATTTCTCTCTCAACAACAGAAGCAGAATACATATCCTCTTCCTTATGCGGTACGCAGATGCTCTGGATGAAGAATCAGCTAGAAGATTATTAGATACACAAGAGTAACATTCCTATCTTCTGTGATAATACTGCTGCTATCTATTTAAGTAAGAACCCTATCTTACATTCTAGGGCTAAACACATAGAAATAAAACGTCATTTTATTAGAGACTATGTTCAGAAGGGAATTTTGTGCTTAAAATTTATTGATACAGACCATCAATGGGCTGATAATTTTACAAAACCCTTAGCTGAAGATAGATTTCAAATTATCTTGAAGCATCTGAAAATGGACTATTGTCCAGAATAAGAGTGCGTCACAATCAGATGTGTTTAGTCAGAGTAAGTATCTGTTTAAATCTCAGCCATCAGAAGCTACTTCGGTCAGAAGTGTCTCTGATCTGATGGAAACTTTTGGGTTGTTCAGGTTCTGAGAACATTAAAACGTGTCACCTATTTAGAAAATGATTAATTAGTGTAATTTCAATTATACCTTATTCATTACATCTACTTAATGTACACACTGAACAATAATTTGTTTGGAATTGACTCAAATCATGATTACATTCATTAATCCCCAGTACTGTGTTTAACCTTTCATTTTCAAAAACATTTTAAATACCTACTCACACTTCCTCATTTCCACCTCCACACCGTTAGAAACCCTAAAACCCTAAATTGCTTCTCTCTCTCTCAAACACTCATTCACCGTCTTCATCTTCATCAGTCTCAATCATCATCATGATGAACAACATTCAACAAGAAATCGTTCGCTTCGCCGAACAAATGGAAGCATCACTAAATCCCTCCAAAGAGTTACCATCTTCATCCGTTGCACCTTCGACAACTTCTGCAACCACCACAACTATCACTTCAAGTTCATCGTCACCTCCTAAGATTGATGAAAACCATGCAACTCAAAGAGATGCCGCAATTACTTGTGTTATTCATGCAGACGATCTAACTGTTCTCAAAGAACTAGATGTCGACTTTAACAATCTTGGTGATAATGGGTTTAACCTTCATGATCAACTAAACACTCAAGGTTGGAAAAGTTATTTTGACAGACTTAGAGGTCCTACCTATGAAGCACTAGTAGAAGACTTCTGGAGGCAGGCTAACACTGACGATCTTCATGTTGTCTCCTTTGTTATGGAAAAGAGGATTGTTATCACCGAGAGGTCAATCTCGGATCTGCTAGGAATGAAGTTCTTGGAAGGCAAACGAGTGTATGGAAAGATTGAAAAATCCGACTCTATCATCAACAAAGCAATTTTTACAAATTATCAATATGGGAAAACAGAATATAAAAGCAAGGACTTGCGTGATAATCTGAGAATCTGGCACAAGATTATTCTTGGATGTATCAATCCAAGATCGTCAAAGAATGACGCGGACTACTTCAATGCAAATCAAAAGTACATGTTGTACTATTTGCACAAAAATGAAAAAATGTGTCTACCATTTATTCTATTTTACTACCTAAGGGATATGGTGCGCAAGACAAGAACAACAGCTTCGCCAGAAAAGAAGATTTTTCAACTTATATTCCCTTCAGAAGATTGCTCTCTGATATCTTTTTTGAAAATGGCTTAATGGATTATCTAGTTAAAGAAGCCAGATATACAAAATACTTGACTCCAAGCATAGGAAAAGCCTTCAATGCTATGAATCTTAAGCATATGAAAATGATCAAGAATGTTGAAATGAAACCTTTGTCCATCTCACATGACATTGTGATTAAAAACAGAATTCCAGTGGAGAATTATCCTATCTATCACAGAGGTGATCATATATAAACAATTGCTTCATTTATTGCTATGATGAGAGAAGAAGGACATGACATGTCCAACTTCAGAATTGAAGATGTCGCTCCTAAACCTCAATATGTTACTAGAAGCAAAAGGAAGCATACGGAAGAAGATACTGAGCTTAAGAAAAAGAAAAGGATGACAAGTCTGCATCTTCCAAGACTTCCACTCTGCATTCTCTTCTTCTTGAGAAATCTAGTAAGTCTGCTACCAATTCCTCTATTTCAATGAATGTTACTAAGACTATTACTGCATCATCATCATCATCATCATTTTAAACTACCTTCATTCCTACCTCCAATCCACAAATAAAGTTTAAACCACCATATTTTTCGATTCCTCCTCCATCTACCACTATTAAACCACCTCCCATTCCATCAATCAGTACACCAAATTCATCTGAAGCCATTCCTACCTACACCTCGACAATAACCTCCCCACTCATTCAACCAAATAAACAAGGTTCTCCTAACCTACTCTCTGATTCTCATACCATCAACATTGAACCAGGATCTGAGGAAACCATCTCTAATCCTCTAGAAATTGTCACATCTGATCAACCAACGTCTGATCCTGTTCATACTGAGATTGTTTCATTTCAACCAGCACAGTCTGAAACTAACTATGCTGAGCCTGAGCTTTCCTTGATCATCTATGACATACCCTTTCCAACAACCCTTGAAGAATGCATTGGGCAGTTTCGTAACAAGGCGTTAAAGAAGGTTGCAAAATTAAGAGCAGAAGTAAGCACAAGTGTCAAGCCTCTGGAGCTTGAGAATTCTTGGAAAACCTTTCAGAAATGGTTAGATTCTGAATTCGCAAGAATTACAAGTTTCTCAGATGCGACCAAAACTGCTGGAGTTCTGTTGGCAAAGGAAAGAGCAGAAGCTGAAGAGCGGATAAGGGAATTCAAGCTTTTGGCTGCGAAGTAGAAAGAAGCTGAAGAAAAAGGTGCTGAAGAAGCGAGACTTCTTGCAGAAGAGGAAGCCATACTGGCACAAGAAGCTGAAGCTATAGAAAAAGCTAAGCAAGACGCCTTAGTTGTTTCCTCATCTGAAACTGACGTGGTGCATTTGGAAAACGCAATTAAAGAAATTAGAGGAGAACAACAGATTTTCAGAGAAAATTTTGCAGAACAAAAGGTTGTCAATGCAAATGTTCAGAGCTTGCTTCAAAAGATTATGGACAAGATGTCCTCTGGAAGCACCTAAGTTTTTCTTTGTTTCTTTTGGCTCTATGATTTTATAATTTAGGACTTAGTTTTTCACCCTTGGACTACAAATCTTTTTGATAATGACAAAAAAGGGGAGAAGTAATGAATGTGATATTTTGGTTCTCATAGTCAATCTCGGAAAAATAAGCTGTTTACAGTCTAACCAGTAAATTGTTATTTCTGTTAGATGTTTTTCTTTGTCCTTCTTTTCTGGAATTCTGATCTGATTAAACATCATAAACTTGATAAAGAAATCAAAAATCAGCAAATCAGAACTTTGATGGCTCTGATAGTTCAAGTCCTTGAGTTTTGATAGAAACAAGGTTCTGAGATGACGACCTAAGTTCGTGTCAAACACTGAAGGATCAAGTTTATAATTGAATCAAAACTATGAAGATTTCAGTATCTGACCTTTTGGAATCAGGGGGAGCCCATCCCGAAAAATTCACAAGTCAGTGTAATACCCCAAAATTTTCTCTCTCTTTTGTCATCATAGCATAGCATTATCATATCACATATCATATCCATCTCATTAGCATTGTATTACATCTTTAACATAGAAAAATGAAGCATAGCATCCCTCTTACCATCAAGGCATGTGATCAGGTGAAAGGTGGACAATCAAGGAATCATTCAAGGCACAAAAGGTCAAACAAGTTGCCTCAAGGCAAGCCAAGAGGTCTTTCATGTCTCATACTATCTCAATTGATCATTCAAAACCTCAAGAAAGTGAGATTCAATAGGAGATTGAAGCACTACATTCTTCACTATGCAAGAGGTCCAGGAAATTGAAGAAAAGCCCTCAAAAGAGATAGCTTATTGGTTCAAAGTCACCCTCAAGTGGCATATCTCATCATCCTTTAAGAGGATACACAACATATTCAGAGGAATTTGGATTTGGAAGATGTGCAATTTCCTCCTAATCAGAAGGTACCAAAATTAGGGTTTGACCTAAAATCAGGTTATCTCTGATTTTTTGGACAAAACTTGATGTCATGGTATTCTACATGTCCTTAAGTGTATGTGTGTGGAAAATTGCATCTCAATTGGTTTTAGAAGTGGTTCAATTGGAAGAAAGATAAAAAATCAGGAAAATTGGGGCTAAGTCAAATAATCAGAGGAAAAAGTCAACTCTTGACTTTTTGGGGCCAAATTCATGAAATTCATGTTTTATGTGACCAATGTACAAATTTTGATCAAGAAACTCCAAAGGGATCATGAAAAAATCAAGATTTGGAAAGTTGCCATTTTTGGAAGAAGTAGGGTTTCCAAAAATAGTAATTTTGGGCCATTTTACATCAGACTTTGAACCGAGGCCATTCAAAATTGAAGCATCAAATGAAAATTCCACTCGGCCACAACAAAAGATCTTGTTTCAAGCTTCAAATCCATGTGTAGAACACTTCCATTGGATAAAAATTGAGAGAGTTATGGATGATCAAAGTTTAGGAAAACTTGGGCAAAAAGGCAAGTCAGCTTGGGCAAATTTCAGATCACGCGCCATCATTTTTACAAACATGTGGTGGGCCAAATGTTTTGATCAATTACTCATGGTTAGAGGCCTCAAATGAAAAATCTTTCAACATGAGAGTTGTTCCTCTATGTGAGATCTTCAAAATTGGTGTTCATGATTTGTTCATTTGATCAAAGGATAAGAAGTTATGTTGAGTCCAATTTGGTGTGATTATGCTGAAAAACCTAGGTGCCATGTTGCCTTGTCAGCCAACCATATGCCTCGCCCTTCCACCAGTTTCAAATATGGGTGTTCCAATCCATTTTTTAACATCTTCCAAGTCTCAATTCAATCCAAGATCCATACCAAACCTGTAGCATTACATCTCTTCTTTTCAATGACTCCAAAACCTTGTCAAACCATCCACAATACATGAAAAAATTCATCACCAAACTACCATGTTTGCATTGATCCCAAACTGTCATAAAAAATCAGAAAACAAGTGTTGTTTCTGTTGTTATTTCAAAGTGTATGCATATATTCCACACCTCATGACACTTTGCCATTTTAAGCCAAGCATTGTCCTTGATTACACGTGCCTCTCATGCTCATTACATATGAAAATGGAAAAAGTAGAAGCTTGCTGAACAAGTTTTGTGCTACAACCAGCCGTGCCATTTCACTTTCTCTTCATCTCCACCATAACCCACCATGGACTATCATCATCATATCATTGCTCTCCCTAACTAACTTGACTCAGTTAGTTAGGGATGACTCACCTAAACCACCTCAACTCAGTTAACCAACTCAGGTTAACCGTGGTTAGAGCTCCCTATAAAACAAAATCTTCACTCACATCTCTAACTTCAACACTCATTTTCCACATTCACTTCAGAAACTCTCTCTTCTTCTCTCTCAATCTCTCACCATTGCAACTGATTTTCGAGCTTCACTTTGTTCATTTTCTCATTTTCACATCAGAATCTCTCTTCTTTCTATCTCAAGTTCTCAACATTGCAACTGGTTTTGAAGTTTGATTTCAATTTCTATCCACTGAATCATCATCAATTACTTCATCTAAGCCTTTATTTGGCCAAGAGTAGCTCAAAGAGGAAGCATAATCTCTGGTTTTCTGAAGAATATCTCAAGGCCACAAATCTTCAGGTACGAATTTCCACCATTATAGACATGCTTTGAAGATGTTTTCAGGTTCTTGAAGCTTCTTATAAGCTCAAGAACTTGTCTGGCTAGTTGATAGGCCTTTAGAGGCATAGTTGAAAAGTTAGGGCAAAACTTCTTCTGTTCGATTCTCTTATTTCATGAACATTTTGTGCATTTTATCACTGGATCCATGCTCTCCATTACTTCCTCTTCATTTTGGTATAATATTTGTGAAATTCTGGGAAACATGAAGTTGCAGACGGTGGTGAGTGACCGGAGAAGATGACCGGAGGTCATCTCCGGCCGGTGGATTCAATTGCTAGGGTTTTATGCATGTTTTAATCGTGACCGCTGATTTATTCCAATCGTGTGGTGAAAAATATGCCAGCACATTAAAATGCATATGCACCTCATGTGTTCTATTTTTGACTTCAGTTAATCATTGTGTGGTGTAGTGCATGGTAGTGAGTGTATGCCTGCATGCGTGTGCGTTGGATTTGCCTACTTTGACTATTGTGTTGACTTGACTTGATCTAATGGTGATCATTGCTTGACTTTTGTTTGACTGAGTGTGCATGATTGCTAGTGTGGATTGCGCGTGTTTGGAGCTTGGACTAAATTGCTATTTGCACCGTGTGTTTTGAAGCCCAAACAAATTTGAATTGATGATTTGCTATGCATGCACCCCTCCCTTGATTTCCATTTCTTTTTATTTTCTTCATTTTGTACACGTTTCCTTTTTAATTTTTAAAATTACAAAACAATGTTATAAAATTCTATAAAAATTCATGAACATTTTCAAGACATTTAGGAAATTTTTGGTATTTTTATTTCATGATTTTATGACATTTTTACCCCTGTCTCATAATTTTCTTTGAATTTTCATTTGTATGCATTCTAAGCATGATACATGAATTTGTGGAATTTTTTTCTTGCTCATTACAAATTGTTTTGACATGATTCTTTTTGCATTGATTCACTAATACATTGAAACATGTTAGGTGATTTTTTGTTTGATTTTTTAGGTCACTTTATGACATGTTTCGATGCTTATCTTTGCACCACTTTGCATGATATTTCAACTTGACCTAATTGCATTGTTTAAAGTCATTTTGCTTTGAGTTTTGACATGCTATCTTGATGTATGATTTACTTCTAACTTAGGCATTCTAACACCATGCTTGCATAATTTTCATGAGTTCATTTGATTTTTGTTTGATGCATTACATTTGAAGTATAATCCATGTTATATCATTCTAACTTTAGTGCATGTGTTACATGAATTCTTTTGTGCATATTTGTATGAGCATTTTCATATTTGTATGAGCTATTCATTTGATATTATAGGTCCTTGGTACACATTATAGGTCATCTTTACATGTTCATTTCAATTTGAACTTTGTGCATCATTAGCATGTATTGAGTGCACTTACTTTTTTTTGCCTTCACTTCAATTCTTCTTCTACCACTTCTTGAATGTCTTGATTGTTGATTCATGAATACTTTGAATTGTTTACAAACCATTTTCCATTTAGTTTCAATTCTGATTATTTGATTACATGTTCCATTTTATGCATGTTCTTTTCATTTCTTTTCATCTTTCATCTATCCTTTCTTATGGTAACATGATTAAATGCTATGGATGATGATTGTTGCTTATTCATTTGAACTTGTATGATGATAATCATTTGTTGTCAATATGGTTCCCATTCTGGTTGTGATGTTAAGATTTGATTCTTCATCTTATTCTTTTGAACTTTAATGCGCATTAAGTGTACTTTTTACTTCTTATACATGTTTCCATGTTTACTAACCATGTAGGGACTTTGGTAAGTTGAAATTGAGTGTGGATAAGGAATCCACATTCAAACCTCTTTCCTTTAATTTCTTTTACAATTCAATCTTGTGTTTTGTTAAGCACTTATGTGCTTTCTTTGATTAACTCATTACTTTCCCTTTTGAGTTACAATTCATCTTCTACTTTAGAAGTGAATTGTTTAGCTCATTCCTTCTTTAGATTTTAGGTTCCTTAAACCACATTACCCATTAGGATCACTCCCTTAACTAATCAATTAGGATTGAGTCTTAGATCACATAGATTTTTACCTTTCTCTCCCTCTTGAGTCTTTCATCTTCTCATATCAAAGAAAATTCAAAATATCTAATAAAGGTAGGCATTTATTGCATTTAGGCCTTTCATATAAAGAAAAGATTATAAAGGGGTCTTCTCTTATAATCTTAGAATGTGTAGCATATGCCCCATCTTGGGTCAATGTGTTAAACATTTGATCTTGTATGAGGGACTTAAATGCAATACTTGTTGAAGATACAAATAAAAAACACTTCTTCATTTCATAATCAACAAAAACACTTAATAAATACAAGTATGCTAGTGTGTTTGAACCTTAATAATTGGAACTAAGTGTGAGGGTCTTCTTTACCCTTAGTGTGCTTTCTTACTCATTCCATCTTGGAATGTGAGAATGTATACATTCCAATGACTAAGATTTAGATACACTACCATATGCAAACAAATGAAAAACTTCTAAAAAACTTCAAACAAACAACAACGTCTTTCCTTCGGGAATTCGTTTCTCATCCCACTCATTCTTAACGTACGAACGTGCTCCTACTCGTTCTATTGCAAGATGGTAAAGCACTTGGACCAGCGAGCTTGCAACACCTGAGCTAGAACGTTAGTCGTTCCCTAAAAAACACAAATAATCCATCCCTAGTGAGGGGAACTACGTCGCTCTGATTCTCATGTTCCCGATGAGATACGTAGGCAGTGGGGTAGGGCCCATTCGAGCACTTTTTTTATTTTTCCTACATTTGTTTCTCGTTCCTTTTTCAGTTCCTTTTCCAGTATCCTTTTCTATCACCCTTTGATCGAGACAAGCAAGCGTGGATCCCATTGGGTACGATGGACGCGAGGGGGTGCTAATACCTTCCTCTCGCGTAACCGACTCCCTTACCCTTTCTCTTGGTCGCAAGACCGTGCTCTTTCCTTTCCCCAAGTTTATGCAGTGTTTCCTTTCCCTCTCTTGGGATAAATACACATTGCTGGCGACTCTGTTTCGGTGCCACTTTCGCGTTTGTACTAGGATGAAAATCCCGGGAGCGACAGCTGGCGACTCTGCTGGGGACAGGTTGACCTATTGCTGGTCCATCCTAAGCGAGTCAATCCTAGCGTTTGTTTTCTTTTCTTTCATTGGGTGTTTACGGTTATCTTGTATTTGCTGTTTACTGTATTTTATTATTTGTACCATATTTACAGCATGTTAGCATTTACATTTCATATATTATACTGTGTTGCATTATTCTGTCTGTTTGGCAAGATGGGATTTCTGAGAGATAAGCTCAGTACACAGGCTCGAGTATACACTTAGATTTAGAGTGGAGAGTAGTGGGACCTACGTGCCATCTGTGTACGTTGGGTAATCACGAAATTCACAGCTAGAAGAGGCTATCTTGGGACCCATCACGGCGTACGCATCTTGCGTATTCCAGGATGTCGATCTAGAGAGCTGTCGACTCTAGTGACCGATCATGAGGACCTTAGTGGAAACATCTCTCTTTAGTGGTGACAGTGGCAGACCACATTCTGTGGCAAACCCACTCGCACCCGAGGGTCCACTTTGTAACTTGCATAGGATGACCTTTATTTTCTAAGGTGAGTCAGTGGACGACCTCTTTGATTTGCATAACATTGTATCCTACGGGCTGAATGTGCTATCGCTTCTCAAACCTCCGAAGCTGACAAACCTTGTTTTCTAGGAACCACATGTGAGTATGGGTGAGATGTTTACAAGTTTGCAGGTAACCCAGCCTCCTACATACCTTACTTATGATTCTATGATTGTTACAGACAGTGTATCCTATGACAGTGGTTTTGAGTATTCATCTCAGATATATTGCCAGATTCAGTACAGAGACACAATACACACAGTTCAACACAGACACAGACATCAGAATACTTGATCACATGCCTTTTTCATTTGCATACTCATATCATAACAGGTTATGTTTGTCATTTTCAGGTACCTACCATATTGTCTGATTCCAATCATGAGTCCCCAAGAAGTTGAGGTTAAAAGGAAGAATAATCTGTCATATAAATTCCCTGATCCTAAGCTGGAATCATTGAACAAGATGATAGGCATGGCTGGTTCTGGTGTTCTCAGCACTTTTCAGAAGGAATATGGAGAGCTGATTAAAATGGTATGTGCATTCACAAAGTATGAGAAGGATGGGTTGCACACTTTCTTACAGTTCTATGAACCATCACTGAGATGTTTCTTGTTCCCTGATTACATTTTGATGCCCACTTTGGAGGAATTCTCATTTATTTTGGGAATTCCAGTCACGTTTTCTATACCGTATATTTCTGAAGATGCTCTTACCCCCAAGGTAATTGCTGTTGTTCTGCATCTGGACCTGTCTGTTGTGAAAAGTGGCCTGAGTAAACTTAAGGAAGACGAAGGATTTCATTTGGAGTTTCTTTTCCAACAAGCTCAGGAAGCTGCCAAGGCTAAAAATTGGACCACTTACAATGCTGTGTTAGCTCTTTGTATCTATGGTTTGGTGCTTTTCCCCGGTCAACCTGACTTTTTTGATATGCAGGCGATGAGAGTGTTCGTTTTGAAGAATCCGATTCCTACTCTGCTAGGTGATTTTTATTACTCAGTACACTATAAAAATGTGAAGGGAAGAGGAAGTCTGGTCAGTTGCTGTACCCAAAAGTTATGTCATTGGCTCTTCAAACATTTACCTCGAACTGGTGCTTTCGTAGAAACTGTTGAGACAATGAAATGGTCCAAGAGATTGATAGGTTTGACTGCCAATAACATCATTTGGTTTGATCCCAAATTACTGATAATAGAGCTTACTATTAAATGTGGAAGTTTTTCGAATGTGCCTCTACTTGGAAGAAGAGGTGGGATTAACTACAACCCAGTGTTGGCTGTTAGGCAATTTGGTTATGCTTCGAGAAATCCTCCTGCTGATGAAGAGATTAGTGCTTCTCTGTTTTTCGTGGGAACCAAGGATGAAAGAGTGCCAGAAGTAATAAATGCCTAGAAATTTAGACAAAGAGCGGGAAAGTTAATCTTTGGCAAAGGAGACTGTAGATCATACCCTGACTACGATGCTTGGATTGAGATGAAGGTCAAAGAGCTGTTGCTACCCTTTTCAAGAGAAATTCTCTTATGTCCAAATCAACACTCCATGGTACCGGCCGAAGAGTGCGAGAAATGGAAGAAAATGGTTAGAGAGTTGCAGATAGAGAACTCCGGAATGAGCAGATGTCTTCAGAAAGCATTGGTTGACAACAAAGATTTGGAGAAGAGAGCG
The DNA here is from genome assembly GCA_022829125.1 of Lathyrus tuberosus. Lineage (NCBI taxonomy): Eukaryota > Viridiplantae > Streptophyta > Magnoliopsida > Fabales > Fabaceae > Lathyrus > Lathyrus tuberosus. The sequence goes on from JALAZF010000538.1 coordinate 2,907,173, forward strand.
TTGAAAGTGGAGAAAATCTTGGCGGACAAAGAAGAAGATTTTGATGATAGAGCTCGATATTTCTGGAAACTTACTTTGGGAGCAGATGATACTAGTCAGGCTCATAAGACTACAGAGCAGGCTTTAGCCCGAAGCAAGGATTCATTAGCTAAACTTCGTCAAGCTTGGGATGAAGTCAGAATTGAAAACTCTGAATTGCTGACCCAGTTAAAAGATAAAGATGAAGAGCTGAAGAAAGTACATGTAGAAAGAAGAAAGTATCGAGAGGACCTTGGCAAGAGCCAAGAACAGGTAAGGAATGCTGAAGATAAGCTGAAAATTGCCAACAAAAAGCTTGAAGATGTCACGGCAGATCTGAAGCTGGTTAAAATTCAAGCTGGAATTAAGAGGCGTAAAGGAGCTGGTGAAGATGAAGCCTTGCTGATGCACATGGGCTCATTATCTGATGCATTGGAAAAAAGGGACGTCGTAATCAAAGAGCTGATTGAGAAGACACATCATCAGCGTACCCGCATCCTGTTCGAAGAGATTAAGTATTCCAGCCAGAAGCTGAAAGACGTAGAGCTGTCAGATTAATGATTTTTGTCATTTCTTTGTAATTTGCAATGGTTACCATCAGAATTATTGATGGATCCATTTGACTGCTTGTTTCTTATTCTGTTGCCAAAACTATGACAAATGTGCTTGAAAACTTTTGGGAATTTGTATGAAATGAGCTATTTCTGTTCACAATTTCTGGTCTTCAGATATATGTGATGTGATAAGATACCTGTACACCGGCACACTACAAAATCACTATTTCTGGTCATCAGATATTTGTGATTGGCGTATACGAATATCTCTTCAAGGAAAAACTCAGTAATCATGATTTCTGGTCGTCAGGAATTCGTGGTTATGATTGGAATCAGGATATGAAAAGTATCTTGAAATGGCAAACATAATTGTGCATTCGCATTTGCATAGCATATCATTTTTACATTGCAGGTGTTCTTTTTGCAGGCGCCTGCTAACCTTTATTTGGTTTTCAGGCACGATAGCTGATACCCCAGTTCACCGATATTCTACCCGACGCAATTAAGCCAGAGTCATGGAGCAGGTTCAGACTGAATTAGCTTATTTGAGGGGGAGGATGGAACAGTTCATGAACCTTATGCAGGGGATCGCTCAAGGTCAGTAGGAGCTGAGGGCCGGTCAGGAAACCATGAGGGTTGGTCAAGATGCCATGAGGGTCACTATTCAGAGGCTGGAGACTGAAGTCCCAAATCGCAATGTGCGCACTCCTCCTGTTGTCAACATCCCTACTGGTGGGGTACATCTGGGATTTGATAATAATGGTTTAGAGGATGGTCAAGATGACCAGTTTACCGCATTCAACAACGACATGGGTTTCTATAATGAAGATCGGAAGTACGAAGGGTTAGATGAAAGACTCAAGCTTATTGAGAGCCAAAATCCTCTGGGGATTGATGTAGAGGACATGGGTCTCGTGCAGGGTGTGAGAATCCCTCCTAAATTCAAGCTTCCTACATTGGATAAGTACAATGGCAGCACCTGTCCCAAAACACATTTGCAAGCTTACAATCGCAAGATTGCCGCTTATACTGAAGACCAAAAGCTCTGGATGTATTTCTTCCAGGACAGCCTGTCAGACCCCTCCCTGAAATGGTACATTAAGCTGGACAGGGTTCATATAAAGAGCTGGAAAGATTTGTGCACTGCGTTTCTGAAGCAGTATCAATATAATTTGGACATGGCACCCAATCGTACTCAACTGCAGAGTATGACTCAGGATCACAAGGAGGGCTTTAAGCAGTACGCACAGAGATGGAGGGAATTGGCTGCTCGAGTTCAACCACCTTTAGCTGATCGTGAGATGGCTGATATGTTCATGAGCACACTCCAAGGGCCGTATTTGGATAGATTGGTTGCGTGTCCGTCAATAGGGTTTGCCGATATTGTTATTGATGGGGAACGAATAGAGAATCTGCTGAAGTTGGGTAAGATTCAAGACGTCAGTGGGACTGGTGCTTCGAGTTCGAGGAAACCCTTTGCTAATGGACCAAGGAAAAGAGATGGGGAGTCCAGTGCTGTGTATAGAGGAAAGGGCAGAGGCAGGACTCAGTCCTACCATCAGGTGGATGCTGTAACCATCCCGGTTCCAGCAGGACAACAAGCTCTAGATCAGCAAGCTAGACCCCGATTCCAGACTAATAGACAAAGGAACCGTAAGTTTGATCCCTTGCCTATGACATATGTTGCTTTGTTACCACAATTGCTCAAAGAGAAGTTGGTTGAACTTCGGACTATGAGGCCGCTAGATACTGGAAAATTGCCTCAAGGTTATGATGCTAATGTTCGATGTGAATTTCATTCTGGTGCGTCGGGTCACTCGATAGAAAAGTTCTGGGCCTTTCAACATAAGGTTCAAGATCTGATTGACACAAAAGCTATTAATTTCTCTAAGCCGCCGAATGTTCATGATAATCCAATGCCTCATCATGGAGGTGCAGGCACGAATGCTATCTCTGATGGTGAGAAATTGAATTTGATTACTGATGTTAATTTGGTAAAGACTCCACTGTTGATTGTGAAAGAGCGTTTGTTAAAAGGAAAGGTATTTCCTGGATGTGGCTTTGATTGTGAGGATTGTCCAAAATAGATTAATGGCTGCAATAAGCTGAAAGTTGGACTGCAGGATCTTATGGATGAAGGAAGACTTCAGTTTGATAAGGTAGAGAATGAAAAAGATGTTTCTGGCGTTACCATTTATTATAATCCAGTTGAAATACAGGTGCCCGTTGAAGATCCTGTTGCTATCATCATGCCCGAGAGGCCGAGACCAGTTACGATTATAGTTCCTGAATCTGCTTCTTACGTGTCTAATAGGGCAGTTCCATGGCAATATGGAACTAATACTCATCAAGGAGGAAGTCAACAGAAAGCAGAGGCTGTTGTTGGTACCAGTGTTGAGAATGTCAATGGACCAAGTGGTTTCACCAGGAGTGGTCGACTGTTTGCTCCCCAGACTCTAAGAAGTGATAAAGAAGCTGAAGCCGCTGCAAGAACAAAAGGGAAACAGGTTGTTGATGACAAGGTGCCTATTCAGGAAGAGGACCCTAAAGTCAATTTTGATAGTGATGTTGAGGAATTTATGAGGATTATCAAAAAGAGCGATTACAAGATCATTGATCAGCTCAATCAGACACCCTCTAAAATCTCAATATTATCCCTGTTAATGAGTTCAGATGCACACCGGGCTGCTTTGTTGAAGGTTTTAAATATGGCATACGTTCCCCATGAGATCACGGTGAATCAGTTGGAGGGAGTAATTTCTAATGTCAATGTGAGCCACGGGTTGGGGTTTACGAATAGGGATTTGACTCCAGATGGACGCAATCACAACAAAGCGTTGTACATCATACTTGAATGCAAAGGAGCTGTTTTGTCGCATGTGCTGGTCGACACAGGTTCTTCCTTGAATGTGTTACCCAAAAAGGCCCTGATGAAAATTGAAGTAGATGGATTGTTCTTAGACCTAGCGATTTGATTGTGAGAGCTTTCGATGGATCCCAGAGATCGGTGTTTGGAGAGGTAGAATTACCAATACAGATTGGTCCACAGATATTCAAGACAATCTTTCACGTGATGGACATTCAGCCTTACTACAACTGTTTGTTATACCGACCGTGGATTCACACAGCAGGCGCAGTTACCTCCACACTACATCAGAAGCTCAAATATGTGTTCGAGGGTCAAGTGGTTACTATTTGCGGTGAGGAAGATATATTTGTGAGTCATTTATCCACTTTCAAATATGTGGAAATGGATGGGGAGATTCATGAAACCCTGTGCCAATCTTTTGAAGCCCTGAACATCAACAAATCCCCAGAACTTACTTCAACAGCAGTGGTGTCAAACGTGCCAGTTGGGCCGAGTGCATCAATTGCGTCCTACAAGCAGGCGAGAGAAGTGGTTGAGAGCGGAAATGCCCAAGGTTGGGGTAAAGCTATCGACGTGTTTGTGAAAGAAGATAAGTTCGGCATTGGATACCAGTCGGGCTAGACGCCAGTTCCCCGATTCCGTGGGCCAATCAATTTCAATAGTGGATGAATTATCAACCCTAACCAGTCCTGCTCAGCAATAGAAGATGACGCTGAAAGCTCAGATTATCTGGACAGATGGGTATATTCACTGGCTCCAGGCGAGGCATTGCAAAACTGGTCTAGTGAAGAAATCATTCATGTTGTACATCATTCAGAGTAATAATTCTTGTCTTTCATAATGCATGAAATCCCACACTCTGCCCAAGGTGTGAGGATCCATTTGTAGGTCTACCATATTTTCTCATATAATGTTCAAACATCAATAAAAGGACGTTTTTGTTTACAAATTTGTGTTCCTTTATTCCTTCTTTATTTTTATTTTTGTACAAAGAAAATTAAAAATGATAATGCACTTTTTTTTCTTTTGTTTTCAAGAAAAAATAATCTAAAATAAAGCATCAATCCAATCATGCAGACTTGATTCTGTGGATTCCTTTGAGAATGATTCTGTTATGCCCACGTATGATTTCGACAATCCGATCTATCAAGCCGAGGAGGAAAGTGATGAAGACTATGAACTCCCGGAAGAGTTGGCTAGGTTGTTGAAACAGTAAGAGAAGACCATTCAGCCTCATCAGGAAGAGCTTGAGGTTATCAATATTAGTTCAGAAGAAAGCAAGAAAGAGATCAAGATCGGTGCAAGTTTACGGGCTGATGTAAAACAAGAGCTGATAGTCATGCTACGTGAATACGTTGACATCTTTGCTTGTTCATATCAAGATATGTCGGGTTTAGATACAGACATAGTTATGCATAGACTACCATTGAAAGGGGACCATCCACCGGTCAAGCAGAAGCTGCGCAGAACAAAACCAGAAATGGCTTTGAAGATCAAGGAAGAGGTACAAAAACAGTTGGATGCGGGTTTTCTGGCAGTGACCAACTATCCTCCCTGGGTGGCCAACATAGTACCGGTGCTGAAGAAAGATGGCAAAGTTAGAATGTGTGTGGATTATAGAGATCTCAACAGGGCGAGCCCTAAAGATGACTTTCCACTCCCTCATATTGATGTGCTGGTCGACAATACTGCTCAGTTTTCAGTGTTCTCATTTATGGATGGATTCTCCGGGTACAATCAGATAAAGATGGCGCCTGAGGACATGGAGAAGACGACATTCATTACACCGTGGGGTACCTTCTGTTACAAAGTAATGCCTTTTGGGTTGAAGAACGCAGGGGCAACCTATCAAAGAGCAATGGTGACGTTATTGCACGATCTAATTCATAAAGAGACCGAGTGCTATGTGGATGACATGATTGCTAAATCAAAGACAGAAGAGGAACATCTGATCAACTTGAAGAAGTTGTTTGAGAGGTTGAGGAAATTCAGGTTAAGACTGAATCCTAACAAGAGTACTTTCGGCGTGCGGTCCGAAAAATTGACTGGTTTCATTGTCAGTGAAAAAGGAATAGAGGTTGATCTTGCTAAAGTGAAAGCTATAGAAGATATGGTTGTACCGAGAACTAAGAAAGAAGTTCGCGGCTTTCTAGGGAGATTGAACTACATTTCAAGGGTCATATCTCACCTAACTGCCACCTGCGAATCGATATTCAAAATGCTAAGAAAAGATCAAACGGTCAGGTGGAATGATGATTGTCAAAATGCATTCGATAAAATAAAAAGATATTTGCAGGAACCTCTGATTCTGATACCTCCAGTTCAAGGGAGACCACTGATTATATACTTGACAGTGCTCGAAGGATCCATGGGTTTTGTTCTCGGTCAACACGACGAGACAGGTAGGAAAGAACATGCTAACATGTTATCTACTACCTGAGCAAAAAGTTTACAGATTATGAATCGCGTTATTCAATGCTTAAGAAGACATGTTGTGCACTCGCATGGGCCGCAAAGCAATTGAGACAATATATGCTCACACATACAACCCTGTTGATCTCAAAAATGGATCCGGTCAAGTATATTTTTGAGAAACCAGCACTTTCAGGCAGAGTTACAAGGTGGCAGATGGTACCGACAGAGTACGATATTCAATATACTTTGCAAAAAGCAATCAAAGGAAGTATCATGTCAGAGTATCTTGCGCAACAGCCTCTTGATGATTACCAGCCCATGAAGTTTGACTTCCCTGATGAGGACATCATGTTTCTCAAAGCGAAAGACTGCGAGGAACCACTTCTGGAGGAGAGGTCTGACCCTGAATCCAAATGGAGTTTGATGTTTGATGGGGCAGTTAATATGAATGGGTGCAGAGTTGGTGCAGTTCTCATTACGCCAGAAGGTGTTCACATGCCCTTCACTTCCCGAGTAACTTTCGGATGTACCAACAATGAAGAAGAATACGAAGCTTGCATACTAGGGATTGAGGAAGCTATTGATTTACGAATCAAGACCCTCGATATCTTTGGTGATTCAGCACTGGTAATCAATCAAGTAAAGGGAACTTGGCACACACATCAACAGAATTTGATTCCGTATAGAGATTATACGAGGAGATTGCTGACATTCTTTACAACTGTCAAGTTATACCATGTTCCTAGAGATGATAACAAGTTTGCAGACGCCTTGGCCACTATATCTTCGATGATCAAAGTACATAGCTAGAACTTTGTACCCAGATTGATGTGTCTCGTCTTGATAGACCTGCTTTTGTGTTTGATGTTGATGCAGTGTCTGACGACAAGCCTTGGTACAATGACATTAAATGCTTCTTGAAAAATCAAGAATACCCGCCTGGGGCATCTTCCAAAGACAAGAAGACATTAAGAAGGCTAGCCGGTAGTTTCTTCTTGAACAAAGATGGTGTGCTGTATAAAAGAAACTTTGACATGGTTCTTCTCAGATGCGTGGATAGACACGAGGCAGACCTATTGATGATTGAAGTGCACGAAGGCTCTTTCGGTACCCATGTCGGAGGACATGCGATGGCTAAGAAGTTGTTGAGATCGGGTTATTATTGGTTGACCATGGAGTCAAATTGCTGCAAGTATGCCCGCAAGTGTCACAAATGCCAGATCTATGCAGACAAAGTACACGTTCCTCCAAATCCGTTGAGTATCATGTCTTCTCCGTGGCCCTTTGCAATGTGGGGCATTGATATGATCGGGAAAATTGAGCCTACTACTTCAAAAGGCCATCGTTTCATCTTGGTCGCCATTGATTACTTCACTAAATGGGTTGAAGCAGCATCTTATGCCAATGTCACTAAGCAAGTAGTAGCTCGTTTCTTGAAATGAGATATCATTTGTCGATATGGAGTTCCCGAAAGGATCATTACTGATAATGGTTCTAATTTGAATAATAAGATGATGGCTGAGCTATGCCGGGACTTCAAAATCGAACATCACAATTCTTCTCCGTACCACCCAAAGATGAATGGCGCGGTCGAAGCGGCCAACAAAAATATCAAGAAGATTGTGCAAAAGATGGTTGTCATGCACAAAGATTGGCATGAGATCTTACCATCTGCTTTGCATGGGTACCGAACATCAGTCCGCACGTCCACTGGGGCAACACCATACTCACTTGTATATGGTATTGAGGCAGTTCTACCGATCGAAGTTGAGATTCCCTCTCTCTGAGTATTGATGGACGTTAAGCTAGATGAAGTTGAATGGGTACGAGCCAGATTTGATCAGTTGAGCCTTATTGAGGAAAAGCGATTAGCAGCAATATGTCATGGCCAGTTATACCAGCGCAGAATGAAGAGGGCATTCTACCAGAAGGTTCGACCTCAAGTTTACAAGGTCGGAGATGTGGTAATCAAGAGAATACTTCCTCCAAGTACAGATCACAGGGGCAAATGGACTCCTAATTATGAAGGTTCATTCATGGTTAAAAAGGTTTTCTCAGGTGGAGCCTTATTGCTGACAACCATGGATGGTGAAGACTTTTCATCCCCTGTTAATTCAGATGCAGTTAAAAAATACTTCGCATAAGTAGACCCACTGGATAAAAAAGAAAAGAAAAAAATCCAGGAAAAAAAGGGCATCCCGGCGAACCAAAAACAGAATAAAGGTTCGGGCAAAAATTAGGGATATAATTGAAAAGAATTGTACACCCGGTAAGTTGAAAACCCGAAAGGGCAACTTAGGCAAAAATGGGTATCCCGGTGGATTGAAAACTTGAAAAGGCGATCCACGCAAAAGAGGGATTTAAGTGAATGACTGCAGTCTTAATTAATCTGTACGTTCTCTACTCTTCAGCAGAATAACAAACTTTTCGAAGGAGGAATTGTTCTGACCACGAGCTTCCGAAGGCGAAGATAATCAAGAGAGTTGGAAGACATACTGGTTATAACAGAATCAGAAATCAGTTGGAATCCAATTTCCGCATTATCATTAGGATAGATTTATTTTCTCAATTTTATGGCAATCAACTCTTTCAGGGGTTTGCTTCCGATTGTAAACTCGCCGATTTTGGCATTTCATCAATAAAATTGAATAGTCAGTCACAAGCTTTTATTTTCATTTTACTGTTTTGTTTGCAAAAACGTCTGATTTTTTATAATAAAACATTGCTTTGAAAATATCACGGCCTTGCAAAAACATGCACAAAAAAGACAATTAAAATTACTTTGCTTGATTGGACAACCATGGATGGTGGACTAAAAAAAAACACGTAATATCCTGGGGCATGTGCATATATTTTTCTGTTACAGGTAATGAGTATGATCGATCCGAGCGGCGCGAAAGTCATCTCTCAGCACCAACAGATATTTGTTATGACTTGATACTGTTGTATCTTATTAAGTTGATTCTCTCATTCAAGATTTCCCACCAGGTTTTGTGACGACAACGGTTGTCAAAGATTGAATTCTTCTGTGTTGATAATGGTTATTAATTCAGTGAGCGCCCCATGTCCATAACGAGTGCAAATCTTCTGGTACTTCGCAGACGATGGGAAGGGTTCACTTGTCACCCTTTTTACACAACGTTTACTGATGGAGTCCACCATTCGGTCGACGGTCGGTCATGAAGTTTCGATATTGGTGAATTGAGTTCGACTGGGTATCGTTGTATCTTATTAAGTCGATTCTCTCATTCAATAATTCCAACGGCTACAAGCTTTTCTGTGTCGATAACGGTCGCGAATTCTCCAGTAGAGTTGCTTCGCAGGCACCGAAGTTAATGGTCAATCCCCAGTGAAGTTATCAGGAGTTTAAAGACACTTACTCTTCTGTAAAATCCTCCCGGGACGTTTTCTTCAGATCGGCGAAAAGCAAGTTGCTGACCCTCTCAGACATGGGGCATGTTGAATTTCCCCAGCAGAAGATGTTCCAGATCTATTATCCCCAGTAGAGTTTGAGGACGTTTGGTCTTCTGTAAAATCCTATCAAAGGGCATCCCCAGCACGAGACGTTTTAAAGCAGTTTTCTCCAACAGAGTTTGTTATAAACTCATCATCCCCAGCGGAATCATCAAACGGCAAGTTGGCCTAATATGGGGCATTGTGACACTTATCCTAAGCTCGACAGTTTTGTTCCTCAGCAGACTATTATGGAATTGCCTTGGGTCTCCCTAGTATATCTCTAAGAACACTCTCCCAGCAAGTTGCGGTGGAATGTTCTAACCAGGATTTGCATATCCCCGGCAGGGTAGCCCTGATCCCCAGCAAGATCGTATCTCTGGTAATGGTATCCCCACAGAGTTCAACATTTTGACAGTAATTTCCCCAGCAGGGTCTAAATAGATCGATGGACCCTCTTCTTCAGCAAAGTGTCAGCATATGATATTACCCAGCCGGTGGTGTAATTCTTAGCATTGCTCATTTACAACTCAAAGTCCAATTTATTTTTGGCACACAGATGGTTTGTTCGTATTATTCCATCCGGTGGGATAGTATTGCAGATGATTGTTCCAGCATGTGGGATGATCATTATATACAGTTTGTTCGTATTATTCCAGCAAGTGGGATAGTATTGCAGATGATTGTTCCAGCATGTGGGATGACCATTGTATACAGTTTCTTCATATTAATCCAGCCGGTGGGATAGTATTGCAGATGGTTGTTCCAGCATGTGGGATGATCATTGTATACAATTTCTTCATATTATTCCAGCCGGTGGGATAGTATTGCAGATGGTTGTTCCATCAGGTGGGGTGATCATTATATGCAATTGTTCATATTATTCCAGCCGGTGGGATAGTATTGCGGATGATTGTTCCAGCAGGTGGGATGGTCATTATATACAGTTTGTTCATATTATTCCAGCCGGTGGGATAGTATTGCAGGTGGTTATTCCAGCAAGTGGGGTAATTATTATATACAGTCGTTAGCATTATTCCAGCAGGTGGGATAGTATTGCAGGTGGTTATTCCAGCTGGTGGGATGATCATTTGGCAAAGCTTCCAAAGCCGGTTTGGTAAGCATCAAAGTCCAATGTTAATTTGGCAAAGCTGCAAAAGTCCATCTGAAGATGGCAAGTTTGAGATTCCAAAGCCAGTTTGGTAATCATTAAAGTCCAATGACAGATTGGCAAAAATCCAACACGAATTGGTAAAAGTCCAACGACAGATTGGCAGAAATCCAACACGAATTGGTAAAAGTCCATTGTTTAGAATGGCAGAGCAGCTAAAGTCCACCCACAGAGTGGCAAGCCAGTAGTCGTCTGGCGTCGTTCAAAAAGACATTGTTGAAAGTCCATCGACAGTATGGCAAGCCAGTAGTCATCTGGCGTCGTTCAAAAAGACATTGTTGAAAGTCCATCCACAGTATGGCAAGCCAGTAGTCGTCTGGCGTCGTTCAAAAGGCAGATCTCTCCGACAGCGTTTCATTAAAGATTCAATCCAGCAGTTTCGTTAGGTTTATATCCCTTTTGTTCTTCGTCATCCAGAGCAAATTTTTGGTTATATTTGGTATTCAATCACTATATACCTTGAAAGTCTGAAAGCAATCGCTTTCAGGCATTCAGGTCTACAGCGTTTGAATAGGGGCAGCTGTAATACCCCAAAATTTGCTCTCTCTTTTGTCATCATAGAATAGCATTATCATATCACATATCATATCCATCTCATTAGCATTGCATTGCATCTTTAACATAGAAAAATGAAGCATAGCATCCCTCTTACCATCAAGGCATGTGATCAGGTGAAAGGTGGACAATCAAGGAATCATTCAAGGCACAAAAGGTCAAACAATTTGCCTCAAGGCAAGCCAAGAGGTCTTTCATGTCTCATACTATCTCAATTGATCATTCAAAACCTCAAGAAAGTGAGATTCAATAGGAGATTGAAGCACTACATTCTTCACTATGCAAGAGGTCCAGAAAATTGAAGAAAAACCCTCAAAAGAGATAGCTTATTAGTTCAAAGTCACCCTCAAGTGGTATATCTCATCATCCTTTAAGAGGATACACAACATATTCAGAGGAATTTGGATTTGGAAGATGTGCAATTTCCTCCTAATCAGAAGGTACCAAATTAGGGTTTGACCTAAAATCAGGTTATCTCTGATTTTTTGGACAAAACTTAATGTCATGGTATTCTACATGTCCTTAAGTGTATGTGTGTGGAAAATTACATCTCAATTGGTTTTAGAAGTGGTTCAATTGGAAGAAAGATCAAAAATCAGGAAAATTGGGGCTAAGTCAAATAATCAGAGGAAAAAGTCAACTCTTGACTTTTTGAGGCCAAGTTCATGAAATTCATGTTTTATGTGACCAATGTACAAAATTTGATCAAGAAACTCCAAAGGGATCATGAAAAAATCAAGATTTGGAAAGTTGCCATTTTTGGAAGAAGTAGGGTTTCCAAAAATTGTAATTTTGGGTCATTTTGCATCAGACTTTGAACCAAGGCCATTCAAAATTGAAGCATAAAATGAAAATTCCACTCGGCCACAACAAAAGATCTTGTTTAAAGCTTCAAATCCATGTGTAGAACACTTCCATTGGATAAAAATTGAGAGAGTTATGGATGATCAAAGTTGAGGAAAACTTGGGCAAAAAGGCAAGCCAGCTTAGGCAAATTTCAGGTCACGCGCCATCATTTTTACAAACATGTGGTGGGCCAAATGTTTTGATCAATTACTCATGGTTAGAGGCCTCAAATGAAAAATCTTTCAACATGAGAGTTGTTCCTCTATGTGAGATCTTCAAAATTGGTGTTCATGATTTGTTCATTTGATCAAAGGATAAGAAGTTATGTTGAGTCCAATTTGGTGTGAGTATGCTGAAAAACCTAGGTGCCATGTTGCCTTGTCAGCCAACCATATGCCTCACTCTTTCACCAGTTTCAAATATAGGTGTTCCAATCCATTTTTTAACATCTTCCAAGTCTCAATTCAATCCAAGATCCATACCAAACCTGTAGCATTACATCTTTTCTTTTCAATGACTCTAAAACCTTGTCAAACCATCCACAATACATAAAAAAATTCATCACCAAACTACCATGTTTGCATTGATCCCAAACTGTCATAAAATATCAGAAAACAAGTGTTGCTGCTGTTGTTATTTCAAAGTGTATGCATATATTCCACACCTCATGACACTTTGCCATTTTAAGCCAAGCATTGTCCTTGATTGCACGTGCCTCTCATACTCATTACATATGAAAATGGAAAAAGTAGAAGCTTACTGAACAAGTTTTGTGCTACAACCAGCCGTGCCATTTCACTTTCTCTTCATCTCCACCATAACCCACCATGGACTATCATCATCATATCATTGCTCTCCCTAACTAACTTGACTCAGTTAGTTAGGGATGACTCACCTAAACCACCTCAACTCAGCTAACCAACTCAGGTTAACCGTGGTTATAGCTCCCTATAAAACAAAAGCTTCACTCACATCTCTAACTTCAACACTCATTTTCCACATTCACTTCAGAAACTCTCTCTTCTTCTCTCTCAATCTCTCACCATTGCAACTGTTTTTTAGCTTCACTTTGTTCATTTTCTCATTTTCACATCAGAATCTCTCTTCTTTCTCTCTCAAGTTCTCAACATTGCAACTGGTTTTGAAGTTTGATTTCAATTTCTATCCATTGAATCATCATCAATTACTTCATCTAAGCCTTTATTTGGCCAAGAGTAGCTCAAAGAGGAAGCAAAATCTCTGGTTTTCTGAAGAATATCTCAAGGCCACAAATCTTCAGGTACGAATTTCCACCATTATAGACATGCTTTGAAGATGTTTTCAGGTTCTTGAAGCTTCTTATAAGCTCAAGAACTTGTCTGGCTAGTTGATAGGCCTTTAGAGGCATAGTTGAAAAGTTGGGGCAAAACTTCTTCTGTTCGATTCTCTTATTTCATGAACATTTTGTGCATTTTATCACTGGATCCGTGCTCTCCATTACTTCCTCTTCATTTTGGTATAATATTTGTGAAATTCTGGGAAACATGAAGTTGCAGATGGTGGTGAGTGACCAGAGAAGATGACCGGAGGTCATCTCCGGCCGGTGGATTCAATTGCTAGGGTTTTATGCATGTTTTAATCGTGACCGCTGATTTATTCCAATCGTGTGGTGAAAAACGTGCCAGCACATTAAAATGAACATGCAACTCACGTGTTCTATTTTTGACTTCAGTTAATCATTGTGTGGTGTAGTGCATGGTAGTGAGTGTGTGCCTGCATGCGTGTGCGTTGGATTTGCCTACTTTGACTACTGTGTTGACTTGACTTGATCTAATGGTGATCATTGCTTGACTTTTGTTTGACTGAGTGTGCATGATTGCTAGTGTTGATTGCGCGTGTTTGGACCTTGGACTAAATTGCTATTTGCACCGTGTGTTTTGAAGCCCAAACAAATTTGAATTGATGATTTGCTATGCATGCACCCCCTCCCTTGATTTCCATTTCTTTTTATTTTCTTCATTTTGTACACGTTTCCTCTTTAATTTTTAAAATTACAAAACAATGTTATAAAATTCTAGAAAAATTCATGAACATTTTCAAGACATTTAGGAAATTTTTGGTATTTTTATTTCATGATTTTATGACATTTTTACCCCTGTCTCATAATTTTCTTTGAATTTTCATTTGTATGCATTCTAAGCATGATACATGAATTTGTGGAATTTTGTTCTTGCTCATTACAAATTGTTTTGACATGATTCTTTTTGAATTGATTCACTAATACATTGAAACATGTTAGGTGATTTTTTGTTTGATTTTTTAGGTCACTTTATGACATGTTTTGATGCTTATCTTTGCACCACTTTGCATGATATTTCAACTTTACCTAATTGCATTGTTTAAAGTCATTTTGCTTTGAGTTTTGACATGCTATATTTATGTATGATTTACTTATAACTTAGGCATTCTAACACCATGCTTGCATAATTTTCATGAGTTCATTTGATTTTTGTTTGATGCATTACATTTGAAGTATAATCCATGTTATATCATTCTAACTTTAGTGCATGTGTTACATGAATTCTTTTGTGCATATTTGTATGAGCATTTGCATATTTGTATGAGCTATTCATTTGATATTATAGGTCCTTGGTACACATTATAGGTCATCTTTACATGTTCATTTCAATTTGAACTTTGTGCATCATTAGCATGTATTGAGTGCACTTACTTTTTTTGCCTTCACTTCAATTCTTCTTCTACCACTTCTTGAATGTCTTGATTGTTGATTCATGAATACTTTGAAATGTTTACAAACCATTTTCCATTTAGTTTCAATTCTGATTGTTTGATTACATGTTCCATTTTATGCATGTTCTTTTCATTTCTTTTCATCTTTCATTTATCATTTCTTATGGTAACATGATTAAATGCTATGGATGATGATTGTTGCTTATTCATTTGAACTTGTATGATGATAATCATTTGTTGTCAATCTGGTTCCCATTCTGGTTGTGATGTTAAGATTTGATTCTTCATCTTATTCTTTTGAACTTTAATGTGCATTAAGTGTACTTTTTACTTCTTATACATGTTTCCATGTTTACTAACCATGTAGGGACTTTGGTAAGTTGAAATTGAGTGTGGATAAGGAATCCACATTCAAACCTCTTTCCTTTCATTTCTTTTACAATTCAATCTTGTGTTTTATTAAGCACTTATGTGCTTTCTTTGATTAACTCATTACTTTCCCTTTTGAGTTACAATTCATCTTCTACTTTAGAAGTGAATTGTTTAGCTCATTCCTTCTTTAGATTTTAGGTTCCTTAAACCACATTAACCATTAGGATCACTCCCTTAACTAATCAATTAGGATTGAGTCTTAGATCACATAGATTTTTACCTTTCTCTCCCTCTTGAATCTTTCATCTTCTCATCTCAAAGAAAATTCAAAATATCTAATAAAGGTAGGCATTTATTGCATTTAGGCCTTTCATATAAAGAAAAGATTATAAAGGGGTCTTCTCTTATAATCTTAGAATGTGTAGCATATGTCCCATCTTGGGTCAATGTGTTAAACATTTGATCTTGTATGAGGGAATTAAATGCAATACTTGTTGAAGATACAAATAAAAAACACTTCTTCATTTCATAATCAACAAAAACACTTAATAAATACAAGTATGCTAGTGTGTTTGAACCTTAATAATTGGAACTAAGTGTGAGGGTCTTCTTCACCCTTAGTGTGCTTTCTTACTCATTCCATCTTGGAATGTGAGAATGTATACATTCCAATGACTAAGATTTAGATACACTACCATATGCAAACAAATGAAAAACTTCTAAAAAACTTCAAACAAACAACAACGTCTTTCCTTCGGGAATTCTTTTCTCATCCCACTCATTCTTAACGTACGAACGTGCTCCTACTCATTCTCTTGCAAGATGGTAACTCATCCGGACCAGCGAGCTTGCAACACCTGAGCTAGATCGTTAGCCGTGCCCTAAAAACACAAACAATCCATCCCTAGTGAGGGGAACTACGTCGCTCTGATTCTTATATTCCCGATGAGATACGTAGGCAGTGGGGTAGGGCCCATTCTAGCACTTATTTTATTTTCCCTATATTTGTTTCTCGTTCCTTTTTCAGTTCCTTTTCCAGTATCCTTTTCTATCACCCTTTGATCGAGACAAGCAAGCGTGGATCCCATCGGGTACGATGGACGCGAGGGGGTGCTAATACCTTCCTCTCGCGTAACCGATTCCCTTACCCTTTCTCTTGGTCGCAAGACCATGCTCTTTCCTTTCCCCAGGTTTATGCGGTGTTTCCTTTACCTCTCTTGGGATAAATACACATTGCTGGCGACTCTGTTTCGGTGCCACTTTCACGTTTGTACTAGGATGAAAATCCCGGGAGCGACAGCTGGCGACTCTGCTGGGGACAGGTTGACCTATTGCTGGTCCATCCTAAGCGAGTCAATCCTAGCGCTTGTTTGCTTTTCTTTCATTGGGATTAGATAAAATCTTCAAGCTTTACCCCTTTGTTAGATTTTATGCACTATTCAAGCTTTTACTCATGATTGCAAAAATATTTATATAAAACCACTTCACTTACTTCACACACCCTTGCTACTTTCACTTTCCACACTTTCTTGTTTTTAAACTGCAAAAGTCTCCAAAACGCTATAACCCGTTCTTCATCAACAATGGCTTCCTAACAACAATCTGCTCAACAAGAACAAGATAAGCAATAAGGTCGACAACAACACATCGCAACTACTCAAAATAATGTTTGTGGTTCTTCATCTTCACAACAACCACAACTTATTCCTCATCTCCTCCAAACCTATACAACAGAATCTTCTTCAGGATCTAGAAAATATGTTTTCACTAAAGATGCTTATGATTCTCCGAAACTCACACTATCTATTCCTCCAAAAGATTTGGAAGTTCTCTGTAAATTAGTGGTTGAGTTTGACAACATGAAAGATAACAATTTTGATCTTTTACCTGCCGTGAAATTTCAAGGCTGGGAGAAGTTCTTTGAACGTCTTTAAGGTCCAGTTTACTCTTTTCTTGTAAGAGAATTTTGGATTCATGCTAAGACGTTTGTTGTACCCAAAAATTTGCCCGCCCTATATCTAACATTTAAATTATTTTTAACTTTGATTTTATAAGTTTTTGGTTCAATTTCACTAATATTTTAACAGTAATTTTTATTCAAAAATAGGTAACAGTTTACTTTAAATTGTTTAAATAACAAATAGTTGTTTGACCTTCATATGCTTTCAAGTGCATTTTTATTTCGAATAAACAAGATAGCATAATTGATAAAGAGTAAGAGCTTGCAAGCATACGGTCACGAGTTCGAATCTCATTATCTGACTTTTTTGTTATTTTTTTGTTACTAACTTTATTTCCATTTTAAAATCACAAAATTGTATTTTTTTTTATTATTTATTTTTAATTTTCGTTTTTATTTTAAGGCTTTTTTAAAAATATTTATTTATCTGATTTGATGCACTTTTTACTAATAAGGGATAAAAAAAATCATAATAAATACAAAAATTATTTCCTTTCTTGAGTACTTGTTTCCTATTGGTCAATCTGTGTCAGTTTGGGTCATACTCAGCTTCTGATTGGTCAGCTTGCTAACCAAGGAAGATCTTTTGTCAATTTTATTCCCCTTTTTGCCCTTTAACATGATTTTCCCATGATATAAATAGCCCTCTATTTTCACAGTTTTGAGAGGAACCAAATCCACAGTCTCACAATTTCACTCACACATACAACAACACTTTTCTCTTTCAATTGTTCATCAAAACTCATATATCCTTCATCAATATTCATCACAACTCTCCAACAAAAAAGTAAAAAATCACAAAACCTCTCAAGATCAACTCTATCCTTTCGATCCGCCGCTCACCGGACTACCTCCGGTGCCCGTACAATCAGTACAACCGTACAGTCCGTACAACCGTACAGTCCGTACATCCGTACGAGATCCGCCGCTCCTTCGTCGTCCGTACACAACCGTATGAGATCCGCCTCCTCCCTCCATTTTTTAACTAATAAGGGTTCGTATCAAGTTTTTTTGACATTTTTTTTCACTTATTTATTTATTTGCTATTTAAATTCCTAGAAAAATTGTATAGGTCGCACAGTTTTTTTTTGTAATAGCCGTAGTTTTATTTCCCGCAAGGTTTGTTATACTTATGTATCTCTCCCAAAGCCTTGTAATAGCGTAGGGATTTTACTTTCGGCACTTTACTTTCCGCTATTTTATTTTACAACTGTGTAGTAATTAGGGTTTGTATGGCAAAACTAAAAAAAACAATCTAGAAAACCCTAATTCAAGATAAATAATTGAAACTAATCCACTCAATCACACTTGCACCTCTAGGGTAGCCTCTCTCAGTTGCCTTACGAACATTGGTCATGTCCCTCGAAAGTAAGGGTACTTTAGCAAAAGACGCTTACAAATAATATCATCATAGTCCCTTCGATTAAAGATCATAGTCCCTAGATGACCCTTCGAGTTGCCTACGAAAAAAATGATCTTGTCCCTCGATGACCCTACGGAAAAATGATGGTAGTCCCTTCGAATCGCTAAGGTATCCTTACATGTTGCCTTCTATGACCATTCGATGACCCTTCGCCGTCCCTTCACATCCAATAGATAGGACTACCTACCCACTAATGGTATTGATATTACTATCTTTCAAGGAAATGGATAAATACAAGAAAGACCTTATTAGTTAAGAGTAAGTAACTTTTAAATGCTTGCTCACAACTAGATAAAAAACAAATACTTTTCACACCTCACACTTTCAAAAATATTTTCAAAAACAAACCCTTTGTATACATTCTTACACGAATTATTACAAAGTCAACTTTTACAAAATATTTTCTGAACACACACCACATTTAAAAAAAAAAGCAAGTTAAAGTGAGCAAGCAATTAAGAGCCCGTAGATAACTACGAATGAAAAGGGGTGCTAACACCTTCCCTTTTCATAACTTACCCCCCGAACTCAAAATCTTTTCAAAAAGGTATTTCCTGTTCTTTTCACCTTTCCTAAATAAATTGGATAAAAGAAAAGTCGGTGGTGACTCTTGCTAACCGCAACATGTTTTGCGAAAACAAAATTAAAAAGTCGGTTCTCCACCGTATCACAGAACTGGCGACTCTGCTGGAGATTTTTTCAAAGAGGGGTTACCTTAGAGTTATATCACTTTACCACTTGCTTAAAATTGTTTGACTTATGTACTTTATTTTTAATGGGCTTTGTTTTGGGGTTACTTGTGTGAAAGGTCCTACACCCGGACCTAGTGATTCCTTAGGTAAGTGACAATAGATCATGGAGACTATACGACATGTACCGATATGGTTGATATGATGGTCACGGTCTTTAGAACCCTAGTTAACTCATCTTTGGCCATTAGAAGGTAGTGAGATGGCCGACTTTGGATTTAGACCGAAGTTGGTTGATACTCGAGGTTACGCTCATTGAGATCAGACTTTCGGGATGTTTTGGTCGGCCACTCGAGTGTCGCACTAAAATAAAGCCTTTGAGAAAGATCTGTGATATGAGTCCTTTAGAACCCGGTTACTATTCTAGGACGGGTTGAGCCAACTAAACCTCAGTGGAGGAGGGTACTTGCCTATGGACTTCATACAAGCCTTTAAACCTAAGGCTCTTGTATGACTTGTTTGTGTGTACTACTTATTTACTATTAACATGTACATGACATCATAACATCATAACATATCATTTTCACTAACCATTTCAAGGACCAAGGAATTTATCTTTATTCGTCGTTGCAGGCCATGGCTTCCGTTCCTATAAATTTCATCCGTGTCAACTTTGTAAGGGTTCCTTCCCAGCTTAAAGAATTGGTCTCAAAGGTTCCCGATGACTCTCAATTCACCAAAAGACATGGTTTTCTACTCGACTTGGTTACCTCAGGTTTTGAAGAAGACATGATGAGAGTCCTATTCCAGTTCTTCGATCCTAAGCACCACTGTTTCACCTTCCTGGATTACCAATTAGTGCCCACGATGGAGGAGTTCTCTAAGTTACTTGGAATACCTATTCTCGATCAGATGCCTTTTACCGGTCTAGAAGACGTTCCAAAGCCTGAAGTCATTGCAGCTGCTTTACATCTGAAGAGGTCAGACATTGTGTCTAATTGGGAAACAAGGAGTGGATTCAAGGGGTTTCTTGCTAAGTTCCTGATTGAGAAGGCTCAATTGTTCCTAAGCGCTATGAGTTACCATGCTTTTGAGGAGGTATTGGCTTAGTTGATCTATGGGTTGGTGTTGTTCCCTAATCCAGACCAACTCATAGACGTGCACGCTATCAAAATATTTCTGACTCATAACCCGGTACCTACATTGCTCGGGGATATTCTGCACTCGCTTCACACTCGTACTATCAAGGAGCGAGGGACTCTCACGTGTTGCGTACCCTTACTATCCAGGTGGTTTATTTCGCACCTTCCCCGATCAGTGTTGAAGAATGAATAAAGGTTGCAGTGGTCTCGAAGGATAAAGTCACTCTCCCATTCAGATATCTATTGGTGTGCCCGATCTCTTGAAGACTTCACTCTTATTGATCGTTGTGGGGAATTCCCTAATGTACCACTCCTTGGCATTAGGGGAGGCATCATCTGTAATCCTTCGCTAGCCTTGCGCCAGTTTGGTTATGCTCGAAGGGATGGTCCTCATGATATGCTTATTCAGGGTATTGTGTTCGATTATGAAGATGATCCTCAAGGTTACCGTCAAAGGTTTATACGCGCGTGGAATAAGGTGTATAAGATTGAAAGCAGGACCTTGGGACAGAAGAACTCCATTCCTTTGGAGCCTTACCTCATATGGGTGCACACTCATGCTCGAGATCTTATTATGCCATATCCAGCTGTCAGACCAGTGATTGTTGAACCTGAGTTTGAGGGAGATGTTCTTTAAGTCATTCTCCATCCAGATATGCCTACCGATCTTGAAGAGCTGCAGAAGTCCTGGGTTCAGATGAAAGAAGAAAGGGACACCTTTATGACTCAGTTCTATGCTAGTGAGAAGAAGGTGTTGGAGTTGACGAAATTACTTCATGAGGAGCAGAGCATCAATGCTTACATCGGCACAAAGAGGAAGCGCCCGTGGGAGAATTGAGTCTTGAGTCCTAGGTCTTAGGCATTTTTAAATTTGGTTTTTGAAATTTCCTTTCATTGTAGCCCAAGAGGCATAAAAAAATGAATTTTGAGTTTACTAATAAAAGTTTTCCTTTTGTTTGTTTGCAAAGATAAACTCTAAAGTCCTTGAAATCATTGCATATGCATCTACATCTCATAATCATTGCATAGCAGGTTTCTAAGACAGGTCTCTCATCTTCTCGCTGTTTATTTTAGAAGAAATGGCTCTTGAGCAAACTGTCAAAGATCTCCAGGCCCAGAACGCCCAGTTCCAAGAGCTGATCCTGAACTTGTCCAAGGGGCAAGAAGAACTGAAAGCACTTCTGCCAAGAAGAAGAAGAAAGCAAGAAAATCAACTGGCGTCATCAACATGGGGAGGAGATTCAAAGGTCCGGCTAAACAGGTCAAGGAAATTGGGATCCCAGTAGACCAAGATGGTGAACTGGATGACAACTATGAAAGTAACAAACATGAGGAAAATAGTAACCACGACACCGGTGGACACTCTGAAGAGGAAGACGATTATCTGGATGATCAGTATCCCCATGGTGATGAGAAATACAAATTACTTGAAGAATGTCTGATGGCCATGGAGGTTCAGAAAGTACATGGTTTGGATTTTGAGGATTTGGGCTTGGTTTCAGGAGTTGTCATTTACTCCTAGGTTCAAAATTCCCACGTTTGCTCAATATGACGGTGTGTCTTGCCCGAAGCTGCATTTGAGATCTTATGTCCGAAAGATTCAGCCACGTACTACTGACAAAAAGTTGTGAATACATTTTTTCTAAGAGAGTTTGTCTGGAGCTCAATTGGAGTGGTACTATCAACTTGAGAGCACCAATATTTGTACCTGGAATGATTTGGCTGAAGCTTTCTACCGGCAATACCAATATAACTTTGATTTAGTGCCAACTCGAATGCAACTCCAAAGCATGTCCATGGGCCCTAATGAAAGTTTCAAAGAGTACGCCCAGAAATGGAGAGATCTTGCAGGCAGGGTTCAGCCTCCTTTAGCTGACAGAGAGTTGGTTGACATGTTCATGAGCACACTAACCAGTCCTTTCTATAGTCATCTACTTGAAAGCTCGTCATCCGGTTTCACCGAGCTGATATTAACAGAAGAACGTGTTGAAAATGGAATTCGAAGTGGTAAAATACAAGTGGCTAAATCTTCAAACACTACAAAGAAGCCACATAATGGGAAGAAGGAATCTAATGTTGTATATGGCCAGAAAGGTCGCAACCAATCTGTTGGGGCAGTTCTGATCTCTGCACCGGTGCCACAATAACAACAAGGTAGTCAGCATAAGCAGGATACACCTAGGAGACAGTTTACAAAGATCAATATGTCATTGGCTCAGGCGTTGCAGCTTATGCTGAAGGCAGAGTAGGTTACTTTGAAGGATCCTCCTAGGAATCCTAATACTTCCGCTCCTAGCTATAATCCCGATGCAAGGTGTGCATACCATTCTAATAGTCCTAGACATTATACGAACAGTTGTTGGGCGCTGAAGAACAAGATTCAAGACATGATTGACGCTAAGGAGATTGAGTTTGATCCCCCTGAGACTCCTAATGTGATTACCGCTCCTATGCCAAATCATGACAAGATCGTTAGTGCTATTGATGATGGTTCTTATGTTGCTACTTTGGTTGACTTGACTGCTCCTCTATCAATTATTAAGAAGAAGCTGTTGCAAGCCGATTTATTTCCGGGCTGCGTTGAAAACTGTCATTATTGTGCATCTCAATCCAATGGTTGTGTGAAGCTGAAAGAGGGCATTTAGCGTTTGATGGACAACCGTACTATACTGTTTGAGAATATTCCTTCTATGGAGAGCTTATGTGAAAGTTTGTCCCGAGGTCTAAAGTTTGAGGACGTATCTGTGGTTACTAATTCCAAAACTCCTGTGAGGATCACCTCTAAAGTTCCTGTGAAGATTACTGCCAAGCCTAGAGTGGCTCCCCTGATTATCACTACGCCTGGTCCTATTCCATATTCCTCTAGCAAGGCTATCCCTTGGAATTATGGTGCTGATGTTTACATTCATGGTGTCAAGCAAGAGCCTTTGACTGATGAAACTGCTGAAGTTACTAATCCCGATGTCGACAATATCGTCGGGACTAGTAAGGTTACCCGAAGTGGAAGAATTTTCTCCCCAAAAATCTCTCCGAAGACTGTTACTACTCCAGTTCGTATCTCTGCCTCTGAATCAATTACTGAGACTCGAGACAAAGAACCGGTGGTTGAGCCTGCCCAAATGAAGACCCCGGGTGAAACTACTATCGAAGATCCCTCCAAAGAAATGGAGGAAGTGCTGAAAATTATCCACAAGAGTGATTACAATGTTGTTGAACAGTTGGGGCACACCTCCTCCAAGATCTATATGTTATCTCTGTTGTTGTGCTCTGAGGCCCATGCTAAGGCTTTGGTGAAGTTTTTGAAATCTGCGCATGTGCCGCAGGAAATCTCTGTTGACCAGTTTGAAAATTGTGTCGCTAGCCTAACAACTGATAATGCTCTAGGATTTTCTAACGTTAATCTGACTCCCGCCGGAAGGAACCACAATAAGGCCCTGCATGTCTCTATTGAGTGTAGGGGCACTACTCTATCTCATGTACTGGTGGACACGAGTTCCTCATTCAATGTATTGCCGAAGATTGCTCTAGACAAGCTTGACTGTGAAGGGGTTGTGCTGAGACCCAGTGATGTTGTGGTGAGAGCTTTTGAAGGTTCAAAGAGATTAGTGCACGGAGAGGTTGATCTTCCAATCAGAGTGGGTTCTCAAGTCTTTGTTTCTACTTTCTATGTAATGGACATTCGTCCTGCCTATTCCTGTCTGCTTGGGCGCCCTTGGATACATAGGGCAGGCGCTGTGACTTGTACCTTACATCAGAAGCTGAAGTATCCCGTGAAAGGAAGGATTGTCACTGTCTATGGTGAAGAAGAGTACATGGTTAGTCATTTGAATACTTTCAAGTATGTTGAGATGGATGGAAAATTCCTCGAGACTCCTTGTCAAACATTTGAATTGGTTTCTCAGACTATTCCTATTGCTAAACCAGTTCCTACTGTCCCCAAAGTCACTAGAGTATCTCCTGCAATGGCTTCCCTAAAGGATGCTAGAGCTATGGTCGAAGAAGGTGGTGGCACCATTTGGGGTCAGCTTCC
Organism: Lathyrus tuberosus; assembly: GCA_022829125.1. NCBI lineage: Eukaryota > Viridiplantae > Streptophyta > Magnoliopsida > Fabales > Fabaceae > Lathyrus > Lathyrus tuberosus. The sequence continues at coordinate 2,931,400 of JALAZF010000538.1, forward strand.
TGACATCCCTTACAAGTCTGACAAATTTGGTTTGGGCTTCACTTCAGAGGCTCAGAGAGCTATACATCATGCTCGTGCTATTCGTATCACCAACAAAGGAGTTCATAAAGATCAGGTCAACACTGTGGAAGATGCTGATAGTGACTGTGATCTAGACAGTTGGATCTTTCCTACCATTGGCAGTAGACTCAATAATTGGAAGACTGAAGATATTATTCCTATCTCCTTTAGTCAGGAGTAAATGCGATTTTCTATTTTTTATTATTTTCGAAGTTTGGTTTTGTAATTTGAACAATAAAACTTTTAAGCCTTATGCCTTGCCCGGGGCACAATGGCCCATTTGTTAGGGTTGTCATTTCATCACATATTTTCATTCAATAAATCAATGGACATTTTGCATTCAAATTTTGCGCTCTTTGTCTTTTCTTTTACTTTATATTCATCAAAATAGCTATGTGTTCTTACACACACCCACGCGATAAATTGTAGATCCACATCCACTCTGGATCCCATTGATAACGGTTCTGCTATTGTCAATTATGACTTCGAAAATCCGATCTACCAAGCCGAGGACGAAGGTGAGGAAGGTTGTGAAGTGCCTAGAGAGCTTGCTATACTATTAGAGCAAGAAGAAAAGATCATACAACCGCACGAAGAGCCAGTCGAGGTCGTAAATCTAGGTATTGAGGAGGATAAGAAAGAAATCAAGATAGGTGCTGGATTAGAAGACCGTGTCAAGAAAAGATTGATTCAGATGCTACGTAATTATGCTGAGATTTTTGGTTGGTCTTATGAAGATATGCCAGGACTTGATGTCGATATCATGGTTCACCGTTTACCAATGAAGGAAGGTTGTCCTCCGATAAATCAGAAGGTTCGTCGTATGCGCCCTGAGATGTCTGAAAAGATCAAAGCCGAGGTTATGAAGCAGTTCAATGCAGGTTTCCTAGTTGTCACATCATATCCTCAGTGGGTTGCAAATGTGGTACCAGTGCCTAAGAAGGATGGTAAAGTTCGTATGTGTGTGGACTACAGGGATCTGAACAGGGCAAGCCCCAAAGATGACTTCCCTCTCCCACATATTGACCTTCTGGTAGACAACACTGCTCAGCACAAGATATTCTCATTCATGGATGGTTTCTCAGGTTATAATCAAATCAAGATGGCACCTAAAGACATGGAGAAGACTATATTCGTTACACAGCGGGGCACCTTTTGTTACAAGGTAATGCCATTTGGTTTGAAGAACGCAGGGGAAACCCCTTTCTCTCTAGCCTATGGTATGGAGGCAGTTTTACCTGTTGAAATTCAGATTCCTTCCCTAAGGATTATGAAAGACGCAAGTTTAGATGAAGATGAATGGATTCAGACTCGACTTGACCAAATAAATTTGATTGATGAAATGAGGCTCGCGGCTGTTTGTCATGGCCAAATGTATCAGAAGCATATGATCAAGGCCTTTAACAAGAAAGTCAAGCACCAAGTGTACCAGGCCGGTGATTTGGTAATAAAGTGTATCATACTACCATAGGGTGATCCCAGGGGCAAATGGACTCCCACATATAAAGGTCCATTTGTAATCAAGAAAATATTTTCTGGCGGTGCTAAGATGCTTACTACTATGGACGGTGAAGATTTTCCGCACCCTGTGAACGCGGACATAGTCAAAAGATACTACGCATAAAAAGAGACCCGCTAGGTTGACTGGCCTAGGCAAAAATAAGGGCATCCCGGCGAACCAAAAGGGTTCAGGCAAAAATTAGGGATATATATACAAAAGAACTGTACACCCGGTAAGTCGAAAACCTGAAAAGGCGACTTAGGCAAAAAAGGGTATCCCGGTGGACTGAAAACCTGAAAAGGCGGTCCAGGCAAAAGTTAGGGATTAAAGCGTACGACTATGTCCCGTTAGATCACTTATCTGCTTCCGGCCTAGTTTTATCAAGTTCGAATGGCGCAGATCAATCCAGTCATCTTCCTTCCGACAGCAAGGGATGAGATGCTTGAAGATATAGTGGCAATAGCAGAGTTGAAACTCAATGGGATCATTTCCACATAACTGTTTTTCTTTGTTTATCACTTTGCACTTTTTTAATTTTTACGACAATTTCCTCTTACTAGGATTTCTGTCTCCTTGTACAAAAATGCCTGTTTATAGGCCAATTTCAAAATTAATACAAGTCTATTTTCAAATTCAAAATTGTTTTTACTTCCTTTGTTTTGTTTGCGTAAACGTCCAATGGGTACTTTGAATGAGTATATGCACTTGAATATGATTGAAGTTTACCAAAAAAATATACGTGAAAACAGGAATAGCATTTACTAAGGACTCTAGGAGTTGGGATAATGTTCAAGATGTCCACGAACCCCCATAGAGCCAGTTGCATGGAAATATCCCCACAGAGCAGTCTCCATGGAACTATCTCTATAGAGCTATCTTCACAAGCTCATCCCCAACAGAGATATATTCCCCGACAGAATTAGTATGCCCTCAGACAAAAATTGGGGCATCTTCCAACGGTCCACTTCCATATATTTGAATGACAGCTTGGCATAATCGTCTCCCCCAATGGGTCCCCTAGCAGATAAAGAAGTTGATCACTTCCCCAGCATACAACAGAAATTTCCTCAACGCAACCTATGAAATTCTAATCCCCATCGGAGATTATTCCCTCTATGTAGTATATAGAATTCTCTCCCCCAGCAGAATTTATTCAAGGATGCTATCCCCAGTAGAGTCATTCCAAATAGGATCTGAAGATTTATTTTCCCCAATCAGACGTTACTATTCAAAGCCACCGCTATTTTCAACGACATCTTATGCCTATACATCATTTACAATACATCATAGCATATGCATACAAAACGCATATAACATTATCATTTATTTTAAGAGCATCATTACGCAATGCATTACATATATCATGACATTGCATAAAACTAACTTGGTTTTTTTCAGGTTAGTTCTCAAACGGACAAATATTGTCAACATTTATCATTCTTCAGATACAATCAATCGAAGATTCATTCTGACACTCCTTTGGATACAGTCAGGAGTAAACTCATTCCAGTACATCTTTTAGATACAGTCGGTCGAAGACTCACTCTAATACTAATTTTTCAGATACAGTCAGGCAAAGACTCATTCTGATCTCGTTATAGATACAGTCAAGACATAAACTCATTCTAGAACATCATACAGATACAATCAAGGCATAAGAGTCATTTTGGCATTCCCCTGCACGTCTGCTAGATACCGTTGGACACAAACTCATTCTAGTATATTTCTCAGATACAGTCAAACCTAGACTCATTCTGATACTCCTATCAGCAGTTACTTTGGAGGGCGTCTATAAGACCATCTCCATCCTGTCATCTTTCCGAGTGGCATCTTTAAGCCCATTCAAGCAATACAATCAACCAACAAGCGTTACTTCGTGCACCCGTGAGTGCAAATTTTTGGGCACTTAAGTGTTCAATCCTCTTCTACCTTCAGATCACGAATGACAGACATGCCAATCTAACTCCTCAGGTTTAAGAAGATTGAACAGGGGCAACTGTTGTACCCCAAAATTTGTCCGCCCTATATCTAACATTTAAATTATTTTTAACTTTGATTTTATAAGTTTTTGGTTCAATTTCACTAATATTTTAACAGTAATTTTTATTCAAAAATAGGTAACAGTTTACTTTAAATTGTTTAAATAACAAATAGTTGTTTGACCTTCATATGCTTTCAAGTGCATTTTAATTTCGAATAAACAAGATAGCACAATTGGTAAAGAGTAAGAGCTTGCAAGCATAAGGTCACGGGTTCGAATCCCATTATCTGACTTCTTTGTTATTTTTTTGTTACTAACTTTATTTCCATTTTAAAATCACAAAATTGTATTTTTTTATTATTTATTTTTAATTTTCGTTTTTATTTTAAGGCTTTTTTAAAAATATTTATTTATCTGATTTTATGCACTTTTTACCAAAAAGGGATAAAAAAATCATAATAAATACAAAAAATATTTCCTTTCTTTAGTACTTGTTTCCTATTGGTCAATCTGTGTCAGTTTGTGTCATACTCAGCTTCTGATTGGTCAGCTTGCTAACCAAGGAAGATCTTTATTTTATTCCCCTTTTTGCCCTTTAACCTGATTTTCCCATGCTCTAAATAGCCCTCTATTTTCACAGTTTTGAGAGGAACCAAATCCACAGTCTCACAATTTCACTCACACATACAACAACACTTTTCTCTTTCAATTGTTCATCAAAACTCATATATCCTTCATCAATATTCATCACAACTCTCCAACAAAAAAGTAAAAAATCACAAAACCTCTCAAGATCAACTTTATCCTTTCGATCCGCCGCTCACCAGACTACCTCCGGTCGCCGCTCCTCCGGTGCCCGTACAATCCGTACAACCGTACAGTCTATATAGTCCGTACAACCGTACAGTCCGTACGAGATCCGCCGCTCCTTCGTCGTCCGTACACAACCGTACGAGATCCGCCTCCTCCCTCTGTTTTTTAACTAATAAGGGTTCGTATCAAGTTTTTCTGACATTTTTTTTTCACTTATTTATTTATTTGCTATTTAAATTCCTAGAAAAGTTGTATAGGTCGCACAGTTTTTTTTTTGTAATAGCCGTAGTTTTATTTCCCGCAAGGTTTGTTATACTTATGTATCTCTCCCAAAGCCTTGTAAAAGCATAGGGATTTTACTTTCAGCACTTTACTTTCCACTTTTTTATTTTACAACTGTGTAGTAATTAGGGTTTGTATGGTAAAACTAAAAAAACAATCTAGAAAACCCTAATTCAAGATAAATAATTAAAACTAATCCACTCAATCACACTTGCACCTCTAGGGTAGCCTCTCTCAGTTGCCTTACGAACATTGGTCATGTCCCTCAAAAGTAAAGGTACTTTAGCAAAAGACGCTTACGAATAATATCATCATAGTCCCTTCGATTAAAGATCATAGTCCCTTGATGACCCTTCGAGTTGCCTACGAAAAAAATGATCTTGTCCCTCGATGAGCCTACGGAAAAATGATGGTAGTCCCTTCGAATCGCTAAGGTATCCTTACATGTTGCCTTCTATGACCATTCGATGACCCTTCTCCATCCCTTCACATCCAATAGATAGGACTACCTCCCCACTAATGGTATGGATAGTACTATCTCTCAAGGAAAATGATAAATACAAGAAAGACATTATAAGTTAAGGGTAAGTAACTTTTAAATGCTTGCTCACAACTAGAAAAAAAAAAAATACTTTTCACACCTCACACTTTCAAAAATATTTTCAAAAACAAACCCTTTGTATACATTCTTACACGAATTATTACAAAGTCTACTTTTACAAAATATTTTCTGAACACACACCACATTTCAAAAAAAGCAAGTTAAAGTGAGCAAGTAATTAAGAGCCCGTAGATAACTACGGATGAAAAGGGGTGCTAACACCTTCCCTTTTCATAACTTACCCCCTGAACTCAAAATCTTTTCAAAAAGGTCTTTCCTGTTCTTTTCACCTTTCCTAAATAAATTGGATAAAAGAAAAGTCGGTGGCGACTCTTGCTAACCACAACATGTTTTGCGAAAACAAAATTAAAAAGTCAGTTCTCCACCATATCACAACGTCCACCTTCCAAGTTACTTCTTTCGTTTTTGGGAAAAAGATTGTCATTTATGAGAAAGTGATAGCAAAACTCACTAGTCATGATGAGAGTGGAATAAGGTGCGAACAGATGGGGGAAACAAGATCTGATCTGATTGATATCTCTAAAGTGATTTCCATGTCTAGAAGTCATGCTAACAAGATCAATAATCTTCACCCTATTATGAGAATTTGGACCATAATTCTTCTTGGACGTGTCCATCATAGAAAGACAGCAAATTCTTCTGACTACATCAACATTGATTAGCAATATATTCTTTATTATATTGATACTGAAAAGAAAGTGAACCTCCCTGCACTTCTTTTTCAGCATTTAAGGGATATTGTGAAGGAAACTAGGAATGGAAGTAAGAAAATAAGAAACTGGATTCCTCTTGGTAGGCTTATTTTAGACATTCTGATGGAGAGCAAGTTGATAGACTCTCTAACAGATGCTAAGAAGACGAACAGGCTGGAATCTCTAGTTGGAAAGGTGTTTAATGCCAAAATTTTGAAGCACATGAGCATTATAATTGAACTGACTAGACCACCTATTAATGTCTCCAAGGGAGACATCTGGAGAAAAAGGATCCCTCTGGAAGACTTTCCTATCTTTTCAAATCTAGAACCTCTGGATATTATAGTAAGCTACCATAATAGTCATCAAGCTGCTGCTGCTATCACAGCTTCTAAACCCACTGAGAAGAAGAAGTGGAAGCTTTCCAAGAAACATTGTGAGAGAATGGCTAAGAGGAATAAGGAAGCTAGCAAGTCTTTGGACCCTTATACTGAAGAACCCATAACTAGTGTTGCTTCTGTTTCTGTTGGAACTGCCTTGGGTAAGTCACTTCCTTCTAAAACTCCTTCTCCTTCTATTTTTACTGTTCATTCATCCCCTCTACTACCAATCTTCCACCCATCCACATTTATGAACCAGTTCACTTCCCACCTTCACATATTTTTGAACAAGTTCACTTTGAAACATTTTTTGCTTCCCAAACAACTAATCCAAATAATAATTTTCCATATCTCAGTTTAACTTCTGAACAACAATTTCTACCAACCACACAATCACCCTCTGAAATTATTTCATATATCGTCACATCATCTCCTCAACCTCAACTTTCACCATCATGCCTATCCTTAATCAATCTACAACAAAGATCCACTCATATTGATGCTCATATTATTGAATTAGATGTTTCTGATTCTAACTCTAAGTCATATGTAGAGATTGTTACCATACCAGATAGAACTCCCCTTCAATATTCTGACTAAATTACCCACAATACAGACATCCTCCCAACACCCTTGGTGTTACTTTGTCTATCTTGATTTTTTTTATTGATGACAAAGGGGGAAAAAGTGATATGACTTTGATATATCTATTTCCATTCTGAAACCCAAACATTTGCCTATTATTAATTTTATTTCTAGCTTTGGTTAACCTCTGAGAACTTTGAATAAGTTCAACGTGTTAACCAAGTATTTTTAGGAATTAAGAATTTTATTTGATGAACCAGGCTAGTAAGATGAATCAGGTTGAACCAGGCTATTTGCTAAGAATTCTTCAAAAGACATTAACCAAGTTATGTGTTGAGAACTAGGCTATGTGTTAAGAATTCTTCAAAAGAGTTTAAATCGAGATGATATACTAGTTCTGATGATAACCATGAATATAACCAGGCATATATAAGTTCTGACAGATCATGCACTAATACGAGGCTCATAACCAGAACTTCTGATACTCAAGGCAAGGACGTTCTGAAATACTTCAACAATCAGGCCTCTACTTCATATAAGAATTTTCCTCAATCAGCCTCAATCTTGGGCTTGGTACAAGACAGATAAAACCCTCCTCAGTGGACTCAGTTTCTTTTAGCTTCAACCTTGGGCTTTAATCAAGGCACACAAAAATCAACACCCCCTCAGATGAGACCATGAGTCCACTCTGCAGGAGGATATTTTCTCTATACATCACATACCAAAACAAACAATCAAAAACCTTTTCCAGATAATTATTGTAAGTGACACACTTGTTGATTCAAAATCCATGTTGGAGTCCCTCCTTTATCCTGGCTAAAACTTATCTTTCATCTAACAGCTGTAAGTGGCAAGCCTCTGGATTCCATACATCCAAGCCAATGTTTCTCTCTTAGCATGAAAGATTCATAAGGAAAAAGTGGCGTTACTCTACACTGAGTTAAAGCTTTCTTCCTTCATGACATCACCCTTATAAAGGAAATTATGGCATTGCTGAATTTCTCATATCCCAGTTAAAGTAATTTTCCTTATAACAAATTTCTTAATAATTGTGATGAATAGGTGAGATATTCTCCCTTTAGAGATGACAAATTCTCTCTCAGTCACCCTTTTAGCTTCAATCTTGGGTTTTGAACAAGACACCATATCTTTCCTCCCATAAAATAGGAGGGACTAAGATTGCTCTGATTTCCCAAATATCTTTACGGGAATACGTAGGCATAAGATTGCGAAATCTTAGCGAGCACAAAAATAAAAAACTTTAGGTCCAGTACCTTCCCCAAAACAACGGAAAACCCAAAAACAAAAAAAAAATCTCTCAACACTCCCAAAGGAGAAACTTTCCCAAGCCAACTCAGATAAACACAAGAGAGCATTTCAACAGAGAAACACAGGCAATAAAAGGTTCCTATGGATTACCATAGTTACACTGGGTGTTAATAGCTTCCCTTTGTATAACCAGACCCCGATCCCCAATCTCTTAGCATTTGTTAAAGAAAACATTTGCGTGCAAGGATAGTTTTAGATATCTTCCCTTTCCTTTCCAGGTTCATAGGATAAATAAGAAATCAGAAAGTAGCACCCAATTCCAACATTGCGGAAAGGTGGTCGCGTCACCGACAAAAATTGCACGCTACAGTTCCTTGCAAGGAAGTAGCAAGAATTGGTGAATTGAAGCGACATTGTTGGTGACTTGATCAATCTTTGATCAAGGGTTTTGTAGGTGGTAGAATAAACAACAAACCATAGGGTTTGTAGGGTTAGAGTTCGTCATTTCTTGTATATACAATTTTTGCAAAGTAAGGTTAATTACAAGTATCTCAATTCGATTTCGAATTAAGGGCAAACGTACCCATAGCGAGGCCGATTAGGGAACAACTTAAACAAATCCTCGTCTCTCTCTCTCTCTCTCTCTATACATATATATATATATATATATATATGTATATATGTATGTATATATATGTATATATATGTGTGTGTGTGTGTGTGTGTGTGTGTGTGTGGGTATATCTTTTAATTTTGTTTTAAGCAAATTATTGAATTCATTGGTTGTTTGATCATTTCGATTGGGAATTATTTTTTATCACATTTTTTTATTAGGTTTTGTTGATAGAATCAAAATCTGGTTGATTGTGATTTGTTTTAAGATCAACAAAACCAAGTAAATTTCCAAACGATATTGATTTCACACAAGGTGTTTAATAAATTGCCATTTTGTGTTTTTGATAATTGGAAATAAGCTCTACATATAGATTAGCATTTTATTATGTTGTCATTAATCATTGTTGAATTGTGTTCATTATCATTCAATTGTGTACTTTTACGTATATCCGAGCTTTTCGATAGTAAGTTCGGTTAGAAGATTCGATTCAGGTTGTTTTTGAAGACCATAAAACTTTTGAAAACTATTTTTGCCAAAAGTTTGATTTTTAATTTCTGATCTATTCAGCCCCTCTAGATCGAAGCATATCTTCTACCATATACAACAACTCTCTAAGAAAGATTAGAGAAAAACTCGCAAATGTTTCCCAATGTTACATATCAGAGTACATAAACTAAAACGTAGAAAGAAAAAGAACAAGAAACAACCTCTCGCCATCCTTCCACTATAAGCAGCTACTCAGTGACATGCTTATATGTACTCCAAAGACGAGCACAAACCACAATAACAACAAAGGAGTGAGAAATCACAAACAATAATAACAGGCATATACTGCAAGGCAGGATAATAACACGACAGCCTATACACAATGTCATTCACAGTATATTACATCATAATCTCACACCTAGACTCATCAATCAATCACAACTCAATAATTATGCAAATAAATCATTATGCAATGCAACTTGACTATGAAACTCTATGCATTTGCATGTGGTACCCACTCAATATTATGTTCTCTCTGGAAACGGGTCCCAATCTCTACGAACCCATGAGCCCACTCTCTGAACTTGGGACAAGTCACTAGTCCCCTCTTTGAACTAACAGACATGCCTCTTGATACAACTCTTATGATACATGATCATATCATCAAATCAATGCGATAAGACCCCTCACTACTACAAAAACACATACAACAATGGTTAAAAAAGATATATTATCACGCAGGACTGGTCGTTGTTATGTAGTGTGTGGTTGTATATGTGTTACTTACAATCACAGTCGTATGACCGTTGTAGAAAACTGAAAGTGCGCTACCTATAATCACAATTGTTTTAAATACCCGTTGTAAAAGGTCTGTCAGCATTTTTTTATTTTTGCCGCATGTTTTGCCTGACTATATTTATAACTTTCATCACAATATACAATATTAAATCTTTTAACACAACAACATTAAGAACAACAAGATTAACAATAATAATAAGAACAATAACAAGAAGAACAAGAACAATAATAACAATAACAACAAGAACACTAAGAACAACAAAAACAACAACAAGAAAACAAGAACAATAACGACAACAATAACAACAACAACAACAAAAATAAGAATAACAGCAAGAACAACAAGAGCAACAACAAGAACAATAACAACAACAACAACAACAACAACAACAACAACAACAATAACAAGAACTACAAGAACAACAAGAACAACAAGAACAACAAGAACAACAAGAACAATAACAACAACAAGAACAAAAATAAGAATAAAAACAAGAACAACAAGAGGAACAACAGGAACAAAAATAAGAATAACAACAAGAGCAACAACAAGAACAACAAGAACAACAAGAACAATAACAAGAATAACAAGAACAATAACAACAACAAGAACAAAAATAAGACTAACAACAAGAGCAGCAACAAGAACAACAAGAACAACAACCCGAACAATAATTAAAAAAATAGAATCGTTAAACAATAACATTTTACCTATAGAATCGTTAAACATGAACAAACTGTGACACGTTAATGGAAGAAATGTTTCTGAGTTTCGTTTTTAGAAGAAATGATGTTTTCAAGTTTGGTTTAGTGGATGAGTAATGTTTCGTAAATGGAAAAAGTTTGGAGGAAGAAGATGAATTTTTGTTTAAGTACGTCTAGGGCAAACATGAATGAACTAAGAGTGTTTTATAGATCTTAAAAAAAGAGAAGGCGCTACCTATAACCACAGTTGATTTAAATACCCGTGGTGAAAGGTCTGTCACCTATAAGCACGTTTGATTTAAATACCCGTGGTGAAAGGTCTGTCAACATTTTTAAAAAATAAGTAAATAACCAAAAATCGTGGTGCTGGGATTTGAACCCATGACCATACACCACTTTTCACCATAGATATTAAATAAAACGTGGTTATAGGTGGTTAAATAAAATATAAAAAAATGCACATGCCTAAATATCACATATTACAACGGTTGATTGAATATTCGTAGTAACGTGGGTGTTATTATATGTGTTTTCCGTAGTAGTGCCTCTTTGATCCTAACATAAATGCATTGACAACTCTAGTAATCCCCTCTTTAGACTACATCTCAATCAAAATCACAAAATGCACAACATCATATAATTCATTATAACTCAAGTATTCAATCAATCTCTTCAATTAGATTATTATTTATACATGTAACAACATAATAGTCATATCTATCACCTCAAACATAATGACATCATCACACTTTCAATTCACATGACAACATATTTATAAAAACATCATCGTCAATTCGTTCATGAGGTAGCTCTGAATGTTAGCCTCCTAACGCTTCGAACGACATCTCATTTGGACTTAGGGGACGAAAGTTATGGCCAAAATTGTCGGACACTGCAACAAAGGACAACAAACATTTTGCCAATTTGGAGTCGATACATAAAATTTATAAGTATACTCATAGCACTTATGTAGTGACTCCCAACATGTATGTAGTGCTACATACTGTGAAGTTATTGAAAAATTCTAATTTCATTGGTTTGGAGTCGACTTCAAGCGTGTATGAGTCAACTCCAACTGCTGTTTTTACCTAAATCACTTTTTAACATATTTTGAAAGTCTTTTACGGTTATAAAACCATCCAAATACTTCTTAACATAAAAACCAATTATTTCAAACATCTATTTTCTCATATTAAAACCTCACTCTCATTAAGCCCTAATTCTACCAATTAACATACCAATTCAATCTCCTATTCATCAAATCATCATCAAATTACATCCCTAAAACCTTCATCATTGCAAAAGTGGTGGAAAACACACATATATACACAGTACAGAATTTCAAACATCAATTCACACGAAATTCACATCAACATAGTCAGGAAAATATCACTCCTCAAGAGCACACACATAATTATCATAATCATCATCCCTATTGGAGGTTAAGGACTCTTATACCCTACCCCTCATGCATAAGCACTTATTGAAGGTTATTATCCCTTTACATTAGATTTTTCCAGCAAAAATTTTCAAAGCTCTTTCAACGGATGCTCTTTCAATACCCTAGCCCTTGCCTTTTCCTCTTTCTGCCAAATTCCGTTTTCACGTAGAGAACTCTCCCTACTATTACTAACCTTTTTATTAGTAACCTAATCCCTCAATTAGAGACTTCTAGCATTACCTTCGCTTATCCCCCTATTCACCAAAATGCCATTATCATCTCTAATTTTATTTTAATAGCAGTACTACTAATGCTTCTTATTTTCTATTATTCTATTTTCTCATTTTAATTAAATAATTCCATTAAAATAGTATTATTTAATTATTAAAAATAGGCATACACAATTCTAGCCCACCTCTACCAATCTCTAAGCACTCTCCACGCCCCACCTCAAGGTCACACACCCCTGACACCCATATTAATTCAATTGTCACACATAATAATTAAATTAAATTTTAATAATGCAAATAATTCCGTTTTCACGTAGAAAACTCTCCCAACTATTACTAACCTTTTTATTAGTAACCTAATCCCTCAATTAGAGACTTCTAGCATTACCCTCACTTATCCCCTTATTCAAATAAGGTAGTTAGTATGACTAAATGGCCAGGTCTTAGTAATGTGAAAGGATTTCATGTTTTATTCAGTTTAATGGGTATTACCAGAAGTCCATCTGTCATTAGGGAAAGATTGTGAGGCCACTTAAAAGAAGGATGCCTTTGCTTGGGATCCCGAGGCACAAAGAGCTTTTGAGACTTTGAAATAGAAGCTTACAACAATACCAATGTTAACTTTTCCCAATTTCGATAAAGAATCTATAGTTAAATGAGATGTATCAGGGTGTGGGATTGAAGCCATCTTGATGCAAGACCAGAGGCCAGTGGCATACTTTAGTAAATCTTTGGGGGTATGGAATCTGACCAAATCTGATTACAAGAAAGAGTTTATGGTTATGGTAATGCCAATTCAACATTGACGTTCCTATCTTTTAGGGAAAAAATTCGTGGTAGCAAAAGATCAAGAAAGCTTGAAGCAAATGTTAGAACGAAAAGTTGTAACAACTAAGCAACAAAATTGAGCTGCCATATTGTTCGGGTATAATTTTGAGATTCTCTATAAGTCCGGTAAGGAGAATATATGGGTGATTCACTTTCGCACGCGTATTAAAAACGAGTTTAAGATAGAACGCAGTAAAAGGGAAGTGAGTATCTCAAGGACTCTTGGATTATGATTAACCTACTAAAATTGATTTGAGGGGGAAGGGTTGTTTAGGTTTAAGTTTCGATCAATAAAATAGTGAAAATAAGTGAATACAATTACGATTAAAAAGCTAATCTACTGATTCGGTTCCTACCTATCATCGATTATTATAACTTCACTTCCCTAAGAGGATTCTATCCCTGTTTGATCACAATATCAATTAACAAGCTAGAATGAAATTATAAAAATTATATTTCCTATTTGCCAAATTAAGCACTCGGTTAAGAATAAAGCAAATTAATGGATTAAGCAAATGGTAACATGCAATAACAATTAGTGAAACATAAATCAATCGAACCAAACAAACTACCATGTGATAATCAGATTAAGCAAATAATAAACACATAGAAGAATTGAAGAGAATAGAATTTAAATTGCAAAGATATATTAATCTTAAATATCAGAACCTAGATACAGCAGATCAACAAAGAGAATTAGTTCTCCATAATTTTCGTACAAAGCTTCAGAAATATTTTGTGAACAGTGAATGAGAGAGACCGTGGACAATAGCATCGGCTACTAGGTATAGGAAAAGCATACATTCGGGTTCGGGTCGAAAAAATAAAAAAAACCGACCCAAAACTAAATATTTCTTAAGTTTGTAGCTTCTACAAATTATTTGATACTTCTGAACTCTAAATCAGCTCATTGCTTCAACTCAAAACTTGTAGCTATTTCTCTTAGCTTTCCAACGCCTATTAGAACGCGTCAATCCGATTCTCCTAGCTCAAGTTATGGTCTGCACAGTGAACAAGTATCAAATAACTGCTAATGTTGAAAATAAAATACGAATTTAAAATAAAAGCAAAAATAAACTTAAATCTAAAAACACAATAAAATAGTAAAATTAATAAAACAAACTAGAGAAATGCCTAAGTACAATCATAGAAGAAAGTGCATCAAAATGCAGTGATCAAATTCCCCCACACTTGAATTTTTGCACTCCGAGCAAAATTATAAATTCAAAATAGAAATACTTCAACAAAAAAAAACAAAGTATGCATTTCCAAAAGTTTTCAAGATGACAAAAGTGAGTAAAATCCTAAGTCTAAGCTTTATGAAAAATGGTATTAGTGAGAAACATTTTGTGACAGTCAAAGCATATAAGAGGACGGTTTACCAAAGAGGACGGTTTACCAAAGAGTACGTCATAAGTAGCAAGATCCTCACAAGATAAAATTCACTCAACTCTCAAGTGTTTAGGTTAATTGTTTACACTCAAAGCAAAACATGAAAGTTAGTACTACCATAAGCTTGAAAAAAACTCTAACATCCACAATTGAAATACATGCACATAAAGATCAAAAGGATTTTTATTCAGGTTGTAACGTGGACAAGGTAAGGGTAAGATAAATCCGAAGGGGTTCTAGGCTAAAACTCAAAGGGTCAAAAGAAAATTGAAGGAAATTGAGGGAGTTGAACTACAAATACTTCATTCACTTCCAAACAACTTTTCTGCTATTTTTCTTCTTGTTTCTCTTTTTATTGTTTTTTTCTTTTTTAGAAGGAAAATGTATTGATATCCTTCTTTTCTTTTTCCTTTTTTTTGTATTTTTTTCTTTTTCTGTAATTTTTTTCTTTTTCTACCAACCTTTGAAACATCACAACTATATTGTTCAACCCCACCCAACTCCATACAAGACTCTTTCAACCCTTTGAATAGGGTGATAACATTGTTTTTCGCTTTTCGGCTTGTAGTGAGTTTAAATAAAAAAATAGGATAAACAGGTTCAAAGGGGTTTCCAAACAAGGGATAATATTAATATTTGCAAGGTTGGCTTTTTGGTTAACTGGGTAAAATTAAAACAAAATAACATGTCTTTATCATATCAGTGTGCACAAGTAAACAAAAAGCTTCAATAAAGTCAATTCAAGTTCTAGAGACTAACAGACATGAGCGAAACACACAAGAAAGAAAAAGATGGATTTTTTAATGTTATCCATTAAAAGGCCTAAAATATCACTAGGTTAATGATCTACCACATATGATGCATAATCTAGAGTTTAATCCTACTTAATATGCCAAGAATGTACCCAAAAAAATTCAACCACATCACACCACAATTCTTTAATCAATAAAACAGAGAATTTACTCACAAACAGTTGCAACTCAAAAACTAAAGAATAGCATGCAATTTTCATTTTTATTTATTTAAGAAAACGCACAAAAACGAAGAAAACTGAAAGAAAACGAAACAAAGAAATGGTTCCCTCCCCCACACTTAAAACATACATTGTCCTCAATGAAAGAAAATAAGAGTGAGAGAAAGGAAAAAGTGCTCCCTAGTCAAGTTGCATAGTAAGTAGGCATTTCCAAGGAAAGCTCTTCTATGGTTGCATCTTTAGGCACCGAGCTTTCATGGAATAGCTTCAGGCGCTGCCCATTAACCTTGAAAACTTTGTCAGTACCTGCACTTTTAATCTCTACTGAACCATGAGGGAAAACATTAGTAACAACAAAAAGGCCAATTCACTTCGATCGAAGTTTCCCAACCATAATTTTAAGGCCAGAGTTAAACAATAAAACTTTTTGGCCTAGGGAAAATTCCTTCCTATTATGGAAGTACTTAGTTTTCTCCTTATAAATCCTAGAGCTTTCATAAGCTTCTAGCCTAATCTCTTTAAGTTGTTGTAATTGGAGTTTTCTTTCTATACCTGCTTGTTGCATCTCCAAATTATAACTTTTTACCTCCCAATAAACATGATGTTCTATCTTTACAGGGAGGTGACATGTCTTACCAAATACAAGTCTATAGGGAGACATCCCTATTGGTGTCTTGAAAGTTGTTCTTTAAGCCCAAAGTGCGTCTTCTAGATGGCGGCTCTAGCCCTTCCTATTTGTCTGCACAATTTTTTCCAAGATCTGCTTAATTTCCCTGTTTGAGATCTCAGCTTGCCCATTAGTTTGTGGGTGATTTGCAGTAGAGACCTTGTGCACAACTTCATACTTTCTGAGCAAAGCTTCCATGGTGCGGTTACAGAAATGAGTGCCTTGGTCACTTAGATAGCTCGGGGTATTCCAAACCTGCAAAAAATATTGGACCTGACAAAATCTACAATAACTGTAGAATTATTAGTCCTAGTGGGGATAACTTCGACCCACTTTGAAACATAATCAACAACAAGTAAAATATAGAGAAAACCAAAAGATACAAGAAAATGACCCATGAAGTCAATTCCCCATACATCAAACACCTCACAGAAAAGCATAGGTTGCTAAGGCACTTCACTCTTGCGGTATATCTCATATGCATCTTTAAAGATGGTAGGCCAATATAGGCCCGAGTCTAGGACTTTTCTTGCTATCCTTTGAGGCCCGAAGTGTCCCCCCTACTTGAGAGGCATGAGAAAAGTGCAAAATAAATTCAATCTCATAGTCAGGGACACACCTCCTAATAACCTGATCACTACAAAATTTCCATAGATATGGATCATCCCATAAATAATATTTTGCATCACTCTTGAGTTTGTGAATTTGTGTCCTAGATGCACCTGCAGGAAAAACACCAGCAACAAGATAATTAACAATATAAGAAAACCAAGGATTTACCCCATGCAACTGTAAAAGCTGCTCATCAGAAAAGTCATCCAGAATGGGAGAAATATCTTCATCCCACTCTATTATACTTGTAGCGCGGTTTTTGTGGTTTCGAATAACTATCGCTTTGGTACTACAGTTCGATTCATTTTTTATCCTATTGAAGCTGATGAAGGAAGGGAAATAGATGTCTCCAACTAACCCTGCTTGCAAACTGAGGTTAAACAGTCAAAAGTGTTGGTTTACAGATGCGGCTTTAGCTCGTGGGCCTCTCTCTACTTATTTTGTTCAGAACGAAATACCGGGATTGTTCATGGGAAATTTGTTGGGATACTGCGCCAGATTGGATGGAGGTAGGGGACTTTGGGGTTTTTTTATTAGTGTGCTCGCTAAGATTCTTTTTCAATCTTATCCCTATGTATCCCCGGGATAGGGAAATCAGAGCGATCGTAGTTCCTCCTATTCTATGGGAGGAAAAAGGTTGTTTTGGTGTCATGTTCAAATCCCAAGATGTGAAGCTAAAGTTGGTTTGTATCTTGTTCAAAGCCTAAGATGTGAAGCTGAAGGGTCTATTTGTATCTTGTTCGAAGCCCAAGATGTGAAGCTGAAGGGTTTTGACTTTAGAGAGAATTTGTCATTTCTAAAGGGGTCTGTTTGTCACAATTGTTGGGTGACTGATTATAAAGGAGAATTACTTTAACTGGGATATGTGAATCCAGCAATGCCATAATTTCCTTTATAGTGGATTTTCAACCTGAAGGAGAAGACTTTAACTCAGTTTAGAGCAATGCCATCTTTCCTTAGGAATTTCTCATGATAAAAGAGGGACAGTGGCGTGGATGTAAATAATCCAGAGGCTTGCAGCTTACAGCAGTTAGACGAGGGAAAAGGAGTTGTTGATGTTTGTATGCTATGACCAAAGCATGATTTGATGCTAAAAGGTTGATTGAATAAAACAGGGATTTCTTTATACAAAGCCTAAGAGGAGGTTATTGACCCAACAAGAGGATGCTTTTGTGTCTCATACGAAGCCCGAGATAGAGGCTAAAAGGGTTGACTCAACAAGAGAGTGTTTTTATATGTGCCTTGTACGAACCCAAGACGGAGGCTAAAAGGGTTTGACTCAACAAGAGAGTCTTTTATACTCACCAAGAGAGTGATTTGTATCTCGTACGAAGCCCGAGATAGAGACTAAAGGTGATTGACTCAACAAGAGAGTCTTTTTATACTCAACAAGAGAGTGTTTTGTATCTCGTACAAAGCCTGAGATGAAGGATAAAAATGTTTGACTCAACAAGAGAGTCTTTTATACTCAACCAGAGAGTGATTTTGTATCTCGTACGAAGCCCGAGATGGAGGCTACAAAGGTTTGACTCAACAAGAGAGTCTTTTATACTCAACAAGAGAGTGTTTTGTATCTCGTACGAAGCCCGAGATAGAGGCTAAAAATGTTAACTCTGCTGGGGAGAATCATTGTACAAAGCCCAAGAGGAGGCTAGGGTTACTGTTTCAGTTGAGTGACAGGTCCAATATGTTGGTTAAAAGAGAAAATCAGTTCTTATATGGGTAATGTTGTACTCATGGATTTGATCTGAGGACCGGGATTATTTCCTGTTCTTTAAGGAAACGGGGAATCCGAAGGGTATTGAGAATGCCCAAGTCTACGGGTGTTTTTTCCTATTTTTGAAAGGTACTTGAGAATGTCTTCGAGACTCAAGGAGATTAGACTGTCCAAGTCTAGAGTTTTATCTTTTGTATTATGCTTAAGAGAGATCAAGGGACAGTACGTTCGCCGTAGGAAGATCTTGACTCTTTGAAAGACTGTTTTATTAAGATGACTAATTTCTGTTCCTATACCTTTAAGAGGTCGTCGGGACAATTTGTACGAAGCCCAAGAGGAGGCGAGAAAAACTTTTAAGAAGCCGAAGGGATAATTTGTACGAAGCCCAATAGGAGGCTATCTTCCCGGAGGAAGAATCATTATACGAAGCCTAAGAGGAGGCTGTGAAAACTTCTAAGAAGCCGACGGGTCCTTGTACAATGCCCAAGAGGAGGCGGGGATGCTTTTAGGAAGCCTGTGGGTCCTTGCACTAAGCCCAAGAGGAGGATGATGAACAGTTCCAGAAGGGGTTTCACTTGGAACATTATCCTTCTGTATATGAACTGTTCAAGGGGGAGATTTCTTAGATCTCGTTATCTAAAATTGTTGTAAAAGAAAATTCTCATGGTTTAGGTTATGTTGAAATATCCGGGAGAACGTCGGATGTAATGAGACGAGGTTTTGTCTAGTTCTAGACGTAGTTGCCGGGGAAACTCTAAATATCTATACTAGTATTACACAGTCGATATGAGTTTATGAAAGAAGACTTACAGTGAAACAGCCCCACAATACAGTTATATACATATGAAAGCGGTAAATGAAAGCGGGTAAACACTTACTCGGTTGTAGAGCTTCCATGTTGTTTGGTTAGTTGTTCAACAAAGAAATTGAAAATAACAGTATGTTAAAAAATCAAAGGAGAAAGTGCTTTTGAAAAGAAAATTGGGGCTTACAGCTCAAGAAGAGGCCCAGGGTTTTATCAGTGATCGCACTGTCGTTTTGTACAGGGACTTATACAAGTGACTGAGGCCCAAGAAAGGTTTTATGTACAAAGGGGATGGGTCTTACACTCTCTCAAGAGGCCTAAAGGTGTTTAAAGAAAAAGAATGGGGCTTATAACACGAGGGTAGGCCCAGGGTTTATTTTGAAAAGGACGACGATCGCGCCGAGGTTTTTAAAATGCCGTGGGTCTTATACAATGACTGAGGCCCAAAAGTTTTTGGTTCCAAAAGGGGATTGGGTCTTACACTCTATTAGAGGCCCAAAATGGTTTTGAATGGGTCTTATAGCTCGAGGAGAGGCCCAGATGGTTTGTTTTAAACAGGCGATGATCGCGCCGAACTTTTGAAATACAACGGGACTTAAACAACACTTGAGGCCCAAAATAGGTTTGTATTTAAAAAGGATTGAGTCTTACACTCTATTAGAGGCCCATGAGTTTGAAAAAGTTTGATGAGGGTTGAATTAATCAAAAACCCTAATTTGTTTCCAAAATGTATTTTAATTGAATAAAAATTCAATTAAAATGACCAAAATTGTTTAACATGTGGGAAACAAATTGTGATCTTGGATTAATGTTTCAAAAATCAAGTTTTGACCTACAAAATGATTAGAAATCAGGAAAATTTGCAAAATCAAGAAGGAAAAAATATTTTAAATGTCAAAAATAATTAAAATATTAATTCTTGGCAAAAATATCAATTATATGAAATAAATAATATTTTTGGGATTTTTTGGTAAAATAAAATATTTTAACATTTTTGTGAATTATTAAAAAAAGAACCAACTCAAAATCATTAAAACTCAGAGAGAAATTAATTTTTGAATCAATTAAATAAAATCACAAAATTCAAATATTTGAATTTTTGAAAAAGGGCGCCAAGAACATGGCAAGAACACGCGCCCTTCCTCTGTTTCCGCAGATTTGCGTTTTCTATCCAATCTCACTGAATACTTGATTATATCATGCAATCTACACATCAATCTACTCGTTTCAACCTCACGATCATGTCTATGGTCTTTAATTTCATTTATTTTAAACATGGAATAAGAAATCAAAGAGAAATCTCAAGAACCCTAAATTCTGCATAAAGGTTCAGAAATTCCATACACGATTCATATAAAGCAATTGATTGAGGGTAAACACTCTATGCATGATTATGAACATATGGCCAAATTATTGTGCAGCAAAAAATGCATGGATCATAGAGTTAGAAGAGCTCATGCTCACCTCTTGTAGCTAGTGATCGTGTTTTGGGTTAGAGGTGTTACAGCTAGGTTCCAATGATCTGGATAGCTTCCCTAGGTGCCATGGAGTGTGTCTGGATGCTTGGAATGGATTGAAATGATCTGGAACTTGAGATGGTACCCCAACTGCAAATTTGTCAAAGGCTTGAGCAATTGGCTAGTGATTTTGTGATTTTGGTGTTCCAGATGTTATGTGAGTGTTTGGATCACTTCTATATGATGTTTATGAGGTGTGCGTGTGTGATTGGTTTGGTTGGAATTGCTCTCAAACTCAAAACCCGATAGTGACTTGCTTTGGAAGGCAAATTTGGAAGTGAGAAGGTGTTTTTGAGGAAAGCATCTGTTTGATGGCTTTGGTGTACTAAAACTAAGCACAAATTAGCTCTATTTATAGTAGAGCAAGTTTGTTTTGGGATCAATAGTGAATGGCAACTACAGCAGAGGTTTGGCCAATGTTGTCCAATGAGAATCCAAGTCTCCTCTAGCCATTGACTAGAGGTTAGGGTACAGAGTTGTGGTTCCCTAGTTGTTGGATCATTCTTGACTGAATTCAGTTGCAAATGTGTCAGTCCATACCACCTTGGTGCATCCATTAAATACTCCAATCCAAAATTGGAGTCTTGTCCCTCTTTTAGGGATTTCTAGGTTTGGCATGCTACTTCTTGTTCCAAAGACTTTGGAGGCTTGGATCAGTGTTTGTTCCCTTTAAATTTGATCCTTAGATGTGTCCAAAGTGATGACAAGGCTTGGAATTATCTGATTTTTCCAAATCGAGCAAAAGTGCAAAATTCTGCCTAGCCTTGGCAGTTTCCAGCAAGGCATATTGCCATTGTCATATCTCATGGCTCAAGTGGAATTAGATGGAGTTCTTGGCCATTTTGGAAAGCCCTCATATGATACAACAACTGTTTGATCATAATTGGTTTTGATACTTTTTGGATCCAAGTGAAAAATGCCCCTACATTTGGAAAAAAGTGAAGGCAGATTCTGACTTAGTGAAAATTTCACTAAGTGTTGGAAAAAAGTGACATTTTCACTTTTTGTGATTTTGATCATTCCATAACTCAAAATCCATGATGAATTGGAATGAGGTGTAGTTGAAGCTTTTGTAGAGGGTAATGAGAGCTACAAATCCAGCTTTGGATGGGAAAAAATGGCCTTGTGGTTTAGGAGTTATGATCCTCCAAAGTTGGTACCCTAGCCACTTTGTTCCATAACTTAGAAAAATTTCTAAGTTTTTTATGGTTACCCCTTTTACAAGTTATCCCACTTTTCTTGATTTTTCTTGATGAATGATGATTCCAATTATACATTAACATCATTTTGGGGTCAAAGAACCATAATTGTGAAAAATCTCAAAAAGTCAAAGTTTGACTTTTGTGCACAGTTGACTTTTTGTCAGATGAATTCCAAACTGTGCGATCCTCTATGAAATCAAGTCCTTTACATAAATCAAACTTGATGGATTGATTTCATAGGTGTTATAGGGTGTATTGAATCATGTCTTAGGGTTTGGGAGCATGTCCTGGTCAAAAGTCAAAGATACAGTTGACTTTTCTCGCGAAACCCTAACTGTGGTTCAGATGAAATTGAAACTTGTTGCTCAAGCTTCTTGGCTCAATCCATTGTTACAAATGGACCAATGTGGTGTGTTAGGGACCCTCAAATCATCTCTTGAGGTCTTGGCTCATGATTTGTCCCAAAAGTCAATTTAGGGGTGAATTAGTTCAAGAAACCCTAATTCCTGATTTTTTGATGAATGCATCCCCTGAGGCTAAATTTATTTGATGATCGGGTTCATGAGATCCCTTGGAGCATCATAGGTTATGCTTTGAAGCATTGGCTCATGCCCAGAGGAAAATTTCCATCTGGAGGCCCTGGTCGACCAAACCCTAATTTGGTGACACTAGCGATCTTAAGGCTTGATCCACCTAGAAGGGAGAAGCCTTGTGCTTAATCCTTAAAGTGGGAGTCCTCTTGATCCTTTGTGGATGTTTTAGAGGCTAGACAAGTTGAAGATCATGTAATTTCTTGATTGATCCTTTGTCTAAGAGCTCTGAGAGGGCTTGAAACCTTAAGCCTGATTGTAGTGGATGCTCACCCATCTTTGGAGAGACTAATGGTTCATCCATATGGTGATGATGATTTGCACAATGATGGGAAATCTTAGTGGTCAAAATTTGGGGTATGACACTACTCAAGTGGTCAACTACTAGATTCTCAGCTCCACTTTTGTCCTTAATCTCCACATTGAATTCTTGGAGCAACAACATCAATCGAATTAATCTCGGTTTTGCTTTCTGTTTCTTTAAAATATACTTCAAAGCTGCATGGTCAGTAAAAAAAAACAACCTTGGAACCTAGAAAATATGATCTAAACTTATCAAGAGCAAAAAGAATAGCTAAAAGTTAATTTTCAGTGGTAGTGTAATTAGCCTGTGGAGGATCTAAAGTCCTAGAAACATAATAAATAACATTGGTAGCCTTGTCCTTCCTTTGTGCAAGAACCACTCCCACTACATAGTTAGATGCATCACACATAATCTCAAAAGGGAGGGTCCAGCCAGAAGGCTAGATGATAGGGGTGGAGGTCAATGTTTTCTTTAAGAAATCAAACGCCTGTTTGCATTTGTCATCATAGTTGAAAGTGAAATCATTCTTAAACAAGTTTAAAAGAGGAAGAGATATCTTGCTGAAATCCTTTATAAAGCGCCCGTAAAAACCTGCATGACCAAGAAAAGAACGAATCCCGCAAATGCAAGATGGGTAAGGCAGTGTGGAAATTACATCAATCTTAACAGGATCTACTGAAATTCCTTTTGCAAAAATTATGTGACCCAAAACAATTCCATGCTCAACCATAAAATGCCATTTTTCATAATTCAAAACAAGGTCAATTTCAAGGCATCTCTCTAAAACCATATTCAAACTTTTTAAGCATGCATCAAATGAAGAACCATAAACAGTAAAATCATCCATAAACACCTCCATGCAATTTTCAATAAATTCAGAAAAAAAAATACTAATCATGCATGCTGGAATATGCCAGGGGCATTGGAAAGACCAAAGGGAATCCTCATGTAGGCAAATGTACCAAATGTGCATGTGAAAATTGTCTTTTATTGATCCTCTAGCGCAATATGGATATGAAAATAACCTGAAAACCCATCAAGAAAACAATAGTGTGATTTACCAGCTAACCGTTCAAGCATATGATCAATGAATGACAAAGGAAATTGATCCTTTCTAGTAGCCTAATTCAATATCCTGTAATCAATACAAACCCTTCAGCAATTCTGAACTCTGGTGGGAACAAGTTAACTCTTTTCATTTTTTACCACAATGAGTACAGATTTCTTAGGTACAACCTGCACTGGACTTACCCAATTACTGTCAAAGATAGGATATATGATACCTACTTGTAACAACTTGGTTACCTATTTCTTCACAACATCAAGAATCAAAGGCTTAAGTCACCTTTGGGGATGCCTCACCACCTAAGCTCCCTCATCAAGAAAAATCTGATGCATACAAATGGAAGGGCTAATACCGGGAATGTCGGCCAAGGTCCACCCAATCGCCTTCTTATGCTTCTTCAAAACCTACAAAATCTTATTTTCTTGATCAAAATCAAGGTTAGAAGAAATTACAACCGAAAGCTTTTCACCCCTCTCTAAATAAGCACATTTCAGATTATCAGGAACTAGTTTAAGCTCTAAGGAAGGGGGTTGTTCAATGGATGGTGAGGTTGGGGTAGTCGTAATGTCAAGAGCTTCAGCTAAATAAACAACTTCATCTATAATATCATCTGCATGAAAAATACCAACTTGCAAGGCAGCATCAATCTCAGCACAAATAGAGCAAAGGTTGGTGTCAGTATATGAATCACAAGAGTAAGTATCAGCAAAGTCTGATAATGATGGAAAATAAAAAAATAATTCAAAATAAGTATCATCAACTAAATCAGAAAGTAAGTCAATGTTAAAAAGAGAATGCTCTTCCATGAGGGGCTTCATAGCATCAAAGATGTTAAATTTAGCATTAATATCACCAAACTCCATGGATATTGTGCCATCATCAACATCAATTTTTGTTTTTGCTATTTTCATGAATGGCCTGCCTAAAATGATGGGTGCCCTGTTTGACTTGGTTTTTGATTCCATGTCCAAAATTTAAAAATCAGCAGGAAAAATCAAGTCATTAACTTGAACAAGTACATCTTCAACTACTCCAGCAGGGCGGGCATTGCTCCTGTTTGCCAATTGAACAATTAAACTTGTATTCAGCAAAGGACCAAGATTAAGATTGTTAAAAATAGAAGTAGGCATAACATTAATAGAAGCTTTTTAATCTAACATGCAATTTTCGAATTTATTATCTCCAACGGTACATGGAATAGAAAAAGTTCCTGGATCCTTGTATTTCAATGGCATGACCTGGGTGAGAGCTGAAACATTTCGCTCAAGTGTATCATTAGACTGAATGAAGGCATAAATATTTCTTCCAATATTCACTCTCTCATTCCCTTTCAATTTCCTCTTGTGAGTACACAGGTCCTTAAGAAAATTCTCATATTTTGGAATTTGCATACTCACTTCAAGAAGCGGAATGTTCACCGCTACCTTTCTGAACACATCCAAAACCTCTCTCTCTCTATCTCTCTCTCTCTCTCTCTCTCTCTCTCTCTCTCTCTCTCTCTCTCTCTCCCTCTTTCTATCTCTTCCTCATCACTCTTCTTATTTTTCAGTACTCTATGTGGGAAAGGGATTGGTGGTATATACTCTTTTTCAGCCTTAACAACAACAAAAGGTTTAGGTTCAGGTGTTACCTCAACAATTTATTTTTTATTTTTTTTCGGGCGTGATTCTGTAACTTTTTCAGATCTTAAGGACATTGCACTCACATTAGGGCCCTTTGGATTCACTATTGTTTGGGAAGGTAGTTGGTTTGATCCTTGAGCTTGCTGCATGGAATTCATTGAAGTGGCAAACTGTCTAATTTGTGTCTGCAAAGTCTAAATGCTAGAATCTATTCGCTGCTGAAATTAGAGACTATTTATAGCCATTTGCTTGACAAGTTCCTCTATTGAAGGTCCGAATGTTGGGGCAGAAGTGGTAAAAACATGTGAAGGGTTCTGTGGTGGTGGTAACATTTATTGTTGGCTAGGTAGTTGTGGATTCTCGTACCGAAGGTTTAGATCATTTCTCCAGTTGGGATGGTATCGGTTAGTGGATAGGTCGGGAGTGTTGTACATGTTCTAACTATTGCCTTGATTATAAAGGGCTGATGCATATGCTTGAGGCAACTCAGTGATCGACTCATCTTACAGAATAGGACACGTATCGGTCGTGTGTTTAGGAAAAGTACAAATACCACATAACTTTGTTGTTGTTTGAGCTTTACCAATTTCCATTTATTTCACTAAAGAAGTAGGCCTGTCGATTCTGGTTTATAGAGCTTTGTTGGAAGAAGAAACTTGAATCTCATCCACACCTTTTGTTTGGACATAATTGTTTCTAGTTGTGAACTATTGAGAGTTTAGTGGCATATTTTCAACAAGGCCTTGGCAGCAGCTGAAGTCTTATCAACAAGTGCTCCACCACTAGCAACATCTAAAGTGTTTCTATCTGTTGGTAGCAATCCTTCATAGAAATATTGAATAAGTAACTGCTCGATAATCTGGTGTTGAGGACAACTAGATACTAGCTATTTGAATCTCCCCCAATATTCAGCCAATGATTCCATGTCAAGTTGTCTAATACCACATATATCTTTTCTGATCGATGCAACTCTAGAGGCAATAAAGTATCTCTCTAGGAAGACTTTCTTCAACTCATTCTAGGTTGTGACAAAATTTGGCTCAAGATAGTATAACCAATCCTTGGCAGCACCCTGTAGTGAAAACGGGAAGGCTCTCAGCTTGATGTGATGTTTTGTGATTCCTTCAAACCTCAATGGTGTAGAACAAACAACCAGGAACTCCTTCAAATGCTTATGCGGATCCTCACCTGCAAGACCACTAAACCTTGGCAGCAAGTGTATTAAACCAAATTTCAATTCAAAAGGAACAACAATATTAGCATATTCAATACATAAACCATTGTAATTAACATCCGGAGTAGCAAGTTACCTTAGTGTTCTTTGGTCAGCCATGTTATCAAAAGCAAGTTCAGAATCATAATCAAATAGGTTATGCAAAAACAAAGAATCACAATCACAATCGTTAATGGGTGGTGAACTAGTGCTAGCCTGATTATCTCTACGGCATGCGCGCAAGGTTCTCTCTACCTCAGGATCAAAATAAAAAAGATCAGAACAACCAGACCTAGTAGTAGCCAGAACTAATGCAACAATGCAGCAACAAATGCGAAAATGCCAACAATGTCCCTATTAGGAAGAAACAAAGCGAAAGAAGAAATATGAGTAAAATAAACTCAAAAAATATAAAAACATGAAAATTTAATCTAATTAAGTAAAATAAGAATTTTGAGATTTTTTTTTTGAAATTTTCTGAAACTATGGAAATAGTAAAAAAAAATCATAAAAAATAGAAAAATGATGAATTTGGGGTTTTTGAACGCTGTTTTTTCTACATAAATGAAACCGTAAACTTTCAAAACGGAAACAATTTTTTTGAAAATTGGGTTTTCGGACCAGGTCGGACGTCTGGACGGGAATCGGCCAAAACAACAAATAGAATGGTCCAAAACGCAACAATCAACACTTAAGACTCAATTAACAGTTAAAAACGACAAGAGTCCCGGGCAACGACGCCAATTTGATTTGTTGTCGCACGCGGGTCAAAAACAAGTTTAAGACAAAACACAGTAAAAGGGAAGCGACACTCGAATATCGTATCTCAAGGACTCTTGGATTATGATTAACCTACTAAAATCGATTTGGGGGGGTTGTTTAGGTTGAAGTTTTGATCAATAAAAGAGGGAAAATAAGTTATTACAATTACGATTAAAAAGATAATCTGCTGATTCGGTTCCTACATATCATTGATTATTATAATTTCACTGTCCTAAGCGGATTCTATCCCTGTTTGATCACAATATCAATCAACAAGCGCGAATGAAGTTAAAAGAATTATATTTCTCGTTTGCCAAATTAAGCACTCGGTTAAGAATAAAGCGAATTAACGAATTAAGCAAACAGTAACACGAAATTAGGGAAACATAAATCAATCGAACCAAGCAAACTATTGTGATAATCTGATTAAGCAAATGATAAACACATAGAAGAATTTAAAAGAATAGAATTTAAATTTCAAAGATATATTAATCTCAAGTATCAGAACCTGAATACAGCAGATCAATGAAGAGAATTAGTTCTCCATAATTTTCGACAAAGCTTCAGAAATATTTTGTGAATAGTGAATGAGAGAGACCGTGAACATTAGCAGCGGCTAATAGATATAGGAAAAGCATAACATTCGGATTCTAATCTAACCGGTTCAAAAAACATAAAATAAACCGGCCCAAAACTAAATATATCTTAAGTCTGTAGCTTCTACAAATTATTTGAGACTTCTGAACTCCGAATCAACTCTTGGCTTCAACACGAAACTTGTAGCACTTTCTCTTAGCTTTCCAACGCCTATTAAAATGTATCAATCCAATTATCATAGCTCAAGTTATGGTGTACACAGTGAACAAGTATCAAATAACTACTAATGCTGAAAATAAAATACGAATTTAAAATAAAGGCAAAAATAAACTTAAATATATAAACACAATAAAACAGTAAAATTAATAAAACAAACTAGAGAAATGACTAATTACAATAGTAGAAGAAAGTGCATCAACATGCATTGATTAAGGGGAAGATTCATTATCTCGAGTGATTGAAGGAGCCAACCTGCAAGCTTTACATAGTATGGAAAGCATAGAAGTTAGTCAAAGATTAGATTAAAAAAGAGAAAAAAACTGATAGCTATGAAATATGTTTAGCAAGGAGAGGGATACAACCAGGGGTTTGAATGTAAAAAGGGTTTGTTGCCCTATGAGAGGCATTTTGTTATTTCCAACAATTCCCAAGTTATTGCAAGATTTCCACACAACCCCTAAGGAGTAGACTCTGGTTTCTACATGTTGTACCCCAAATTTTACCCTCATTTTTTTGCTAGTTGATATTTTTATTTATTTTTCTCTATATTTTAATTTAGTATTTATTTTAGTGTCTTATTTGTTTTTATTTTAATTTAATTTCAATATGGCTCATTTTTAATTTTATTTATATTTTATTGTCTTATTTTTATTAATTTAAACTAATCTCAATTTAATTCAATTTTAAAAAATTGGTTTCATTAATTAGATTAATTATTAATTTAGCTTTTTAACTAATTTAAATTAGGTTATTAATTAGTTTTATTTTTATTATTGTTATTAGTCATATTATAATTTAATTTAAAAGTAAGAAAAAGGTTTTTTCCATTTCCATTATTATTCTGTTTGGTCCACCGTGGATTTCTTTTAGTGCACAATTGGAAGAATCACTTGCTATCAGCCAATGAGGATCAAGTATATTACTTTTGACTTTTCAACCTTGCCTTCAACCAATAAAGGGACGACACGTGGCTAAGCAAGAAAACAAAACAACCAAAACCTTGTTGTCTCCTTCGTGAGTTGCAGAAGAGGAGAAGAAATTCAAAACAAAACGTGAATCATTTCCAAATCCCTCATCAATCCGTTGGCGCGGTTTGTCATTTTGAAGTCTCCAAGAGACCATTCCCGTTTTCGCTTTCCTCTGCTCAGATCATCAAAAGTGATTCAGAGAAGTTGCCAATTCCAGCATACGACCTGCTCCTCCTGCAAACCATGAAAGCGACAAGCCACCAACGATCAAAAAATTCAAAATAAGTTTAAGAACATGTTCTGTTTTGGAGAAGGTTAAATAGCAGAGAAAGAGGAGAGTAAATGGGGGTGGAAGTTCCAACAAACGGAATCCACCAAAACCTTTCTTCAACCATTCTCCATCTTCCGACCACTCTCCATAGAACCAAACATCAACAACCACCCTATTCTTCCAAATCGTTTCCAACTTCAAACTCACCTTCCATTGAACCACCCTCAATCACCATCCATCCGTAAACTTTCTGCAACAAACATCAATAACAGCAAAAGCCCTCAAAACCTCTCATTCCCCTTCAATAAACCTCCCTCCTTCCCCCACTGATTTTCCGTCGGTCATCGCCGGTTTTCTCCAACAAATCGCCAACGACGGAAATGCAACCACCATCGGTTCTTTCCACAACATCACAAAGCCATCACCTCGTAAAACCCTCTCCCATTTCCAACCTCAAATCTTCCATTAACAACGCAACAGCAACCCAGAACACCTTCAAAATACTCAACCCTTCGCTCATTCTCAAACCCATATAATCCGAACAACAACCCAAACCCAAATCGAACCAGAAAACCAGGAAAAGAAGACGAAGAGGAAAAATGAACTGAGAAACGAAACCAAACACAAATTTGAGCGGTTGAACCTGAACCAGAAGCGAATTTGAACGAAGCTCGCATTGCGCAAGAAGAATCGAGGTTGTATTCTTGGTTCGATTTCCTCTTTTGGATGGCGTTTCACTTTGATTTGCAGTACACCCATCTTACTCATTGTTGGTGATGAGCCGTGATAATAGAGGCCACGTTGTGATTTTGAGGATCTCTCTGGTTTTTGTTTTAACGTTTTTTATTTTGAGCTTTAAAGGCTAATGTTTTTTTTTTCGCTACCACTACTTTTTCTCTGACCATGCTTTTCTGTTTGTAACTTCTAAATGACTTTATATTTGCCTGAACCGTGTGGAATTTGTCTTTGTTGTGAGAATTAATGATGACGGTCATGGGCTTGTAGCCTGTTTTCTTCCTCATGATGATTCCGCACGCACACCCCCTTTTGGTTCCATATATGTTTGTAATGGAATGATGGGCTTAATCCCAGCCCAAATGATTTCCATGTTCACACACCTCCTTTTAAATTTTCGCACCACCCCAGCTTGATATGCACCTTTTTTTTCTAGCATTTTTTTTAACCGTGTTGTTGTTGGGCTTAAGGCCAATAGTGTTTTTTTTTCTTCAGCACACAGAAGTCCAGCGCCCCCCCCCCCCCCCCCCCTCCTTTTCTTTTTTATAAAAAATCATTCTCATTTTATTAACCTTTTTTTAACAACTTTTTTGAGTTTTTAATCTCTAGCCTTTCTATTGTTTTTACTAATGTTAATCCACTTAACCTAGTGGTTCATTTTATTTTAATCTTTTTGGCCAATGACATATTACAACATCATGATTTTTTTGATTATTTCAAAATCACTAAAATCTAGATTTGTAGGCGGCCACTTTCTTCTTTCTTTATTTTGGTCGATGAAAGTTAAAAATCTAAGGTTATCGATTTGTCGATTAAATCTTGATTTAAACGAGACCAACTTGTTTTTTATTTCGATTCTATTTTGCTCGATGAAAGTCAAATGTCAAGATTATCGATTTACCGATCTAAATCTTGATTAAGACGAGATCAACCTTATTTTTATTTCATAATCTTTATTTAGGCCGATGACGTTACACAAATCTTGACTTTGATCATTTCAAGTCAATAAAGTCTTGATAAATGTGAGGCCACCTATTTATTTATTTTTGTTGGTCAATGAAAGTAAAAAATATAAGATTGTCGATTTCTTGATTAAATCTTGATTTAAATGAGACCGGTTTTATTTTCATTTCGATTCCGTTTTCTTTGTTTTGGTCGATGACATAACAAACCTCATGGTTTGGTTGATTTCATTGAGTTGACAAAACTTTGATCAACATGAGACCATTTTCTTTTTATTTCAGTTTCTTTACTATTTAGTCAATGAAAGTCAAGAATCATTGATTATCGATTTCTCGATTAAATCACAATTAAGACGAGACTATTTCTACTTTATCTCATCTCATTATCTTATTCATATGTTGTTGCATCATCCTATTTGCATTATAACTTGTTATCATTTAGGATCTTTTAACTATTATATTTTCCCCTATTCCAAAGGAAGGTGATTAATATTGACTCTTAAAGTCATAACCCTCATCTCACCTTAGTAGCCTCTTAGGAGATGACTTTCACTTCTTGGCCTCCTGAGAGCCAATAAGTTATAACTAGCCTTAGGAGAGAGTTCTTACACTCTTGGTGATATTCATCCTAATGAATACTCACTTTCCCTATTGACTAAAACTTCAACATAGGACCATTATAACTTAGATTTAGAGAGTTCTTGAACTCTAGAATGAGCTTGTACTCATTCTCCCCTGTGAACTTTGACCATAGTCAAAAGTTCATTACTTAGTAGAACTACGCATACTCTGATTCTATTCCCGAGGATACGTAGGCGCAAGGTGCGGTGCCTTGTCGAGTATACTTAGATACTAACCCCTAGGGTTTCAACCTTTAGCATAGTACCCTTAGCAAGCGAGTAAGATTTAACAAGTAAAACAAGAGGCTCCCGTAGAGTACTACGGACGTTTAGGGTGCTAATACCTTCCCTAGGCGTAACCAACCCCCGAACCTTAGATCTCCCCCCCCCCCATTTAGGTTTTTCTAACGATCTTGAACCTTTTCTTTGGATAAATCAAAGTCGGTTGTATAAGAAAATGATGCAAGTTAATTAATAGCTTGTTATCCGATTTTCACCGCAACACTACAGGACCTATAGAAGGATAACAACAAATCTATATTGGATAGGTATGAACGGAATCATGCATTAATTTGTAAAATCATGTGACATATACCAAAGGCAGAAGTACCTGCCTGCTCCACCTGGAGGATTACTATAACCATTAGCAGTACCTCTAAAACATCCTTATATAGCACGCACAAGTGGCAGAGGTGTTCATTAAGTAAGTGGAACACTTACATGGAACTTCTTCGTCCATTATAAGTGATTGATACCCTATTTTTGTGAGTCACTTTTGGAAAGAGTTATTTAGGTTGTATAATACTCGTTTGAAAATGAGTTCAGCGTAGCATCTAGAATCAGATGGATAAATGGATATCGTAAATCGTTATTTGAATACTTATTTGAGGTGTTTCATTGCAGATAATCCCAAGATATAGATGTTGTAGGTTCATTGGGCAGAGTATTGGTTTAAACTACATATCATGTATCAATAAAATAAACACCATTTGAGACGGTTTATGGACAAACCCCACCGATAATTACAGAATGGGGACATGAAGGGACAAGGGTTGAGACAATGCATAGATATTAGTTGAACCGTGTTGAGGCCTTGAAACAACTACGTTATTATCTACTGTGAGCACAAGAGAACACGAAGGGAGAAATACACAAAGGAAGGAAAGACATAAGTAGGTGGATGTGTCTTTATTAAGCTGAGAACTCATCAATAACAGTTAGTTTTTTGGCTAGAAATAATGCCAAATTAGTTGCATATTACTATTGCCATATCTAGTGATAAGATTGTAAGTAGATTCTTTTGTCAAGAATATTAATGATAGGTTACTTCATTGTGTTAATGAACTTTTATTTGTATTGTAGGACTCATTGGTTGAAAAGACTAGTGAAGGTGCCTTTGTTATGCAAGCACGCTGTGATATGTTAGTAGAAGCCATTGGAACAAATGAGTATGGTTGGTGTGTCTGTGGTATTGGGCAAGACATTGGTCTGAGACAATTCTTCAGATCATTGGGTGACACATGTTGAACGTTGTCTCTGTCAATATTGTGTGTGTGTGTGTGTGTGTGTGTGTGTGTGTGTATATATATATATATATATCAATGATTTTTGCTTAATAATAGTTTTTATTATTTTAAGTATTTTTACATTTCATTCAACTTATAGGTATTTAACGAACATAAACTATTCACAGAAGAAGACTTATATGGCGGTTGTTTATGTTGGGTAACTTGTTTCTTGAGTTTTATGAGTCTGCATGTTGATTTATGGTCTGATGGTTGTTTTCTTGTTGGTTGAACCATTTGATATGTTTGAATGTTGTTGTAAAATATGTGTGTTGATTTATGAGCCTACCTGGTGTAAATGTGTATAGTTTTTGTTTTGGTACAAATGTGTGTCATTTTGATTTTGATGTAAATATGTATTGTTTTTGTTTTGGCCTTGTAGCCATCAAATATATGGTACCAAATGTGTCATTTATGTTTTGTTTTACTAAAATACAAGTTATAACCAAAAATATGTTCCAAAAAAAAATGTAAAATTCAAAAATGAAATAAAATTTAAAGTGATTATGTTTATATTGATCCTTTATAGTTGTTGTTTGTGTCTCCATTTGTTTGTTGATTTATAATTCATGCTTTTGTTTCATTTTATAAAAGGATATGCTTGTATGAACATCTTAAATATGGTTTCCGTCGGCAACACATGCTTCCTTTTAACCGATGGTATGATCTGCTCAAGTAATAATCGTAACGTTGACATGCACAAGAAGCCATGATATGGAATCTGCATTGCTTGCTGTGAATACACGTATATAACTTTTTATAATCCAGCTTCAAATTTCTAGATTGATCCGTGAACCAAAAAGATGTTACTGTCTAGTGTGACACATTTTTCTATCATTATTATTTTCTCTGTCGTCCTATAATAAGTTACTCATTTGAAATAATATTTTTTTTTAAAATAAATTATTTATTTTAATTTTTAATATAAATTAATTTTTTTTCACTTGTATCATTTAATTATTATCACTTTCATCAATTCCAATACATAAAAAATGATACTTTAGTAAAAATTTCATTATTGCTCTTTAGTTATTACACTTTTTTTAATATATGTGAAATTGTCAATTTAATCACTCATCGTAAAAGGAAGGGAGTAGCATCATTTGCAATTTTTTAGGTGAAGTGGAATCTTGTTAAAGTGATCCATTTTTCAATTATTTTTTCGTAGTGTCAACTAGGGAAGGGAATGCGTCCAAAAGCATAAGTTGGTTATTTTCTTGTTTGGGGAATGGCATAACTAGAGACATTTATATAATGTTTTCAAAATTATTGTAAACAAGAAGATAACAAAACGTTTTAGGTGGTAGTTTATACAATATTACGGTCACTATGGTATTTCATATTTGGCATGTTCCATTACTCAGTTTTCTATGTTAGTCTTTTTATATTTTGAGAGTTTTCTTGAGATACTCCTATAACAGTTGTCAGATGATTTGAATCCCTTCATTAGTCGTTCCTGATGTTTGTTAATGACCGTGCATTTAGAATAATTGAAATTGACACACAAATCTGATGGATCATCATGAGAGGGAAGTATGAATATTGTGTCAAACACTCAGCTAAAGGTCAAAGACTCACCTAAATAAATGTGAGAGACACCACATATTCATCCAAAATCTTAAGGTGATAGATGTATGAGTCTTTTCACTTATAAAGTGTTTAATCTCCACTGTTCTAAACAACGTGGGATTTAAAACTCACACTTGTTTTTCAACACAACTCACACTTGTTTCTCAACAATCTCCCCTTCAATTGTGAGTCCATCCACTATACTTCCCCTTAAGTGGAAACTCTTCCATCCATATGCTTATACCGTCATTGACAGACATCCTTACTCGTCATGGGCACTACAACGGGACTCGCGGCCTGACCACCAATATGTCAGGAAAACTTTTGATACAAGAAATCAGTCCCTTACTCGAACCGGGCTCTGATACCACTGATAGGTCATCATGAGAGGGAGACATACACATTAGGTTAAACACTCACCTAAAGGTCAAAGACTCATCCAAACAAGTGAGAGAGACGACATATATTACCCAAAACCTTAAGGTGATAGGTGTATAGGTCCCTCACTTATAAAGTGTTCAACATCCACTTATTTAAGCATTGTGGGACTTAGAACTCACACTTGTTTTTCAACATAACTCACACTTGTTTCTCAACAAAATCTTGATCACACATTTGACTAATGCTGATGAGATTAGTAGTGAGACCTTCAACAAGGAGTAAATCATCTAGACTTGGGAGGCCTGGGTAGTCGAACTTTCCTTTTCCAATAATTTCACCTTTAGCTCCGCCACCAAAAGTAACACAGTTGTTGAAGTAAGACTTCAAATCCTTCAAGTAGGTTTTTTCTTGTGTCATATGTATAGAGTAGACACTATCAAAATATCAGTCTTCACGTGAGGAATGTCTTAAGGAAGTGTAGGCTATGTGACTTGCAGTTTTCTCTTAGCTTTCCATACCTATTGAGGGCGCACTTCGTTTGTAGTATTCTAGGTAAGGTGAGAATGATAGTGGCAGTGCAATCTACCATACAACTTGTAGTAGAAATGTCTTATATGACCTTTTAGACCACAATAGTGACATACCCACAAAGCTCTGGCATAGACATTAGAGTGTTGGTTATGATGTTAGATAGGATGTTAATGCTTATAGTTTTACATGATGAGCCCAGTCTTCTTGATATGAGGAACAAACTTAGATTTAAAGTTAAATCAATCATAGTTGAATCTAACTTCTTTCATATCTCTTGCCGTCTTGCCTACTCTTATAACTTCATCAAGGGTTTTAAAACCAGAATTTAACATGTGAACATATTTGGGCATACCTTCAAGTTTGGAGTTTTAATGTTCAACATCTTTCTTTAAGTCAGAAAGTGTAGCCGTAAGATGTGATTTGTCTTGTAGCAGAACATCAATCTTCTTTCTTTATTTTTAACTGACTTTGCATTATTCATTCCACTTGAGATACCATATATTTTAGGCTTCAACAAGTGCATTATCAGATAGTTCCTCATGCCTTGAATCACCATTATTATGCATAGTAGATTCAGATCTTATGCATGTTGTGAAGGAAACCACATGGTTGGCTTGTTCACTTTCACTTTCTTCATATAATTCATCATCTAAAAAAGTATCATTTAATCCCTTCTTTTGTTTCCTAAGAACATTGGTGCATTTGGCATCAATGTGCCAAAATCCTTCGCATTCATGACATTGGATTCCATTTCTCTTGTTTTGTAATCTATGTCTTTTCCTTTGCATTGAGGATTGAACCCTTTGGAAGTCTGACGCATATTTTCTTTGACATTATTTGTAACATTATTCCTTGATCTGTTATCAAGTCTTCTCATGACCTTGCCAATTTTTTTTGCTAGAGTGGAAATAGATTCAGTTAGGTTATCATTAATATCACATAAATTTAATCCTCTTCTTCTGAAACATCAGCTTTGAAAGCCACACTCTTGTTCATTTTCTTGGATTTGTCTTTAATTACCATTTCAAAGTTGAGAATAGAATCGGTCAACTCATCAACTTTGATAGTATTCGTATCTTTTGCTTATTCAATGATTGTGACTTCCATATCAAACCTCTTAGGAAGAGATCTAAGAATTTTTCTGACCAGATTTTCTTCAAATTTTTTTCATCAATGGAAAAAGAGTTGTTTGCAATGTCATGAAGAGGGTCATTAAATTCAGCAAGGGTATCATCCTCCTTCATCTATATACTTTCAAATTTTATTGTGAGGATTTAAAGTCTCGACATGTGAACCTTAGAGATGCCTTCATGAGCAGTTTGGAGAGTTTCTCAAGCTTCTTTTGCGTTGGTCAAGTGTTGATGATCCTAAAGATATTCTTCTCAACTCAATTGTAAATTGCATTGAGGGAACAGAGTTACCGATTGCTTCTTCATATTCTTATTTTGACCACTCATTTTCATGCTTCAACTTTTCAGTGTTGTCTTCAGCTATAACCTTTTGAAAGGTCCATCCATGCCTGTCTTCTTTACAAGTCTTACTATCCATAGAAATGAGAAAGACACCCATTCGAGCCTTCAAATTATCATAGTTTGTACCATCAAGGATAGGTGGTCGATTCACAGATCATCCTTTTTTAGCATTTTCCATTTTAAACAGAATGTT
This sequence comes from Lathyrus tuberosus, assembly GCA_022829125.1. NCBI lineage: Eukaryota > Viridiplantae > Streptophyta > Magnoliopsida > Fabales > Fabaceae > Lathyrus > Lathyrus tuberosus. The sequence continues at coordinate 2,969,214 of JALAZF010000538.1, forward strand.
GAGAAACCCTAGACCTCACCCAACTAGAACAGGGTGCCCGCTCTATTGCCAATTGAAATTTTGTTCTACTGATGACAAGATGCCAAACACAATATTAGAACAGTGTGTGTGACAATGAGTATGTGTAACAGAAATAATAAAAGCATAATATAAATGACACCGGAATTCGTAACCCAGTTTGGTGCAAAATTACCTACGTTTGGAGGGTATTAAACCAATGAAAGGAAATTGACTCTTAATAATAAGAAGTACGAATTAGTCTTATTTAAACTCTCTCAGTTTAATGCCTATTTTCCAAATACTACCCGTGAATTTCAATCTAAGATCCCCCTAAATTTGAGACCCCTCTCACTTTCACTCAAACACTATCCCAAGTGTTTGGACAATTTCAAAGCTATATGATAGATGAAACAATAATACAACTCAAATACTTTATTCTCATAACTTAGAATATGACCTAGGAATAGATTATTATAAAACAAACAAATACTCAATTATAATAAAACATGTCATGCTTAATAGTACAAGGTTTAAGTATTCACACATGAGAATGACTCCTTATATAAAAACACAAGTCAAACTCGAAGGCGGGTTTTTGGTTTGAAAGCGACTGAACTTCCAAAAGTGCATAGGATCAATCTTTATAATATTGATCATGAATCTTGATTGAACCAATTCATGAATGAATTTGAATCTCTTGGAAATATGAAAAATAATCTACCTAAAACATATTCAGATGAAATCTTAAAACAAAACGAGCATAAATCATCGAATATTTAATTGTACATAAAATGAAACAAATATCCTAAAGTGTGAGAAATATTACAAAAATCCTTGTGTGTTATACAATCTGAGCGAGATATGATGTCTCACATAATGTAGGACATTTTTCTTAACAATTTGCTTTCCACTAAAGTGTAGGATATCTCATAACTTGACAAAAGATCTTACTTCATGTGTTGCTTATAAAATATTGCCAATCACATGTAATAATAAGGGTTATCTGAGGGTTTTAAGGTTTTTGAGTGTGGTGAGAGCTCACTCACGTACAGTTGTATAGAGCTCTTATGTGTATTTTTTAGGGAATTTCATGATCCCTTTCCCCATCCTAAGATTGGGGTATATATAAAAGGCTACATAGGCTTGGGCTATAGAATTAGAGAAATAATATTCCTCTCTTTTGATCAAAGACCCGTGATTGAAATAATTTGATCTTCCATGGATCGTGGGGGAGTGTTTTCCCCCTTAAGTCATCCTACAACTAGTAAATGTTTGGACACCTTATTATATATGCATGGTGAATGGATATGTCGTGCCTCGAAAAATACGATCTTCGCGATGCACAAAACGGGGTTGCATGATCACGGATGGACTTAGGAGAGTCACCATCGAACTTTATTTATTCCCGTGAGGGGAAAGGGAAAACATCGAGAAAACCCACGGGTGAAAGGATAGGGTATGGTCATCGCGACCATGTTGGGTTCAGAAGTCGATTATGTAAGGGGAAGGTACTAGCACCCCCTACATCCATCGTACTCAATGAGAACCATCTAAGTTGTCTGAGTATGAAAGGGTATTTGATGTCTCAAAGCTTGCTAAAGGAAAAATGGATGGATATTTGGGAAAAACAAGAAGGTTTTTATTACTGAGTTCTGTAGCGTACGATTTTTGTCGGTGACGCGACCACCTTACCGCAATGGTTGGAATTGGTTGCTACTTTCTGATTTCTTATTTATCCTATGAAGCTGGAAAGGAAAGGGAAGCTATCTAAACTAACCTTGCATGAAAATGTTTTCTTTAACAAATGCTAAGAGATTGGGGGTTCGGGGTTAGATTATACAAAGGGAAGTTGTCAATTACCCAGTGTATATATGGTTATCCATAGACTTTCTTTGGCATGTTTAAATACTTTCTGGTGTTTATCTGTTATGGGTAGGGAATATTGAGAGAGTGTTTTTTGTTTTTTTTCGGGTTTTCTGTTGTTTTTGGTTTGGTACTGGACCTAAATTTTTTTATTTGTGTGCTCGCTAAGATTTCGCAATCATATGCCTACGTATTCCCGTAAAGGTAACAGGGAAATCAGAGCAATCATAGTTCCTCCTATTCTATGAGAGGAAAGATGTTTGGTGTCTTGTTCAAAGCCCAAGATTGAAGCTAGAGGAGTATTTGTGTCTTGTTCAAAGCCCAAGATTGAAGCTAAAGGGGTATTTGAGAGAGAATTTGCCATCTCTAAAGGGAGGTATCTCACCTGTTTATCTCAGTTGTTAGGTAATTGATTATAAAGGAGAATTACTTTAACTGAAATGCATGGAATCCAGCAATACCATAATCTCCTTTATAAGGGAGATGTCCTGAAGGAAGAAACTTTAACTCAGTGTAGAGCAATGCCATTTTTCCTTAGGAATCTTCCATGCTAAGAGAGGGACATTGGCTTTGATGTAAGGAATCCAGAGGCTTGTCATTTACAGCAATTAAATGAAAGAAGAGATTTACCAGGATAAAGAGGGACCACAGCTTGGATATTTGAATTAACAAGTATGTCACTTACAACAGTTATCTGGAATTAGGGTTTGTTTAATCATTTGTTTTGATGTGTGATATACAGTGAAATGTCTTCCTACAGAGAGAACTTTTGACTTCCTCTGAGGGGATGTTGATTTTTGTGTGCCTTGATCAAAACCCAAGGTTGAAGCTAAAAGGTTGACTCTACTAGGGGAGTTTTATATCTGTCTTGTACAAAGCCCAAGATTGAGGCAGAAAAGAATTGACTCTTCCGGGGAAGGTTTTGTCTGTCTTATACAAAGCCCAAGATTGAGGCTAAAAGTAATGACTCCAATGGGGGAGAGGTTTTATCTGTCTTGTACAAAGCCCGAGATTGTGGCTAAAAAGGGATGACTCCACTCGGAAATATGATCTGTCTGGTACAAAGCTCAATATTGAGGCAAACTTTGCTGAGGAAAAATCATTATACAAAGCCTAAGAGGAGGGTGGCTGGGGAAATTCTTATATGAAGCCTAAGAGGAGGCTAGCTTCTGCTGAGGATTGTTGAAATCCAGATACAGATCCAATGTGTATTGGGGAACCCAATGGTTTTACTCTTTCTGGAGATTTGGAGAAGAGTTGAAATATCAGAGACCATGATGTTCTGATTCTGTTAGGGTTTTATTGATGGTAAAGGTTTAAACCTTGAGTATGAAAACCAATGTAGGTTTCAGACTCTGTTGGAGATTGATGCAGTGAGAAAATGATCAGTGTTTTTCCTGTGTCTTTAGGAAACTTGAGGGTCTCTTTTGAGATTCAAGAGGAGAAGAGACTTTCCAAGTCTACTAGTATGAAGAGGTTGACACTTAGCTGGAGGATGATCTTTGTATAATGCCCAAGAGGAGGCTGATGTTTTAAGAGATGAGAATTAACCCTAGAATGGTTTGATGTTTTGGAACTCTGACTCTCCTGAGGATTGAATTAGTAGAGAAGACTAAGTTCTGCCCTATACCTGTAGGAGGTCTTCAGGTCCTTGTACTAAGCCCAAGTGGAGGTTGGGATCTTCTAAGAAGCCTGAGAGTCCTTATACAAAGTCCAAGAGGAGGCTGGGGATGCTTTTAGGAATCCTGTGGGTCCAAGCCTGAGAAAAGTTCAAGAAAGGTTTCACCGAGAATAATCCTTTCTTTAGTGAGCAGTTCTAGGGTTTGAAGAAATTCAAGAGAGGTTTCACCGGGAATTAATCCTCTTTGGGGAAATGAATTTCTTGTACACACATTTCTAAGTTATGACAGTCTTAAGAAAAGTTTCACCAGGAATAATGCCTTTCTCTGTTCTATATTGTATAAGCCCAAGAGGAGGCATGACTATATCTGGAATTTCCTATGGGGGAACTAGTTTTGACTGTGTTAGAAGAGTAACCACTGGTTTGATATAAAACTAGACTTAATTGCCGGGGAAAACTCTAAGCAAGTATATACAGGCATATATATACAGATGAAATATATAAACAAGTATGTGTAGAAGAAAATAGTAGAACTTACAGTTGTGCAAGCTCCAGCATTGTAACCACAGCTGTATGGTTAGTTATTCAAGAAATTGAAGAAAGTTTTGATAAAACTTAGAATTTGAATCTAAATCAAAAGGAAAGTTGTTGTTAAAGGAATTTTGGGGCTTATAACTTCACGAAGAGGCCCAAATGAAAAACAGTGGTTGTACTGTTATTCTGAAAATTGTATCAGGACTTATACAATGACTGAGGCCCAAATTATTTATATACAAAGAGGGGTTGGGTCTTACACTCTATTAAAGGCTCAAAAGTGTTTGAAAAAAGAAGAAAATTGGGACTTACAACCAAAGGGAAGCCCAAATTGCTTTTGTTTAAAAGGCGACGATCGCGCCGCTGTTTCGAAAAACACAGTGGGACTTATACAATGACTGAGGCCCAAAATTAATTTATGTGACAAGGGATGGATCTTACACTCTATTAGAGGCCCAAAAGTGTTTTGAAAAATGTTTGTGAGGGGAAAAATAATTAAAACCCTAATTTGATTAAAAAATTCATTTTTATTTAAATTAAAATGATCAAAATCATCAAACATGTGTGAAAAACAAGTTATGATCTTGGATTAATGTTTGAAAAATCATGTTTTATCCATAGAATGATTTGAAAATTATTTGAATTTGAAAAACCAAGAGAAAGAAATATTTTTAAATGTTTAAAAACAAATAAAAAATTAATTCTTTACAAAAATATCAAATATAAAAAATAAATATATTTTTTGTGAAATTTTTGTAGAATAAAATATTTTAACATTTTTGTGAATTTTGAAAAAAAGAATCAATTCAAAAACATTAAAATTCAGAGAGAAATTAATTTTTGAATCAATTAAATAAAATATCAAAATATTCAAATATTCAAAAATTCAAAAATGGCGCCAAGAACAAGTCATCTTCTTCGCGCGAGCTCTGGTTTTCCAGATTTGCAAAACCTCCCATATCTCTCTGATTACTCAATGAAATTGACTTTTGTAAACATGAAACTTGCTTGTTTTTTGACAAGGATTACAACCATATAAATTAATTACATTTATATTAAGTGTGGAGTGAGAAATCAGAAGATGAACTCAAGAACCCTAACTTTTGCAAGAACACTATGAAATCCTATACACGATTCATACATAGCAATTGATTGAGGGGAAACACTCTATAAAAGTACATAAACATGTTTGTAACTTGAAAACACATTTATGATGCATGGATTATAGAGTTTGAGAGTGTCAGGCTTACCTCTTGCAGCTGGTAATCGAATTCTATGTTGGAGGTGTTACAGATGTTGTGTAATGATCTGGACAGCTTCAATGGACCTCAAGTGGTGTGTTTGAAGGCTTGGAATAGATTGAATCAACTTAGAATTTGTTGTGGTACCTCAACTGCAAACAGGCCAAAAAGCTTGAGCAAATAGAGGGTGGATTTGTGATTCAGGTGTTCCAGATGAGTTGTAAGGTCATGGATCACTCATATATGATATATGTGAGGTGTTGGCATGATTGGTTTTGACAGAATTGCTTTCAAATAAAAAACTCGATAGTGACTTGCAAAATAAGGCAATTCTGGTTTTTTGAGAGTGATTTTAAGGAAAGTATCAATTGTGGTGCTTTGGTGTACTCAAACTGACTACAAATGAGCTCTTTTTATATAGTGTGTCAAGTTTGTTTTGGCAACAATAGTGAATGGTGGCTGGGACAGTCCATTGTCCATTGGTTTTCAAAAGGAATCTTAAGTCTCCTCTAGCCATTGACTTGAGTCAGTGTTACAGGCCTATGGTCTTCTGATGCTTGAGTTCATCTTGCCTCATTTTCAATGTTTTGGACTAATACATGCCAACTCTATGTACCCCTTGAATGCTTCATGACAAATTTGAAAGTTTTGGATTTGCAACATTGAATTTCACATGCCTACATGATGATCTTTTGTCTTGGGACTGTGGCTCAGAGATCTTTTGCTTTGATATGATCCTTAATGTTTCTAGAAGGATTACAAGACTTGTAATTGCACAAATTATCCAATTTGAGGAAATGACATATAATCTGCCTTGGGAAGAAATCAGTTTTTGGTGCTATGGTCCAAGGGTTGTAACTCCCTACTCAAATTGAATTTGGAGATGATCTGGTACTTGTTGGAAATCTCTCATGACATACTTTAACTTTAATGTCCACCAATGGACCTGGATCAGCTTGGATCAAGGTGAAAAATGGCCTCAAAGTTGGTAAAAATTCAAGACAGATTCTGTCCAAAATTTCACTAAGTGTTGGAAAAATGACCATTTTCATGTTTTTGTGATTTTGTTCAATCCATAACTCAAAATCCATGAGGATTTGGAATCTTTTGTAGTTGACACTTTTGAAGTATGTCATGTGAACTTTCATTTGAGCTTTGGATGGAAGAAAAAGGCCTTAGGGTTTGGGAGTTATGACCTTGTAAAGTTGGTACCAAATCCATTTTGTTCCATAACTTAGAAAAGTTTAAGTTTCTTATGGTTGCCCCTTTTGCAAGAAACCTCACTTTTCTTATTTTTTTTAATGGATGATGATCAAAACCATGCATTAACATTTTTTTTGGACTTAGGGGAGCCACATTTGTGAAAAAATTCAAAAAGTCAAACTTGATCTTGGGCACAGTTGACTTTTTATCAGATGAATTTCAAATTATGTGATCTTCTATGCAATCAAGTTCTTAACCTGATTCAAACCTAATGGATGGATTCCATAGGTGTTTTAGGGTGTCTTGGATCATGTCCCAAGGTTTGGGAATATGTCTTGGTCAAAAGTCAAAGGTACAGTTGACTTTTTCATCAGGAAACCCTAATTGGCCTAGATGAATTTGAATCTTTGTATGGCTTATGAACCAAGTTCTTTGAATCAATCAAATCTTATAAATGGATCAATATGATGTATTGGAGGTCTTCAAAACACTTCTTGAGGTCTTGGCTCATGTTTTGCTCCAAAAGTCAACTTAAGGGTGAATTAGGTCAAGAAACCCTAATTCCTGATTTTTGATGAATGAATCCCCTGAGGCTATTTTAACTTGATGATTGGATTCATGAGGTCCCTTTGAGCTTCTTGACTCATTTTTGAGGTATTGGCTCTTGCCCAGATGAAAATTTTCATCTGGTGGCCTTGGTCGACCAAAACCATAATTTGGTGACACTGACGATCTTGAGGCTCGATCCACTTGGAATGTTGCAATCTTCTGCTTGATTCTTGATATGGGAGACCTCTTAATCCTTCATGTATGTTTAAGAGGCTAGACAAGTTGAGGATCATGTCATTTCTTGATTGATAATTTGTTTAAGTACTCTGAGAGGGCTCAAAACCCTAACTTTTGGTTAAGGTGAATGCTCAACAATATTTGAGATGATTGATTAGGCATGAAGGTACATCTATATTGTGATGATGATTTGCACAATGATGGGAAATCTTGTGGTCAAAATTTAGGGTATGACAAGTTTGTCCAAATTTTTCAACCTAGTGCCTACGTATCCCAGAGGGAATCAGAACTTCGTAGTTCTTATTGAAAAAAGTTTTGTTTGTTGTGTATTTTTTATGGACAATGCTAAGTTCGCATTCTAGTAATTAGAGACGTTGTCTATTTGTGGTAAAACGGAAATAACATGCCCTTTTTGAAAACTTTTTAAAGGGAAAAGCCCGAAGGAAAAAAAAGGTTTGAATTTGTAAGGTGTTTTATTAGGATTTGAAAAGGTTAGAGATACATGTCATACTAAAGTCTATGACAATAGAAGTGAATACGTTATACAAATCAGCCAGGTGTCTCATGTACAACATACCCTAAGAAGAGGTAAGGAAAACTCTCGTTCATCTTTTCCCATGTGCTTAAGGCTCGTGACATATCATATGTATCGTATTAGTTAAGTATTTTTTTGTATTTTTGATTAAGAAAAGATTTTTTTTATGTAAGAAAAGGGAAAAGACTAACCTAATACTATCATACAAAATGGACCGAGAGATTAGGGTTGAAGGGAAAATTTCTATCCTAGAAGTTGTCAGGCTTGGATCAAAGCCTAAGGTTTATCCTAATTCAAATTGGATAAAAATACTCAATGTAGGTTGAGGTTTGAATTTCGCGTGGCGGCGATGCAAAAGGTGGTTGTCTTACAGGGTGTTCTGAAAAGGGCTCGATTATCAAATCGAGAATTGTTTAGTTAAAAAATGCTTTGAGTATGTGTGTGAGAGATAAGATTAAAAGTCAAGTCATATATAAGAATAATACAGGCAAATTATATGACCAAAATAATTGGGTATTGATCACAAGACAAAATCACACAAAATTATTAAGTCTAAATGTGAATATTTAATAAAATTAATTAACGATTTGATTAATTAATATTAAATAAATGCATTTAATAAAAATAATAATACATATTTTTTTATATTACATGATTAATAAATTACAATGAATAAAAAAAAATGGAAAAAAAATAAAATAAATGAACATTAAAAAACAAATAAAATTAAATTAAAAAAAATAGTAAAAAAGCATTTAATAGCGTTTGTTAGCAGAACATGCGTATATTGTGTGCAGGAAGACAAAAACTGAAAGCTCAGATGATTTGGACAAAATTTTGGTAAAACTCAGTGCTGAAGAAGATGTTCCAACATGAAGACCAAAGCTGAAGAATTCTGCCAAAGAACAAAGATGTCGAAGAAGATGCCTCAAATTGAAGACTCGACATTCTGAACTGTTATAACAGATTGTTTTAAATCTATTTCAAATATGTTCCAAGATCCTAGGCGCGCTCAGCAGTGGATCAAGGAAAGATTTGAAGCTCGGCTGAAGACTATAAAAGAAGACTTAGTCCTAGGGTTTTGGTATGTACCTTGAATGTAATTCTTGTAACCTGGTTCTCTTGTGTAAAAATAAGGGTTTAGGGTTTTGAGAATCGTTGGCTCTCTAGGTTTGTAAGTCTCCCTCTGTATCGGTTTGATACATTGTGGAAGACATAGGTATTGTACAGATTCAGAAGTCTTTAGGTAATGAATCTTGTATTGTTCTTGGATGAAGCTTTTAAGAAAATCCAAGATAGCGTGTTGGTCAAGTATGCTTGACAGAATTCTGTATTGACAGGGATGGTGTAGATATCACAGATTGTGATTAGGGGAAGTGAGAGGTGATTCTTATATCAAATGAGATGTCTTTGATAAGGATTTCATTGGGTAGTATTTAGGAGATAAAGTTGTAAACGGGGGAGTTTAACTTTATAAGTTTACTACAGATAGTGGAGTCTTCTTCATGGATTGGTATCCCCCAGATGTAGGTGAATTGCACCGAACTGGGTTAACAATTGTTGTATCTTTTATCATTCTGCAGATTTACATATTCTGTTATTGGTTTTGATAAACATGTTGGAACAAATATCGTAACATCTGTGATTCTACAGTTGCTGATATTCAAGATATCAGTCTGCTGTTCTGTTCTTTGTTTGAATGATTATGCAGAACAATGTCTTGACATGTGTTAGGACATCTGCTGTTTGCTATGCCAAAATTTCAAAAACTTTTAACCGCAATGTGATGACAGAAACTTCAAAAAAATATGCAGAATTTTCTTGACAGTACTATCAGAATTTATGCAGCAGCATTTTTCCTTCAATAGCCTATGCAAAAATTTTATGCAGAAACCGCCGATTACGACAACTGCGCAACAACTTATCAATTACGAAATTAAACAAAAAGTGAAAACATTTTACCGATTATGATAAATGCATACGAGTAGCACACATGAAAGTACACACCAAACAAGAAATAATTATTAAATTGAGAATCAAACCGACAAAACAATCACTTAAAACAATATCTAAAAACGTGAAAGAGATAGAAAGGATACGATCCACAACTCAAAACCGAGTCATGACATAACCGCAACCGAATCGCTCTTATTAAACGACACGAATCAAAAAAAGTACAACAACAATCCAAATTTTATTCAACGACAACTACGCATATTAGTTACATAATTCCAATATCAACTCAAACTCGCGATTACGAGCGTCACCAAAATCGTATTCTAACACTGAAAGCTCCTGTGGTTTGACTAAATTTTGGTAAAACATATTATTAATAAAGATGAATAAATATGGCCATGAACAAAGATGTCGAAGAAGATGTCCTAACCTTAAGACACAACATCCTGGACTAATATACAGATTTAGCAGGCTTTAAATCTGTAACAAATCTGCCCAAGATTTGATGCTCCTTTTAGGAGTGGATCGAGGACCAAAGATATGAAGCCCAAGACAGCTGAAGCCTATATAAGAAGAGTTAGACCTAGGGTTTTATATACCTTTTTTAACCTAGTTCTTGTTGGTAATATAAAGGTTTAGGGTTTTAAGAGTCTTTGGCTCTTTGTATTGTACGTCTCCCTTTGTATCGGTTTGATGCATTGTGGTAGACATAGGGTATCACACAGATTCAGAAGCCTTTAGGTAATGAACTATGTATTGTTCTTGGATGAAGCATTGAAGAAAAACCGAGTTAGCTTGTTGGTCAAGTATGCTTGACAGAATGCTGTCTTGACAGAGATGAATCAGTTACTAGTGGCGGTAACTGTAAGAGATCACAGGTTGTGATTAGAGGAAGTGAGTTGTGACTCTCATATCAAAGATGGTGTTCTTTGATAAAGATTTAATTGGGTAGTGATTAGGAGATAAAGTTGTAAATGGGGGAGTTTAGCTTTATAATGATACTACAGATAGTGAAGTCTTCTTCCTGGATTGGTATCCCCCAGAGTAGGTGAATTGCACTAAACTGGGTTAACATATTTTGTGTTGTTTATCATTCTGCAATTTAAAGTTCTGCTGTGTTTTTTATTAACATGTTGGAACAGATGTAGGAACATCTGTCTTTCTGCAGTTATTGATATTCTGGATATCAGTTTGCTGTTCTGTTCCTTGTTTAATAATTATGTAGAACAATGTCTTGACATATGTTAGGGCATCTGCTATCTGCTATGCCAGAAATTCAATTGGTATCAGAGAAGGCATCCTGTCTATTTCTGGATGAGATCTTGGGAGATACTTTCTGGCGCTTTAATCAAGGAGGAGTTTTGGATATCAGATCATTATCTCAGACATACTCAAGGGTATTAATGGATGGGATAGATGTTCTGGATTGAAGGTAACAACCACTGTTGGTTGTTCATGTTTTCTGAGGAGCTGCTACAACAACTGCAGGAGAAGTGGCTAGTTCTCTTGTTGGGGTGTCTTATAAGATGTTCTGACATCTTATTAGGGCATGTTGAAGATGTTCCATGGTGGTTTTGCTGCATATGTTTCTGATGGAAGAGCTCTGGTATTTATGGGATTCTGGAGTTGTGACTGAAGAAAGATGGTGGAAAATCTCAACTGTTGGCTTCTATATTTGAAGATATATGCATCTTTTTATTCTAACGTCGGGAGCGATGGAATAGAGAGAGTTGTTGGTAGATGTCTGTTATGGTGACTTGGTACTTGGAAGCTTGGTTCCATTGTGTATCTTGAAGTCAGTTGAAGAGAAGGGGAGTTGAGATTAAGTTTATCAAGTTCTTGCTCTAGGAATTTGATAAATTATTGTTTGGCTAACTTGTCAAAGATACTTGAGAATTCTCTTAAGTCCACTCATAAAGACATCTCAGTTCTGCATCTGGAGTCTTCTAGTTACTCTTCTGACTAGAGGGTGTTTCTGTGAAACATAAACCTGAAGAAAGTGGAGGTGATTTATTTTCACCGTCCAAAAGTGCAAGGAAGGATTCATCTTTCTTAATCCTAAGGATGAATCCAATCTAAATGGATATTTCATAACTGTTGAGGTAAATAGGGTTCGTTCAGAGAGAATCTTAGTTACTTGAGTCAAGGGTGGCAGCCTTGGTATCTCGACACTTTGAAGACACTTGCAAAGATTTAATACTTGATAAGTGTTCATGGAGTGATCTGTTGGAGTATGGCTTCAATAGTGAAACAGGGTTATTGAACAAGGATTTAAGATCAATTGCTATTTGTGATATTCACAAGTATTTAATTGATTATCCTTGTATTTGAAGTTCAATATTGGTGATGTTCAACAAGATGTTGAAACATCTCTTCATCAGAGTTTGTGCAGAATCATGGGAGGGGTACTGTATACGCTTTTGGATCTATTTCTCTTAGGTGTTGACCTAAGAATATACTTCAGTCTGGTATGGCAGAAGCATCTGATCTTCAGAGAGTTTCCTGGCAAGAAACTGGTCTAGACAATGGTGATGTTGAAGATGAAGAAGAAGACATCATAATCTTGACGAATATTTCTTGGATCAGTTTATTTTTGATCTAGAGTATTGGAGTGCAACAGGTGTGTTCCAGTTGTTACTAGAAGCATCTGATGCTTATTTGGAAAAGGTCCTGGCAAGAGACTTGTCCAGAATATGGTGCCGATGATGGCACAGCTTGGGTCAGTTTATTTCCGATCTAGGTACATAGGAGCATGTGATCTTGCTCATCTTGGAAGTCAAGGATAAGTGGCAGTTATCTCTGACTTTCTGCAGACTGCTCTACTTAAGGAAAGTGGCATTCCTTTGGTATAGTTGTGATGAAGAATTAGACTTGGCACGTTTGAGTTCTTTGGAGTTGTGAAATAGATATTCATCAAGGTGTGAGCTTGAATTGAATACCTGTGATATGATTAAGCGGGATGGAGGTTGTCTACTCAAACTTGGTTGTTGAATTAAGTCTATGAGAACATGGAACTCTTGTTATGTTATAGGGAGGAGGTTCTTCTAAGTGGCAGGAGGAAGGGTTGAATTCCTCAGCTAGATGTTTGATCAGATGTCATGAGATCAACCAGAAACTTTAGGGTCTTAGTTGATATTGTGGCGCATCATCGTAAGATAAGTTGATCTTCTCAGAAATAAATGGAATAAACGCTTCAAAAAGGTCTATCTCATGCAGTTTGTGGGAGCTGCAAGAAAGAGAAGATGTTACATGTCTATGGCTTGGTGGATCCAAGATGGCTTACTATGGAGTAAGTAGACTATGTGACTTGAAGATTAGGTTTTATTGGTGGATCAGAAGATGCTCTAAAACTCTGAAGAAAAGCTAAGATTAACCAAACATTGGCATTTGGTTGATCTTTATTGTGCATTCAAGCAGGGTGTTTGGAACTAATTACTCTTGGACAAAAGGGTAGTTGGTTGAAGACTTAAGGAGGTTCTGGTTCAGTTCTATCTTGGAGCTTGTGGTAGAAGTTCTAAGTTGATTATGGAAGATTTCCTTCTTTTGGTGGATGAGAGTTTATTTCTCTCTTCGGTTATCTAGAGTTCTTATTCATTAAGTTGGTGGCGCAGTGTTGTTTGAAGATCTTCAGTTGGATTACTATGCAGTAGTAAGTCCAGTGGTGGAGCATATCAAGAACCATGTTGGTTGGTGTCTGTGATATGTGAAGGATGTCCTAACTAATGTTAGAACATCATCTGGGTTTGTTGTCCTTGGAGTAGGATTCTAAGTTTTGTGGGTGAAACTTGACACTCACATCGTGTCTAAGAAGTATGTATCTTGTTATATGGGAGAATGATGAGTAAAGGACTGTCTTGGAAGTCTGATGTGAACGTGGTATCCGACTGAAGTGGATCACGGGTTGATTCCATGAAGGTCTGGATTCTGATGTGTTCAGAATATGGTAGCTGATATTCACCAGTTGAATTAGAAGTGTTCTATCTTATCACATGGGAGAATGATAGATTGAAGACTTTCTTGGATCATGGGGTGTTTATCTAGAAGACTGACTCTTGTTGAAGTCAGAATACTTGTGGAGAGGTGGTTTCTTCTGCTACAAGTCATGCTAGAGAGAAGTGGATCAGTTTGGTGCTTGTGGAGCAAATAAGCTAAGGATTTCTGGAGCATGTGTTTCATGTCCTTCAAGTGTGAAGAACATTTGGGCGAGCTAGCAAACTAAGGGGCTCTGTATGTCTCTTTGAGGAATGTGAAGCATTCCAAATTCAATTGGGTTGTATCTCAGGGAACAAGGATATTTATACATGAGAATTCAGAAGGAATTCGTATGGTGTATGGATGGTTTTTGGACGAGAGGGATCAATGGTGTTTTGGTCTCAATCCAAGAGTTTGTTGGTTGTGGTACAAGGATGCATTGCTTGTACTCTCACTATATGATCATGAAGTTGTCATGGGATATCATGTAGTAATTTTGGGTGGTTCTTGCTGAAGAAGCATCTTTTGAGAAAGTTAGGGGGAGAAATTTTGTCTGTTAAATGTACTAGTGTGGTACATCGACTGCTCGAGGTTCAAGCATTAGGTGAATGCGTTCAACAAGTATGTTGAATAGAGGGTGCGCTCTTGAAGACATGAAGATGCGTCTTATGTTTTCCATTCATTCAGGGTGTTCTTCTTGCAAAAGAGCACTGGTTATCTACGACAGGGGGAGTTAGACTTCTGTTTTGGATAGGTTACTGCAGTAGTGCAGATGTTTGTCAAGATTGTTTGTGGTTTCAAGCAGTTTGTGATAGGTTTTCTATTGGGAGGATGAGATGTCGAGAAGGATGTCTTGACATTGCTCTGCTATTGCAGGTTGTGGGGGACTTGATAGTATAAGGTAGGTTCTGTCATTGGGAAGTCAATGGATTGAATCAGTGGTGTTCATGCTTCTTAGGAGTGTCCTGAGAATCATCGTGTGCGTCTGGGAGAATTCATTTTTCTCTGCAGATTGGGATTCAAATTGAAGTTTGAGAAGATATCATGATGAAGGTTACTAATTCTAGATGAAAGCAGAATTGAGTAAGAAGAATTGCGACTATGCTTCAAGTTATGCGAGACAATGCTATGGGTCTTGATCAATACAGAAGTTTTTGCTAGACAATGTCTGACATGATGTCAGGATATTATTAAGGATATGCTTTTAAGTAATTGGTTCTTTGGACGGTGTGCCTTGAACAGTGGAGAACATACGCGTGCAAAACATGTTCTTCGTTATTTGCATTAACTTTGGACGGTTTTCTCTAAAGAAGAAACAGTCAAAGCTGTCTTGGCCGGTGCACATTTGTTTTGGTGAAGTTACATCTTTCGATTAATGATTTCATTGAATTGACCATCGTTATTTTCAATGGTTCGTTACATTCAAAGGAAATTTCTTGGGTATTTAAGGGAGTCCTTGGATTAGTTTGTCTCAGGTTGTGTTTTCCTTGTGGTGTGTTCCTAATGTCTTTTGTTCGAGTCTGGATAAGTATTAGTTGGGAATGGGTATGTCTTGGCTACTTTTGCCAATTTTTGGCTAAAAAGGGGGAGTGTGAGTCACTGGTACAGGGGATGCGTGTGTTGTTCTTGCAGTTTCTTTGCAAGGATATTGAACAAGATGTTCTATCATCTTGTCTGTGTTTCCCTCGTGTCTTGTGATTTGAGTTAAAGAACAGGTTGTGTCTTGTGACCTGAGTTACATGCTCTATGTACTCAGAACTACGAAGTCTACAACTGTTCTCTGGAGGAGGAGTGTGTTTTATATGAATGTCCAGTGTTCTTATGTTTCAGACTTCCTTCTAGTTTCTTTAGAAGTCTCAACTTCTGGACCTTTTTCAACTTCACTCACCCTGGGATTATACAGATTCATGGGTTAAGAGGGAGATTGTGTTATCTTCTTCCTCATGTACACCAACTTGAATTCGAAATGCACATTATTCCAATCATAACCGCCACTCATACTAAAATAAATTCAGGAGCATCCTGGGTTTATTGTCCAAAAGGAGTTTTAGCCAAAATTTGTCAAAAGGGGAAGATTGATAGCTCCTGTGGTTTGACTAAATTTTGGTAAAACATATTGTTGATAAAAATGAAGAAATCTAGCCATGAACAAAGATTTCAAAGAAGATGTCCCAACCTAAAGACACGACATCCTAGACTAATATACTGATTTAGAAGGCTTTAAATCTGTAACAAATCTGCCCAAGATTTGATGTGCCTTTTAGGAATGGATCAAGGACCAAAGATATGAAGCCCAAGAAAGCTGAAGCCTATATAAGAAGACTTAGACCTAGGTTTTTATATACCTTTTGTAACCTAGTTCTTGATGGTAATATAAAGTTTTAGGGTTTTGAGAGTCTTTGGCTCTTTGTATTGTAAGTCTCCCTTTGTATCGGTTTGATGCATTGTGGTAGACATAGGATATCACACAGATTCAGAAGCCTTTAGGTAATGA
Organism: Lathyrus tuberosus; assembly: GCA_022829125.1. Taxonomy (NCBI): domain Eukaryota; kingdom Viridiplantae; phylum Streptophyta; class Magnoliopsida; order Fabales; family Fabaceae; genus Lathyrus; species Lathyrus tuberosus. The sequence goes on from JALAZF010000538.1 coordinate 2,985,419, forward strand.
ACTATGTATTGTTCTTGGATGAACGCTGTATTGACAGAGATGAATCAGTTACTAGTGGCGGTAACTGTAAGAGATCACAGGTTGTGATTAGAGGAAGTGAGTTGTGATTCTCATATCAAAGATGGTGTTCTTTGATAAAGATTTCATTGGGCAGTGATTAGGAGATAAAGTTGTAAATGGGTTTATCTTTATAATGATATTACAGATAGTGAAGTCTTCTTCCTGGATTGGTATCCCCCAGAGTAGGTAAATTGCACCGAACTGGATTAACATATTCTGTGATGTTTATCATTCTACAATTTAAAGTTCTGCTGTGTTTTTTATTAACATGTTGGATTAGATGTCGGAACATCTGTCTTTCTGCAGTTACTGATATTCTGGATATCAGTTTGTTGTTCTGTTCCTTATTTAATAATTATGCAGAACAATGTTTTGACATGTGTTAGGACATCTGCTATCTGCTATGCCAGAATTTCAAACTACACGTAACAAGTGGAACAAACAGAGTTGAAGCAATTCCAAAAACACGAAAGAAATAGAGAACAAAATGTTACCCCTAACAAAAAAAAGGCTGCTGCTTTGCTGTTCTCGACGCGATGATGTGCGGCCGTTGGTGATGATGTATCAAAATAGATTTGCAGGTTTTCCTGGTATGGTATTCGTAGCCTTCCTCTTTACTGAAAAAAACAAATCGTTTCTTTATTTTTTTTTATGGAGACTCCTTTGATCAAGGACGCGCCGCTTCTCCTTCTGATTTTGGTCCCCTTCTTTTTATATTAGTAAAACACGCACACACAGGGTTTTATTATATTTCAAATGTCCAACATACCCTTATAGAAAACTTAATAGATAAAAATGGTAAATGAATTTAAAACAAATATATATTTTTTGTGTTATTTTTAAAAGGAAATGTATAAAAATAAACTAAATGAACCTAAATTAAATCTAAATAAACTAAATAATTATTTTGACTACAAAATAAAAATAAAATTATTAAAAACGAATAAAATGTCGGGCGCAAAAGTACTCGAAAAAATAAACCGATTGCACCAAAATGATTAGCGCGAAATAAACATATTGGAAAAATACAGCGTTTGGTCAGATTTTGAAATAAATTCGGACCGGTAAAAAAGGCTCAGACTGATCAAAATGTGGCTAAAAAGTTGTCAAAAATTAGAATGAGCTCGCCAGGTTAAACTACGTGAACAGTAGTTCAATATTACTGACGTCTGCAGGCTCAATTTCAAAACTTCTCATCCACTGATTTTACTCATATTTGAGAAACAATTTAACCAGTCTGTCTGTATATCTAAGAATTTATTCTGGATAATTATTTTAGGAATTATTTATGATGAAAAACATGTCATAATGTACAGATGATGCAAACTGAAAATAAATTCAGACAAATGAAATTTTTTAAAAGGGGTAGGACAAATTTGGGGTATGACGGGATGGATCGACATAAGCGGGTTTAGCCAATTGGGAAACATATCACCTAATTTCACAAGCCTTATTCTGGGTGACATGAGGCCCTATTTTGAGGGCTCACTAAGTGTTAAGAAAATTTTCTTGTATCGTATATTCATAGGCTTAATTTTAAGGACTACTAAAATGATTCCAATACGTAATCCCTCAAGCACGAGGCCTTAGAAAGGGAGAAGTGATTTAATGGTTCTAGATATAGTTTCCTGTGATGATTATTTCAAACCTTTATTAGGGAAGAGTCCTTCAGGCGCGAAGCGAGGAGGATTTCCTCATATAAAACTTGGTAAAAGTCCATCAGGTGTGAAGCTTGAGGCCAGGTACTATCGAGCATATAGGTTGCTCTCTATTGATTGCCCTTTTCCTAAGATAATTAAATTGTTCAATGATTTGTGACTAGATAGTTAATCTTTTTGGTGTTATTTTCATTTATAAATAAAAAATAAATGTGTATACCTCCTAGGCCAGCCTTAGTCGGTGCCCTATAAAGTTCATGCACAGATGCCTCTTCGAGCGATAATGAAATATTTTGAGGTTGGTGCCTATTTAGGTGGTTCTCTCTGGTGAGACTTTGATAGTCAAATCCATCAGGATTGGATTAAATGATTGAGTCCCTCAAGTGATACATATATAGTTGAGTCCCTCGGGTGATACTTCTTAAATGTTAGTATGTCCAACTCTCAGGCTCTTGATTTTTTTTGTTTCCATGCGTGATGGTTCTGTAACATCTCCCATTAGGGTCTTATTAATGAAAACGTTAGAATCTTGTAACAATTTGCCTTATCTCATTTGGATTTCTTTCTTCATAATTTTTAATTTCTTTTTGAGGTGCATTCCTTTATGTTCCCTAACTTAGTATATTTCCTTCATAGGGTGTTGCATAGGGTGATTGCCTCAAGCGTTTCTTGTGGGCGATTTCGGTCTTCCTTGGAAATAATTCTAGTACTAAGTTGTTGGATAAGGCGAAAAGGGTCAATCAGTGAAGGCCCAACAATTATATTTTCTCTTGGGACAGAAAGAATACGTCAATGAAGATCTAACAATCATATTTTCTCTTAGGGCTGCAAAGATCTTTTAGTGAAGGTCCAACAATAGAATTTCCTCTTAGGAAGGCAAGGATCATTCAATGAATTCCCAATAAACATATTTCCCCTTAGGGAAGCAATGATCCTTCAGTGAAGGTCCAACAATCTTATTTCCCTTTAGCGAGGCAATAATACTTTAGTTAAGTTCCAACAATCATATTGCCTTTTAGGGAGGCAAGGATTCTTTAGTGAAGGTCCAACAATCATATTTTCTCTTAGGGAGGAAAGGATCCTTCACTGAAGGTCCATCAACCATATTGCCTCTTAGGGAAGAAAAAAATCCTTCAGTGAAGGTCCAACAAAGTGTCCTCTTAGGGTGGCAAGGATCTGTCAATGAAGGTTCAGAAAAGTAGCCTCTTAGGACGGTAATAATCATGTGGCATCTTGTTATTGATTCATGCTACTTTTAAGATGAGTTAAGTCAGCTGGTATGTTAATACTCACAAAGCAGCCTGACACATTTCGCCTCTTTATGAGCGATTTGTTATCTTTTAACCTTTTGCATAATAGCTCAGTTATTTTCACATTCGTTTATAACCATGTACTGTGATCAACTTAAGGTACTCGATAGTATAAGCAAAATATCATATTTATGGATGTAATACATCCTTAGCACACCAATTATATTATTTAATGGCGTCCTTGAACCAAACAAATTTATGACACTCTACTTTGAACATCTAAAATTCGAATAAATAGATTAATAAACACTTATTTGTCACACTTATTAAAATTGATGACGTTGTGAAACAATATCTTATTCAATTTTAATATATACATTTAATAATTGCTTTTTGCATTCCAAAAAATGTGAGTAGTGCATTGTCTAAAGTGTATAACTTTTTAAAGAGTTTCACAAACCTCAATAAGGAGTAGCTAACCATAATTATAAGTGCAACAATTTTAAACCACAATATAATTTTTATGGGAAATAAAATGTAAGGTTATATAAGAAAATAGTTTTAGTGGAGATATATTCATATGATATCGTAAATGTTGACAAATCTTTCTTTTGAGGGTAAATGAGAACACAAGTATACCATTTAGTTAATGAGAGAAGGAAAAAGCAACATGAATTTGTGATAAAATAATCATGCCAACAACAAGAAAGATGAAATATTACAATATCATTCAAAAAATAACTTTCATATTGTTGGAGTTAACACTAAACTCCTTTGAAGCACAAAAATGAAGAAGATGAAGATTGTAATACCCCAAAATTTGCTCTCCCTTTTTTGGCATCATAGCATGGCATTATCATTTATCATATCATATCCATCTCATTAACATTACATTGCATTTAACATAGAAAAATGAAGCATGGCATCCTTCTTACCATCAGGGCATGTGGTCAGGTGGAAGGTGGACAATCAAGGAATCATTCAAAGCACAAAAAGGTCAATCAAGTTGCCTCAAGGCAAGCCAAGAGGTCTCTCAGGTCTCATACTATCTCAATTGATCTTCCAAAACCTCAAGGAAGTGAGATTCAATGGAAGATTGAAGCACTACATCTTTCACTATGCAAGAGATTCAAAAATTGAAGGAAAACCCTCAAAAGAGATAGCTCATTGATTCAAAATCATTCTCAAGTGGCATTTCTCATCATCCTTTAAGAGGATACACAACATACTCTGAGGAATTTGGATTTGGAAGATGTGCAATTTCCTCCTAACCAAAGGGGGTCAAAACTAGGGTTTCCCATTAAATCAGGGAATCTTTGATTTTTTGAACAAAACTTGATGTCATGGTATTCCATATGTCCTTAAGTGTATGTGTGTGGAAGATTGTATCTCAATTGGTTTTAGAAGTGGTTCAATTGGAAGAAAGATCAAGAATCAGAGAAATTGGGGCAAAGTCAAATAATCAGAGGAAAAAGTCAACTCTTGACTTTTTGAGGCCAAATTCATGAAATTCATGTTACATATGTCCAATGTACAAAATTTGATCAAGAAACTCCAAAGGAATCATGAAAAAATCAAGATGTGGAAAGTTGCCATTTTTGGATGAAGAAGGGTTACTAAAAATAGCAAGTTTTGGCCATTTTGCATCAGAGTTTGAACCAAGGCCATTCAAATTTGGAGCACCAAATGAGAAATCCACTCTGCCTCAATGAAAGATCTTGTTTTAAGCTTTAAATCCATGTGTAGAACATCTCCATTGGATAAAAATTGAGAGAGTTATAGATGATCAAAGTTGAGGGAAACTTGGGCAAAATGCAAGTCAGCTTGGGCAAGTTTCAGGTCGCGCGCAGTCATTTTCACAAACACATGGTGGGCCAAATGTATTGATCAATTACTCATGGTTAGAGGCCTCAAATGAAAAATCTTTCAACATGAAAGTTGTTCCTCTATGTGAGATCTTCAAAAGTGGTGTTTATGATTTTTTCATTTGATCAAAGGTTGAGAAGTTATGATGGGTCCAATTTACTATGATCATGCTGAAAACCTAAGTGCCATGTTGCTTTGTCAAACGACCATGTGCCACGCCCTTATATCAGTCCCAAACCTTGATGCTCCAAGTTGCTTTTCACCAATTTCCAAGCCTCAATTCAATTCAATTTTCACCCCAAACTTGTTCCATGATATCTCCTCTTCCATTTGGCATCAATACCTCTTTGTTTCATTCACAAACTAGAGATAAATTCTTGGTCAAACCATTAAACCTTGGGCTGCTAAAAACCAGAAAAAAATGAATGTTGTTGTTGTTGTCTCAGCTTGCTCGTGCATTGCTCACCCTCCAACTCTTTCTTCATTTAACCAAACACTCATTACATGTCCATGCACATGAGCACGTGCCATGCACGAAAATAGAAAAAAGCAACTTGCTGAACAAGTTTGGTGAGACAGCCGTGCAATGTCAGTTCATTTTCACTTCCACCATAACACCATGGACCTCCACCACTATAGCACAACCACAGCTGACTCGCCCTAACTAACTTGGCTCAGTTAGTTAGAGGCAGCTCAGTTAACTCAACTTGGACTCAGTTGACTCACTCACTTAACCACCTATGGTTCACTTCTAACTCACACTATAAAATCAAATCTCACTCACATTTCTCATAACAACACTCATTTCTCTCACTCACTTCAGAATTTTTCTCTCACTCTCTCTGATTTTGCTCATTTTCTTCTCCACGATCTCAACTCCATTGTGCTTCCATTGCTCATTGTTTTGGTGTGGTTGAATCAAGAACAACTAGAGCAACTTCATTTCTGCAAGATTAGCATCATTGCAAATCCATATCCATCATCGTTTTTCAAAAGTGGAAAGCCTTTATTTGGCCAAGTGAAGCTCAAGGAAGGAGCAGTTTCCTCTGGTATTCTTGTGTACTCAAAGCTTCATCAACTTCAGGTTTGAGTTCTTGAACTTTGATTGCACGATTTCTCTTCATTATCACTTGTTTCTTGTTGGTTTCAGCTCAATAGGAGCATTCCTAACTCCGGCTAGTTGATAGGCCTTTTAAAGGCGTAGTTGCAAAACTTAGGGCACAAATTCATCTCCTCTGTTCTTGCTATGAGTGCATGACATGTTGTTTTTGGGAGTGAATTCTTAACCTACATAAGCTCAGCTTCAATTTGGTACCATATTTGTGGATTTTTGTGAGATGTGAGAGTTGCAGGTGGTGGTTCTCGCCGGAGAAGGTGACCGGAGGTCCCTCTCCGGCCGGTAGCTTCGTTCTAGGGTTTTTCTTGCCAGTTGGAGTTACAGCCGTTTGATCTTGTTGATCCAACGCGTGAAACATTGCCAGCGCATTAAAAGAAGCATGCACCTCACGTGCCTATTTTCTGAATTCACTTATGCAACGTGTGGTGCAGTGCATGGTATGTTATGTGTTCCCTCACGCGTGTGTGTTGATCATGATTACGTTGACTGCTTGTTTGACTTGACTTGATCTCATGGTTGTGATTGCTTTGACATTGTGTTGACTGAAGCACATGGTTGTTAACATGTTATGCGCAGAAATGGACCTATCCAGATGGCTATTCACACCTCCTCTTTTTCAAAGCCCAATGAATTTGCACTGTCCAATTACTATGTTCATACCCCCCTGCATTTTGCATTTAATTTTCATTTTTATTTCTTTCTACACGTTTGATTTCTAATTTTTAAAAATACCAAAACATATTGGAAAATTCTACAAAAATTCATGTGTATTCTTAAAACATTTAGGAAATTTTCTATGATTTTATTTTCTGATTTTATGACCATTTTGCCCCTGTTCCATTATTTCTTTTGAATTTCCATTTGTATGCATACTTAATGTGACATATGATTTTGTGCATTTTTGTTCTTGATCATAAAAAATGATTTTGATGCCTTTCTTTTTGCATTGTGGTCACAATATGTTGAGGTATGTTTGAGATTTATGAGATGATTTTTAAGTCTTTTTTGGATGACTTTTGATGTGTTGCTTTGAGCATGAATGCATGAAACTTCCATGAGACTTTGACCTAATTGTTGAGTGACTTTGGTTCTGATTCATTGCTTGTGGACTTGATATGTTAATGGCATGTGTTTAAGGTGTTTGATTGGTGAAAGTCATAATTTTTGAAGCATGTTTGCTATTTGTTTGAAGCATGAAATCTAACTTGTTCATTTTATGAATGTATGCTTCATGTTTGGTTTGCTTGATCATGAAGGCACTTGTGCCATGAGTTGTGGTTTTGTTTGAGGATGTATAGCATGTTAATTGACTTCTGATTGTGACATTTGGGTTTCATCTTTGCATGTTTGATGTTTATCTTGCACCTTAAGTCACTTGTTTCACAAGTATGAACCACATTCACATCACTTCACCTTTTCTTCTTTGCTTCTTGTTGGATTGAGATTTTGTTTGCATGATTTAGTATGCTCATTTAGGATAACATTAGGTTGTGTAAATATGAGTTACATTCTGACTTGGAAGCATGTATAGCATTCAATCTCATTTTACTTTGTTTGTCAACTTGTTTGAATTTGATTTGTTCATTATATTTTCTTACTTTACTTGTAAGTAATTGTGCTAACCATGTAGGGGCTTCGGTAAGTTTCAATTGAGTGTGGATAAGGAATCCACATTCAACTTCTATCCTTTCTCTTTTACAATTCCATGTTTTGTTAAGCACTTATGTGCTTTCTTTTAATAACTCATCACTTTCCCTTTTGAATTACAATTCATCTTCTACTTTGGAAGTGAATTGTTTAATTCTTTCTTTCTTTAGATTTTAGGTTGAAACCTCACAAACCTTTAGGATCACTCCCTTTAATCTTCAATTAGGATTGAGTCTTAGTCCATATAGGTTTTACCTTTTCTCCTCTCTTGGGTCTTTTTTCTCATCTCAAAGAAAATTCAAAATATATAATAAAGGTGGGCATTTATTGCATTTAGGCCTTTCATATAAAGAAAAGGTTATAAGGGGTCTTCTCTTATAATCTTAGAATGTATAGCATATAGCCCATCTTGGGTCAATGTGTTAAACATTTGATCTTGTATGAGGGACTTAAATGCAATACTTGTTGAAGGTGCAAATAATAAAAAACACTTCTTCATTTCTTAATCAACAAAAACACTTAATAAACACAAGTATGCTAGTGTGTTTGAACCTTGACAATTGGAGCTAAGTGTGGAGGTTTTCTTCACTCTTAGTGTGCTTTCTTACCCATTCCATCTTGGAATGTGAGAATGTACACATTCCGATGACTAAGATTTGGATACACTGTCGTATGCAAACAAATCCAAAACACTTCCTTCTAAAAGACAAAAACAAACAATAACGTCTTTCCTTCGGGAATTCTTTTCTCACCTCATTCACTCTCAACGCACGAACGCGCTTCTACTCGTTCTCTTATAAGATGGTAACGCACTCGGACCAGCGAGCCTGCAACACCTGAGCTAGAACGTCAGCCGTTCTCTAAAAAACACAAACAATCCATCCCTAGTGAGGGGAACTACGTCGCTCTGATTCTCATGTTCCCGATGAGATACGTAGGCAGTGGGGTAGGGCCCATGCGAGCACTTCTTTTATTTTCCCTACATTTGTTTCTCTTTCTCCTTTCCTTTTTCAGTTCTTTCTTAGTATTCCTTTCTTTATACCCTTTGATCGAGACAAGCAAGCGTGGATCCCATCGGGTACGATGGACGCGAGGGGGTGCTAATACCTTCCTCTCGCGTAACCGACTCCCGAACCCATTTCTCTTGGTCGCAAGACCATGCTTTTCCTTTCTCTCAGGTTTACGCGGTGTTTCCTTTCCCTCTCTTGGGATAAATACACATTGCTGGCGACTCTGTTCGGTGCCACTTTCGCGTTTGTACTTGGATGAAAATCCCGGGAGCGACAGCTGGCGACTCTGCTGGGGATCAATGATCAATGACTTGTTGCTGGTCCATCCCTAAGCGAGTCAATCCTAGCGCTTATCTGTTTTTCTTTCATTGGGTGTTTACTGTTGTGTTGTATTTACTGTTTTATTGTATGGTTATTTACTGCTTTACTGTACATTACTGTATTTACCGTATTTTAGCATTTTCATTTCATATAATATATTATGCTATACTGGACTGTGCTATTTTCAGTTTGGCGGGATGGGATTTCTGAGAGATAAGCCCATTACACAGGCTTGAGTATACACTTAGAATTAGAGTGGAGAGTAGTGGGACCTACGTGCCGTTTGGAGTGCGTTGGGTGTTCACGAAATTCACAGCTAGACGAGGCTATCTTGGGACACGTCGTGGCATGCGCATCTTGCGTATTCCAGGATGTAGATCTAGAGAGCTGTCGACTCTAGTGACCGATCATGAGGACCTTAGTGGAGATATCCCTTTTTAGTGGTGACAATGGCAGACCACATTCTGTGGCAAACCCATTCGCACCCGAGGGCCCACTTTGGAACTTGCATAGGATGACTTTTATTTTTCTAAGGGGAGTCAGTGGACGACCTCTTTGATTGGCATAGCATTGTATCCTACGGGCTGAATGTGCTATTGCTTCTCAAACCTCTGAAGCTGACAAGCCTTATTTTCTAAGAACCACATGTGAGTATGGGCGGGATGTTTACAGGTTTGCAGGAAACCCAGCCTCCTACCTACCTTACTTGTGATTCTATGATGATTTCAGACATTGTATCCTATGATAGTGATTTAAGTGTTCATCTCAGATATTGCCAGACTCAGTACAGAGACACAGTGCACACAGTTCAATACAGACACCGACACTTGATTACCTGATCACATGCCCTTTTGCATTGCATTATCATATCATAACAGTTATGTTTGTCATTTTCAGGTGCATAATACATTTCTGATTCCAATCCATGGGTTCAACAGAGATCGTCGCCGAGAGAAAGAACAATGTGTCTTACAAGTTTCCAGATCCTGTCTTGGATTCATTGCTCAAAGTTATAGATATGGCTGGTCCGGGTATTCTTGATAGGTTTCAGAAGAGCTACGGGAATTTGGTTGGGATGGTCCGTACAATCACCAAGTATGAACATGATGCCTTGCACACTCTGCTGCAGTTCTACGAGCCTTCGTTGAGGTGTTTTCTTTTTTCAGATTACATTTTGATGCCAACACTGGAAGAATTCTCATTTATTTTGGGAATTCCGATCACGTCAGCAATACCATTCTTCTCTGGTAGTTCTCCCAGCGTAAAAGAAATTGCTGCTGCTTTACAAATGGATCAGGCATTGATAAAGAGTGGTGTGAGCAGTAAAAATGGAGTTAGCGGATTTCCTTTAGAATTTCTGTCTGGACAGGCCCAAGAGGCTGCAAGTGCTAAAAATTGGACGGTTTACAATTCCATTCTGGCTCTCTGCATATATGGCCTAGTTTTCTTTCCCAATCAGCAAGACTTTGTGGATATGCAAGCAACGAGAGTTTTTGTCCTTAAAAATCCAGTCCCTACTTTGTTAGGAGATTTTTATCATTCCGTGCATTACAAGAATGAGAAAAGGAGGGGAGGATCTGTTAGTTGTTGCACTCCACTGCTGAGTCATTGGTTTTTCAAACATTTGCCTCAGACAGGTGCCTTTGTGGAAACCAAAGATGTGGCGAAATGGTCTAAACGATTGATGAGTTTAACTGCTGATAACATTGTATGGTTTGATCACCGGTTGTTGAGAATAGAGCTTGTCACAAGATGCGGAAATTTTCCAAATGTGCCTTTGATTGGCAGAAAAGGAGGGATTAATTATAATCCAGTTTTGGCCATCCGACAGTTTGGGTATGCTTCCAGATATCCTCCTACAGAGCAAGATGTGGAAGAATCCTTATTCTTTACAGGAACTAAAGATGCAAAGGTGGTAGAAGTAGTGAATGCTTGGAAAGATAAGCACAAAATTGGAAAAGCAGTTTTTGGAAAAGGAGATTGTAGATCTTATCCTGAATATGACAGGTGGATTGAGACGAAAGTAAAGGAATTGCTTTTACCCTTTTCAAGGGGACCTCTTTTATGTTCAGCACAGCCAGAACAACCCACTATGGTGGCTATTGAAGAATGTGAGAAGTGGAAGAAAATGGTCAGAGAGCTGCAGATAGAAAATTCTGGAATGAGCAGATGTCTTCAGAAAGCTCTAGCTGACAACAAAGAGTTGGAAAAGAGAGCCTTGAAAGCGGAAAAAACCTTGGCTGACAAAGAGGAAGATTTTGATGACCGAGCTCGGTACTTTCGGAAACTTACTCTGGGAGCAGATGACACTAGTCAGGCTCACAAGATTACAAAACAGGCTTTAGCCCGAAGCAAGGATTCATTAGCTCAACTGCGTCAAGCTTGGGATGAAGTCAGAATTGAAAATGCCGAGTTAAAGGATCAGTCGAAGACTAAAGACGAGGAGCTTAAAAAGGCACATGAGCAGAGGAGAAAGTATCGGGAAAGTCTCGATAAAAGTCAAGAACAGTTAGAAGAAGCTAGAAGCCAGTTGAAGAATACCAAGAAAGAGCTTGAAGAAGTCATGATAGAAAGGGAGATACTCAAGACGCAAGCCGGCATAAAGAGACACAAAGGAGTGTGTGATGACGAAGCTCTGATGCTGCATATGGGTTCTTTAACTGAAGCTCTTGAGAAAAGGGATGTCTTGATCAAAGAGATGATTGAAAAGCCGAATCACCAGCGTACCCGTATACTTTTTGAGGAGATCAAATACTCAAGTGATAAGCTGAAGGGTGTGGAATTGTCAGACTGATGTTCTTTTCCTTATATTTTGTTATTAATGGTTACCATCAGGCTTGTTGATGGATCCATTTTTCCTTGTATTGCATTTGCGGTGGAACCTTTCTTAAATGTACTTGGATACTTTGTTGAATGAGTATGAGCAGTTTTATTCAGAATTATTCCTTATCAGATAGCTGCACACAAGCACATGACCATGACACGTCTCTTTATATCACAATTTCTGGTCTTCAGATTTCTGTGGTTGGATTGGAATCAGGGTATAAAGCACCTCGGAAATGACAAACATGGCATTGCATATCATTTTGCATTTTTGTTACTTGCTTTTCAGGTACTCGTTGCAGGGTCTCTAACCTTTATTTGGTTTCAGGCAGTATAGCGGAGAGTCATATTCACCGATATTCGACGCGAAGGAATCAAGTAAGAATCATGGATCAAGTGCAAAGTGATTTGGCGGAAATGAGGGCGCGTATGGACCAGTTCATGACCCTCATGACTGGCATGGCGCAAAATCAGGAGAGACTGAGGCTTCTGGTAGAGCGTCCCGACAATGGGCCCGAAGGTGATCATCATGACAATTCACAGGGACATGGCATTCCTCCTCCCGGTGGCAACCCTCCTCTTGGTGGTAACAATCGGGGTAATGGAAATGGTAGGCATGCTGGTGTTACTCTTGAGGATACTCTGGAAGACCAATTTACTCTGCTGGATGCTGATGTGGGTAATCAAGGTGATCGAAGGTATGATGAGTTAGCAGAGAAGATCAGGGCCATAGAATGCAAGAACTCTATGGGTATTGATGTTACCAGCTTGGGGCTGGTCTCAGGAGTCAGAATTCCCCCTAAATTCAAGCCTCCCACTTTCGATAAGTATCACGGCAATGCGTGTCCCCAAACGCATCTTCAAGCTTACTTTGGGAAGATTTCAGCCCATACGGATGACGAGAAGCTATGGATGCACTATTTTCAGGACAGTCTGGCTGGGGCGTCCTTGACCTGGTATATGAAGTTGAATAGAGCTGCTGTGAAGAATTGGAAAGATCTGGCAGAAGCGTTCCTGAAGCAATACCAATATAATATTGACATGGCGCCCAACCGCACCCAATTGCAGGGATTGTCACAAAATGCCAAGGAGAGTTTCAAAGAATATGCACAGAGGTGGAGGGAAATGGCTGCCCAGGTTCAACCTCCCTTATCAGACAGAGAAATGGCAGATATGTTCATGGGCACCTTGCAAGGGGCCTATCTGGATAGATTAGCTGCTTGTCCGTCAACTGGATTTGCTGATATTGTGATTGCGGGAGAAAGAATAGAAAGTCTGTTAAAGCTTGGAAAGATCCAGGATGTGAGTGGGGCTGGCTCTTCGGGGACGAAGAAACCGTTTGCTAGTAACCAGAAAAGACGAGAAGGTGATACGAATGCTGTGTTTAGAGGACGAGGCAGAGGGCGTTCTCGAGCTTATTATCAGGTAGATGCTGTAACAATCCCCACACCGTCTGTTCAGAAACAACAACCCCAACAACAAGTTCAACAGCAACAACCTTTTTTCCAGCAAAGGTCTAGACAGAGGGATCGTAAGATGGATCCTCTCCCTATGACTTATGCCGCGCTGTTGCCCCGGCTACTCGAGTTAAAGTTGGTAGAACTCCGTACTATGAAAGCTCCGGTTGCTGGAAACCTGCCACCTAACTTCGATGCTAATGCTCGTTGTGAGTTCCACTCAGGTGCTCAGGGGCACTCCATTGAAAAATGCTGGGCTTTCCATCATAAAGTACAAGATTTGATTGATGCTAAAGCCATCAATTTCTCTCCCGCTCCTAATATTACTCAGCATCCCATGCCTGATCATAGCGCAGCAAATGTGTACGCTATTGAAGATGGGAGGAGATTGAATCTGGTGACAGATATCCGTCAAGTGAAAACTTCTTTGTTGGTTGTAAAAGATCGTTTATTGAAGGGACAGGTGTTCCCGGGCTGTAATCAAGATTGCTTTGAGTGTATGAATCAGGAGAACGGTTGTGATAAGTTGAAGATGGGTTTACAGAATCTGATCGATGAAGGATGTCTACAGTTCGACAGAGTCGTGAAAGGCACTGATGAAATATCAACCGTGACCATCTATTACACTCCCGCTGAGATTCAAATGCCGGTCAATGCAGTTCCCGTGGCGAGTGTTGCGCCAGAAGGGCCCAGTCCTGTCACTATCACGGTGCCAGGACCAATTCCGTTCACATCCACGAAAGCTATCCCATGGCACTATGGGGCAGATGTATATTACGAAGGTAAAAAACAGGAAGTTGAGTCATCAGTCAGCCCAAATGTTGATAACGTAGGGGGTGTAGGGGGCTTTACAAGGAGTGGAAGGTTGTTCGCTCCCCCAACCTTGAGAAGTGATAAGGAGGTAGAAGCTGCAGCAAAGGATAAGGGTAAACAGGTGGTTGAAAGTGCACCTACACCTGAAGCAGAGACAAAGATTACTTTTGATAAGGAAATGGAAGAATTTATGAAGATAATCAAGAAAAGCGATTATAAGATTGTGGACCAACTGAATCAGACCCCTTCAAAGATTTCAATCCTGTCACTATTGTTGTGCTCTGATGCGCACCGACAGGCGTTGTTGAGAGTGTTGAAGAGTGCGTACGTGCCACAAGAAATTACTGTTAATCAGCTCGAGGGCGTAATCTCCAATGTTAATGTCAGCCATGGCTTGGGCTTTACAAGTAGAGATTTGACTGTTGAAGGAAGAAACCATAATAAGGCTTTGCATATCACGATGGAGTGTAAGGGCGCAGTGTTATCTCATGTACTGGTAGACACTGGTTCGTCACTCAATGTCTTGCCCAAGAAGGCATTGATGAAGCTGGAAGTTGATGGTTTGATCTTAAGGCCTAGTGAATTGGTGGTCAGAGCATTCGATGGGACCCGACGATCTGTGTTTGGTGAGGTGGAATTGCCCGTACAAATTGGACCACAGGTATTCAAATCCACGTTCCATGTAATGGACATACAACCTGCATATAGCTGCCTATTGGGACGCCCTTGGATTCACGGAGCCGGGGCTGTTACTTCTACTCTACATCAAAAGCTGAAGTATGAGTTTGAAGGGCAGGTTGTGACAGTGTGTGGGGAAGAAGACATCTTTGTGAGTCACTTGTCCACGTTCAAGTACATTAAAATGGATGGGGAAATTCATGAGATGCTGTGCCAATCATTCGAAGCAGTCAATATTGACGATGCACCTGAGTCTTCTTCTGTACCAGTTGGGGCTGGTACCTCCATTTCATCTTACAAACAAGCTGTCGAGGTCGTCAGGGCAGGCAACGCCCAAGGTTGGGGCAGGTTGATAGAGACCCCAATGAAGGAAGACAAATTTGGTATTGGTTATCATCCCTCTACAACTTCAGATGCGGGGAGCAGGGGACCCATTACTTTCAACAGTGGGGGAATTATCTACATGGACCAGTCTTGTGCAGCCACGGAGGATAGTGTTGACAGTGATTGTGACCTGGACAATTGGGTACGCCCTCATGTTCCGGGACAACAAGTGCAGAACTGGTTCGTTGAAGAAGTCATCCGGGTTACTCTTCAGACAGAGTAATTTTTCTTTGTTTTTTCTAACCATAATGCATGACAAAATCTTGCGCTCTGCCCAAGGCGTATAGATTCATTTGTAGGGCCACCATGGTTGCATTTGCAATGTTTAATCATTAATAAAGGACGTTTTGCAATCAAATTTTGTTCTCTGTCTTTCAGTTTTTATTTTTGCACAAAAAAAAATAAAATAAAATGGCAATGTTTCATTTTCTTTTGTTTTGCTTAAAAATAAATTCTAAAATAAGGCATGAACCCGTTCATGCAGACTTGATCCTCCGGATACCACTGATAACGATTTTGATATGGCCATGTATGACTTTGACAATCCGATTTATCAAGCCGAAGAAGGGGATGAGAAAGATTGTGAACTCCCTGAAGAACTGGCCAGATTGTTGAAACAGGAGGAAAGGGTCATCCAGCCTCATCAGGAGACTGTAGAAATCATCAATATTGGTACCAAGGACGCCAAGAAAGAGATCAGGATTGGTGCCAGCTTGCAAGCAGATGTGAAGCAAACTTTGACGGAAATGTTGCGCGAGTATGTTGACATCTTCGCTTGGTCGTATCAAGACATGCCGGGGTTGGATACGGATATTGTCGTGCACAGGCTACCATTGAGAGAAGAATGTCCGCCAGTCAAGCAGAAACTTCGTCGGACTCACCCCGACATGGCCTTAAAGATTAAGGAGGAAGTCCAGAAGCAGTGGGACGCTGGTTTTCTTGCTGTGACAAAGTATCCTCCATGGGTAGCCAACATCGTGCCAGTACCGAAGAAAGATGGAAAAGTGAGAATGTGTGTGGATTATCGAGATCTTAATAAAGCTAGCCCGAAAGATGATTTTCCACTACCTCATATTGATGTGCTGGTCGATAATACAGCTCAATTTTCAGTGTTCTCATTTATGGACGGGTTCTCCGGGTACAACCAGATCAAGATGGCACCTGAAGACATGGAGAAGACCACGTTCATTACTCCGTGGGGTACATATTGTTATAAAGTAATGCCTTTTGGGTTGAAAAACGCAGGGGCAACGTACCAGCGGGCGATGGTGACATTGTTTCACGACTTGATTCATAAGGAGATCGAATGTTATGTAGATGATATGATTGCCAAGTCGAGAACCGAAGAGGAACATCTGACTAACCTGAAAAAGCTGTTTGAAAGGTTGAGAAAGTTCCGTCTGAGATTAAACCCAAACAAGTGCACGTTTGGGGTGCGTTCTGGAAAGTTGCTGGGTTTCATTGTGAGCGAAAGAGGAATCGAGGTTGATCCTGCCAAGGTGAAAGCAATACAAGAAATGCCTGAACCGAGAACAGAAAAAGAGGTTCGTGGTTTCTTGGGTAGATTGAACTACATTGCGAGGTTCATATCTCACCTAACAGCCACGTGCGAACCAATATTTAAATTGTTAAGGAAAGATCAAACGGTCAGGTGGAATGACGATTGCCAATTGGCATTCGATAAGATAAAAGAATACTTGCAGGAACCTCCGATTCTAATGCCTCCAGTTGAAGGAAGACCGCTGATAATGTATCTGACAGTGCTTGAAGGTTCCATGGGTTGTGTTCTCGGTCAACATGACGAGACAGGTAGGAAGGAGCATGCTATTTACTACCTGAGCAAAAAGTTCAATGATTGTGAGTCCCGATACTCAATGCTTGAAAAGACATGCTGTGCGCTTGCATGGGCCGCTAAGCGATTGAGGCAATATATGGTTAGGCACACGACCTTGTTGATTTCAAAAATGGATCCTATCAAGTATATTTTTGAGAAACCAGCATTGACAGGCAGAGTTGCACGGTGGCAAATGGTCTTGACAGAGTATGACATTCAGTACACTTCACAAAAGGCCATCAAAGGAAGTATCTTGTCCGACTATCTTGCGCAACAGCCGATTGATGATTACCAACCCATGAAGTTTGACTTCCCTGATGAAGACATCATGTTTCTCAAAGCTAAAGACTGCGAGGAACCACTTCCGGAGGAGGGGCCAGACCCTGAATCCAAATGGAGTCTGATGTTTGATGGGGCTGTCAATATGAATGGGTGCGGAGTTGGAGCAGTTCTTATCACGCCGGAAGGTGTTCATATGCCGTTCACTGCCCGAATAACTTTCGGATGCACCAACAATGAAGCAGAGTACGAAGCTTGTATAATGGGGATCGAGGAGGCGATTAATCTACGGATTAAGACCCTTGATATATTTGGTGATTCAGCCTTGGTAATCAATCAAGTGAAAGGGAGTTGGTACACGCACCAAGCAAATCTAGTGCCGTATAGAGATTATACAAGGAGATTGCTGACATTTTTCACAACAGTGAAACTGTACCACGTTCCTCGAGATGAGAATAGGTTCGCTGATGCCTTGGCCACTCTGTCTTCCATGATCAAAGTGCAAGGATGGAACCATGTACCTAAGATTGAGGTATCCCGCCTTGACAGACCAGCATTTGTGTTTGCGGTCGATGCAACGTCTGATGACAAGCCATGGTTTCATGATATTAAGTGTTTCTTGAAAAGTCAAGAGTACCCGTCAGGGGCATCGTCCAAAGACAGGAAGACGTTGAGAAGGTTAGCTGGTAGTTTCTTCTTGAACAAAGATGGCGTGCTGTATAAAAGAAATTTTGACACGGTCCTGCTTAGATGTGTGGATAGACATGAAGCAGACTTGTTGATGATTGAAGTGCACGAAGGCTCTTTCGGTACTCACGCCGGAGGGCATGCAATGGCTAAAAAGTTGTTAAGATCGGGATATTATTGGTTGACTATGGAGTCAGATTGTTGTAAATATGCCCGCAAATGCCATAAATGCCAGATCTATGCAGACAAGGTGCATGTGCCTCCAAATCCGTTGAGCATCATGTCGTCGCCTTGGCCGTTTGCCATGTGGGGCATTGATATGATCGGAAAGATTGAGCCTACAGCTTCCAATGGTCATCGTTTCATCTTGGTGGCAATTGATTACTTCACCAAATGGGTTGAAGCCGCATCCTATGCCAATGTTACAAAACAAGTGGTCGCTCGTTTCTTAAAACGGGATATCATTTGCCGATATGGAGTTCCCGAAAGAATCATTACTGATAATGGTTCTAATTTGAACAATAAGATGATGGCTGAGTTATGCCGGGACTTCAAAATCGAACACCACAATTCTTCTCCGTACCGCCCAAAGATGAATGGCGCGGTCGAAGCGGCCAACAAAAATATCAAGAAGATTGTGCAGAAGATGGTTGTCACGTACAAAGATTGGCATGAGATGTTACCATTTGCTTTGCATGGGTATCGAACGTCGGTACGCACGTCCACTGGGGCAACCCCATTCTCACTTGTATATGGTATGGAGGCAGTGCTACCGGTTGAAGTAGAGATTCCGTCCCTCAGAGTCATGATGGATGTTAAGCTAGATGAAGCTGAATGGGTACGAGCCAGATTTGATCAGTTGAGCCTTATTGAGGAAAAGCGATTGGCGGCTGTATGTCATGGGCAACTATATCAGCGCAGAATGAAACAGGCATTTGACCAAAAGGTGCGTCCTCGGGTTTATAAAGTCGGAGATGTGGTACTCAAAAGGATCCTTCCTCCCAATACAGATCACAGGGGCAAATGGACTCCTAATTATGAAGGTCCATTCGTGGTTAAAAAGGTCTTTTCGGGCGGAGCTTTATTGCTTACAACCATGGATGGCGAAGACTTTTCATCCCCTGTCAACTCGGACGTAGTCAAAAAATACTTCGCATGAATAGACCCGCTGGATAATAAAAATAAAAAAAAATCCAGGCAAAAAAGGGCATCCCGGCGAACCAAAAACAGAATAAGGTTCGGGCAAAAATTAGGGATATAATTGAAAAAAATCGTACACCCGGTAAGTTGAAAACCCGAAAGGGCAGCTTAGGCAAAAAAGGGTATCCTGGTGGATCGAAAACCTGAAAGGGCGGTCCACACAAAAGAGGGATTTAAGCGAATGACTACAGTCTGAGTTATCTGTACCCATTACCGTTTGAACAACTGACGTTCTGAAGAATAGGAATCGGTCTGATCATTCCTCAGAAGGCAAGGTCGGGGAGTTTTGAAGACATACTGGTCATAACAGAATGGAAACTCAGTGGAATTCCGTTTTCACATTGCCATTAGGATAGTTTCTTTTCTCAATTTTTCAGCGATCACCTCTTTCCAGGGATTGCTTCCAGGTGTAATTGCCTATTCTGGGCTCTCAGTCAATAAATTGAATTTCAGTAAAAAGCTTTCTATTTTTGTTTTATTGCTTTGTTTGCAAAAACGTCCTAATTGTTGATAAAACATTGCATTTGAAAACATGGCAGCCTTGCAATAACATGCGCAGAAAAAATATTTGAAATTACTTCGAATGTTGAATACTCCCGGATGGTGGATTCTAGCCACGCAATATTCGGGGCATGTGGGCATATTCTTTTGTTGCAGGTAGCAGGTGCAGATGATTTTAAGCACAAGACCAGCAATAAATCACCCCACGCAAAAGACTGGGACAATTATGGGTAAGGAGATCGGCGTTCATCGTTCGGTCGACGATTGTTCATAACGGGTCAATATCAGTGAATTAAGTTCAACTGGGTGCCGTTGCATCTTATTAAGTCGATTCTCTCATACAGTATTTCCAACAGCTACAAGCTTTTCTATGTCGATAACGGTCACAGGTTCCCCAAAAGAGTGGTCTCGTCGACACCGAAACTGATGGTCATTATCCCCAGCGAAGTCACAAGAGTTTGAAGAGGCTAGATCTTCTGTAAAATCCTCTTATGACATCCTCTGCGGGGACGAATTGTTGTGTTGTCCAAGCATGGGGCATGATTGTTTCCCCAGCATGAAGTGTTGGTCACCCCCAGTAGAGTTTGAGGACAGTTGGTCTTCTGTAAAATTCTCTCAAAAGGCATTCCCCAACACGAGACGCTTTAAAGCAGTTTTCTCCAGCAGAGTTTGTTATAAACTCGTCATCCCCAACGGAATTGTCCAAAGGGAAAGCTCGCCTAACATGGGGCATTGTGGTACTCATCCTAAGCTTGACAGTCATATTCTTCAGCAGACTACTGTGGATTTGCTTTGGGTTTCCCCAACAGATCTCTAAGGACTCTTTCTAGCAAGTTGCAGTAGAATGTTCTAACCAGGATTTGCATATCCCTGGCAGAGTAGCCCTGATACCCAGCAAGATCGTATCTCTGGTCATGGTATCCCCACAGAGGTCAGCATCGAATCTTGTCAGCAACTTCCAGCTGAGTTGTTGTTCTCTCCGCAGAGGTTTATCAGATCGACAGAATCTATTCCTCAACAAGGATGGTACAGCCTTTCCCTAGCCGGGTCAGAAGGTTGATAATCCCTATAAAGGATCTTGGGTTGAATAAATCCCCAAGCAGAGTTTTAATGGCTCATTTCCCCAGCAGGACGTCATTTAAAAATTCTCATCCCCAGCGGAATCGCTGTGACCAGAATTCGTTCCCCCAAACAGATGGAATAATTCCTGCCAGAGTCATCATTCCCTCATATCTGAAAGTCCAATTTATTTTTGGCAAGCTTGACAATTCGAAGCAGACGGATTGTTCATCCATTCGCCAGCAGAGATATTATCCTTTTAGGAGTCTCCGAGATTAAATCATTGATTGTGATTCCTCAGCAGAGTCGGCAGAGATGTCTGGCGCAGAGGCAGAGAGTAATTCAATTTTGAAATTCTAAAAGTCCAACAGTGGATTGGCAAAAGTCCGTCTTCGGGTGGCAAAAGTCCAACAGTGGATTGGCAAAAGTCCATCTAAGGGTGGCAAAGCAGCAAAAGTCCAACAGTGGATTGGCAAAAGTCCGTCTTCGGGTGGCAAAAGTCCAACAGTGGATTGGCAAAAGTCCATCTAAGGGTGGCAAAGCAGCAAAAGTCCAACAGTGGATTGGCAAAAGTCCGTCTTCGGGTGGCAAAAGTCCAACAGTGGATTGGCGAAAGGTCCATCTAAGGGTGGCATATTCTAAAAGTCCAACAGTGGATTGGCAAAAGTCCATCTTCGGGTGGCAAAGCAGCTAAAAGTCCAACAGTGGATTGGCAAAAGTCCGTCTTCGGGTGGCAAAAGTCCAACAGTGGATTGGCGAAAGGTCCATCTAAGGGTGGCAAATTCTTAAAGTCCAACAGTGGATTGGCAAAAGTCCGTCTTCGGGTGGCAAAAGTCCAACAGTGGATTGGCGAAAGGTCCATCTAAGGGTGGCAAATTCTAAAAGTCCAACAGTGGATTGGCAAAAGTCCGTCTTCGGGTGGCACGAAGCTGCAAAGTCCACCAGTAGTGTGGCAGGCCAGTAGTCGTCTGGAGTTGCATAAAAGACATTATTAAAGTCCACCAGTAGTGTGGCAGGCCAGTAGTCGTCTGGAGTTGCATAAAAGACATTATTAAAGTCCACCAGTAGTGTGGCAAGCCAGTAGTCGTCTGGCGTCGTTCAAAAAGACAGTATTAAAGTCCACCAGTAGCGTGGCAAGCCAGTAGTCGTCTGGCATCGTTCAAAAGACAGATCTCTCCGACGTTTCATCGAGGACTCAATCCAGCAGTCTCGTTGGGTTTATATCCCTTTTTCTTCTTCACCCAGAGCAAATTTTTGGTTATATTTGGTATTCAATCACTATATACCTTGAAAGTCCGAAAGCAATTGCTTTCAGGCATTCAGGTCTACAGCGCTTGAATAGGGGCAGCTGTAATACCCCAAAATTTGCTCTCCCTTTTTTGGCATCATAGCATGGCATTATCATTTATCATATCATATCCATCTCATTAACATTACATTGCATTTAACATAGAAAAATGAAGCATGGCATCCTTCTTACCATCAGGGCATGTGGTCAGGTGGAAGGTGGACAATCAAGGAATCATTCAAAGCACAAAAAGGTCAATCAAGTTGCCTCAAGGCAAGCCAAGAGGTCTCTCAGGTCTCATACTATCTCAATTGATCTTCCAAAACCTCAAGGAAGTGAGATTCAATGGAAGATTGAAGCACTACATCTTTCACTATGCAAGAGATTCAAAAATTGAAGGAAAACCCTCAAAAGAGATAGCTCATTGATTCAAAATCATTCTCAAGTGGCATTTCTCATCATCCTTTAAGAGGATACACAACATACTCTGAGGAATTTGGATTTGGAAGATGTGCAATTTCCTCCTAACCAAAGGGGGTCAAAACTAGGGTTTCCCATTAAATCAGGGAATCTTTGATTTTTTGAACAAAACTTGATGTCATGGTATTCCATATGTCCTTAAGTGTATGTGTGTGGAAGATTGCATCTCAATTGGTTTTAGAAGTGGTTCAATTGGAAGAAAGATCAAGAATCAGAGAAATTGGGGCAAAGTCAAATAATCAGAGGAAAAAGTCAACTCTTGACTTTTTGAGGCCAAATTCATGAAATTCATGTTACATATGTCCAATGTACAAAATTTGATCAAGAAACTCCAAAGGAATCATGAAAAAATCAAGATGTGGAAAGTTGCCATTTTTGGATGAAGAAGGGTTACTAAAAATAGCAAGTTTTGGCCATTTTGCATCAGAGTTTGAACCAAGGCCATTCAAATTTGGAGCACCAAATGAGAAATCCACTCTGCCTCAATGAAAGATCTTGTTTTAAGCTTTAAATCCATGTGTAGAACATCTCCATTGGATAAAAATTGAGAGAGTTATAGATGATCAAAGTTGAGGGAAACTTGGGCAAAATGCAAGTCAGCTTGGGCAAGTTTCAGGTCGCGCGCAGTCATTTTCACAAACACATGGTGGGCCAAATGTATTGATCAATTACTCATGGTTAGAGGCCTCAAATGAAAAATCTTTCAACATGAAAGTTGTTCCTCTATGTGAGATCTTCAAAAGTGGTGTTTATGATTTTTTCATTTGATCAAAGGTTGAGAAGTTATGATGGGTCCAATTTACTATGATCATGCTGAAAACCTAAGTGCCATGTTGCTTTGTCAAACGACCATGTGCCACGCCCTTATATCAGTCCCAAACCTTGATGCTCCAAGTTGCTTTTCACCAATTTCCAAGCCTCAATTCAATTCAATTTTCACCCCAAACTTGTTCCATGATATCTCCTCTTCCATTTGGCATCAATACCTCTTTGTTTCATTCACAAACTAGAGATAAATTCTTGGTCAAACCATTAAACCTTGGGCTGCTAAAAACCAGAAAAAAATGAATGTTGTTGTTGTTGTCTCAGCTTGCTCGTGCATTGCTCACCCTCCAACTCTTTCTTCATTTAACCAAACACTCATTACATGTCCATGCACATGAGCACGTGCCATGCACGAAAATAGAAAAAAGCAACTTGCTGAACAAGTTTGGTGAGACAGCCGTGCAATGTCAGTTCATTTTCACTTCCACCATAACACCATGGACCTCCACCACTATAGCACAACCACAGCTGACTCGCCCTAACTAACTTGGCTCAGTTAGTTAGAGGCAGCTCAGTTAACTCAACTTGGACTCAGTTGACTCACTCACTTAACCACCTATGGTTCACTTCTAACTCACACTATAAAATCAAATCTCACTCACATTTCTCATAACAACACTCATTTCTCTCACTCACTTCAGAATTTTTCTCTCACTCTCTCTGATTTTGCTCATTTTCTTCTCCACGATCTCAACTCCATTGTGCTTCCATTGCTCATTGTTTTGGTGTGGTTGAATCAAGAAAAACTAGAGCAACTCCATTTCTGCAAGATTAGCATCATTGCAAATCCATATCCATCATCGTTTTTCAAAAGTGGAAAGCCTTTATTTGGCCAAGTGAAGCTCAAGGAAGGAGCAGTTTCCTCTGGTATTCTTGTGTACTCAAAGCTTCATCAACTTCAGGTTTGAGTTCTTGAACTTTGATTGCACGATTTCTCTTCATTATCACTTGTTTCTTGTTGGTTTCAGCTCAATAGGAGCATTCCTAACTCCGGCTAGTTGATAGGCCTTTTAAAGGCGTAGTTGCAAAACTTAGGGCACAAATTCATCTCCTCTGTTCTTGCTATGAGTGCATGACATGTTGTTTTTGGGAGTGAATTCTTAACCTACATAAGCTCAGCTTCAATTTGGTACCATATTTGTGGATTTTTGTGAGATGTGAGAGTTGCAGGTGGTGGTTCTCGCCGGAGAAGGTGACCGGAGGTCCCTCTCCGGCCGGTAGCTTCGTTCTAGGGTTTTTCTTGCCAGTTGGAGTTACAGCCGTTTGATCTTGTTGATCCAACGCGTGAAACATTGCCAGCGCATTAAAAGAAGCATGCACCTCACGTGCCTATTTTCTGAATTCACTTATGCAACGTGTGGTGCAGTGCATGGTATGTTATGTGTTCCCTCACGCGTGTGTGTTGATCATGATTACGTTGACTGCTTGTTTGACTTGACTTGATCTCATGGTTGTGATTGCTTTGACATTGTGTTGACTGAAGCACATGGTTGTTAACATGTTATGCGCAGAAATGGACCTATCCAGATGGCTATTCACACCTCCTCTTTTTCAAAGCCCAATGAATTTGCACTGTCCAATTACTATGTTCATACCCCCCTGCATTTTGCATTTAATTTTCATTTTTATTTCTTTCTACACGTTTGATTTCTAATTTTTAAAAATACCAAAACATATTGGAAAATTCTACAAAAATTCATGTGTATTCTTAAAACATTTAGGAAATTTTCTATGATTTTATTTTCTGATTTTATGACCATTTTGCCCCTGTTCCATTATTTCTTTTGAATTTCCATTTGTATGCATACTTAATGTGACATATGATTTTGTGCATTTTTGTTCTTGATCATAAAAAATGATTTTGATGCCTTTCTTTTTGCATTGTGGTCACAATATGTTGAGGTATGTTTGAGATTTATGAGATGATTTTTAAGTCTTTTTTGGATGACTTTTGATGTGTTGCTTTGAGCATGAATGCATGAAACTTCCATGAGACTTTGACCTAATTGTTGAGTGACTTTGGTTCTGATTCATTGCTTGTGGACTTGATATGTTAATGGCATGTGTTTAAGGTGTTTGATTGGTGAAAGTCATAATTTTTGAAGCATGTTTGCTATTTGTTTGAAGCATGAAATCTAACTTGTTCATTTTATGAATGTATGCTTCATGTTTGGTTTGCTTGATCATGAAGGCACTTGTGCCATGAGTTGTGGTTTTGTTTGAGGATGTATAGCATGTTAATTGACTTCTGATTGTGACATTTGGGTTTCATCTTTGCATGTTTGATGTTTATCTTGCACCTTAAGTCACTTGTTTCACAAGTATGAACCACATTCACATCACTTCACCTTTTCTTCTTTGCTTCTTGTTGGATTGAGATTTTGTTTGCATGATTTAGTATGCTCATTTAGGATAACATTAGGTTGTGTAAATATGAGTTACATTCTGACTTGGAAGCATGTATAGCATTCAATCTCATTTTACTTTGTTTGTCAACTTGTTTGAATTTGATTTGTTCATTATATTTTCTTACTTTACTTGTAAGTAATTGTGCTAACCATGTAGGGGCTTCGGTAAGTTTCAATTGAGTGTGGATAAGGAATCCACATTCAACTTCTATCCTTTCTCTTTTACAATTCCATGTTTTGTTAAGCACTTATGTGCTTTCTTTTAATAACTCATCACTTTCCCTTTTGAATTACAATTCATCTTCTACTTTGGAAGTGAATTGTTTAATTCTTTCTTTCTTTAGATTTTAGGTTGAAACCTCACAAACCTTTAGGATCACTCCCTTTAATCTTCAATTAGGATTGAGTCTTAGTCCATATAGGTTTTACCTTTTCTCCTCTCTTGGGTCTTTTTTCTCATCTCAAAGAAAATTCAAAATATATAATAAAGGTGGGCATTTATTGCATTTAGGCCTTTCATATAAAGAAAAGGTTATAAGGGGTCTTCTCTTATAATCTTAGAATGTATAGCATATAGCCCATCTTGGGTCAATGTGTTAAACATTTGATCTTGTATGAGGGACTTAAATGCAATACTTGTTGAAGGTGCAAATAATAAAAAACACTTCTTCATTTCTTAATCAACAAAAACACTTAATAAACACAAGTATGCTAGTGTGTTTGAACCTTGACAATTGGAGCTAAGTGTGGAGGTTTTCTTCACTCTTAGTGTGCTTTCTTACCCATTCCATCTTGGAATGTGAGAATGTACACATTCCGATGACTAAGATTTGGATACACTGTCGTATGCAAACAAATCCAAAACACTTCCTTCTAAAAGACAAAAACAAACAATAACGTCTTTCCTTCGGGAATTCTTTTCTCACCTCATTCACTCTCAACGCACGAACGCGCTTCTACTCGTTCTCTTGCAAGATGGTAACGCACTCGGACCAGCGAGCCTGCAACACCTGAGCTAGAACGTCAGCCGTTCTCTAAAAAACACAAACAATCCATCCCTAGTGAGGGGAACTACGTCGCTCTGATTCTCATGTTCCCGATGAGATACGTAGGCAGTGGGGTAGGGCCCATGCGAGCACTTCTTTTATTTTCCCTACATTTGTTTCTCTTTCTCCTTTCCTTTTTCAGTTCTTTCTCAGTATTCCTTTCTTTATACCCTTTGATCGAGACAAGCAAGCGTGGATCCCATCGGGTACGATGGACGCGAGGGGGTGCTAATACCTTCCTCTCGCGTAACCGACTCCCGAACCCATTTCTCTTGGTCGCAAGACCATGCTTTTCCTTTCTCTCAGGTTTACGCGGTGTTTCCTTTCCCTCTCTTGGGATAAATACACATTGCTGGCGACTCTGTTCGGTGCCACTTTCGCGTTTGTACTTGGATGAAAATCCCGGGAGCGACAAAGATGATAAAAGAATTGCAAAGGAGAGAGAGAGAGAGATAGAGAGAGAGAGAGAGAGAGAGAGAGAGAGAGAGAGAGAGAGAGAGAGAGAGAGAGAGAGAGTTTATGTAACTAACTTTCTCAAACTCTAAATTTATAATTCTCAATATGTTACAATTTGTAACTAACTTTGGGTTTTAGATAATAACCCAAATTCAAATGTAAATGTAAATGAAACTGAAAGTAACTTGAATTGGAATTACATTTCAACACCATCCCATAATTCTATTCAAGTTTAAAAATCAACAACACCAATTTTATCCCTCAAATTGATAAACTGTTCTGTTTTGATCCCCTTAGTAATCACATCTACAAGTTGCTTATGAGTGCTGACGTGAACAACCTCAAGTACTTCATTACGAACTTGATTGCATAGAAAATGATACTTTGTATCAATGTGCTTGCTTCTTCCATGCAACACTAAATTCTTGGCAAGACTTATGGCTGATTTTATGTCTATCATCAATCTGACTGGTTTGCTTACCTTGAACTTCAGTCCTTACAGCAAATTCATCAGCCAAACAGCTTGACATGTTTGAAGGTGAGAAAAATACAAAAGAATGAGGGGTTGAATTGTGTTATCCATTTTTACTTTGCTTCTGAACCGAGTTTTGTTTCTAAACTAATGTTCATATTATGATTAATAAGTTGCAGCAGAATAATAACATAAACAAATAAATAACAACAGAACACGCAGAGATTTACCTTGGTTCCTCCCAAACTGAGAGTAGTCTAGTCCCCTTGCAGCACAAGAGATTTTTCACTATAATCAAAACATGATTGCCATTGCTTATGCCCTCAAGCATAAGACTTTTCTGCTCAGACCCTCAGCCTGAGACTTCCTTCTTAAACCCCTCAGGTTCAAGACTTCCTGCTTAGACCCTCAACCTAAGGCTTCCTGCTTAACCCCTCAGGTTCAAGACTTCTGCTCAAACCCATGGTCCAAGACTTCCCTGCTCAAATCCCACAGATTCAAGACTTCTGCTCAGACCCACGATCCAAGACTTCCCTACTCAATTCCCATAGATTCAAAACTTCTGCTTAAACCCCTCATATTAAATACGTATGCTCAGACCCACGGTCTAAGACTTCCCTGCTCAAATCCCACGGATTCAAGACTTTTGCTCAAACCCCTCAGGTTCAAGACTTCTGCTCAGACCCACAGTCTAAGACTTTAATGCTCAAGCACATAGCAAGAGATTTACTTTGCTCAAGTTCACATCAAGATACTTTGATGCTCAAGAACATAGCAAGAGAATTTCTTTCTAAACTACTAAACAATCTGTTTAGCAGAATAGACAACAAGGTGTACTTGATATTCAATCAGAGGTACATGGTAAATAACCATAACAAAGATCACGTCACTTAATATTTCTAAGATATTCAATGTTTAAGAAATCTTAAGGCTTTGTACAATTTACAATATATAACAGAAATTCTGCATACTCGATTGTGTTGCCATTGTTGATCTTGTTATTCTTCCATTCTGATATAAGCGTGGAACACTTCTTTTCTTCTTGGCTTTCTTTCTTTATTTTCTTTGTTTTTGATTCCAGATTGAATCTTTAGCTGCTTATATAGCAGTTGTAGAAGAATATAAGTTGGAAGAGATAACTTGTACAAGTGTCTTTGTTACTCCATAGTACTAAGAGACGTTGAAGATAGATACACCAAAAGATCTTTATCCATTGTGTAACATGTTTAACAAAAGTGTCTTCCTCGTGATCTTGTATTATAGATCCGTTTAGAGTAGATATCTATAAATCACGTCGACTCTTCTTGAGCCATGTGAACATAGACTCTAGCTGGAAAACTGACTTGACATTGTAGCTTACTTTCTGCAGTGTAGATAACTTGGCTTAGTTCATGGTTCTGAAAGACCACCAGAAGCTAATACATTCACTAAGTGTGGAGACAATATATTGCTCTTCTAATTTTGATACATTCAGCTCCAGAGTCTACACAAACCTATGTCATCATACTTCACTTAATAATGTGCATCAGTTCTGAGCCATCAGAAGCCAGTAACTCAGCTTCTCTCAAATGTGTTCTTCTATCAGATTCTGAATGGTTTCTTCTAAAGCTTTAGAACCTGCATACTTAGAACACACATTAGATATCACCATTGTTCTTTCAACACTTTGTTATCATCAAAACCCAAATGATATATGTCATGAACAAATCTATTTCTAACAATCTCCCCCTTTTTGATGATGACAAACATAAGTATTTAAAGAACAATGTTGGGATATTTTAATTTTCTTGGAAAAATCAGAATCTGAGGGTTGTAAGCTCCCCCTGAGTCTAATAGTCCAAAGGTTAAGATTTGTATGCTCCCCCTAAGTTCTATATTTAAGAAAACTAATATATATATATATATATATATATATATATATATATATATATATATATATATATATATATATATATTAATTTACTTCGCAACATCAGAGTCTGAGTTTTGTAAGCTCCCCCTGAGTCTAATAGTCCAAAGGTTGAGGTTTGTAATCTCCCCCTAAATTCTAATTTCAAGAAATCTAAAATATACTTCCCAAGTAAAAAAAAAACCGAAATAACAATTTTAAAATATTATAAATAAACTATATATTAAATCTGAAGGGTTCAGATTCTTATTAAATACTTCTATATCTTTCTCCCTCCTTTTGTCACATCAAAAGATTGAAAGCAAGAGAAAAAAGATACGAGAGGTGACAATTAAAGAAAATATCAAGCAGAAATGCACTATCCCGAGATGATCAAAGATGTTTTATAGGGTTTAGAGTAGTTAGAGTCAAACAAAGTACCGAAATCAGAAGATCAGTTTTTAATGGTGCACAGTGTCATACCCTAAATTTTGACCCTAAGATTTCACATCATTTGCATATTATATGAATATACTTTCATGTATCACTAACCCATCACAAGTACAAGATATGTGTGCTTACTTACTTCACAGGTTAGGTGATCCCCCTAAAGCTCAAGCACATGAATTATCAAGGAATAAGCATCATATTCAACACCACAAATCTCTATATCATCCTTAAAGATCAAGAACTTTCACTCATCAATAATCAAGTGCAAAATTGCATCATGACTAGCTCATCAAGACTCAAGACCCTCAGTGCACCAAAATTAGGGTTTTGGCCTAATTCAATCCCTGGGATGACTTGTGGAGCAAGGCATAATCCAAGACCTCAAGATGTGTTTCAAGGACCTCAAATATATCATATTAGTCCTTCATGTGATTGAAGTTATTCAAAGAACTTGATTCATAAACAATGCAAGAATTCAAATCCATCTGAGCCACAAGCTAGAGTTTTGATGAAAAATTAACCATACTTTTGACTTTTGGCAAAGACATGATCTCAAACCTTAGGACATGATTCAAAGACACTCAAATATATCCTTGAAGTCCATTCATAAGTTTAAAATCACCTTGGGATATTCATTCATTGAGAATCAAGAATTAGGGTTTCTCTGCACAAAATTCATCTGATACACAAAGTCAAAGTTTGACTTTTTGAGAAAAATTGATCATCAAGGGCTATTATTCAAGAAAATATGATCCATAGTTGCATTTAATCAATGATTGATCAAAAAATCAAGGTTACTTGCAAAAGAAGCAAAATTGGGAGAATTGAAAATTTCACTAAGTTATGGAAATTCATGTTCAAGTGCCTAACTTTACAAGGTCATAACTTGTGATCCAAGAAACCGTTTTTTGCACTCCAATGCTCAAATGATAGATTGTATTCCATACCACAAGATTGCTGGATTGAATCATCCCCAAAAAATGCATATATTTTGAGATATGAAGCCATGAAGTTAGGGTTTCAAGACTTTTTGAACTTTGACACTTAGAAAATTTTTAGGCAGAATCTGTTTTTTGTTTTTACCAACTTTGAGGTCATTTTTCTCCAAGATCCAGGGTGAATTAAAACCAAATGTAAACATCAAGGTTAAAGTAGGATATACCATCTTTCCAAAAAGTACAAGAACATCCACTGATTCTACTTGAGCAAGGAGATATGATCCTCACAACATGTCATGATCAAACTGATTTTCAAGACAGCATTGGTGCATTACTTGTGTCACACGATTTTCATCTTCAAATTTTGTCACTTTACAAGCCTTGTCATCCTCCAAGATCAGAAGGAATCTTATTGAATCACATAATATCTTCAACTTTGAACTATAAGTCAAGAATTCCATCTCTTAGCATGTGAAAAACCATCATTGCAAAGCCATGAATTCAATTTTGTTTTTGTGCATTTATGTGAAGCATTGAAATGGTATGAAATGAGCCACACTAATTCATATCAGTTAAAAAACAATGAGTATTCAAACATGCAAAATGCCAATTGAGTCAAGGTTCTAGTCATGCTATGGAAGACTTTTGGTACATTAGCCTTTAAGTTAGAGTTATATGGCTATATCCATTGGATAAAAGCATGCTCCCTCATCCAATACTATTCATCCAAAACAAATCAGTTCTCCTATAAATAGAGGTCATTTTGCATCAATTCAAATACACCAAAACAATACCAAAGACTTGTTTTCTCATTCTCCTTCTTTTACTTCAAGTTTCAAAGTTCCAAAGTTTCAAAGAGCAAGTTTGGAATTTTCAAAACCAGAACCCAAACCACTCAAACAATCATCCAAACACATCACAAATCACCCATTGAAGGTGTCCAAACCCTCATCTTTATATCAAACCACCAAAATCAGAAAGTCAACTATCAAAACCTCATATTTTGACTTTTTTGCATTTTTTCAAGCCATGTCTTAATCCTGTCCATTTCAAAACCAAACAACACTCCAAACACTCTCTAAATAACATCCCTAAACTATTCCAACAAGAGTTTCTCAACTGTAACACCATTTGATAGAGTTTCCATTTTGACCACTTTTGACACACTTTGCAAGAAGGAGTAAGATTCTGTTCTAGAGGTTTTCCTTTGATTCCAAGCATCTAAGAAGCTTCTATAAGGCGTATTGGTTCTGGCCAAAGCATTGGTTTACTTCTGTAGCAAGTTTCTTGCAAATTGACAAGTGGGCTTCAAGAGGTAAGCTTCCTAAGAACTTGAACTTTAAGAAATATGCTTTGCTTTGATGTACATTGATCATGATTATATCATATATGTTATTCATGTTATGTTTGAACCATTTTGTGACATTATTATTAACTGTATGGTGATATAGCATAGAACTTGCAAAACATTGCCATTTTAAGAACCACTATCAGGTTTTGAAATAGACACATATTTTGACAAAACCAAGACCACCACTGTGTTCCTTGTGAAATTTTAGGCAAGATAGGTCTTTACATTTTTTAATTTCATGGAGAAATGAGGGAGATATGATCCTTCTTGCAAATGAACACAAACTTGAACACCTTGGGCAAGCCAACCATGGCACCCTTGTTTTGTTCTGATCACTAGGACACCTCCACCCTTATTAATTAATGGGTGTGTTTTGATACACGGATGTATCACCACCCCAGTGGTTTAACCTGCGCGCCCTTGAGTACTTATGTCTACCAGAACTGGGGTTCAAATCCCCCTTGCCCCTGTTCTTTTTGATTTTCTGATTTTTCAATTGGTTTTCAAATATATTTTTGTACCTTCACCATATTATCACTACACGCGTGTAGTAGAGTTGGCTATTGTTCTGTGCTGCAAGCAAGGGAACCTGGGTTCAACACCCATGGGGACCCTTTCCAATTTTTTAGCACTTAATTTCTTCACTTTTCTTCACATTTTCAAATATCCATATCTTTCTCATTTTTAATCATTTTGAACCCATTTTTATTGCAAATTGTTCATGATAATGTCTATTTTCTATTTGTGATAAGAAAATATCAAAAATAATTATTTTTCTCATATTTATGAATGCTTAAAGTGTGTGACTTTTTTTAGGGTTTCTTAAGTTTCTTCTTGATTCTGTTAAATGTTTCCTTGCTTTTCCTTGCTCACAATGACTTGTTTAAACCATATACATCTTATATGAACCTTAAATAATGTTGTGAATTTTTACACCCTTGTCCTTACTTGATTTTAATACATTTTCAAGTGTATGTTTACATGTGAATGAATGATGAACTTTCAATCATGCCATGAATTTTTTGCTTGATCCTTTTCCTTAACACGTTGATTTTCTTCCATGTTTACATGACTTTGCTATGTTTATGTGCCTTTGTGTTGATCATATCATGTTTATATGCTCCTAAAACATTTGAACTTTACCCTAAAATGTTTTTATACACATGTTTATCTGTATGAACCTTTGTGATGTTTCCACTTTATCCAAACCCATGTTAAAACCCTAACATGAATGTTTGATTATTATCAACTTGTCTTAGCATGTTCAACTTGTATCCTTACTTCAATGTTCAAGTATTTCCTTCATAAAACTCTCACCATGATGAATACATCTCTTGTTTTAATTCAAAATTCATTTTCAATAAAACACTTCTTGGGCATCTATTAGAGTGTAAGACCCATCACTCATCACATTTTCAATCCATATTGTCTTAACTTCTTGGGCCTCTATCCAGAGTTTAAGTCTCATCCCTCTCTTTCAAAATCATCTTCTGTTTTCAAACAAGAATAACACTTTAGGCCTCAATAAGAGTGTAAGTCCCTCCCCTCTTTCTCAAAACTTTCTCAAAACTTTAAATCTTTCAAATCTCCATCTTCAACTTTCACAACATTGGTGATATACAATTTGAGCCTCTATTAGAGTGTAAGACCCATCACTTTTCACATTTTCAAAATCAATTGTTTTAAATCTTTGGGCCTCTGCTTAGAGTGTAAGACCCAACACCTTTGTGAATTGAACAAAACACACAAATAAAACATTCAACACATCAAACCCTAAAGATGCAAAATCTTCCATGAATTTAAACATGTCATATCAATGTCTATACTTGTTAATCTTCAATCATGTTTGTTCATATTCTGTTAAGTTTCTCTTGACATATATATCATCCTTAGTTTAGACATAGGTCAAACAATAGGATCACTTCAATCACAACTTAGTTCAAATAACTAGTT
Source organism: Lathyrus tuberosus (assembly GCA_022829125.1). Classification (NCBI taxonomy): domain Eukaryota; kingdom Viridiplantae; phylum Streptophyta; class Magnoliopsida; order Fabales; family Fabaceae; genus Lathyrus; species Lathyrus tuberosus. Next base: position 3,019,618 of record JALAZF010000538.1, read on the forward strand.
CCCTGGCCTCCTTTTGGGCCTTATACAAGCATCATTTCCTCCTATTGGGCATCATACAAAGAATCTTCTCCAGAAGACAACCTCCTCTTGAGCTTCATACAAAGATACTTGGGAAGTCTCACTTAATCCCCCTAGCCTCCTCTTGGGCTTCATACAAGGACCCTCGGGCTTCTTAAAAGCATAAATCAAGTCTTAAGTCATCTATATAAATAATTTTTTTTTGCCTCACCATCATGGGCTTTATACAGGATACAAATAAATTCTTTTAGCATCATTCATCATGGGCTTTGTACATGATACAAATAAAATCCCCAAAAGAGTCGGTCAAATCCTCAGTATTGAGTCAGTCTCTTCAAATTTCCTTAACAGTCATTAGCCTTCTCTCAGGCTTTTATACAAATAATTTCTCCAGTCAGTCAGCCTCAATCTTGGGATTTGTTCAAGACATATCAGACTCCCCAGTTGAGTCAGTTTTCAATCTTTTTCAGCTTCATATCTTGGGCTTTAATCAAGATACCTAAATGAATCCATCTCCTCACAGATGAGACCTTGAGCCATCTCTGTAGGAAGATATCTCTTTTAATCACTACAATTTAAGTCAAACATCAAAACACTATTTTTTTCATATAACTGGTGTAAGTGGCACACTTGTTGATTCAAAATCCAAGTTGGAGTCCCTCCTTTATCATGGTTCAAAAAACGTTTCTTTCATCTAACTGATATAAGTGGTGCACTTGTCGATTCTATATCCAAGTTAAGGTCCCTCTTTTAGTATGTAAAGAATTCATAAAGGAAAAAGTGGCATTGCTTAACATAATAAGTTTAAATCTTTTTTGCCTTATGATATCACTCTCAAATGATTGTAGTGAATATGTGAGATATCTCCCTTAAAGATGACAATTTGTCAAATCTTTCAAACACTCTTTTGGCTTCATAATCTTGGGCTTTGAACAAGATACAAAACAAACCTTTTCCTCCCATAAATTAGGAGGAACTACGAACGCTCTGATTTCCCCAATACTATTTTCAGGAATACGTAGGCATAAGATTGCGAGATCTTAGAGAGCACACTGATCAAAAACCTTAGGTTTAAGTACCTTTCAAAAACAATAGAAAACCATAAAACAACAAAAACATTTCCTCGTTTTTCACAAAGGAGAAACTTTCCCAATTTAGCAGCAAATAAACTTAAGCAAACAGGTAATTCAAACAGTAGAAATATAAACAATAAAGGTTCCTATAGATTACTATAGATATTCAAGGTGTTAATAGCTTCCCTTTGTATAACCAACCCCCGATTCCAGAACTCTTCGCATTTGTAAGGAAAACATTTGCACACACGATTAGTTTAAGGTATCTTCCCCTTCCTTTTAAGCATCATAGGATAAATATTAGAAATCAGAAAGTAGCACTAAATGCGGTAGTGGTCGCGTCACAAAAACCGGAGCTACACACAAATTCTATACCGTACTTGAATGACTACTTAAAACACACTATAAATGCATATTAACTTAGTTTCCTCAAGAATTCATCCTGTTCACAGAAATACTTCAAGCAAAAACTAGTTATGCAAAGAAAATCTCATAACTGAATTCCTCACAAGAGTGAGAAACAAGATTTTGCAAGAGAGTTAGATTTTCTGATGAAGGAGGAAGCAGCAAAAGAGAAATGTTTGGTAGTCAATGAACTATCTGCAAAACTGCATGCTGATGCAGCAAAACAGAAATAGAAACTAAATGAAGAGGAAGGTATTCAAACCAGATTGGCTTCCTATGGAGCACAGACTTCAAGGTCGAAAGAGCACAAAATTTCTCTTGAGGATTCATCCATAGAGGATGAAGATCCTTCTTCTGAAGATGAGGAAGCAGAACAATCATGGAGAGAATTTGATGGTAACACTGAGAAAGATTACTGAAGCAACAAATAAGACTAGGAATAGGCTAATTTATTGTATTATTTTATCTATTCTCATGTAATTTTTAAGTTCCAATGAAATTTTTGTTTTTCAGTTTTATATTATTTAAGCCAGCAAAAGCAAGTTTCAGTCACTTTAAATCATCAAAAGAAAAAAAATAAAGCATTAATAAAATGAAACATGAACAACTTGTATAAAGCAATCTGAAACATGATAAGTTCAAAATCATATATTTAAAAAAAACATGTCAACAAGCACATAAACATGTTCTCCATCCTAGACCTAGGGCTTCTTCAATAATTCCATAACTGTCTTGAGACCAGAACCGATTTCTTTTTGCCTTGCAACAATAGACTTGAATTGAAAATCCACTAACAGTTGGTTACTAGCCATTTGAACTTTCATCAACTCTTGACATTCAGTAACTAAAGCTACCTTAACTTCTAGATTGTGTAGTTGCTTTAGGCTAGATGTAGTAACTTCTTCTGTAGTAACTTCTATAAGCCACGGGATCAGTAGAAGTGAACCCTTCTTCCATTATTGCTTTTGCCTCGTTATATAACCCAGTCCTAAACACTTATAACTAAGAAAGTACATGGTTAGTTAGGGGGTGATAGTTGGTCATATGCTGAGATGGTTTAGGTGAGTTTGTTTGTAGTGTTTCATGAACAGATTCACCTGAGTTTTCTTTGCCTAAAGAGTGGTTTGATGGGGATGAGTGTTGAGTGGTTTCATGGTGATTTGATGGTAAAGGCTAAGCTAGGTTGTTATTTTTTATTTTGGGTCAGATTTAGCAAGTTCAGTTCATTATTAAGATAATTCTGAACACGTTGATCTATAATGGTTTTGGTGGAACTATTTGAAGGTAATGCAACATTGAGGGGCTTAACATCCAAATTACTTTAAGATTTAACATAAATCGGTGAAGGTGATTCTTCTTGAATGCTAGCATTAATAATGTCTTGATTTGTTTGGTTGACAGGTTGGTCACGTGATAGAATGTTGTTGTCTTGCGTTTTCTCTAGAGAGGTCTTTGAAAGAGTAGAAAAATTTGTACTTCTAGGAATGATTGATTGATAAGGTTGTATGGACAAGGTAGATGTATGGTTGGATTTAGCATGTGATATTAGGGGTGACTTTCTCAGTGAAGAATTAAGATTAAATTCATTAACAGGTTCAGCCTCAATACCTGATCCTGGTGCCAATTAAACAAGTTCTTCTGCAGCTTCCACCTCTTTGCCACATTCATCTGGACTCTCATTCAACTAGTTCCTAGATCCATCATCCTTTTCTATAGACACAACTTCTATTATTTCCTCTGGAGCATTATCTTCTACTTCCTTAACACCAAGGTCTTCACATTCTTGAGCAACATCTTTGTCCTTCTTGCTACTCTCAACAAATCCTTGAGTTATCTTAGCCACTTCAGGAGAATTTAGAATAGACTCAAGTTTGTCTCCAAGCTATTATCTTAAAAGTTACATGTCATTCTCTATAACCTTTATTGAGTCATCCATACGATTTCTCTTAATCAATTCCTCAGATAAAACTTCCATACTTCTCTTGACAACTGTTGTGATGAAGTTTATCAACCTCCTTCGTGGCATGAGAAATTTTTGTTTCCTTTTCTTCTTCCAACTGACTTAACTTTACCAGTTTTCTTTTATTTGATGCAGAAACCTCATTGTCCATATTTGGATTACTGCTATATCCTCCTCATCTAGTCTTAGTAGGATGGATCTCAGTAGACTCAATGAGTTCTTCAACTTCATGCTGTAGAGCCTTCTTGGAGATATATGGATTATTTTTCTTCCCATCTTTCTGAGCAATTCTTTCTTCTTCTTTTTGAACTGCTTCTGAGTATCTCCTAGCATTTTCTTATTGGAACGTATGGGAGTATCTGATTCGTCATCTTCTTTATCTTCATCATAAGTGGTTTCCTTTCTTTTCCTTCTTCCTCTGTAGCCATGAACATCAAGACACTTATCAGGAAGTTGACCACGTGTTATAGTTATACCATACTCCCTATTTCCTTCATCGAGAAGAAACTTGATGACATTTGGATTATCTTCCTTGGTCAACAATGGATAATTTTCTATAAAAGCTCTTCTATTGTCTTTCTTAATTCAGGTAGGATTAGGAATCATTACAATATCCTTTTTCCTTCTTTATTTCATGTGAGCTAATACAGTTGCAGAAAACACACTTCCATAAGAATCATAAAAATCTTGTGTAGCTCCAAATTTTATCAATGTGTTTTCATCTTGCATTGATAAAATAGTTCAGAAAGTAACTTTGCATAAGGAACTGTTCTTTTGAACTTCTTAGTAGAGTCCTTGATAGATTCACATAGATGATGAAAAATTTAACCTGGTAGATTCAATCATTGACCGGTAGACAGATACCAAAGAAACATCATATGATCCCATGAAATATGATCTGGACTTCCTTCCCGAGGAATTAAACAACCGATAAAAATTTTGAACAACAACTTTTGCTTGAGATGCATGTTCTTCACTTTTCCATAATCATCTTTCTTTTCAAAAAGTGCCTTCTTAATATCCCTGGAATAATCTCCTCCGTCCTTTTTATAGATTATCATCATTCCTTTATTTTCAGCCTCAATTAGCTGAGCAATATTCTCTTGAGTTATGGTGATGTCCAGACCCATTACAGCAGTTCTTATTTCCACACATTTAAATTCCTTGAGACTCATTTCTTTTCTTGATGTCCCTTTCAAACTTTTGTCTTTTTCAACAATAATTCTTTCTTCATCTTGTGTTGAATACTCATTGTACACTTCTGCTCTTACCCATAAATCTTTTACCAGAGTTGGGTAAGTTGGTCCATTCAACATTTCAAAGAAGTTCATCCATCCTTGGAACTCAAAATGACTTTCCAATAGACAACCATTTGAAGCAAAGCTATCAAAATCTACCACTTGTTCAATGAGAAGCTTTAATTCATCTTTGTCGAGTGGCATAGTCATCGGTTTGATCTTGAGTTTTTGCATGGAATTAAAATCTAAGGGATAGGTTGACAAGGATGCCATTGATGAGGTTTTTGGGTTTTTTAAGGGTTTACAAGTAAGACACGAAATAGACAGTGATAAAGGTTGTGTGTGTTGACAAGGTGTTGAGAGAAATAAATGACATTAAAGAGACTTAAACACAAAAGTATATAAAACGAATTCATTCCCCTTTAAATTCAAAACACAAAACAATTTCAACTGTGCTGAAGACACTTGATAGAGGTGTAAAAAGTGGGACAGGTGTCAAAAATATTTTCCACTTCTGTACATGTAAGACACAAAGATTTCTCGACAAAAGTTTCAGAAGCAATGAATCTTCAGAGTTTATCTTTTATCAAAAGTTTGTTACCTAATCTTTGGACTAAGACATCATCTGACTAATATCTGGTTCCGATTCTTCATTCAAGATTAAGCATAAATTACTATGTTCATAATTTTTACCATCCATTTAACTCTAACAGAATTACGAGTTGTATCTCAGTTGTCAGTTCACTGAAGAACTCAACACATACTAATTTCTTCTGAATAGTAGTAAGAAAGCTTGATACAATAATGTTCAAAGAGATTTCTTTGATTCAACATAGCACTAGTATTGTGACAAATGATGAGAATACCAATTTCACAAGTCTGAAAGTTCTTTAGCTAATATCCTCCAAAGTAACTGAGTGTAGAAATTATACACACCAATAAACTTTGTACATAATATCATGCTTGAAATAGAAAATAAATAACATAACTTACCTGGATAGTTTTGTTGATCCTGGATCCCAAGCTTATTTTGATGAAGTTTCTCTGACTTGTTCTGAAGTCAAGATCTTAAACTATCTTCTCCAAAGGATAACACGATTGATAGGGAGACTAGTTACTTTTAATAGAGTCTTCATCTTTGACAACCTCCTTTTCATACAGAGATAAAAACATATTTTTCTCATTCGATCTTTGTCTGCACCACTGTTAAGTGTTATGCACAGACCATGCTTTGATGCCAACTGAAGGTGAGAAACACACACAAGAAGGGGGTGAATTGTGTTATTTATTTTTACTTTACTTCTGAACAGAGTTCAGATTCTAAACTAATGTTCAGATTCTGATTAATAAGTTGCAGCAGAATAATAACACAAGCAAATAAATAACAACCTAACACGTAGAGATTTATCCTAGTTCCTCTCAAACTGAGAGTAGTCCAGTCCCCTTGCAGCACGAGATATTTTCCACTACAATCAAAACATGATTACAACTGCTTATGCACTTAAACATAATACTTTTCTGGTCAGACCCTCAGCCCGAAACTTCTTGTTTAAACGCCTCAGGTTCAAGACTTCTTGCTTAGACCCTTGGCCCAAGACTTCCTGCTTAGATTCCATGAATCTAAGACTTCCTTTCTTAAACCCCTCAGGTTCAAGACTTCTGCTCAGGCCCTCAGTCCAAGACTTCTCTACTTAGATTCCATGAATCCAAAAATTCTGCTTAAACCTCTGGTCCAAGACTTCCATGCTAAAATCCCACGGATTCAAGACTTCCTTGCTCAAGTCCTACAGCCTCAAGACTTCTGCTTAAACCCTCGTTTAGCGTGCGGTTTTTGTCGGTGACGCGACCACCTTATTGCAGAGGAATTGGGGTTTGGGTGCTACTTTCTGATTTTTGTATTTATCCTATGAAGCTGGTTAAGGAACGGGAAGATATCATAAACTAACCTTGCACGCAAATTTTTTCTTTAACAAATGCTAAGAGATCGGGAAACGGGGTCTGGTTATACAATGTAAAGCTATTAACACCCAGTGTATCTATGGTAATCCATAGGAACCTTCTTTTGCATGTATTTATGTTAACTTTAAATGCTTTCTTTTGTTTATCTGTTGTGGCTTGGGAAAGTTTCTCCTTTGCAAGAATTGAGAGAATGTTTTTGTGGTTTTCAGGTTTTCTGTTGTTTTTGAGAAGGTACTGGACCTAAAGTTTTTTATTTGTGTGCTCGCTAAGATTTCGCAATCTTATGCCTACGTATTCTCCTAAAGATATTTGGGAAATCAGAGCAATCATAGTTCCTCCTATTTCTATGGGAGGAAAGATGATTTGGTGTCTTGTTCAAAGCCCAAGATTGAAGCTAAAAGGGTGACTGAGAGATAGAATTTGTCATCTCTAAATTGAGAATATCTCACCTATTCATCACAAATATTGAGAAATTGGTTATAAGGGAAATTACTTTAACTGGAATGTATGGAACCCAGCAATGCCATAATTTCCTTTATAAGAGATGATGTCATGAAGAAAGAAGCTTTAACTCAGTGTAGAGCAATGCCACTTTTTTCCTTATGAGTATTTCATGCTAAGAGAGGGACATTGGTTTGGATGTATAGAATCCAGAGGCTTGCCACTTGCAGCTATTAGATGAAAGAGAGATTTTTGCCAAGATAAAGGAAGGACTCCAGCTTGGATTTTGAATCAACAAGTGTGCCACTTACAACAATTATCTGGACAAAGGTTTTGATTGTTTGTTTTAATATGTGATGTATAGAGGAGGTATCCTCCTACAGAGAGAATTCCTGGTCTCATCTGAGGGGATGTTGATTTTGTGTGCCTTGATCAAAGCCCAAGGTTAAATCTAAAAGAAACTGACTCCACTGGGGAGGATTTTATCTATCTTGTACAAAGGCCAAGATTGAGGCTGACTGAGGAATTTCTTATATGAAGCCTAAAAGGAGGATATCTCTTGCTGGGGATTTATTGGAATCTAGGAGCAAGTCCAAATTGTATTGGGGAGTCCAAGGGGATTTACTCTTGCTGGGAATCAGAGAAGAGTGGGAGTACTAGATGCCATGAGGCTCTGATTCCTCTAAAGATTTGTTGATGGTAAATTGACACTTGCTGGGGTGTTCAAGGTGAAAGTTAAGCCTTGTTGGGTGTCAGGGGAGTTTAAAGATGAGTTTAAAAACCTATGAGGTCTTCAATTCTGCTAGAGACTTAGTGTATTGGTATAATGATCAGGGTTTTTCCTATGCTTTAAGGAAACTTGAGGGTCTTTGTGTGAGATCTGTAGCGCGTTTTTTGTGGTTTTGAATCACTATCGCTTTGGTACTACAGTTCGATTAATTTTTATCCTATTGAGCTGATTAAGGAAGGGAAATAGATGTCTCCAATTAACCCTGCATGCAAACTGAGGTTAAACAGTCAAAACTGTTGGTTTACATATGCTATCAAAATAGGGGGGTTCTCCCTTAGGGTTATTTGCTTAAAAACAATGTCTAGGCTATTGGTAAGATGTTAGGACTGATGCTTTTTTATGGATGTATGAAGGTATGGGATTTTGGGTTTTTGATTAGTATGTTCGCTAAGATTTTTGTAATCTTATGCCTACGTATTCCCGAAACAGGGAAATCAGAGCGATCGTAGTTCCTCCTATTCTACGGGAGGAAAAGGGTTGTTTTGGTGTCTTGTTCAAAGCCCAAGACGTGAAGCGAAAAGGGTGATTTGTATCTTGTTCAAAGCCCAAGATGTGAAGCTAAAGGGTCTATTTGTATCTTGTTCAAAGCCCAAGATGTGAAGCTAAAGGGTTTATGCTGAGAGAGAACTTGTCATCTCTAAAGAGGAGTTGTTGATGTTTGTATGCTGTGAGCAAGGCACAATTTTGATGCTAAAAGGTTGATTGACTCAACCGGGTTTTTTTTATACAAAGCCCAAGAGGAGGCTAGAAGTTTGACTTTTCCGGGGAAAATGTTTTTTCTATCTTGTACAACGCCCAAGATTGAGACTAAAAGGGTTCACTCAACGAGAGAGGATTTTCATGTGTCTTGTACAAAGCCCAAGACGGAGGGTAAGGGGGATTGACTCAACAAGAGAGTATTTTATACTCAACAAGAGAGTGTTTTGTATCTCGTACGAAGCCTAAGCTGGAGGCTAAAAGGGGTGACTCAACAAGAGAGTCTTTTATACTCAACAAGAGAGTGTTTTGTATCTCGTACATGGCCCGAGATGGAGGCTAAAAGGGCTGACTCAACAAGAGAGTCTTTTATACTCAACAAGAGAGTGTTTTGAATCTCGTACGAAGCCGGAGATGGAGGCTAAAAGGGTGACTCAACAAGAGAGTCTTTTATACTCAACAAGAGAGTGTTTTGTATCTCGTACGAAGCCCGAGATGGAGGCTAAAAGGGTGACTCAACAAGAGAGTCTTTTATACTCAACAAGAGAGTGTTTTGGTATCTCGTACGAAGCCCGAGATGGAGGCTAAAAGGATGACTCAATAAGAGAGTCGTTTATACTCAACAAGAGCATGTTTTGTATCTCGTACGAAGCCCGAGATGGAGGCTATTTGTGCTGGTGACTGTTTCAGTTGAGTGACAGGTCCAGTGTGTTGGATAAAAGAGAAAATCAGTTCTTAGAAGATCATAGGTATGGTTGTGCTTTGATATTGATCAGAGGATTAGGGTTATTTCCTGTTCTTTAAGGAAATGGGAAATCCCACGAGTATTGAGATTGTCCAAGTCTAGTGGTGTTTTGAGAAATCGATTCTCAAATAGTGAAGGATCCTTGTATGATGCCCAAGAGAAGGCTGGTATGTTAAGGGATGAAGGTCAACCCATTAACTGGTCTGACACTTGACTCAGAAAGACAGCTCTAGCAAATTGATGACTAGGTTCTATTCCTATAACTGTAGAGGTCTCTGGGTCCTTGTACTAAGCCCAAGAGAAGGCATGAGAGCTTGTAAGAAGCCGAAGGCTGCTTGTGCAACGCCCAAGAGGAGGCGGGGATGCTTTTAAGAAGCCTGTGGGTCCCCAAACCTTGAGAAGTTTAAGACATGCCATTCACCGAGAATAGATAAAGCCAGGAAAGTCCGAGAATTTGAAAGAAACTCAAGAGATGCCATTCACGGAGAAAATATCATCTCCGGGGAGTTAGAGTTTCTTTGACAATTTCTAAGAGTGACAGTCTGAGAAAGGGTTCACAAAGAATGTTGTCTTTCACGTCTCCCTATTGTTTAACCCCAAGAGGAGGGAAGACTGTATCTGGAAATCCTATGGGGGATCTAGTTTTGTTTGTATTTAAGAGTGACCAACAAGGCTTTACCTAGTGCTAGAAGTAGTTGCCGGGGAAAACTCTAAATAACTATACTAGTATTACACAGTGGATATTTGACAAGTATATAGAAGTTTGTGAAAGAAGACTTACAGTGAAACAGCCCCACAATACACTTATATATATGAAAGCGATAAATGAAAACGGATAAACACTTACCCGTTGTAGAGCTTCCATGTTGTTTGGTTAGTTGTTCAACAAAGAAATTTTTGATAACAATATATTCAAAATCAAAGGAGAAAGTGCTTTAAAAAGATTGTTGGGGCTTACAGCTCAAGGAGAGGCCCAAGGTTTTATCAGTGATTGCACTGTTGTCTGGGATTTGTACAGGGACTTATACAAGTGACTGACGTCCAAAAGGTTTTATGTACAACGGGACGGGTCTTACACTCTCTCAAGAGCCCCAAAGGTGTTTAAAGAAAAGGAATGAGGCTTATAACACGAGGGTAGGATTAGATGATTTTGTTTTAAACTGGCGATCGCGCCAAGATTTTTGAAAGCATCGTGGGTCTTATACAATGACTAAGGCCCAAAATATTTTGGTTTCAAAAAAGGGGTTGGGTCTTACACTCTATTAGAGGCCCAAAGTGTTTATTTTTGTACAAGTGGTGGTGGGGGCTTACAGCTCAAGGAGAGGCCCAAAGACTTTGTTAAAAGAGGCGACGATCGCGCCATTGTTTTTGAAAATACAGTGGGACTTATACAATGGCTGAGGCCCAAAAGGTGATGTATTTACAAAGGGTTGGGTCTTACACTCTATTAGAGGCCCAAAGTGTTTGAAAAAGTTTGATGAGGGTTGAATTAATCTAAACCCTAATTTGATTTCAAAATGTATTTTAATTGAATAAAAATCCAATTAAAATGATCAAAATTGTTAAGCATGTGAAAAACAAATTGTGATCTTGGATTAATGTTTCAAAAATCATGTTTTGATCCACAAAATGATTGGAAATCACTAAAATTTGAAAAATCAAGATGGAGAAAATATTTTAAATGTCAAAAAATAATTAAAATTATAATTCTTTACAAAAATATCAAGTATATGAAATAAATAATATTTTTGGGATTTTTTGGTAAAATAAAATATTTTAATATTTTTGTGAATTATTGAAAAAAGAATCAACTCAAAATCATTAAAACTCGGAGAGAAATTAATTTTTGAATCAATTAAATAAAATCACAAAATTCAAATATTCAAATATTCAAAAAATGGCGCCAAGAACATGGCAAGAACACGCACCACCCTCTGTTTCTGCAGATTTGCGTTTTCTCTCCAATCTCACTGAATACTTGATGAAATCATACAAACCACATATCAATCTGCTCGTTTTTACCTCACGATCATGTCTATGGTCTTCAATTTCATTTATTTTAAGCATGGAATAAGAAATCAAAGAGAAACCACAAGAACCCTAAAATTTGCATGAAGGCTCAGAAATTCCATACACGATTCAAACAAAGCAATTGATTGAGGGTAAACACTCTATGCATGATTATAAATATATGGCAAAATTAATGTGCAGCAAAATATGCATGAATCATAGAGTTAGAAGAGCTCATGCTTACCTCTTGCAGCTGGTGATCGTGTTTTGTGTTAGAGGTGTTACATCTAGGTTCCAATAATGTGGATAGCTTCCCTAGGTGCCAAGTGATATGCCTGAGTGCTTGGAATGGTTTGAAATAAGCTGGAGCTGAAGATGGTATCCCAACTGCAACTTGGTTAAAACCTTGAGCAGTTGGCTGGTGATTCTGAGAAATCAGTGTTCCAGATGTTGTTTAAATGTTTGGATCACTTCTATATGATGTTTATGAGGTGTGTGTGTGATTGGTTTGGTTGGAATAGCTCTCAAACTCAAAACCCGATAGTGACTTGCTTTGGAAGGCAATTTTGGAGTGAAGGAAGAGATTTTGAGGAAAGAATATGTTTAATGGCTTTGGTGTACTCAAACTGATCACAAATGATGTCTATTTATAGTGCAACAAGTTTGTTTTGCAAGCAATAGTGAATGGCAACTGCTGTAGAGGTTTAGCCAATGTTGATCAATGGGAATCCAAGTCTCCTCTAGCCATTGACTAGAGGTTAGGGCACAGGCTACTGGTTCCCTTGGTCTTGGATAAGTCTTGACTGAATTCAGTTGGAAATGGCTCAGTCCATGCCATCTTGGTGCATCCATTGAATGCTCCAAAACAAAATTGGAGTCTTGTCCCTCTTTTAGGCATTTCTAGGTTTGGCATGCTACTTTTGGTTCCAAGGACTTGGGAGGCTGATGGATCAGTGTTTGTCCCTCCTTGGTCCCCCCTTAAGGTGTTCAGATGGATATATTTGTTTGTCATTTGCACAAATTGGGCAAATCGAGCAAAATGCCTAAATCTGCCTTGCCATGATAGTTTGCAGTAAGGCATATTGGCATGGTCATATCTCATGGCTCAAGTGGAATTTGGTGAAGTTCTTGGCCATTTTGGAAAGCTCTCATATGATATAACATATGTGTGATCATAGTTGGTCTTGATACCTTTTTGATCCAAGTGAAAAATCCCCAAACTTTTAGAATAAAAGCAAGACAGGTTCTGACTTAGTGAAAATTTCACTAAGTCTTGGAAAAAGTGACATTTCATGTTTTCAGCCATTTTGATCATTCCATAACTCCAAATCTATGATGAATTGGAATGAGGTGTGTTTGAAGCTTTTGTAGGGGCCATGAGAGCTACAAACCCAACTTTGAATGGGGAAAAATGGCCTTGTGGTTTAGGAGTTATGATCCTCCAAAGTTAGTACCCTAGCCACTTTGTTCCATAACTTAGAAAATTTCTAAGTTTTTTATGGTTACCCCTTTTACAAGTTATCCCACTTTTCTTGATTTTTCTTGATGAATGATGATTCCAATCACACATTAACATCATTTTAGGGTCAAAGAACCATAATTGACCAAAAAATCAAAAAGTCAAATTTTGACTTTTGGGCACAGTTGACTTTTTATCAGATGAACTCCAAATTGTACGATCTTCTATGAAATCAAGTCTTTGACCTAAACCAAACTTGATGGACATGTTCCATGGGTGTTATAGGGTGTATTTAATCATGTCCCAAGGTTTGGGAGCATGCCTGAGTCAAAAGTCAAAGGTACAGTTGACTTTTTCCGCGAAACCCTAGTTGTGGTTCTGATGAACTTGAAACTTATTGATCAAGCTTCTTGGATTAATCCATTGTTGTAAATGGATTAATGTAGTGTATTAGGGACCCTCAAATAATGTCTTGAGTTTTTGGCTCATGCTTTGTCCCAAAAGTCAACTTAGGGGTGAATTAGGTCAAGAAACCCTAATTCCTGATTTTTTATTAATGCTTCCCCTGAGGCAAAATTGACTTGATGATTGGGTTCATGATGTCCCTTGGAGCATCTTAGGTTGTATTGTGAAGCATTGGCTCATGCCCAGAGGAAAATTTCCAACTGGAGGCCCTGGGTGACCAAAACCCTAATTTAGTGACACTGGCGATCTTGAGGCTTAATCCACTTGGAATGCTGCAGCCTTATGCTTGATCCTTGATGTGGGAGTCCTCTTGATCCATTGTGGATGTTTGAGAGGTTTAGACAAGTTGAAGATCATGTTATTCCTTGATTGATCCTTTGTCTAAGAGCTCTGAGAGAGCTTGAAACCTGCTCACCCATCTTTGGGGAGACTAATGAATATAAAACTTCATCCATATTGTGATGATGATTTACACAATGATGGGGAGTCTTAGTGGTCAAAATTTGGGGTATGACAGATGCCCCTATTTAATCTTCTTGGACCCGAAGGTGTGAATGGCGAAGGTATTCGGGCATTCGGGGTGCAAGAGGATTAAATATCGGAATACCCGAAATTTGGATGGTGGTTATGAATGGTAGCTTACGCATTCACCTTCTTTAGCTAAGCAATGATGCTTAGAAAAGGTAGAACTTCCCCCCAATCCTGGTTTCCTACCAAGGAACTGGTCTAAGTTTCTGGTATAAACTTCCCCTCGATCCTGGTTTCCTACCAAGGAACTGGTCTCAGTTTTTGATATAAACTTCCCCTCGATCCTGGTTTCCTACTAAGGACCTGGTCTAAGTTTCTGATGTAAACTTCCCCTCGATCCTGGTTTTCTACCAAGGACCTGGTCTGAGTTTCTGGAATAAACTTCCCCTCGATCCTGGTTTCCTACCAAGGAACTGGTCTCAATTTCTGATATAAACTTCCCCTCGATTCTGGTTTCCTACCAAGGACCTGGTCTAAGTTTCTGGAATAAACTTCCCCTTAATCCTGGTTTCCTACCAAGGAACTGGTCTCAGTTTCTTTTGTCAATAAACTTTATTGACAAGGGACGCTGTTCGTAGCGGTTTTCCTTAAACTTCTCGCCGAATTTTCCTGGGGAGATGCCGTTTGATGGAAAAAGATTTGACGTCAGACTTGCTGGGGACCCCATCTGTCTGATTTGTAGAGGTACACAAACTTCTCTGCTTAGAGACGCCATTTGTTGACTCCACTGGGGAAAACGAGTCTCTTGAGAGACTGTTTTCGCCTAGGGATATTACATCATACTTTTCTCGGGATCTTCTAGGAGAAATGCCATATGATGTGATCCAATTTTGAGGTGCTGATGACTTTTTTGTCAGCGGTTTTTTCGGAGAAAAACGGTTGCATCGCCGAATCTCTAATTAAGAGGCTTTCTCTGGGGATTTTCCTTAATCCGGGAAAGCGGAGATATCATCTCCGATGGAGAAGAGTGGCGTTTGTCGAAAGCTCTCTGGCCTTTCAGAGGTTCAAGTTATCAAAGTGGTCAAGGGCCGACTTCACTCCTGAAATATCGCTCAGACGCGACATTTCTTGAGAGGGAAAGAACTGACAACTCGACTGAGAGGACTTTTATCACTCAGGCACAAGACCGACTAGAGTGATAGTGATGCAATATGAATATGATTGTAAATCAATAATGCATGATGTATGTATGTTTATGCTGACAAAACTGACGCGACATACAGACTGATAGATGAACATGATTGGATACTCGGCCACAGCGGGAGATAAAGAGTATCACTGGTTCCAGATAGCAATTCCACCTTGCTTAGGAGAGATAGTCCCTGTGGGGAACAACCGTTGGTCAGGCTTAGGAGGTAAGAACTCTGCCGGGGGTGTCAGACGAAACTCGGTCTCTGACACAGTTGATCCTTTATTCAGGTGCACTGGTTTAGAAGGAGTACTTTGATTCTGCACTTTGAAGTCCGATTACTTCTGGAGAAGCGATAGATGTTCCTTCGATGTTCGACGGTCAAAATAAATTGCCATCTTTATTTTAAAAGCAGAAAAAAATTTTGACGAGTAAATTCATTTTTGTTTTATTTCAAGAACGTTGATCATATTAAAATGTCGTTCTATAAAGCTAAAACAAATGAGAATTGCAAACAAAAGCACAAGGGCTCAAATTTTATTGATAAGATGGAAATCAGCCAAGTGCGTGATTCCATAGAGTATTTACAAAGTTAGAAAATGGTAATTTAAGGGAAAAGGGCTACATTGAAACATAACGACCGCTATCCTTCTACCAACTTTGAATTCTGGACATCCTGAGCTTCCGTCGAAGATGACCTTGACTGGAGTTTTTCCTGATGGATGGCATGACTGTTGCTGAGGGATTTGCCCCTGTTGAACATAGTTACTTTCCATTATCCCTAATTTTTGCCTGGATTGTACTGTGATGTTTCCAATCCACCGGGATGATTTTTTATCATGTCTCTAATTTTTTCCTGGACCGACCTTTCGGGTTTTCAATCCACAGAGACTTTTTTTTTGGTTTAGGCGAAGTATTTCTTGACTACGTCAACATTTGTGGGGTTGGCAAATTCCTCTCAGTCCATGGTTGCGAGTCTCAAGGCGCCGCCTGAGAAAGCTTTCTTGACCACATAGGGGCGGTCATAATTCGGAGTCCATTTTCCTCGGGAATCAGTGAGAAATGATTGTATCTTTTTTAGCACAAGGTCTCCTTTTCTGAATACGTGAGGTCGAACCTTTTTGTTAAACGCCTTCTTCATTCTTTGTTGATACAACTGACCATGGCATAGTGCCATCATTCGCTTCTCTTCGATCAGATTCAGTTTGTCGTGTCGACTCTGACACCATTCAACCTATGTTAGTTTAGTTTCTATCAATACCCAGATTGATGGGATCTCAACTTCTATGGGGAGCATTGCTTCCATGCCATATACTAGAGAGAAAGGGGTTTCCCTTGTTGAAGTGCGAACAGATGTACGATAACCGTGAAGGGCAAAGGGTAGCATTTCATGCCAGTCTCTGTAGGTTACAACCATCTTTTGAACAATCTTCTTGATGTTCTTGTTAGCCGCTTCTACCGCTCCGTTCATCTTGGGTCGGTAGGGAGATGAGTTATGGTGTTCGATCTTGAACTCAGCACACAACTCTTTCATCATTTTGTTGTTCAAGTTGGATCCATTATCGGTAATGATCTGGCTTGGAACACCATAACGGTATATGATATTGTTTTTGATAAATCAGACCACCACTTGTCGGGTTACATTGGCGAATGACGCTGCTTCGATCCACTTGGTGAAGTAGTCAATGGCCACCAGGATGAACTGATGCCCATTTGAAGCCTTGGGCTCAATCATGCCAATCATGTCGATTCCCCATATAGAAAAAGGCCATGGGGAAGAAAGAACTTTGAGGTGCGTTGGCGATACATGGATTTTGTATGAGTATATCTGACACTTGTTACACCTCCTCATGTACTTGTAGCAGTCGGATTCCATAGTTAACCAATAGTACCCTGCTCTCAGAATTTTTCTCGCCATTGTGTGTCCATTGGCATGAGTACCAAAGGATCCTTCATGAATTTCTTTTATCAACATGTCTGTTTCTGGTCTGTCTACACATCGGAGCAAGACCATGTCAAAGTTTCTCTTATAGAGTGTATCACCGCTCAGGAAGAAGCTGCTTGCCAGTCTTCTGAGGGTCTTTCTGTCCTTTCCGGATGCCCTGGAAGGGTACTCTTGTTTCTGAAGGAAGCGTTTGATATCGTGATACCAAGGTTTGCCATCTATGACTGCTTCCATCGCGAAGATGTAGGCGGGCAGTTCTAGGCGCATTATGTCAATCTTAGGTAAGTCGTTCCATTGACCTACACTAATCATGGAAGAGAGAGTGGCTAAGGCATTAGCCATATGATTCTCTTCACGAGGAATATGATGAAACTCGATTCTGTTGAAGAATGGTAACAACCTTCTCGCGTAATCTTTGTAAGGAATCAACCCTAATTGGTATGTGTTCCAATCTCCTTTAATCTGATTGATAACCAGGGCTGAGTCGCCATTTACATCCAAGTTCTTGATCCTTAAGTCGATCGCTTCTTCGAGACCCATGATACAAGCTTCGTATTCGGCCTCATTGTTTGTGCACTTAAATGTCAGTCTGGCGGTGAAAGGAATGTGGGTACCCTGAGGTGTTATGATGATTTCCCTAATTCCGTTTCTGTAATGGTTGACAGCTCCGTCAAAGATTAGTCCCCACTGGGAACCTGGTTCTGGCCCTTCACTGGGTAGCGGTTCATCGCAGTCCTTCATTTTTATATACATGACATCTTCGTCTGGGAAGTCAAATCCGAATTATTCTTGATCGTCAATCGGTTGATGAGCCAAATGATTGGCTAAAACACTTCTCTTGACGACTTTCTGAGCGTGATATTCTATGTCATATTCTGATAACAACATCTGCCAACAGGCTATCCTTCCCGTGAGAGCAGGCTTTTCAAATACGTACTTGATCGGATCCATTTTGGAGACTAACCAAGTAGTGTGACGAATCATGTAATAGCGAAGACGTTTGGCTGCCCAAGCCAAAGCGCAGCAAGTTTTCTCAAGCATGGTGTACCGAGTTTCACACTCGGTGAATTTCTTGCTCAGATAGTAAATGACAGACTCTTTCCTTTTGGTTTTGTATTGTTGTCCAAGCACACAACCCATCGAGTCTTCCAGGACTGTTAGGTATATGATCAGTGGTCTTCCTTCCAATTGAGGTGATAGAATCGGTGGGTTCAATAGGTATTCCTTGATACTGTCGAAGGAAGTTTGACAGTCTTTGTCCAAATGCAGTCCTGATTCTTTTTGAGTAATTTAAAGATTTGCGCACACGTCGCGGTCATGAGGAATATGAATCTGGAAATATAGTTCAAACGTTCCAGGAATCCCCTGACTTGTTTTTCAGACCTCGGAGAAGGCATCTCTTGAATGGCCTTGACCTTGTCAGGATCAACCTCAATTCCTTTCTGGCTGACGATGAATCCTAAGAGTTTCCCTGAACGGACACCGAAGGTGCACTTGTTGGGATTCAAGCGGAGTTTGTACTTTCTCAACCGCTCAAATAGTTTTGACAGGTGGGTCGCATGCTCCTCTTCCGTCTTAGATTTGGCAATCATATCATCGATATATACCTCGATTTCTTTGTGTATCATGTCATGAAAAAGAGTAGTCATGGCCCTTTGATAGGTTGCCCCGGTGTTCTTCAAACCGAACGGAATTACCTTGTAACAAAAGGTACCCCATGGGGTGATAAAGGAAGTTTTCTCCATGTCTTTCGCCATTTTTATCTGATTATAGCCCGAGAATCCATCCATAAAGGAGAAGACTTTGAATTTCGTTGTGTTGTCTACCAGCATGTCAATGTGTGGTAAGGGAAAGTCGTCCTTTGGACTAGCCTTGTTTAGATCCCTGTAGTCTACACACATTCTGACCTTTCCGTCCTTTTTCGGAACTGGTACTATGTTGGCTAACCATTGAGGATATTCTGATGTGGCGAGGAAACCCGCATTAATCTATTTCTGTACTTCGTCTTTGATCTTGATAGCCATGTTAGGATGATTCAGTCTCAACCTATGTTTTACTGGCGAACATTCTGATCTTAACGGTAGATGATGTTCCACGATGTTGGTATCCAACCCTGGCATGTCCTGATAGGACCAAGCGAATACATCGGGAAATTCTTTGAGAAGTTTCGTCAAACTTTGTTTAACAGTTGGACTGAGCAGTGCCTCAATCTTGACTTCTTTTCTCTATTCCTCTGAGCCCAAGTTGACTGTTCCAACGACTCTTTGTGAGGTTTAATAGACATTTCCTCTTGTCTGAGTAATCGGGAGATCTCTTCTAGAATTTCGTCGTCATCTTCTTCTTCAACCTCAAATGTCGGGAATCCAAAGTTGGGAGAAGACATCAGATTGTATGTTTCAACGGGGTTTAGAACAAGCAATCTGCATGACGTGATGATTTGTGTTTAGAAGAGATAGAGAGAATGCAAGAGTGTGTACAGTTTTTTATTTTACTGCTTGCTTGAACTGGTTTTTAGGATTACCATTTTCTGAAAAAACGAAAAGAGAAAACAACAATTAATGCCGAAATTACAGAACGACGTTTATTTATTTATTTATGATTTTGTTGATTCTTGAAACTACAACCCTATAAATCAAAAACTCTGTCGCTTTGGGCGAAGCGAAGAGGGATATTTACAGAAAGTGAGCCCTATCAAAACATCTGTTTCACCTGGGCAGGGTGAAAGGTTAAGATAAAGACGGCAATTACTTTGACTTATGAACAATCTGCGAAACATCGACTACAACCTATTGGCAGCGAACTCCTTGGTGAATCACAAAGTTTGGTACCTTCTTTGATTTGTCTTCAGAAATAACGCTGATTTCTGGTGGAGCAGGATTATTGGAATCTGTCTCCCAGGCAGAGTTGTCGTAGGAGGATTCCTCAGTTGTATTTTGCATAGTATTTGTGCTCTCAAGTGGATCTCCCCACCCAGTTGGCTGAATGTCTTCGAGCCTGATGCGAGAGCTTTCAGGAGCGGTGTATTTGACCATGAAGTCAAATTTTCCACTCGGTTGTCCCAAGGTGTCCCATACTTCTTTGGAACTGAATGAGTCATCTCTCTCGATGACGTTGACCTCGGGAAAAGCATAGTTAATGAATTCTAGTCCTGTAAATTTTGCAAATTCATCGTCATGATGGATACTTTCTGAATGACCTGAGTGTTGATCCCATGACATGGTGGGGACGCAGGAATTCTTTCCAATTATGCTCAGCTGATTTTCATTGTTTGGCTAATTTTCTTGCCCCAAGTCTCCTGAGTAAGGCTGCCTGATAGGCAGACCATCCATCGGGCCATAATAGTCATGGTCAAAGTTGTCTTTCATCAGAGTGTCTTCCTCTAATGAGTTTGGTGGAGCACGACATCCTTCCGGATCACAATCTCCGTATATCATTTCGACGTATGACCTTGGTATAAATCTCGGACTCTGTGGGGAATAGAAAAATGGCATAGGCACCTCTTCCTGAGACATATAACCGTCCTTATTAAGATAGGACTTCCACTCTTCAACTGTATCGGAGGAGTCTCCTTCGTTGATGGTATGTACTTCTTGAGACACTGGGTGAAGGAAACCTGCATTATGGAAGAAGTTCTGAATGAGATGAAGATTTTTATCGTTAGTAGCTGTCTAGGTACAGGTTGCAGAAAAACCAAGACCCTTCTTTGTTTTATTGTCTGTAGGGATGACGAGTTGTCCCCATCCCTTTGTGCTATTACTCTCGATTACTTTGAGAGCATCTTTGTATGAGGAAACCGATGTTCCCCTTTCTGCTTGATTATCATTGCTCACCGAAAGTGCTTGGAACTGAGTTCCAACAACCTCCTCCGGTTCTACACAGGATGATGATGATAAGCTGCTCACTATTAAGGTCTGTTCTCCGCAGACCGTGACGAATTAGTCGTTCTTGACAAACTTCAGCTTCTGGTGAAGCGTCGAAGTGACTGCCCCAGCCTGGTGTATCCAAGGTCTTCCTAATAAGCAATTGTATGTTGCCAGGATGTTCATGACCTGGAAAGTGACCAGGAACGTGTGAGGACCGATGGTTATGGGATGGTCGACTTCGCCGATAACTGTTTTCCTGGATCCGTCAAATGCTTTGACGATGACTTCACTGCCTCTCATCGGAGATCCTTTGAAGGATAGTTACATCAGAGTGAACTTCGGCATGACGTTGAGAGCCGATCCGGTGTCTACCAGTACACTGGCTAAAGCATCGTCCTGGCAATTAACTATGATATTGAGCGCCATGTTGTGGCTTTTTCCTTCTTCTGGCAATTCCTCATCACTGAATCCCAAGTTGTTGCAGGAAGTGATGTTAGAGACAATGCTATCGAATTGTCGTATTGACACATCCTGTTCCACAAAGGCCTATTCTAAGACTTTCTGTAAAGCCTCTCTGTGGGCTTCGGAACTGAGTAAAAGTGATAGCACTGAGATCTTTGAAGGAGTTTGTAACAGTTGATCAAAAATATTGTATTCACTCTTTTGGATGAGCTTCAGCATCTCATCATCGTTCTTTGAAAGGTCAGGATCACTGGATTGACCGTCTGGTTGATCAGGAACTTCTGTGTGAGGTTCCTTTTCTCTGTTAGGTTCTCCAATTCCTTTGTTGAAGATTCGACCACACCGTGTTACTCGACTGATGTCTGTAAAGTTCACGATGGAGGGTAACTGAATTTCCTTTCCATTCTCAACTGTTGCTGCACCGTATTTGTAAGGGATCGCCTTAGCTGATTCATACGGCACTGGTCCCGGTAGATAGATAACTACATGAGCCTTCTGATTTCTCTGACCGTCGTAAGTAACTTCAATCAATTCTTGGTTAAGAACCTTCGATTCGTCAAGTAGGGGGATGATGGTACAAACATCCTTGGTCCTCTCATGATCAGAAATTACGATAACCTCTCTGATTTGATCAGCGAAATAGTCTGGCGTCCAGTTGATGGACCCAGAACTTGGATATGGCTGGATTTCTTTGCGGTCCAACTGACTCTAAAGGGTTGCTCGCACGAGGTAACACCCTTGATTATTTTCCGAGCAGACTCTACAGCGCTCGTAATTGTGTGGTGGTACCTGGCCACGCCCACTTTGAATGCAATGTAACCTCACGAGATCTGTTTCTGTAAATCGGACATCCTGACTCTGATGCTGAGTAGGGTTCCCGTCAACCACACTGATTTGTTGCATGTCTTCATCCATATAGATCGGAAGTCACCAGTGGTTTAACAAGTGTTGCAAATTTCTTTGAACGAGAGCGCACCCCTGGTTACTCTCACAACATACTTTACAGCTCAGATAATCATGTGAAGTGAGAAAACCGAGTTGGACTTGCTTGGCGTGTAACTCAACCAAGCTTGTATTCATCAAACGAATATCGAAGATTTGAACCATGTTGATCTGATAAGGATTTCTATCATGGTAATCCTGGATCCATCCAAGATCCATCTGACGCTGGAGGGCCTCTTGTACAAAAGAGCATCCCTGTTTGTTTACCGACCAAGTCAGACAGGAATTGTAATCGTGTCGCGACAGATTATGATACTGGCTTTGCCTTGAGTGCATTGCCACTAAGTTGACATTCATTGCACGGATGTCATGGTTCTAAATGATGTTGGAACTCGTATAAGTCATGTTAACTCCACGAAATCGGTACTCTTGGATCCATCCGAGATCCAATTGTTCCTGTAGAGCTGCTTGTGTAACGCCCCAGTTTTAGTATTTTTATTTAATTGAGTGGTTTTGATTATTTTATTATTATTTTATTTTATTTTCGACTTTTATTTGAAAATATGTTATTTTTCAATGTTGTGATATTTTATCGAGTTTTGGGAACGTTTGCGAGATATTTGAGTGTGGGGGTATTTTGGTCATTTCATGATATTTTCCTTAAGTTAGAAAGAATAGAAAATAGAAAGAGAGAAAAATAGAGAGAAAGAAAAAGAGAAGAAGGAAAAGGGAAAGAAAAGAGAAGAAGAGAAGAAAAAGAGAGAAAAACTTGGAAATCAAGAAATCGATCTCCCGACTTTCTTGAACATGATTAAATGGGTAAGGGTGCGAAACTCGATTATTATATGCTTGTGTATGATTATGTATGTGTGTTTTTGGTTGTTATTGGATTGAAATGGAAAAATATAGTAAAACCCATATTATGTAGAAATTGGTTAGAAATCGATTAAATCGTGTTGGAAATCATGTTTAAGTGTTCCTTATCGTTGATACATGTTAGATACCTGTTATTAGGCAATCTATTGGCAATTTTCTGATGTTTAGGTGAAATTGGATGGATATTGGGGTGGAAAAATGCAGAAAAATTCTGCAGAAAAAATTATGGTTTTCCACTGCCCATACGCGTATCACTCAAGGCAATACGTGTATTGGTCAAGGCAATACGTGTATGGCATTGAAGAAAACTAGACAATACGCGTATGGAGCTTCATTTTGCTCGGCCATCTGTCCATTTGCGTATGGTACGCGTAACACTTGAAGGCAATACGCGTATGGTGTTGGCACTACGCGTATTGTTCTTTTAAACGTGAATTTTGGGGAAAAATGAATTTCTGCCCATACGCGTATGACCTTGGGCAATACGCGTATGGAATGGCGAGGAATCAGGGCAACACGCGTATGACGAGGGGCCGTACGCGTATGGTCAGGAAAATTGTAAAATGGGATTTTTCAAAATATCGTTTTCGTTTTCCTTTTGTAACTTGTGTTCCGTTTATCCGATTTTTACATTCTTGGTATTGTTGGAAAGCTATTGAGCTGTACTTTCTTATCATGATGATTTGGAAATTGTTAGCCGATTTAATTATGTCAGAAATTTGGAATAGTGTCGGTTTGTCGACTTTTGTCGTTGTAATCGTGAGTAATTGATGTGTATCATGCAAGGTGCTGTTGTATGATGTAAATGCATGTGTTTAGATGGTGTGGTGATGATTTGTGGCCGTATGGAAATTAAATGTATTGTTTTGGGCTTAAGTGAAAAGTGTGATTTTGTTAAGAGAGATGAATGCATTTATATGTGTATTTGAATGTCATGAGTCCTTGTATGCCAAGCATCATGATATGCATTGTTGTGACGTCCTGAGTGACGGTTTGGATTCCAGAAGGAATCTGTTATAACATCGTGAGCCTTAAAAATAAGAGGTATGAATAGCCTTAAAAATAAGAGGACCGAAAGCGGTGGTTATAGACGATCGTGTGCCCATGTGGGGTGTGAGCGATCGAGTCGTGTGCCCGTGTGGGGTGTGAGCGACGGGGAACATCGTATGCCCGACGGGGAGTTACAGTGATGTAACGAGCGATGATTCCAGCAGAGTTCCTAAGTGAACTAGTGATGAGAAACATTGGAAGTCGGTACCGCATGTGCATATGCATAGAGTCGTGGTGTCGGTCTCTTGCATTTGCATAAATCATTAATGTTTTGTTTATGTGTGGAATTGTGGATGGAATCGATAAATTGATATATGGATATGTGTTGGTGATGGAAATATGAATTATACCTTGTGTTGTATTGTGTTGGAATTAGGGTATGAGTTGTGGTGAGAACCGTATATATGTGTATTTTTGTGTTATATATAATTGTATGCAATTATATTATGATTGTTTTTCTCACCCTTCTGCTATTTTATAATGCTCTACGAGGCATTGCAGATTAGAGTTGCTGGAGGTCTTTTTGTGAAGCTTAGGACTTCATTCTTTTGTCGGTCGGCTCTGATATGTGACACCGGGTAGTTAGGGAGGCCGTTTGTGATTATTGTGTATTATGTATATATATCTTTTGGCTTGTGCATGTATAACTTGATGTATGACGAACTTTTCATGTGATATATATATATATATATATATATATATATATGATTTTCAGTTTTAGATTTTCCGCTTTTATTCTAAAATCTAAAATGTGGGTGTAAGGAACTGAGTTCCTCTGTTGATTGCTACCCCACTGTTGCATATCTTTATGAGCATGTGTTGTATGATTTGTTTCATTATAATGTGATTTCCCTCGTCTATGCCATGATAATTTAAATATACTCTGATGAAATTTTGAATTTTCTTTTACTGCCTTATTTATTTGGGGGTATAGATTGGGGGCGTCACATTAAGTGGTATCAGAGCCAGTCTGTGTCAGTTGTGTCAGTCCTTGTTGGTCGTTGTGTTTGGGTGAGCTGTTTGTTTAACCATAAGTGTTGTTATCGGAAATGAACAGAATATGGCTGGTAGGAACGATGCTGCTTTAACTGCTGCTATGCAAGCTATGGCTCGTGCTGTGCAGGGTGCACCTAATGCTGCTGGTAATGATGAGTTCAAGAAGAACAAACCGCCTGTCTTCAAGGGAAGATATGATCCTGATGGTGCACAGATTTGGTTGAAAGAGATTGAAAGGATTTTCCGAGTGATGGATTGTGCTGAGGATCAGAAGGTGAGACTGGGTACTCACATGTTACTAGAAGAAGCTGATGATTGGTGGGTAGGTACACGTCATGTGTTTGAAGCTGCAGAAGAGGAAGAAATTACTTGGGAAGTTTTTAGCCGGGAGTTCTTGAGGAGGTATTTTCCTGAAGATGTGAGAGGAAAGAAGGAAATCGAGTTCTTGGAACTGAAACAAGGTAATATGTCTGTTGTTGATTATACTGCTAAGTTTGTGGAGCTTGTGCAGTTTTATCCTCATTATGCTGAAGCGACCGCGAAATTTTCTAAGTGTGTAAAGTTTGAAAATGGATTGCGTCCTGAGATTAAGCAGGCAATTGGTTATCAAAGGATTCAGAGGTTTTCTGATTTGGTGGATTGTTGTAGGATTTATGAAGAGGACAGTAAGGCTCGTTCTACTCATTACAAGAGTGTGAGCGAGAGGAAAGGGAAGCAACAGTTCCGTGGTGGTCCTTATGTAACACCAGCTGATAAGGGTAAACAAAGGGGAAATTTTGAGAAAAGGTCAAGTGGAGGAGGAATGTCTGGTCCTCTGAGATGTTATAAATGTGGTGAGTTGGGGCATCGTCAGTTTGAGTGCAGGAAAGATATGAGGAAGTGTACTAATTGTGGAGGTTTAGGACATGTTGCAGCTGAATGTGCAAGGAAGAATGTGGTGAAGTGTTTCAACTATGGGGAACCTGGTCATATTAGTACGAAGTGTCCGAAACCGAAGCAGGCTCCAACTAGTGGGAAGGTATTTTCTTTGGCAGGGACTCAGACTTCAAGTGCAGATCGTCTGATCAGAGGTACTTGTTTTATTAATAGTACTCCTTTAGTTGCTATTATTGATACTGGAGCGACTCATTCGTTTATTTCGTCTGAGTACGCGAAGCGTTTGAATCTTGTGTTGTCTTTGATGGATGGTGAGATGGTTATTGATACTCCAACAATGGGGTCAGTAACTACTTCTTTGGCTTGTCTAAGTTGTCCTTTGACCATTTATGGTCAAGACTTTGAGATGGATTTGGTCTGTTTGCCGTTGGAAGGTTTAGATGTGGTTCTGGGTATGAATTGGTTGCAATTCAATAGGGTTCATATTGATTGCTATCATAAGTTGGTAAGGTTTCCTTCTCTTGAGGAAGACGAAGACTCAAGTTTCTTATCTACCAAAGAGTTGAAGAAACTTTTGGCAGAGGAAGCTCAGTTGTTTGGGTTGTTTGCATTTTTGACTGTGGATAGTCAAGTTTCACTTGATGTGTTTCCTGTTGTGTGTGAATTTCCGAAAGTGTTTCCTGAGGATATTTCAGACTTGCTGCCAGAGAGAGAGGTGGAGTTTTCTATAGATCTAGTTCCTGGTACTAGACCTGCTTCTATGGCACCTTATCGTATGTCGGCATCTGAGTTGGTTGAGTTAAAGAAGCAGTTGAATGAGGTGTTGGAAAAGAGGTTTGTAAGACCTAGTGTTTCTCCTTGGGGTGCTCCAGTTTTATTGGTGAAAAAGAAAGATGGCAGTATGTGGTTGTGTATTGATTATCGCCAGTTGAATAAGGTGACGATTAAGAATAAGTATCCTCTTCCGCGAATTGATGATCTGATGGATCAGTTGGTTGGTGCTTGTGTGTTTAGTAAGATTGACTTGAGGTCAGGGTATCATCATATTAGGGTGAAAGAGGAAGATATCCAGAAGACGGCTTTTAGGACACGATACGGTCATTATGAATATTCTGTGATGTCGTTCGGTGTTTCTAATGCGCCAAGTGTGTTTATAGAGTACATGAATCGTATTTTCCACGAGCATTTGGATCGATTTGTTGTTGTGTTTATTGATGACATTTTGATTTATTCTAAGTCTCGGGAGGAGCACGCAGAGCATTTGCGTATTGTTTTTCAGGTTTTGAAAGAAAGGAAGCTTTTTGCCAAGTTGTCCAAGTGTGAATTCTGGTTGTCGGAAGTGAGTTTTCTTGGGCACGTGATTTCAGGTAATGGTATCTCTGTGGATCCATCTAAAGTAAAAGCAGTTCTACAATGGGAGGCTCCGAGATCTATTACTGAAATTCGAAGCTTTTTGGGTTTGGCTGGATATTATCGAAGGTTTATTGAAGGTTTTTCTAAGATAGCACTTCCTTTGACCCAGTTGACTTGTAAAGGGCAAGCATTCATTTGGGATATTCGGTGCGAGGAAAGTTTTAATGAGCTGAAGAGAAGATTGACGACAGCTCCGATTTTGATTTTGCCGAATCCTAATGAACCGTTTGTGGTTTATTGTGATGCTTCTTTGATTGGTCTAGGTGGTGTTCTGATGCAAGAAGGTAAGGTTGTGGCTTATGCTTCGAGGCAGTTGAGAGTGCATGAGAAGAATTATCCTACTCATGATCTTGAATTAGCGGCTGTGGTTTTTGTGTTGAAGATTTGGAGGCATTATCTCTACGGTGCAAGGTTTGAAGTCTTTAGTGATCATAAAAGTTTGAAATATTTGTTTGATCATAAAGAGTTAAATATGAGGCAGCGGAGATGGTTGGAATTCTTGAAGGACTACGACTTTGGCTTGAATTACCATCCTGGTAAAGCTAATGTGGTAGCCGATGCATTGAGCTGGAAATCGTTGCATATGTCCGCTTTAATGGTTAAGGAGTGGGAGCTTTTGGAATCGTTTAGAGATTTGAGTTTGGTATGTGAAGTGACGTCGGATAGCGTAAGGCTTGGAATGTTAAAGGTTACTAATGAGTTTCTGATGACTGTTAGTGTGAAACAGAAGTTGAATGTGAAATTTGTGGATTTGATGTTGGTTGGAGAAAAAGATACGAATAGTGATTTTCAAGTGGATATTAATGGTGTTTTGAGGTTCCGAGGTAGAATTTGTATTCCTGATGATGCGGAGTTGAAAAAGATGATTTTGGAGGAAGGACACCGGAGTAATTTGAGTATACATCCGGGAGCGAATAAGATGTACCAAGATTTGAAGAAGATTTTCTGGTGGTCTAGATTGAAGAGAGATGTGGCTCAGTTTGTTTATGCATGTTTGACTTGGCAGAAATCGAAGGTGGAACATCTGAGGCCTAGTGGTTTGTTGCAACCGTTGGATATTCCTGAGTGGAAGTGGGATAACATTTCCATGGATTTTGTGACAGGATTTCCGAATACACAGCGAGGGCATAATGCTATTTGGATGATTGTTGATAGGCTGACTAAATCGGCTCATTTCATTCCGATTGACATCAGTTTTTCTTTGGAGAGGTTGGCAGAGATTTACATCAGTGTGATTGTGAAGTTGCATGGGGTTCCATTGAGTATTGTTTCTGATCGAGATCCGAGGTTTACTTCAAAATTTTGGGAAAGTTTACAGAAGGCATTGGGTTCTAAATTGAGGTTGAGTTCGGCTTATCATCCACAGACGGATGGTCAGACCGAGAGAATGATTCAGTCGTTGGAAGATTTGTTGAGGGCTTGTGTTTTGGAGCAAGGTGGTGCGTGGGATAGTTATCTTGCGTTGATTGAATTCACGTATAATAACAGTTTCCATTCAAGTATTGGAATGACACCGTTTGAGGCATTGTATGGACGAAGATGTCGAACACCGTTGTGTTGGCACGAATCTGGTGAGAGTTCGGTGGTTGGGCCGGAGTTGGTGCAACAGACTACGGAAAAAGTGAAGCTTATTCGAGAGAAAATGAAGGCTTCTCAGAGTAGGCAAAAGAGTTATCATGATCGGAGACGGAAGGATCTTGAGTTCCAAGAGGGCGATCATGTATTTTTGAGAGTTACACCGGTAACGGGTGTGGGTCGTGCATTGAAATCGAAGAAGCTTACTTCTCGGTTTATTGGTCCTTACCAGATATCCGCGAGAGTGGGTGCTGTAGCTTATAGGGTGGCGTTGCCGCCGAATCTATAGAATTTGCATGATGTTTTCCATGTTTCATAGCTTCGGAGGTATGTTCCGGATCCGTCGCATGTGATTCCGATGGACGAGGTGGAGGTAAGGGAGAACCTTACGGTTTAGGCATTACCAGTTAGGATTTTGGATCGGGAGGTGAAGCGGTTGAGAGGCAAGGAGATTCCACTTGTGAAAGTGGCGTGGGGAGGTGCTGCTGAGGGCAATTTGACTTGGGAGTTGGAGAGTCGGATGCGGGAGTCGTATCCAGAGTTGTTCGTCTCAGGTATATTTTCGAGGACGAAAATTTCTAAGTGGGGGAGAGTTGTAACGCCCCAGTTTTAGTATTTTTATTTAATTGAGTCGTTTTGATTATTTTATTATTATTTTATTTTATTTTCGACTTTTATTTAAAAATATGTTATTTTTCAATGTTGTGATATTTTATCGGGTTTTGGGAACGTTTGCGAGATATTTGAGTGTGGGGGTATTTTGGTCATTTCATGATATTTTCCTTAAGTTAGAAAGAATAGAAAATAGAAAGAGAGAAAAATAGAGAGAAAGAAAAAGAGAAGAAGGAAAAGGGAAAGAAAAGAGAAGAAGAGAAGAAAAAGAGAGAAAAACTTGGAAATTAAGAAATCGATCTCCCGACTTTCTAGAACATGATTAAATCGGGTAAGGGTGCGAAACTCGATTATTATATGCTTGTGTATGATTATGTATGTGTGTTTTTTATTGTTATTGGATTGAAATGGAAAAATATAGTAAAACCCATATTATGTAGAAATTGGTTAGAAATCGATTAAATCGTGTTGGAAATCATGTTTAAGTGTTCCTTATCGTTGATACATGTTAGATACCTGTTATTAGGCAATCTATTGGCAATTTTCTGATGTTTAGGTGAAATTGGATGGATATTGGGGTGGAAAAACGCAGAAAAATTCTGCAGAAAAAATTATGGATTTCCACTGCCCATACGCGTATCACTCAAGGCAATACGCGTATGGCATTGAAGAAAACTGGACAATACGCGTATGGAGCTTCATTTTGCTCGGCCATCTGTCCATTTGCGTATGGTACGCGTAACACTTGAGGGCAATACGCGTATGGTGTTGGCACTACGCGTATTGTACTTTTAAACGTGAATTTTGGGGAAAAATGAATTTCTGCCCATACGCGTATGACCTTGGGCAATACGCGTATGGAATGGCGAGGAATCAGGGCAATACGCGTATGACGAGGGGCCGTACACGTATGGTCAGGAAAATTGTAAAATGGGATTTTTCAAAATATCGTTTTCGTTTTTCTTTCGTAACTTGTGTTCCGTTTATCCGATTTTTACATTCTTGGTATCGTTGGAAAGCTATTGAGCTGTACTTTCTTATCATGATGATTTGGAAATTGTTAGCCGATTTAATTATGTCAAAAATTTGGAATAGTGTCGGTTTGTCGACTTTTGTCGTTGTAATCGTGAGTAATTGATGTGTATCATGCAAGGTGCTGTTGTATGATGTAAATGCATGTGTTTAGATGGTGTGGTGATGATTTGTGGCCGTATGGAAATTAAATGCATTGTTTTAGGCTTAAGTGCAAAGTGTGATTTTGTTAAGAGAGATGAATGCATTTATATGTGTATTTGAATGTCATGAGTCCTTGTATGCCAAGCATCATGATATGCATTGTTGTGACGTCCTGAGTGACGATTTGGATTCCAGAAGGAATCTGCTATAACATCGTGAGCCTTAAAAATAAGAGGTATGAATAGCCTTAAAAATAAGAGGAACGAAAGCGATGGTTATAGACGATCGTGTGCCCATGTGGGGTGTGAGCGATCGGGTCGTGTGCCCGTGTGGGGTGTGAGCGATCCATAAACATCGTGTGCCCGTGTAGGGTGTGAGCGACGGGGAACATCGTATGCCCGACGGGGAGTTACAATGATGTAACGAGCGATGATTCCAGCAGAGTTCCTGAGTGAACTAGTGATGAGAAACATTGGAAGTCGGTACCGCATGTGCATATGCATAGAGTCGTGGTGTCGGTCTCTTGCATTTGCATAAATCATTAATGTTTTGTTTATGTGTGGAATTGTGGATGGAATCAATAAATTGATATATGGATATGTGTTGGTGATGGAAATATGAATTATACCTTGTGTTGTATTGTGTTGGAATTAGGGTATGAGTTGTGGTGAGAACCGTATATATGTGTATTTTTGTGTTATATATAATTGTATGCAATTATATTATGATTTTTTTCTCACCCTTCTGCTGTTTTATAATGCTCTACGAGGCATTGCAAATTAGAGTTGCTGGAGGTCTTTTTGTGAAGCTTAGGACTTCATTCTTTTGTCGGTCGGCTCTGATATGTGACACCGGGTAGTTAGGGAGGCCGTTTGTGATTATTGTGTATTATGTATATATATCTTTTGGCTTGTGCATGTATAACTTGATGTATGACGAACTTTTCATGTGATATATATATATATGATTTTCAGTTTTAGATTTTTCGCTTTTATTCTAAAATCTGAAATGTGGGTGTAAGGAACTGAGTTCCTCTGTTGATTGCTACCCCACTGTTGCATATCTTTATGAGCAGGTGTTGTATGATTTGTTTCATTATAATGTGATTTCCCCCGTCTATGCCATGATAATTTAAATATACTCTGATGAAATTTTGAATTTTCTTTTACTGTCTTATTTATTTGGGGGTATAGATTGGGGGCGTCACAACTTTCACCACGGAACATCCCTGATTGTTCTTAGAGCAGATATCACACTGGTGATAATTATGAGGTGGCACATGGTCATATCCACTCTGTCTACAATGCTTCTTGACCAAGTTGGCCCTTAATAAGAGTACATCGTGAATTTGATAGCTGTTATTGGATTATCCTTCTATCAAATTGACGCTAGCTTTCTCGTGTTGAGGCAGCGGGTTCGTGAGAACGTTTGGATTCGTATCTTTGAAAGATAATACCCCGTTCCTAACAAGCTTTTGCACATTGGATTTAAAACTGAGACAGTTTTCTATGTTATGCCCCGGTCCTCCTTGATGGTAAGGACAAGTTTGATCCGTTTTGAACCAGAAAGGCGGATTTTCTGGTACTGTAAGAGGAGACCTGGTTTGGACGTGCCCTTTGACCAGCAGTAATGGAAACAGTTCTGCGTACAACATGGGGATAGGATCAAACCCCGGTGGTCGCGTTGTACTATGGTTGTTATATGGAAGACGAGTCTACTGAAGAGACTGTTGGGTCCTTTGCTGCAGTTGTTGTTGATTAGGTTGGCTTGGAGCAACCTGAGGTTGATACGTAGGAACAGGTGCGGGATTGATAGCAGGAGTTACAGCTACTACTAGTTGGTATTGTCGCCTTTGCCTTCCAAGAGAGATATTCCCAATATCCTGCTCTTTTTTCTTAGGGAGGGCACTACCGTATCGTTTTGTATTACTTGATGATCCAGTGTCTTTAACTAACCGTCCTTCTCGGACTGCTTCCTCAAGACGAACTCCCATGCCCACCATCTCGGTGAAGTCACTGGGCGCACTGGTGACCATTCTGTCGTAGTAAAATGAGCTCAAGGATTTTAAGAAGATCTTTTTCATCTCTTTTTCCTCAAGAGGTAGACAAATCTGGGCGGCAATTTCATGCCATCTCTGAGCGTACTCCTTAAAGGTTTCCTTGTCCTTTTGTGACATCGATCTGAGTTGATCTCTGTTCGGTGCCATGTCCAAATTATACTTGTATTGTTGGACGAAGGCAGCGCCAAGATCCCTGAAAGTGGCAATCTCAGTGCGGTTTAAACCCATATACCATTTTAATGCGGCACCGGTTAAACTATCCTGAAAATAGTGAATTAGTAGCTCCTGGATCTTTGTCTGAGCTGACATTCGTCGAGCGTACATTACCAGATGGCTTTGAGGGCAAGAGTTACCCTTGTACTTTTCAAAATCAGGCACCTGGAATTTGTGCGGGACTTTCACATTAGGGACCAAACAAAGGTCTGCGGCATCCTTTCCAAATAAATCTTGACCGCGAAGGGCTTGCAGTTCTTTCTGCATCTCCAGGAATTGTTCCTGGAACTTATTCATTCTGTCGAACATACTTTTATTTCCACCAGAGGGTATCTGTGGAATCTGTCCTCTTGGGACAGTGTGTACCACGGGTGATGGTATAGTCATTATGGCCGAGACTCTCGGTGCCTCCTAAAGTTTATAACCTTCAGGAGTTGCTGTCATGCCCCTGGCATCTTCGCTTTCCCAAAGTTTGTAACCTTCAGGCCCAGCGGCTCCTGTTGCGGTTCCTTGATCCTCAGTGATCGGCGGAATATATCCTTCCGGGATATAGTTAATAGGCATTCCCCAGGGACGATATTTTGGCATTTTATACCTAGGATCATACTTCTCCACTATGGGCGTTGATGCGATCTCTAAGATCACAGTCCTTTATTGTTGCATCTGAGCTTCTGCTAGAGCTTGCATGTCGTTATGAAGCCTTCTCAGATCCTCTTTCAGAGTGTCGATCTCTTCCCTCAACTCTCTATTCTCTTCCTCGAGATCATCCATCTTTTTCTGACGATTGGCCTTAGTATTGTACAAATGAGACAGTTTGACTCTAGAATCGAGACGCAAACGTGAGATTCGTAGGTAAGAAGAATGCGTTAAGTGAGAATGATGAATGCAATGATTAATTTAATTGTACATTTTTGTTTAATCAAAGTAAACTTCGACAATTAGATTGCAAACATCAAACGGTGGGGAAACCCCATTTTATTGAATTCAAAGGATTGCAGAAATGGAAATATAGTAATTTACAAAGTGTTGCGAAAGGAAATCTAAGATAATGGGTCCTGAGTCCTCTCTGAGGAGAGCTCAGGTGCTGGTTTTGGTGCTTTCCTTTTCTTCGACCGGGGCTCTAGAGCCGTTGCCGGGTTGTCATTCTTTGCTAAGTGAAAGGAGCGAGCAAATTCCTCTGGTCATCCTGATTCTCTACAGCATATTGCTCTAAAATCTCAATCAGAGCATCCTTTTCTTTTAACAGTTGCTGTATTTTCTTGCACTCCATAATGAGAATACGGTACTTGTTCCTCCAAGACCTCTTCTCCTGTTGAACTTTGTTGAGAGTAACCTGAAATTTTTCTGTCTCAGACATAAAATAAAGGGCAGAGTCCCTTAATGGAAGAACTTTCTGGCGAGGGTAAGGCATCCTCAGCTTGAGAGCTCTAGTTTGTACCCAGTGGAGATAAGGCTCCACCGAGACACAGTCTGGTTTTCCTAGAGACTCTCGTCCTTTTCTATGGACGTGTTTCCAGGCATGCACTATTTCCGTCTTTAGTGCCCTGTCATTTTCTCCTTACTTGAAGAAAAGACCTTCTAGATGAGTATTACGTGGAATATGCCTCATCGGGTATCCAAATTGACAACGAACTAAAACTGGATGATAATTGATTCCTCCCTTAGTTCCTATAAGGGGTACATTTGGAAAATTTCCATAACGGTCAATGATCCTGATCCTGTCATAGATTCGATTGTACTAATCGATGTCAGAGTTGGTAAGAGACATGATTCTCTGCGACCAACGTAAAGTATTCTTTTGATCCCAAAATGCAGTAGACTTGGGCAAGTGAGAAGTGAACCATTTGTACAGCAGGGGTACACAACACGTGATCTTTCCTCCGCTATACAAATTCCTTAAGTGTACCGAATGATAAGTATCTGCGAGCATAGTCGGTACACGGTTTCCAATCAGAAAAATCTTAATGGCGTTGATATCTACAAAGTTATTGATGTTGGGAAACAAAAATAACCTGTAGGTGAGCAAAACAAAGATGCTCTCGAAAGCGGCCACGTTCCCTATACTGGCAAAGTATAGAGCCTTCTTTGTCAAGAACTGGGCTGGCAAACCCTGGATTCCACCCTTAGTGGTCATGTGAGTCCTGACCTCTCACTCATCCAAATAAATTGCCCTTGCAACAGTTTGATCCTTTGGAATTTCTTCCAGTCCAGAAAATGGAGCTTGATTAGTAATGTGCAGATCAGTCAGGTGAGAGTACTCCTCCAGCGTTGGTGCAAGCTGATAATCCGGGAAGGTGAAACAGTGATAGACCGGATCGTAGAACTGGATTAATGTGGACAGGATTCCTTCAATAACGTGGACCCTTAATAGGGACAGCAGTCCTCCATACTTGGCTCTGAAAGCCTTGTGGTTGGTGATCATTCTCACCAGACCTCTTAAATCCTCTAGTTTTGGAACCTTGAAGGTGTACTTATGAGTTTTCCTTCTACCGAAATTCATTAGCGCAATCCTTTTATCTGACATTTGCAATCATTGTCTTAGTTTAATTTGAAAAAGAGAGACTAGAAGAGAAGATTTTTTTAATGGTTTTTAGATGAATGCATGAATGCAACACACAAAAACATAGAAAAACATGGGGTCAAAGGGTCGGTGTCATGAAGTCAAGGCTCTACCCCCCCCCCCCAAGGTTTATACTGGTGATTTTTTGTACCTGTCCGCAAAATCATTGACCCCTATTGGGATAACAATAGCAAACGGATCGCCAGCGAGCTGATGTATCCTAGAGTGATCTCAGATGAGGGTAGTATCGCGTAATAGCTATTTCCGATAGCTTTCGTACTACAAAATGGTTTAAGTCTACTAAAAACCTCATCTTCTCAGATAACCCAGTCGACCACACTACTTTCAACAACCGGAGTCGTATAGGCAATGTATCTGCAAAGGGAGTCTCCACTGAGTTTGATGGTTAATCGGGAGACTCTTAACTGGGATTGACTCCCCGCAAGATTACCCGCATTGCCATCACCTATCTTAGGTGTATACTCAATCTTTCAACATGCGGCATCACACGCATTCCCATTAGCAGAAAAATAAACACAGATATCGATTAGGAAAAGCAGTATATATATTTGTCTTAATTATCCTAGACCTCTAGTCTTATGATCCTATACAGACAATGATCCCCCCGCAGAGTCGTCATTTCTGTGACATGAATTTAGGGTTTGATCCCTTGAGAAGGCAAGAAAGAATGCTTCCCACTGTGGTCGCCATTATTCTGTAGCGCGGTTTTTGTGGTTTCGAATCACTATAGCTTTGGTACTACAGTTCGATTCATTTTTTATCCTATTGAGCTGATTAAGGAAGGGAAATAGATGTCTCCAATTAACTCTGCTTGAAAACTGAGGTTAAACAGTCAAAACTGTTGGTTTACAGATGCTATCAAAATAGGGGGTTCTCCCTTAGGGTTATTTGCTTAAAAACAATGTCTAGGCTATTGGTAAGATGTTAGGACTGATGCTTTTTGATGGATGTATGAAGGTATGGGATTTTGGGTTTTTGATTAGTATGCTCGCTAAGATTTTTGTAATCTTATGCCTACGTATTCCCGAAATAGGGAAATCAGAGCAATCGTAGTTCCTCCTATTCTACGGGAGGAAAAGGGTTGTTTTGGTGTCTTGTTCAAAGCCCAAGACGTGAAACGAAAAGGGTGATTTGTATCTTGTTCAAAGCCCAAGATGTGAAGCTAAAGGGTCTATTTGTATCTTGTTCAAAGCCCAAGATGTGAAGCTAAAGGGTTTATGCTGAGAGAGAATTTGTCATCTATAAAGAGGAGTTGTTAATGTTTGTATGCTATGAGGAAGGCACAACTTTGATGCTAAAAGGTTGATTGACTCAACCAGGGTTTTTTTTATACAAAGCCCAAGAGGAGGCTAGAAGTTTGACTTTTCCGGGGAAAATGTTCTTTCTATCTTGTACAACGCCCAAGATTGAGGCTAAAAGGGTTCACTCAACGAGAGAGGATTTTCATGTGTATTGTACAAAGCCCAAGACGGAGGCTAAGGGGGATTGACTCAACAAGAGAGTCTTTTATACTCAACAAGTGAGTGTTTTGTATCTCGTACGAAGCCCGAGATGAAGGCTAAAAGGGGTGACTCAACAAGAGAGTCTTTTATACTCAACAAGAGAGTGTTTTGTATCTTGTACGAAGCCCGAGATGGAGGCTAAAAGGGGTGACTCAACAAGAGAGTCTTTTATACTCAACAAGAGAGTGTTTTGTATCTCGTACGAAGCCCGAGATGGAGGCTAAAAGGGTTGTAGCGAGTGATTTTTGGATGTGGCTGCGAAGCACGATCGCTCTGGTACTACAGCTCGATTCATTTTTTATCCTATTAAAGCTGATGAAGGAAGGGAAATAGATGTCTCAAATTAACCCTGCTTGCAAACTGAGGTTAAACAGTCAAAACTGTTGGTTTACAGATGCTACAAAGATTCGGGGTCTCTCCTAGGTTGTTTTGTTAAAAAATAGTGTTCGGTCGATTGGTGGGAGGTTAAGATGTTAGGACGGATGTATGAGAGTATGGGATTTTGGGTTTTTGTTTAGTGTGCTCGCTAAGATCTTTTCTTTCAATCTTATGCCTACGTATTCCCGTTTACCGAAACAGGGAAATCAGAGCGTTCGTAGTTCCTCCTTTTCTATGGGAGGAAATGGTATTTGGTGTCTTGTTCGAAGCCCAAGACGTGAAGCGAAAGGTAGTTTGTGTCTTGTTCAAAGCCCAAGATGTGAAGCTGAAAGGTCTCAACTTTAGAGAGAATTTGTCATCTCTAAAGAGGGGTTTGTTTGTCATAACCGTTTATAAGGGAGAATTACTTTAACCGGGATATGTGAATCCGGCAATGCCATAATTTCCTTTATAGGGGATTTCCAACCTAAAGGAGCAGACTTTAACTCAGTGTAGAGCAATGCTATCTTTCCTTAGGAATTTCTCATGCTAAAAGAGGGACAGTGGCATGGATGTAGATGATCCAGAGGCTTGCCGCTTACAGCAATTAGATGGAGGGGAAGGAGTTGTTGATGTTTGTGTACTGTGAATGAGGCACAACTTTGATGCTAAAAGGTTTATTGGATCAACCAGTGGTTTTCTTATACAAAGCCTAAGAGGAGGCTAATATGTGTCTCGTACAAAGCCCGAGAGAGAGGCTAAAAGGTTTTTTGACTCGACGATAGAGTCTTTTGGTATCTCGTATAAAGCCCGAGATGGAGGCTATTTGACTCCACAAGAGAGTTTTTTGTATCTCGTACAAAGCCCGAGATGGAGGCGGAAGGGTGATTGACTCAACGAGGGAGTCTCTGGTATCTCGTACGAAGCCCGAGATGGAGGCTAAAATTGTTAGCTCTGCTGGGGAGAATCATTGTACAAAGCCCAAGAGGAGGCTATGGTTACTGTTTCAGTTAAGTGACAGGTCCAGTATGCTGATTTAAAGAGAAAATCAGTTCTTATATGAGTAATGTTTGCACTCAGGGATTTTGATTCGAGGATCAGGGATATTTCCTATTCTTTAAGGAAGTGGGAAATCCAAAGGGTATTGAGACTGTCCGAGTCTACGGGTTTTCTTCCTATTTAACGAAGGGGTCACTTGAGAATGTCTTTGAGACTCAAGGATATTAGACTGTCCGTGTCCAGAGTTTTATGCTTTGAGAAACAGTAGTAGACTCTTTGAAAGGACTGTTCTATGCAGATGACTAAGTTCTGTTCCTATACCTCTAGGAGGTCGTCGGGACAATTTGTACGAAGCCCAAGAGGAGGCTGGAAACTTTTAAGAAGCCGAGTGGTCCTTGTATGAAGCCCAAGAGGAGGCTATCATTCCCGGAGGAAGAATCATTATACGAAGCCTAAGAGGAGGCTGTGAATACTTCTAAGAAGCCGACGGGTCCTTGTACAATGCCCAAGAGGAGGCCGGGATGCTTTTAGGAAGCCCGCGGGTCCTTGTACGATGCCCAAGAGGAGGCCGATGCTTTTAAGAAGCCGATGGGTCCCCAAACCCCGAGAAATTCAAGACAGGCTATTCACGAGGAATAGATCAAGCCAGGAAAGTTTGAGAATTTGGAAGAAACTCAAGAGATGCCATTCACGGAGAAAAGATCATCTCTGGGGAATAGAGTTTCTTGACAAGTGCTTTTAAGAAGCCTGTGGGTCCCCAAACCCCGAGAAGTTCAAGACATGCCATTCACCCAGAATAGATCAAGCCAGGAAAGTTCAAGAATTTGGAAGAAACTCAAGAGATGCCATTCACGGAGAAAAGATCATCTCTGGGGAGTAGAGTTTCTTTGACAACTTCTACGAGTGACAGTCTATGAAAGGGTTCACAGAGAATGCTGCTTTTCATATCTCCATATTGTTTAACCCCAAGAGGAGGGAAGACTGTGTCTGGTAATCCTATGGGGATCTAGTTTTGACTATTTAAGAGTGATCAACGGGCTTAATGCTAGACGTAGTTGCCGGGGAAACTCTAAATATCTATACTATTATTACACAGTTGATATGAGTTTATGAAAGAAGACTTACGGCGAAACAGCCCCACAATATAGTTATATGTATATGAAAGCGGTAAATGAAAGCATATAAACACCTACTCGGTTGTAGAGCTTCCATGTTGTTTGGTTAGTTGTTCAACAAAGAAAGATTGAAAACAACAGTATATTCAAAATCAAAGGAGAAAGTGCTTTGAAAAAGAAAGATTTGGGGCTTACAGCTCAAGGAGAGGCCCAGGGTTTTATCAGTGAGCGCACTGTTGAATTTGTACAGAGGGACGTATACAAGTGACTGAGGCCCACAAATTGTTTTCTATACAAAGGGATGGGTCTTACACTCTCTCAAGAGGCCCAAAAGATTTAAAGAAAATAAATGGGTCTTACTACTCGAGGGTAGGCCCAGATGGTTTTTCGTTTGAAATGGCGATCGCGCCGAGGTTTTCTTTTAACGCAGAGAGGCTTATACAATATCTGAGGCCCAAAATTGTTTTTGGTTAAAAGGGGATTGGGTCTTACACTCTAATAGAGGCCCAAAAGTTTTGAATGGGTCTTATAGCTCAAGGAGAGGCCCAGATGGTTTATTATTAAACTGGCGACGATTGTGCCGAATTTAAAAATGTACAGAGGGACTTATACAATAAGTGAGGCCCAAAATATTTCTGTACAAGTGGGTTGGGTCTTACACTCTAATAGAGGCCCAAAGAGTTTTAAAGAAAAGAAATGGGTCTTACTACTCGAGGGTAAGCCCAGAAAGTTTTTTTAAAAGGCGACGATCGCGCCGTTTGTTTTTGACGGTATCAGGACTTATACAGTACACTGAGGCCCAAAAATGATTTGGTCAAAAAATGATTGGGTCTTACACTCTATTAGAGGCCCAAAAAGTTTGAAAATGATTTATGAGGGTTGAATTAATCCAAAAACCCTAATTTGTTTTCAAAATGTGTTTTAATTGAATAAAAATTCAATTAAAATGATCAAAATTGTTTAACATATGGAAAACAAATTGTGATCTTGGATTAATGCTTCAAAAATTAAGTATTGACCTACAAAATAATTAGAAAGCATTAAAAGTTGCAAAATCAAGGTGGAAAAAATATTTTAAATGTCAAAAACAATTAAAACATTAATTCTTTGCAAAAATATCAATTATATAAAATAAATAATATTTTTGGGATTTTTTGGGAAAATAAAATATTTTAACATTTTTGTGAATTATTAAAAAAAGAACCAACTCAAAATCATTAAAACTCAGAGAGAAATTAATTTTTGAATCAATTAAATAAAATCACAAAATTCAAATATTTGAATTTTCAAAAAATGGCGCCAAGAACACACCAAGAAGACGCGCGTGTTCTGGGTTTGCCCAGATTTGCATTTTCTCTTCAATCTCACTGAATACTTAATCATATCATGTAATCCACATACCAATCAACTCGTTTTAACCTCACGATCATGTCTATGGCAATTAATTTCATTTAAATTAAGCATAAAACAAGAAATCACGAAAAATCCTCAAGAACCCTAATTTCTGCATGAAGGCTAGGATTTTTGATACACGATTCAAACAATGCAATTAATTGAGGGGAAACATTCCATGCATGATTATGAACATATGGCCAAATTATTGTGCAGCAAAAATTGCATGGATCATAGAGTTAGAAGAGCTCATGCTTACCACTTGCAGCTGGTGATTGTGATTTGTGTTGGAGGTGTTACAACTAAGTTCCAATGATCTGGATAGCTTCCCTAGTTGCCATGGATTGTGTATGAATGCTTGGAATGGATTGAAATGATCTGGAACTTGAGATGGTACCCCAACTGCAAATCTGTCAAGAACTTGAGCAATTGGCTAGTGATTTTGTGAAATATGAGTTCCAGATGTTATGTGAGTGTTTGGATCACTTCTATATGATGTATATGAGGTGTGTGTGTGTGATTGGTTTGATTGGAAAAGCTCTCAAACTCAAAACCCGATAGTGACTTGCCTTAGAAGGAAAAATTGGAGTGAAAGAAGAGATTTTGAGGAAAGCATCTGTTTGATGGCTTTGGTGTACTCAAACTGATCACAATTGAGTTCTATTTATAGTAGAGCAAGTTTCTTTTGCAAGGAATAGTGAATGGCAACTGCTGAGTAGGTTTGGCCAATGTTGGCAAATGAAAATCCAAGTCTCCTCTAGCCATTGACTAGAGGTTAGGGCACAGGCTGCTGGTTCCCTTGGTCTTGGATAAGTCTTGACTGAATTCAGTTGAGAATGGCTCAGTCCATGCCACCTTGATGGACATGTTCCATGGGTGTCATAGGGTATATTTAATCATGTCTTAGGGCTTGGGAGCATGTCCTGGTCAAAAGTCAAAGTTACAGTTGACTTTCCTCGCGAAACCCTAATTGTGGTGCAGATGAAATTGAGACTTGTTGCTCAAGCTTCTTGGATTAATCCATTGTTCCAAATGGATCAATATAGTTCATTAGAGACCCTCAACCCCTCTCTTTAGGTCTTGGCTCATGACTTGCCCTAAAAGTCAACTTAGGGGTGAATTAGGTCAAGAAACCCTAATTCCTGATTTTTGATGAATGCATCCCCTGAGGAAAAATTGACTTGATGATTGGGTCCATGAGGTTCCATGGAGTATATTAGGTTGTGTTTTGGATCATTGGCTTGTGCCCAGATGAAAAATATCCATCTGGAGGCCCTGGTCGACCAAAACCCTAATTTGGTGACACTGTCGATCTTGAGACTTGATCCACCTAGAAGGGAGCAGCCTTGTGCTTGATCCTTGAAGTGGGAGTCCTTTTGATCCATTGTGGATGTTTGAGAGGTTAGACAAGTTGAATATCATGTCATTCCTTGATTGATCCTTTGCCTAAAAGCTCTGAGAGGGCTTGAAACCCTAAGTCTGATTGTAGTGGATGCTCACCCATCTTTGGGGAGACTGATGAAGTATGATGGTACATCCATATTGTGATGATGAGTTTCACAATGATGGGAAATCTTAGTGGTCAAAATTTGGGGTATGACAAGGGTGACTCAACAAGAGAGTCTTTTATACTCAACAAGAGAGTGTTTTGTATCTCGTACGAAGCCCGAGATGGAGGCTAAAAGGGTGACTCAACAAGAGAGTCTTTTATACTCAACAAGAGAGTGTTTTGGTATCTTGTACGAAGCCCGAGATGAAGGCTAGAAGGATGACTCAACAAGAGAGTCTTTTATACTCAATAAGAGAGTGTTTTGTATCTCGTACGAAGCCCGAGATGGAGGCATTTTGTGCTGGTGACTGTTTTAGTTGAGTGATAGGTCTAGTGTGTTGGATAAAAGAGAAAATCAGTTCTTAGAAGATCATAGGTATGGTTGTGCTTTGATATTGATCATAGGATCAGGGTTATTTCTTGTTCTTTAAGGAAATGGGAAATCCCACGAGTATTGAGACTGTCCAAGTCTACTGGTGTTTTGAGAAATCGATTCTCAGATAGTTGAAATTCTGGTACATGTGCAGAATTCAGATGTCCTATAACATGTCATTCGACATCTGGTCTGACATGAACACACATGACAATGTATATATCAATAAGCGCGATACTGAAAAGATAAAAACAAAACACACAGAATTGTTAACCCAGTTCGGTCTAACACACCTACTCTGGGGGCTACCAAGCCAGGGATGAAGTCCACTATCAGCAGTATCAATTCAAAGCTAAACTCCCCGTTTACAGCTTATCACTTAATCACTAC
The DNA here is from genome assembly GCA_022829125.1 of Lathyrus tuberosus. Taxonomy (NCBI): domain Eukaryota; kingdom Viridiplantae; phylum Streptophyta; class Magnoliopsida; order Fabales; family Fabaceae; genus Lathyrus; species Lathyrus tuberosus. Next base: position 3,062,850 of record JALAZF010000538.1, read on the forward strand.
CCAATGACCCTTCTACCTAGATCCTCTCTAGATATGAGAAACCCTTCTCACTCCCAATCATCGCAATGATGTCTAGCAGTTGACAAATCCGCCACTGCATCAACGGCTCTTTACCTACATAACAATTCAGCACGGAAGACACCCTTCCAACACACAACTTAGAGTTACTTAAAAGCCTCCTCCAAGAACAAAACTCCTCTTACTTAACAGTTTCGAGGATCACACTAACAAACTGTCTAACTCACAGGTCGAGTGGTACAGGAGCCAACCCTAATGATAGAACTTTACATCTTTGGTTCGTCTTCAATATTAGGTTACAAAGCATCTATATATAATCTACTCCCAACTGGATTTGGGCCTTCAAAAACGCAGCAAATAAGCTGCTACAAATCAGCAGAAACTTCTGCTACAAAGTCTGCAAATTAACCTCCAAGAAAATAGGTCTTCAATCAAATCTTTCCTAAATTATCTCCATAATTTAGAAAGTCATTATTCTTCTTGATTCTGACTTGAATCTTCCAGACCAACTAAACAACGCCACATAGGATAACATAATATTCCTAGAATATTCTGCATCTGTTAAATCATAACAGAATTTAACTGTCCAGCTCAGCACAGGCGCGATGTCGAATGATTCAGCATAGGACATCTTTATCCGACATGTTGCTCCAGATGATGAGAACTTCTCATCTCAACATGTCTCAGTATACAATAGGACTTCTTGCTTAACCTGTTCTTCTTAGAAAGTAATCACGTCCTATTAAACATATTGCTGCTACAAAAATGACAGACCATGATTTTCTCTCGCAGAAAATAAAACCAAAACAATCTCAACAGAATGTTAGGGCATCGTGTTTGACATCACATCACAGAACCTTAACCTTCAGGTTTAGTGAAGTCCAATATGTCTGAATCTGTCATGACATAACCATGCACTCATACTAGTTTAGTGCAGCCCAACATGCCAAGACATCATACTTGACATTTCCACAACCTACAACTAAACTATTCTGGAAGATACACAAAAGTACATGTTAAAACAACTTTAGTGACATAAAGCTATCATATAGGTTTTAACAAAATTTAGCCAACACAAATACTGCATAGCTGCAGAACTAACAATCTCCCCCTTTGGTAAATTTTGGCTAAAACCATCATATCATATCAAATATATCAGCAGCAGAAGATAGTCACACACATCAGTAGCAGATAAAACAATTATCAGCACTGCAGCACCTACACAAGCAGATCAGCACTCAATCTTCAACTGTACACATACACTCACACTAACTCAGAGAAGTTAGAACATCATATGTCAGCAGCACACTCATCTCCCCCTGACTCCAGCCAGCTTCCCCTCAAGGAAACAACCAAGGACACTGGCTACTACTACTTACTTCTCCCCCTTTTTAGCCATAATATGCCAAACCAAGCAACTATGCATTTAAGGGAAATCAACCAGAAGCAGGAAAAAAAAATAGTAGTATTACTCCCCCTGACGTGGATAACTAGTGCACCTGAATGGAAAACATAAGACGCGTCTTTATGTCTTCAAGAGCTCACTCCCAGTCCAGCCACCTGCTGAAGCACATTCATTTTGGCACCACAATCCCTTCTGACAAAAAAATAATCACTCACACATGAAGTTACATCATGCTATACGTGAGGAACATAAGGATCACCATCCTCCTTCAAACAACCAGAGAGCCTCAAAAGCTTCAAATCCACAAAAACCACATCACAGAAGATCACAAGAACACAGGAACAGTATTCTCTCACCCAACTCTCCAAAGGCAATCCTTCCCTATCATTCTCCCGTATGATAATTTGGAATACTCCTGATCAATTGATGAGTATCTTCACCTTCAGACTTTCAAGCAATCAATACCTGATCTACTTCAGTCTTCTCTACATTCTCCATCCAAGGCAAACCTTTTACTTCGTCATTCTCCCGTATGACTATGTAGACGCTCCTTAGGCATAATATAGGCACCAAGCTCCAGAACCAGAGCAAAATCATCCTTCACCAAGGATATCCATCCCGGATAATGTTCCAACACCAAGTTAGAACATCTGCCACACACCAAGACATCATCACCATGATTCTTGATATGCTCCACCAACTAGACTTACTATAGTAATCCAAAGAACTAGAGAAATAAACTCTCATCCACCTTCAAGAAGAATATTCTCCTTGAGTCTTCAACTCATCACCCTTCTGCCCAAGAGTAACTTGTTCCAAGACAATCCTCAATAATAACCAGCTACCACACTCTGATTATCTTGATTCTTCGAATCCATTTCTGAGATCAACCAAATGCCACAGTTTGATCACCTCATTCATGAATCCTCATATGAAAAAGCCAACTGCCACAAATTGTCTTCTTCACGTTTGTCAAAATTATCACAAAGATATCCTGATCTACCCACTAAAATTGATCTTCAAAACACATGTTCCACTAGCTTACTATCAAACACACTTAGAATCTCTAAGTCGTGTAATAACTTCTTCTTGCAGCTCCAGCAAACTGCCATGAGTTCAATCTTCTTGAAGCATTCAATTTTCATTCCTGTAGATCATGCTATCTTAAGCTGATGTGCCACATTCACCAACTGAGACTTCTGATGTTAAGCTAGATGTCAGAACATTATGGCATCCAACTGTTAAATTCAGCTCTTCCTTCTGCCACTCAGAAGAACCTCCTCCCTTTGCAGAAACAGATTTCCATGCTCTCATAGACTTGATTCAACAATCAAGTTTGAGTAGACAACCTCCATCCTGCTTAGAAACTCCAAAGACTTCAAACCTACCACATCTGAATCTTCAGAAAATTAGTAGTCCAAGACTACCCCATAGCAATACTAAAGAATGTCACTTTCCTTAGTAGAGCCGTCAGTAGAAAGCCAGAGATAACTGCCACTTATCCTCGACCTTCACAACCAGAGCAAACACCATGCTCCAACCACTTAGATCAGAAATAAACTGATCCAAGCTGTAACCATCAAGATTATGATGTCTTCATAGTCTTCCATTTTCATCTTCAGCATCAACAATATCCAGACCAGCTTCTTGCCAGGAAACTTTCCAGAAATACACAACTCCTGTCACACAAGACTGAAGCAAATTCTTAGGCCAACTCCCAAGAAATAACAGATGCTAAAGCTTATGCAATACCCCTCCCATGATTCTGCACAAACTCTGATGATGAGATGTTCCAAACATCGTGTTGAACATCACCAATATTGAATCACAAGGATAATCAATTAAATACTTGTGGATTTTATAAGTAGCAATTGATCTTAAATCCTTATACAATACCCCTTCTTCACTGCTGTAGGTGAGCTCCACCAGATCATGTCATGAACACTTATAAAGTATTCAGTCTTGTTGTAAGTATATTTTTCAAGGACAGTGTTGAGATACCAAGGCTGCCACTCTTGACTCAAGTAACTAAGACTTTCTCTGAACAAGTCTTCTTTACCTCAACAAATCTTCAAACAGATTGGATTCACTCTTAGGGTCAAGAGAGATGCATCCTTCCTTGCTGTTTTTTGTGAAAGGTGAAAATAAATCACCTCCACGGTCTTCACCCCTATGCTTCCTAGGAAGCACCTCCTAGTCTGAGGAATAACTAGAAGACTCCAGAACATGACTCAGTTGCCTTGATTGGACTTGATCATCATATCAAGTGTCTTCAACAACTTAATCAACACGAAATCATCAAACCCCTAGAGCATGAGTTTGATAATTCATCTTACCCTTCATGATGAAGCCACTCACCCATGTACCAAGTCATACAAGACTCAGCCATCACAAAGACACCCCTCTGCTCCCGACTTTGGAATGCTATGTGACATCACACCGGTTGACATCTACAAGAACAGAAAACGAGTAAGGACAGCTACAAACTTCCTTCAATCATAACTCCAGAATCCCATACTTCTAGAGCTCTTCAATCAAAACCTCATGCAGTGGAACTACCAAGGAAACAGATCCTGCTTGCTCGCATTAACAAAAGAACTAGCCACTTCTTTCGTAGATGTTGTAGAATCTCCCTCAGCAATATGAACAACCAGGAATTTTCCATCAGATGTATATATGCAGCGGAACACACACCAGAAAACTCCTCTACAGCCTTCAGGCAAAACATAATAACCCACGCCACTCCATGTGCACTAGGTCAACATAGGTTTGAAAATAAATCAAACCACACAGCAGCTCACTACGCCTGATAACTTCAAACAAGGCCAATACACACCCTATCTTGAATAGTCCATCCTCCACTTCAAGGGACCATTCAAACAACTATTTGAACTTCTCCAAGTCCAAACAACTTTTCAGTAGAAAGCTTCTACCTTGACCATGAACCAGAAAGTATCTTCCCTCGGATCTCATCCAGATACAGAACAGAATGACCTGCTCTGATACCAATTGAAATTCTGGTACATGTGCAGAATTCAGATGTCCTATAACATGTCATTCGACATCTGGTCTGACATGAACACACATGACAATGTATATATCAATAAGCGCGGTACTGAAAAGATAAAAACGAAACACACAGAATTGTTAACCCAATTCGGTCTAACACACCTACTCTGGGGGCTACCAAGCCAGGGATGAAGTCCACTATCAGCAGTATCAATTCAAAGCTAAACTCCCCGTTTACAGCTTATCACTTAATCACTACCCAATGACCCTTCTACCTAGATCCTCTCTAGATATGAGAAACCCTTCTCACTCCCAATCATCGCAAAGATGTCTAGTAGTTGACAAATCCGCCACTGCATCAACGGCTCTTTACCTACACAACAATTCAGCACGGAAGACACCCTTCCAACACACAACTTAGAGTTACTTAAAAGCTTCCTCCAAGAACAAAACTCCTCTTACTTAACAGTTTCGAGGATCACACTAACAAACTGTCCAACTCACAGGTCGAGTGGTACAGGAACCAACCCTAATGATAGAACTTTACATCTTTGGTTCGTCTTCAATATTAGGTTACAAAGCATCTATATATAATCTACTCCCAACTGGATTTGGGCCTTCAAAAACGCAGCAAATAAGCTGCTACAAATCAGTAGAAACTTCTGCTACAAAGTCTGCAAATTAACCTCCAAGAAAATAGGTCTTCAATCAAATCTTTCCTAAATTATCTCCATAATTTAGAAAGTCATTATTCTTCTTGATTCTGACTTGAATCTTCCAGACCAACTAAACAACGCCACATAGGATAACATAATATTCCCAGAATATTCTGCATCTGTTAAATCATAACAGAATTTAACTGTCCAGCTCAGCACAGGCGCGATGTCGAATGATTCAGCATAGGACATCTTTATCCGACATGTTGCTCCAGATGATGAGAACTTCTCATCTCAACATGTCTCAGCATACAATAGGACTTCTTGCTTAACCTGTTCTTCTTAGAAAGTAATCACGTCCTATTAAACATATTGCTGCTACAAAAATGACAGACCATGATTTTCTCTCGCAGAAAATAAAACCAAAACAATCTCAACAGAATGTTAGGGCATCGTGTTTGACATCACATCACAGAACCTTAACCTTCAGGTTTAGTGAAGTCCAATATGTCTGAATCTGTCATGACATAACCATGCACTCATACTAGTTTAGTGCAGCCCAACATGCCAAGACATCATACTTGACATTTCCACAACCTGCAACTAAACTATTATGGCAGATACACAAAAGTACATGTTAAAACAACTTTAGTGACATAAAGCTATCATATAGGTTTTAACAAAATTTAGCCAACACAAATACTGCATAGTTGCAGAACTAACAATAGTGAAGGATCCTTGTATGATGCCCAAGAGAAGGCTGGTATGTTAAGGGATGAAGGTCAACCCATTAACTGGTCTGACACTTGACTCAGAAAGACAGCTCTAGCAAATTGATGCCTAGGTTCTGTTCTTATAACTGTAGAGGTCTCTGGGTCCTTGTACTAAGCCCAAGAGAAGGCATGAGAGCTTGTAAGAAGCCGAAGGGTCCTTGTACAACTCCCAAGAGAAAGCGGGGATGCTTTTAAGAAGCCTGTGGGTCCCCAAACCCCGAGAAATTCAAGACATGCCATTCACCGAAAATAGATCAAGCCAGGAAAGTCCGAGAATTTGGAAAAAAACTCAAGAGATGCCATTCACGGAGAAAATATCATCTCTGGGGAGTTAGAGTTTCTTTGACAATTTCTAAGAGTGACAGTCTGAGAAAGGGTTCACAAAGAATGCTGCCTTTCATGTCTCCATATTGTTTAACCCCAAGAGGAGGGAAGACTGTATCTGGAAATCCTATGGGGGGTCTAGTTTTGTTTGTATTTAAGAGTGACCAACAGGGCTTTACCTAGTGCTAGACGTAGTTGCCGGGGAAAACTCTAAATAACTATACTAGTATTACACAGTGGATATTTGACAAGTATATAAAAGTTTGTGAAAGAAGACTTACATTGAAACAGCCCCACAATACAATTATATATATATGAAAGCGATAAATGAAAGCGGATAAACACTTACCCGTTGTAGAGCTTCCATGCTGTTTGGTTAGTTGTTCAACAAAGAAAGTTTTGATAACAACATATTCAAAATCAAAGGAGAAAGTGCTTTGAAAAGATTTTTGGGGCTTACAGCTCAAGGAGAGGCCCAAGGTTTTATCAGTGATTGGACTGTTGTCTAGGATTTGTACAGGGACTTATACAAGTGACTGAGACCCAAAAGGTTTTCTGTACAAAGGGACGGGTCTTACACTCTCTCAAGAGGCCCAAAGGTGTTTAAAGAAAATGAATGGGGCTTATAACATGAGGGTAGGCCCAGATGATTTTTTTTTTAAACTAGCGATCGCGCCAAGATTTTTGAAAGCACCGCGGGTCTTATACAATGACTGAGGCCCAAAATATTTTGGTTTCAAAAAAGGGGTTGGGTCTTACACTCTATTAGAGGCCCAAAGTGTTTATTTTTGTATAAGTGGTGGTGGGCCTTACAGCTCAAGGAGAGGCCCAAAGATTTTGTTAAAAGAGGCGACGATCGCGCCGTTGTTTTTAAAAATACAGTGGGACTTATACAATGACTGAGGCCCAAAAGGTGATGTATTTACAAAGGGGTTGGGTCTTACACTCTATTAGAGGCCCAAAGTGTTTAAAAAAGTTTGATGAGGGTTGAATTAATCTAAACCCTAATTTGTTTTCAAAATGTATTTTAATTGAATAAAAATCTAATTAAAATGATCAAAATTGTTAAGCATGTGAAAAACAAATTGTGATCTTGGATTAATGTTTCAAAAATCATGTTTTGATCCACAAAATGATTGGAAATCACTAAAATTCGAAAAATCAAGATGGAGAAAATATTTTAAATGTCAAAAAATAATTAAAATATTAATTCTTTACAAAAATATCAAGTATATGAAATAAATAATATTTTTGGGATTTTTTGGTAAAATAAAATATTTTAACATTTTTGTGAATTATTGAAAAAGAATCAACTCAAAATAATTAAAACTCAGAGAGAAATTAATTTTTGAATCAATTAAATAAAATCACAAAATTCAAATATTCAAATATTCAAAAAATGGCGCCAAGAACATGGCAAGAACACGCGCCACCCTCTGTTTCTGCAGATTTGCGTTTTCTCTCCAATCTCACTGAATATTTGATGAAATCATACAAACCACTTATCAATCTGCTCGTTTTTACCTCACGATCATGTCTATGGTCTTTAATTTCATTTATTTTAAGCATGGAATTAGAAATCAAAGAGAAATCTCAAGAACCCTAAAATTTGCATGAAGGCTCAAAAATTCCATACACGATTCAAACAAAGCAATTAATTGAGGGTAAATACTCTATGCATGATTATGAACATATGGCAAAATTATTGTGCAGCAAAATATGCATGAATCATAGAGTTAGAAGAGCTCATGCTTACCTCCTGCAGCTGGTGATCGTGTTTTGTGTTAGAGGTGTTACAGCTAGGTTCCAATGATGTGGATAGCTTCCCTAGGTGCCAAGTGATGTGCCTGAGTGCTTGGAATTGTTTGAAACAAGCTGGAGCTGAAGATGGTATCCCAACTGCAACTTGGTTAAAACCTTGAGCAGTTAATTGGTGATTCTGAGAAATTAGTGTTCCAGATATTGTTTAAGTGTTTGGATCACTTCTATATGATGTTTATGAGGTGTGTGTGTGTGTGATTGGTTTGGTTGGAATAGCTCTCAAACTCAAAACTCGATAGTGACTTGCTTTGGAAGGCAATTTTGGAGTGAAGGAAGAGATTTTGAGGAAAGCATCTGTTTGATGGCTTTGGTGTACTCAAACTGATCACAAATGATGTCTATTTATAGTGCAACAAGTTTGTTTTTCAAGCAATAGTGAATGGCAACTGCTGCAGAGGTTTGGCCAATGTTGATCAATGGGAATCCAAGTCTCCTCTAGCCATTGACTAGAGGTTAGGGCACAGGCTGTTGGTTCCCTTGATCTTGGATAAGTCTTGATTGAATTCAGTTGGAAATGGCTCAGTCCATGCCACCTTTGTGCATCCATTGAATGCTCCAAAACAAAATTGGAGTCTTGTCCCTCTTTTATGCATTTCTAGGTTTGGCATGCTACTTTTGGTTCCAAGGACTTGGGAGGCTGATGGATCAATGTTTGTCCTTTCTTGGTCCCCCCTTGAGGTGTTCAGATGGATAGATTTGTTTGTCATTTGCACAAATTGGGCAAATCGAGCAAAATGCCTAAATCTGCCTTGCCATGGCAGTTTGCAGCAAGGCATATTGGCATGGTCATATCTCATGGCTCAAGTGGAATTTGGTGGAGTTCTTGGCCATTTTGGAAAGCTCTCATATGATATAAAATATGTGTGATCATAGTTGGTCTTGATACCTTTTGGATCCAAGTGAAAAATCCCCCTACTTTTAGAAAAAAAAAGCAAGACAGATTCTGACTTAGTGAAAATTTCACGAAGTGTTGGAAAAAAGTGACATTTCATGTTTTCAGCCATTTTGATCATTCCATAACTCCAAATCCATGATGAATTGGAATGAGGTGTGTTTGAAGCTTTTGTAGAGGGCCATGAGAGCTACAAATGCAGCTTTGAATGGGGAAAAATGGCCTTGTGGTTTAGGAGTTATGATCCTCCAAAGTTAGTACCCTAGCCATTTTGTTCCATAACTTAGAAAATTTCTAAGTTTTTTATGGTTACCCCTTTTACAAGTTATCCAACTTTTCTTGATTTTTCTTGATGAATGATGATTCCAATCACACATTAACATCATTTTAGGGTCAAAGAACCATAATTGACCAAAAAATCAAAAAGTCAAACTTTGACTTTTGGGCACAGTTGACTTTTTGTCAGATGAACTCCAAACTGTACGATCCTCTATGAAATCAAGTCTTTAACCTAAAACAAACTTGATGGACATGTTCCATGGGTGTTATAGGGTGTATTGAATCATGTCCCAAGGTTTGGGAGCATTCCTGAGTCAAAAGTCAAAGGTACAGTTGACTTTTTCCGCGAAACCCTAATTGTGGTTCTGATGAACTTGAAACTTGTTGATCAAGCTTCTTGGATCAATCCATTATTGTAAATGGATCAATGTAGTGTATTAGGGACCCTCAAATCATATCTTGAGGTTTTGGCTCATGCTTTGTCCCAAAAGTCAACTTAGGGGTGAATTAGGTCAAGAAACCCTAATTCCTGATTTTTGATGAATGCTTCCCCTGAGGCAAAATTGACTTGATGATTGGGTTCATGATGTCCCTTGGAGCGTCTTAGGTTGTATTGTGAAGCATTGGCTCATGCCCAGAGGAAAATTTCCAACTGGAGGCCCTGGGTGACCAAAACCCTAATTTGGTGACACTGGCGATCTTGAGGCTTAATCCACTTGGAATGTTGCAGCCTTATGATTGATCCTTGATGTGGGAGTCCTCTTGATCCATTGTGGATGTTTGAGAGGTTTAGACAAGTTGAAGATCATGTCATTCCTTGATTGATCCTTTGTCTAAGAGCTCTGAGAGGGCTTGAAACCCTAAGTTTGATTGTAGTGGATGCTCACCCATCTTTGGGGAGACTAATGAATATAAAAGCTCATCCATATTGTGATGATGATTTAAAAAATGATGGGGAGTCTTAGTGGTCAAAATTTTAGGTATGACAAGATCCAAGAGGAGATGAGACTTTCCAAGTCTTATTTGAATGAAGCCCGAGAGGAGGCTGAGACTGTCCAAGTCTCTTAAGAAGTGGTAGACTCTGGTGTAGAGAGGGGTCTTTGTATAATGCTCAAGAGAAGTCTGTTGTTTTAAGGGATGAAGACCAACCCTAGAATGGTATGATGTTCTGGAATTTGGACTCTCTTGGGGATTAAACTAGTAGAGATAACAAATTTCTATCTTATGCTTTTAGGAAGCCTTTGGGTCCTTGTACTAAGCCCAAGAGGAGGCTGAGGAACTTCTAAGAAGCCTGTTGGCCCTTGTACTAAGCCCAAGAGGAGGTTGGGGATACTTTTAAGAAGGCTGTGGGTCCAAGCCTAAGAAAAGTTCAAGAAAGGTTTCACTGGGAATAAGTATTTTCTTTGTTGAACAATTCTAAGGTTTGGAGAAATTCAAAAGAGGTTTCACCGGGAATTAATCCTCTCTGGGAAAATGAATTTCTTGCATACATATATTTCTAAGTTTTGACAGTCTTGAGAAAAGTTTCACCGGGAATAATTCCTTTCTCTGTTCCATATTGAATAAGCCCAAGAGAAGGCAGACTGTATAGGGAATTTCCTATGAAGGAACTAGTCTTGACTAAGTTGGAAAGTAGCCTCTGGTTTGACCAATGTGTAGACCAAACTGCTGGGGAAATTCTAAACAAATATGCGCAAGAATATATACAAAAAAACCGACAGGTATATAATCAAGTATGCATTAAAATAAAAGATGTTGCGTCTTACACTCTGAAAAGACGCCCAAGTGTATGGTGATTGATTGTATGATTTTAACTGTATGATTAAGGTTTTAAGAAATTGAAGAAAGTTTTGAGAAAACTTTTGAATTTGAATTTGGATTAAAAGAAAATTTGTTTAAACGAGAAGAGTGATTGGGGCTTATAACTCAAAGAGAGGCCCAAGTGGTCTAAGAGCAGTTTCACCGAGAATAATGCTCCTCTTAGTACCAGTTAAAACAGATAGATGATTTTGAAAAACAGGGGTATGGGGCTTACAACTCAAGGAGAGGCCCATGGAAGTTGTTTATTATTTAAAACAAAGTTTATGTATAAAAGATTGGGGCTTATACTCAAGGAGAGGCCCAGATGATTTATTTTAAAAGGCGGCGATCGCGTCGCGGTTTTGAAAACCACAGAGGGACTTATACAATGACTGAGGCCCCAAAAAATTATTTACACAAAGGTATGGGTCTTACACTCTACAAATAGGCCCAAAGATTTTAATTTTAACAAGAATAGGGGCTTACAGCTCAAGGAGATGCCCAGATGAAAAACAGTGATCGCACCGTTTATTTTGAAAATCGTAGCGGGACTTATACAATGAATGAGACCCAAAATGGTGTATTTACAAAGGGGATGGGTCTTACACTCTATTAGAGGCCCAAGAGTGTTTCAAATGAAGTTTGAAAAAAAAACAAAATTTAAGAAAACCCTAATTTTGATTAAAAAAACCATTTTCAAAGAAAATTAAATAGAAAATGATATAAAATATCAAACATGCTTAAAAACAAGTTGTAAATTTTGAAAAATGTTTTGAAAAATTATGTTATGTTTGTATGAAAGTGTGAAAATCATTTGAATTTTAAAAATCAAGAGGAAAATTTCATTTAAAATGTTAAAAAAACAATTAAAATGAAATTCTTTATTAAATGAATAAAATAAAATTTATTTTTTTGTAGAATAAAATATTTTAACATTTTTGTGAATTTAAAAAAAAAGAGCTAATAAAAAATGATTAAAATTGAGAGAGAAATTAATTTTTGAAATCATTAAAGAAAATAACTTTAAAATTCAAAAATTCAAATAATTTGAAATATGGCGCCAACGGTCACCTTCTTCTTCCTCGTGACCGCGCCATGGCTGTTTTACAAAACCTCACTTTTCTCTCTGATTACTCAATGGTTTTGACTTTTGTAAACATCAATCTCACTTGTTTTTTAACAAGGATTTCAATGGTACCCATTAATTGCATTTATATTAAGCGTGGAGTGAGAAATCAAGTGATGAACACATGAACCCTAATTTCTGCAAGAACACTATGAAATCCTATACACGATAGCTACAAAGCAATTGATTGAGGGGAAACACTCTACATAAGTGCAGAAACATGTTTGTAACTTGAAAACACATTTATGATGCATGGATCATAGAGTTTGAGAGTTCAGGCTTACCTCTTGCAAGAAGAAATCGAATTGTGTGTTGGAGGTGTTACATATGTTGTGTGATGATCTGGACAGCTTTAATGGACCTTATGTAAGGTGTTTGGAAGCATGGAATGGAATGAAAGAACTTGGAACTTGTTGTGGCACCTCAACTGCAGCTTTGACAAAAAGCTTGAGCAAATGCATATTGACTTAATGATTCTGGTGTTCCAGATGAGTTTTGAGGTTATGGATCACCTATATATGACATATTTGAGGTGTTGGGATGGTTGGGTTTGATGGAATTGCTCTCTATTTGAAAATTTGAATGTTACTTGAAAGAGAAGCAAATTCTGGTTTTTGAGAGTGATTTTGAGGAAAACATGTGTTGTTATGCTTTGGTGTACTCAAACTGATCAGAAAGAACCTCTATTTATAGTAGAGCAAGTTTGTTTTGGGAGCAATAGTGATTGGGGGCTGGATCACTCCATTATCCATTGGAGTTTGTCATGTAGCCAAAGTCTCCTCTAGCCATTGACTTGAGTCAATCTTGCAGGCATATGGTCTTCTGATGCTTGGATTTATGTTGACTCCTTTGCAATGTTGTGGACTGATACAAGCCAACTCTTTGCATCCATTCAATGCCTTATGACAAAGTTGAAGTTTTTGGATTTGCAACATTGAATTTCACATGCCAAGGAAAAAGATTTTTGACTTGGTGGCTTTGTGACCAGATTCCTCATCATTCATGTTGATTTTGGACAGAAATGAAATGATGCAAGTGTCTAAAATTTGCTCAAGAAATCGTGGGAACCAAGTTATGTTTTCATGCCTTTGTGTGGGTAGGGTGAAAAATCCCATTTTTGGAGGCTTATAACTCATTGCTCAAGTTGAACCATGGGAGGCTCTTGTACTTTTTGGAAAGCCCCTATAACATACTTCAACTTTGATGTTTAACTTTATCCTTGAATCATCTTGGATCCTAATGAAAAATAGCCTCAAAATTGGTGAAAACACAAAACATATTTTGTCCAAAATTTCACTAAGTGTTGAAAAAGTGTCCATTTTCCATTTTTTGTGATTTTGATCAATCCATGAGGATTTGGAATATGTTGTAGCTGACAATCTTGAAGTATGTAATGAGAGCTTTCATTTGAGCTTTGGATGGAAGAAAAAGGTTACTTGGAACACAAGTTATGGTCTTGCAAAGTTGGGTAGAAATCATTTTTTTCATGACTTAGTGAAATTTCAAGTTTCTTAAGATTGCCCCTTTTGCAAGTAACCCTACTTTTCTTGATTCTTCTGGATGGATGATGATCAAGACCATAAGTTAACATTGTTTTTTACTTAAGGGAGCCATGTTTGTCAAGAAATCCAAAAAGTCAAACTTGATTTTTGGGCACAGTTGACTTTTTATCAGATGAATTTCAAACTTTGTGATCCTTTATGGAATCAAGTCCTTGACCTAATTCAAACCTAATGGATGGATTCTATAAGTATTTTAGAGTGTTTTGAATCATGTCCCAAAGTTTGAAATGATGTTTTGGTCAAAAGTCAAAGGTATGGTTGACTTTTTCTCAAAAACCCTAGTTTGGGGTCCAGATGAATTTGAATCTTCTGGTTGCTCATGAACCAAGTTCTTTGTGTCCATTTGAACTTGTAATAGGATCTGTTGAAATACAAGAGACTAGGAGACATATGAATAAACCGTGTGTTTTGAAAAGCACTACAGAGACATTATTATATATAGATAGATTACAACTAATTACATGATATAGTCGATGTGGGACTATTCTATATACAAATACTTTTAACACTATATATATATATTTACAAATATCAACACTCCCCCTCAAGCTTGAGCATATAAATCAAATGCACCAAGCTTGTTACATATATAGTTAGTTCTAGGGCTCCGTAGGGATTTTGTAAACACATCTGCCAATTGATAATTAGAGTTGACAAAGCTTGTGACGATGTCGCCTGACTCGATCTTCTCTCAGACAAAGTGACAATCTATCTCAATATGTTTGGTCCTTTCATGGAAGACTGGATTTGAAGCAATGTGCAATGCAGCTTGATTGTCACAAATAAGTGTCATTGGTATTGCTTCTTCAATTTGAAGTTCCTTGAGCAACTGTTTTAACCAAATAAGTTCACATGTTGTCATTGCCATGGCCCTATACTCTGCCTCAGCGCTTGATCTTGCAACTACATTTTGTTTCTTACTTTTCCAAGATATAAGGTTTCCTCCAACAAGTACACAATACCCAGAGGTGGATCGTCTATCAATGGGTGACCCTGCCCAATCAGCATCGGAGTATCCAACTATCTGGGTATGTCCTTTATCCTCATACACAAGACCTTTTCCTGGAGCACATTTGATGTATCTCAGAATCCGGATAACAGCATCCATGTGTTCCTGACAAGGGGAATTTAAGAACTGGCTTACCACACTGACTGCAAAATAAATGTCCGGACGAGTGACTGTGAGATAATTCAACTTTCCAACCAATCTCCTATACCTTCTTGAGTCAGATAAAGGCTCCCCCTGATTGGGTAGAAGTTTAACACTTGGATCCATAGGAGTATCCGCTGGTTTAGCATTTAACAAACATGTTTCTTCCAAAATATCCATAGCATATTTCCGCTGAGAAATCACAAAACCATCTTTAGATTGGGCTACTTCAATACCCAAGAAATAGTGGAGTTTACCAAGATCTTTTGTCTGAAATTGTTTCGAGAGATGTTGTTTCAACTGGAGTATTCCCTGCTGATCACTACCAGTTATGACAATGTCATCAACATACACAATAAGATAAATACACCCTTGGGTGAGTGATGATAAAAAACAGAATGGTCAGCTTCACTACGGATCATACCAAACTGCTGTACTACAGTGCTGAATCTGCCAAACCAAGCTCTCGGAGATTGCTTAAGACCATAAAGAGACCTGTGTAGCCTACAAACCATATTCGATAACTCCCCCTGAGCAACAAACCCAGGTGGTTGCTCCATATATACTTCCTCTTCAAGATCACCATGTAAGAATGCATTTTTGATATCAAGTTGATGAAGAGACCAATGTCGAATGGCTGCAATGGCTAGAAGAAGTCTAACAGATGCTATCTTGGCTACAGGCGAAAAGGTATCACTATAATCCAACCCAAAAATCTGAGTGTATCCTTTGGCTACCAAGCGAGCTTTAAATCGATCAATCTTACCATCTAGACCAACCTTCACTGTATAAAGCCAACGACAACCTACTAAAGATTTCCCATGGGGTAGAGGAACCAGTTCCCAGGTACCACTGCTTTGAAGAGCACACATTTCATCAATCATTGCTTGCCTCCACTCAGGGTGAGATAATGCTTCACCTGGAGTTTTAGGAATAGAAACAGAAGACAAAGAAGACAAACAAGTATACTGCAAAGGGGAAAGACGATGATAACATAAATCAATATAATGTGGAGAAGGATTTCGTGTTTGACGTATACCTTTTCGAAGGGCAATCAGAAGATCAGACTCAGGTTGCAAGATCGGATCCGGTGATGGAGAGAGCGTCGGAGGAGAGTCCGTAGTGACCTCAGGGATAGGTACGACTTCAGGGACAGGTACGACTTCAGGGACAGATATGACTTCAGGGACAGGTACGACAGACATTGGGTGACGACGCTGATATGTTTGAAGTGGGCGAGGAGTGGGGGGATCAACCGTAGGGGTATCTAGTGGGTCAGGTTCCCTAGAATGATGGGGGATAATGACAGATGGGACTTCCGAAAGAGGTGTGGGAATACTTTCCTGAAGGGGTTTCAGAGTTGCTTGGCTGGACTCGAAATATGGAATAGACTCGAAGAAGGTAACATCGGCCGATATGAGGTATCATTGTAGAGTATGTGAATAACAACGATAACCTTTTTGGGATCGATGATAACCAAGAAAGACACACTTTAGTGATCGAGCTGATAGTTTATCAAGACCAGGGGAGAGATTGTGTACAAAACATGTGGACCCGAAGACTCTGGGAGGAATTGGGTGAAGTGGAGAATTGGGAAAAAGGATTGAATGAGGGATTTTATTGTTAAGGACAGATGAGGGCATACGCTTTATAAGGTAACATTCCGTTAGCACAGCATCCCCCCAAAACCGAAGTGGAACATTACCATGGAAAAGTAGGGTCCGAGTGGTTTCTACGAGATGCCGATTTTTGCGTTCGGCTACACCGTTTTGTTGAGGTGTGTGAGGACAAGATGTTTGATGGAGAATACCATTGTGTGACATAAAATTTTGAAATTGTTGGGATAAATATTCACGGGCATTGTCACTTCTTAAGGTATGGATAGACACACCGAATTGAGTTCTTATTTCTCGATAAAATTGTTCAAAAATAGAAAATAATTCAGATCTATTCTTCATTAAAAATAACCACGTGCAACGTGAAAAATCATCAATAAAGGTGACAAAATACCTAGACTCAAGAGTAGAGACAGTACGCGAGGGACCCCAAACATCGGTGTGAACTAAAGCAAAAGGGGACGAATCCCGTTTGTTTACTCGATTGGGAAATTGACTACGAGTGTGTTTCCCTAACTGACACGACTCACAATGTAAATTAGATACCGTCGATAATTTTGGCACCAATTTATGTAATTTGGAAAGACTAGGATGACCTAACTAAGCATGGATAGTGAGTGGAGAATCTTTGGCTGAGCATGTCTGAGATGACAATGTGAGGTAATAAAGGCCTTGAGACTCATATCCGACGCAAATCGTCAGTCCCGAACTCCGATCCTGCAGGGTAACATTATTGTTAGTGAAGATGACACTACAATCAAGAGAACGAGTTAAACGACTAACTGAAAGTAAATTAAATGGACAATTAGGTACATAGAGGACAGAAGTAACAGAGAGAGAAGGTAGAATTTGAACCGTACCAATCCCTTCGGATCGGGTTTGAGAACCATTGGCAAAAGTTATGGTAGGTAACAAACCAGAGGTAGGGAAGGAAGAGAAAAGATTTTTATTACCAGTAAAATGATCAGACGCACCAGAATCAAGGACCCAAGGTCGAAGAGGAGATGATTGAGAGAGGCAAACAGATGAATTACCAGTGTGTGCTACCGTAGCAGTAGAATCTGAGTTCTGATAATTCTGATACCACCTGAGGAAATCATCGTAGTTTGGCGTAAAGTTCTGAGGAGTAGCCATGAGTATCTAAAGAGAGAAAATATCACGAGATCGGCCACCGAACATGCTGTCACGTGCGGTTCAGGTGCCGGAACGTGATGCCCACGTGCGAAGACGGAGGTGATGCGTGTGGAGGGTTCTGCCTATGAAAAAGTTTGCCGGAAGATCACCGAAAATAGTAGCGACGGTGGCGGACGGCGGCTATGCAGTTATGACCGGAGAATATTGAAAACTGATGGTGGGGTCGGCTTTCCGAAATGTCGCCGGAACAATAACGGCGGCAGGGTGGTTACCAGAGAATTTTGAAAAGTGAGAAGCAAACCAGAGTGACAACACGGTTTGCAAAAAAAAAAAAATATTTCTCACCAGAAGACAGTGGGTCAACCGGGTAAAACACGGCGAAAAAAAGACTTGCCTCTTAACAGGCTCTAGATACCATGTTGAAATACAAGAGACTAAGAGACATATGAATAAACCGTGTGTTTTGAAAAGCACTACGGAGACATTATTATATATAGATAGATTACAACTAATTATATGATATAGTCGATGTGGGACTATTCTATATACAAATACTCTTAACACTATATATATATATATATATATATTTACAAATATCAACAGGATCAATATAAGATATTCGAGGTCTTCAAAACATCTCTTGAGGTTTTGGCTAATGCCTTGTTCAAAAAGTCAACTTAGGGGTGAATTAGGTCAAGAAACCCTAATTCCTGATTTTTGATGAATGCATCCCTTGAGGCTATTTGGAACTTGTGATTGGGTCCATGAGGTCCCTTTGAGCTTCTTGGATCATGTTTTGAAGTGTTGGCTCATGCCCAGATGAAAATTTCCCTCTGGAGGCCTTGGTCGACCAAAACCCTAATTTGGTGACACTAATGATCTTGAGGCTTGATTAACTTGAAGTGTTGCATTCTCATGCTTAATTCTTGATGTGGGAGACCTCTTGAACCTTCATAGATGTTTTACAGGTTTGACAAGTTGAGGATCATGTCCATTCTTGATTGATCCTTTGTCTGAGTACTCTGAACCCTAATTCTTGATTGCAGTGAATGCTCAACAATCTTTGAGGGGATTGATGAGGATTGAAGGTACATCCATATTGTGGTGGTGATTTACATAATGATGGGAAATCTTGTGGTCAAAATTTAGGGTATGACACCTCGGTCTAAGACTTTCTTGCTTAATCAACAACTGATCAAGACTTCAATGCTCTAGCACATAGCAAGAGACTTACTTGGCTCAAGCTTCATAGCAAGAGACTTTGATGCTCAAGCACATAGCAAGAGACTTACTTGGCTCAAGTTTCATAGCAAGAGACTTTGATGCTCAAGCACATAGCAAGAGATTTTATCTAAACTACTAAATACGTTGTTTAGCATAATAGAAAACAAGGTGTACTTGATACATAATCAGAGGTACAAGGTAATAACCATAACAAAGATCACAACACTTAAGATTTCTAAGATATTCAATGTTTAAGAAATCTTAAGGCTTTGTATAATTTACAACATATAACATAATTTCTGCATACTCGATTGTGTTGTTATTGATGATCTTGTTATTCTTCCATTCTGATAGAAGCGTGGAATGCTTCTATTCTTCTTGGCTCTTCTTCTTTATTTTCCTTGTCCCTTGTTGAAAATCCATCTTGAATCTTCAGCTACTTATATAGCAGTTTTAGAGGAATAGCCGTTGGAAGAGATAACTTATACAAGTGTCTTTGTTACTCTATAGTACAAGAGACGTTGAAGATAGATACACCAAAAGATCTTGGTCCATTGTGTAACTTGTTTAACCATTGTGTCTTTCTTATGAACTTGTACTATAGATTCGTTGAGAGTAGATATCGGTAAAGTATGTCAACTCTTCTTGAGCCTTATGAATAAAACTCTAGCTGACAAACTGATTTGACATTGTAGCTTGCTTTCTGTAGTACAGATAACTTAACTTTATCACTGGTTCAGAATGATCACGAAAAGATGATACATTAAATAATTTTAGAGACAATATATTGCTCTTCTGATGCTGAGGCCTTCAGCTTTAGAGTCTATGCAAACCTATATTATTAGACTTCAATTAAAGAACGTTCTTCAGATTCTGAACCAACAGAAGCCAATAACTTAGCTTCCCTGAAGTGCGTCCTTATATCAGATTCTGAATATATTCTTCTTTAAGCTTTAGAACCTACACACTTAAAACACACATTAGATAACACCATTGTTCTTTCAATACTTTTTTATCATCAAAGCCAAAAGGATATATGTCATGAACAAATCTTGTTCTAACACAACCTGCATTTCACAAACGCGCTCTGTTCAGGATCAATGACATCCGGAGGAATAGTCTTCAACTTGTTCGCTATGACCTTGGTAACCAACTTTATGGTGACATTGCACAAATAGATAAGGCGAAAGTCTTTATAAGTGCTTGGTTTTTTGCACTTAGGAATGAGGGAAATGAAGGTTTTGTTCATCTCTCTAGGGTTATAATTGTTATTCAAAACATTAAGGACCATTTGCTTAACATCATAACCTACCACATGCTAATATTTCTTATAGAACAGGGTTGGGAGTTCATCTGGACCTGGGGACTTAAGAGGATGTATCTAGTTAAGAGCTTCTTTCACCTCCATTTCAGTAAAGGCATTAGCACACCAAATCCCGTGATCATCAATTAGCTTGTTCCTAATAACCTCACAGTGTCTCCTTAGATTAGTGGGGTGGGAAGTAGCAAAGAGGTTAGAAAAATAAGCATTCAGGTTCATCTCACACTTGTCTGAGCCTAATTTCCAAACACCAGTAGAGTCTTTTAGCTTAAGGATAACATTTGTCTTCCTTCTTTGAGTTGCTTTCCCATGAAAAAATTTGGTGTTTCTGTCTCCAGCATTGAGCCACATAGCACGAATTCTTTGTCTCCACGCTATCTCCTCAGACTGTAACAGTTTATGTTTTTGATTCTCGAGAGCCTTATGCTTCAAAATTTCTTCCTTTTTTGTGGCCCAGTTTCTATCCTCAAGAAGTTTTCCTTCAGTTCTTGTAATTTCCTTTCTGATCTCATTAGTTCTATACTCCTTGAAGAACTCACCCAAAGCTTCCATGTCTTTCAATTTCTGGATTCCCCTTCTGTTAGGCCTATGCTAGATGTGTTTAACAAGATCCTCACATCTACCATCCTAGGCCCAAATCTCCTTAAACCTAAATAATCGAGGTTGCCTGGGAACTATGGACTCCTCATAAAGGCAGAGAGTGATCTTTATAGCAGCATGGTCAGAACTAAACTGGACAAATATTGAACCTTGATGTAACAAAAATTTGGAAAGAAATTTGTGGATGCAAACGCTCTGTCAAGTCTGCACTGGATATTAGCCTCATCTTGCCTGCCATTAGTGGTCTTGAATACCACATTCCCCCATAGCCCTCCTCCCAAGCATCAACTGATTGGAGGTTCTATCGATACCTCCATACTTCTCATCTCCAGAAAGGATGTCATTAAAGTCACCAAATCCAATCTAGTTGTCTCTAGCTTCTCTAGAGAGGAACTTGACCAGACTCCAAGTATCCCATTTATTAGTTTCCTCTGGGTATCCATAGACACCAACAAAGTTCCAACTAGGCTTGTCTTCAACTACTAACATAGAACCAACCACATGGTTCAAAGAGTAAGAGTTGATTGTAACATCCAACTCCTCCTTCCATAATAGAGCCAAGCCATTTCCCTTACTTTTACCCTCTCCCCTGCAATCAACCACAATACCAAAATCCATCGCACACCTTCTCTTTATATTATGAAATTCCCAGGACTTCAATCAGGTTTCCATAAGGAAAACCATTGTAGGATTTTCAATTCTAATGAGCCTTTGCAAGGCTCGAACTGCACGGGGGTTCCCCAAACCCATGCAGTTCCAACTGAGGATAATCATTGGGGTAGGCGGTGTTGATTAACCATATCTTCCATTAGATAATCTGTAATTGGTACCTCCACAAGGTTCCTCTTACTTTGTCCAAGCACTCTAGATTTCGGTGGTTGTTTTGAGCTTATCCAGTAGCTTTTTTCCTACTCCATTTGTTCCTCGCAAGAAGCGCCTTTGAGGGTTGATTAGGTTCTTCCTCTACCCTTCCAGAAATGTTAACAGCACCGAGGGACTCTGCAACCATTTCCACCACAACAATCTTCTTACTTGCCCCTCTTTTGTTCTCCTCCCCTTTCTTCCCAGTCGATTGAACCACTTCTAGCTCCCCTTCTTTACTTCTATCACCTGGCTCACATCTACTCTAGTTAGAGGAAACTTGGAATAAGCTTTTGCTGCATGTACCTAAACTTCCATCTCTCAATTTTTGCTATTCGGAGGCCTTTGGAAGAGGAGACGCTTGAAGCCAAAGACCAAAAGAAAGATTTTTCTCATCGATATCTTCGATTCCTTATTCACCCAATTCTTCGACAGCTTCGCAATCCTTCAGTTGGTGTCCTACTTTCCCACATGCAAAACAAAAAGTAGGTAGTCTCTCGTATTTAAAGAAAACTTTGTGGTTATTCTCTTTGAAGCGAACCATCGTTCCCATTTTTAGTGCTTTCTTCAGACCAATCTTAACACGAATCCTCATGAATCTCCCTATTTTATGGACATCCTTTGTATTCATCTCCTTAAACTCCACCAGTATACTTCCTATCTTTTCCTCCATTAAGGGGGATCTCAGCATCAGAGGTAAGTTGTAGATTCTTACCCAAAATGTCCCAAAGTGCATGTTGAGATTTGATGGATGTTCTTACCCCGTTACTCTTTCCAACACAAAAATATTATGATCAAAGCTCCAAGGGCCATTACAAAGCACCGATTCCAGATCCCGTTTAGACGCGAAGCAGAATAGGAAGAGATTCTTATTCAGCTTTTGAGTATCCACTGGGTTCTTAAGTCTCCATGCTCATACTACTGTGTTGATGAAAGCTCTCGAGTTGAAGCTATTTTCTGTCTATAATCTCCCCGCTAATGTTCATTGAAAGACTTCCTCTTCACTAATTTCTTCTTCCACCACTATGACCCATTCTTCTTCTTCTGTTGACAACGGAATGTTACGCCACTTCTCCATGGAAAACAAGGGAAGAGAAAACAGCGATTGGTGGTTTTGAGAAAACGGACCACCAAAGGGTAGGAAGGAGACCAGAGAGACTGGGAGGAAAGAGCCGATACAAAACCAAAAGCTTGGGAGGAGAAAATTCATGATGAGTTTTT
Organism: Lathyrus tuberosus; assembly: GCA_022829125.1. NCBI lineage: Eukaryota > Viridiplantae > Streptophyta > Magnoliopsida > Fabales > Fabaceae > Lathyrus > Lathyrus tuberosus. The sequence continues at coordinate 3,085,642 of JALAZF010000538.1, forward strand.
AGAGAGAGAAGGTCTGCCATTTCTTTAGAAAAGCATGTGGGTTCATAAAATTCCTAAATTACTTTTGATTTCCTTTTGAATTGTTAATAATTTTAAGTGATACTGTCATGTGTCGCCATGGATAGCTACTTTTACAATGCAATAAGCAATAACTTGTTTACTTATGTAAATTTTGTTGAATTAAAAATAAATAATACTAATATACTTTCTACATTTCCTTGGGGATTTGAAATTTGGAACAGTTTGATTAAAGTAAATAATATATTAAGCAAATATTTACAATCGGATCTCTAGTGCGATGGTCGTAATTCCTACATCACTTTTAGGGTTTCTTATGAGATAATTATAATAATAAGCTTACTTGCTCTACAAAATTTGAAATCAAAATCGAGAGGCATCAAACAAGGTACCAGAATACAACATACCATATTGCAATAACTTCACAGTTCATCAAGGACTCGTCTCTAATTTTAAGCTCTACGACATTTTCTTCCTATTTTCCAGATACGATTTTAAAAATCACTGTTCGATCACCACCTATCCTCATCATTGGTAGTAAAATATGGATTAAACTTGAGGCCTAGGTTAGTTTTACAGGACCCCACAGTCAGCACCAATTGTACTTGCTAAAAAAGTACATTGAAATAGCACACTTAATTATGTAGGGTTGTTTAAGTGTTTTAGGATTTTTGAAATACAACACTTAATTGTGTAGGTTATTTGGGCTTGAGTTATAGACTTGGCTCTTCCACGATCATGGGGAGCGACTTTTTCCTTTGAATTATTACTACAATCGCCCAATGTTTGGACACTTCATCAATCACGTATAGTGAGTTGATAAATTGAATTAGGTCGGCCAAGCCTAATTGGGTGGCCTATCACCGAATTTCGGGCAACCTCAGGTCCTATTTAGGGTGCTCGCCCAGTGTTAAGACAATGGTCTTGTACCTTATATTTGTGGACCTTATTTCTTAAGGCACGATAAAATTATCCTTGTATGTGGGTAATTAAACGATGGACTGTCATTAAAGGATTATTGTTGCCCTACGGGGTAATTAAACGTTGGACTTTCAATGATGGATTCTTTATGTCCTATAGGGTAATTAAACGTTGGAGTGCCATTGAAGGACCCTTGTCGTCCTAAGGGATAATTAAACGATGGGCCTTCATTGAAGGATCCTTATCGGCCAACGTTGTAATTAAACGATGGACCATCATTGAAGGATCTTTTCCGCCCTATGAGATAATATACGTTGGATTTTCACTGAAGAATCAACGCCCATGAGACTCTTCTTTTAATCAACTCGCCTCAAGTGAAAGTCTGGCACAACCAAGACATCATAATACTTCAAGAAAAACTACGACAAATCCAAGCAGCGTGAAATTAAATTTCCATAAATGCTTCAAACTCGAAGAATGTAAATGCCAACATGAGGTATACATCCAAGCAATGCCTGAAGGACTCACTCCTACAGTATTCTCTGAGGGACTCTCCCCTGACTTCACTTCAGAGACTCACCCCGAGCATCTTTTAGGGAACCATATAGTCTTTATTAAAATAGTATGCTCGAGTTAAATCATCATGCCTTTTTCAAGGCATCATTCTTGAGGGACTATAAACTGATATATTTTATTGAACCTAAAAGGAAATGATCGGGATGGAAATAAGAACGATGGGTTCTTGAAAGAAGTAGGCTGACCAAAAAGTATTGTAGGATGCCTAGTTAAGCTTAAGTCCAAAACCAACGACGTGTCTTAAATGATACACATGGTTTCTAAGAGAACTTGGGAGAAACTTCCAAAAAGTGCGATAGAAGGGAAGAATCGTTCTTCCCAACATCGAGGGATGAGCTAGTCTTCTCTGTTCCATGTTTTTGAAGAGGGGTGTGGAAAATTGTATACTGGTTTTCTAGCCTAGACCCATATATGTTGGAATTAACCCAAAACCTTTTGAGAATTCCTATCCAATCTTGATCTCAAGATTGTCAACAATCACACGCAATGGCAACGAAAAGAAAAACTGAGAAAGAAAGAAAGAAAGAGAAAAGAGAAATAGTAGCGTTGGAGAAGAAGATGAAAAACTGCAGAATTCTTTCTGCCCACAAACTGTGGAAACTTTCAATATTCACTTGCAACTGCAAACTGTGAATTATCAAACTTGATTATTACAATGATAAGGGTTCCTCCCTATTTATAGATTTAGGTTAACTTGCATCTCAAGCTAAAGCCCGCACTATAAAAGAACAAAAATATCTAATCTAATCTTTCTAAATCAAATCTAATCTTTCTAAATCAAATCTAATCTTTCTAAAACAATGAATTACATATTTAACACACCACTTAATTCATTGTGTCTAAAATGTCTATATTCATCATGGCTCTTAGTCTTCTGAAAACTTTGACCTGCACTCCCTTTGTCATGATATCTACAATCTGATTCTCAGTTCTGCAGTGTTCCAAGTTCATCTTCCCTTCTGCTACCTGCTCTCGAAGATAATGGAACCTCACTTCAATGTGATTACTTCGACCATGTGCTATTGGACTCTTCGCCAAGTTGATAGCTGACATGTTGTCGATCTTCATGGTAATTGCTCCATAACTCTTCCCTATGATCTCTTCGACCAGGTTCACCATCCAAGTTGCTTGACATGTACAAAGGGAAGTGTAGCGAGCGATTTTGGACATGGTTCTTAAGCACTGCCGCTCTGGGTTACTACAGGTCGATTCATTTTTTGTCCTATTGAAGCTGATGAAGGAAGGGAAATAGATGTCTTCAACTAACCCTGCTTTGCAAACTGAGGTCAAACAGTCAAAACTGTTGGTTTACAGATGCGATCAATGTGGGGGGAGGGCTCTATTAGGTTATTTTGGTTGAATTTAGACTTTTGGTAGGGAATACGGACTCAGATATTTTGGTGGATATATGAGGATTTGTGACCTGAGGATTTTTGATGTGGTGTGCTCGCTAGGATTTTTCTTTCAATCTTATGCCTACGTATTCCCGTTTACCGAAACAGGGAAATCAGAGCGATCATAGTTCCTCCTATTCTATGGGAGGAAATGGTGTTTTGGTGTCTTGTTTAAAGCCCAAGACGTGAAGCTGAAAAGGTGTTGTCTTTAGAGAGAATTTGTCATCTCTAAAGGGGTCTGTTTGTCACAATTGTTGGGTGACTGACTATAAAGGAGGATTACTTTAACCAGGATATGTGAATCCTAGCAATGCCATAATTTCCTTTATAGGGGGTTTTAACCTGAAGGAGAAGACTTTAACTCAGTGTAGAGCAATGCCATCTTTCCATAGGAATTTCTCATGCTAAAAGAGGGACAGTGGCGTGGATGTAAATAATCCAGAGGCTTGCCGCTTAAAGCAATTAGATGAAAGGAGTTGTTGATGTTTGTATCCTGTGAACGAGGCACAGTTTTGATGCTAAAAGGTTGATTGACTCAACCGGGGTTTTTGTTATACAAAGCCTAAGAGGAGGCTACTGGCCCAACAAGAGGGCGTTTTTATGTGTCTCGTACGAAGCCCGAGAGAGAGGCTAAAAGGGTTTGACTCAACAAGAGAGTGTTTTTAGATGTGTCTTGTACGAAGCCCAAGACGGAGGCTAAAGGTTGACTCAACAAGAAAGTCTTTTATACTCAACAAGAGAGTGTTTTATATCTCGTACGAAGCCCGAGATGGAGGCTAAAAAAGTGATTGACTCAACAAGAGAGTCTTTTATACCCAACAAGAGAGTGATTTTGTATCTCGTACGAAGCCCGAGATAGAGGCTAAAAATATTATTGACTCAACAAGAGAGTCTTTTTGTATCTCGTACAAAGCCCGAGATAGAGGCTAAAAAAGATTGTTGTTTCAGTTGAGGGACAGGTCCAGTAGGTTGGTTAAAAGAGAAAATCAGTTCTTATAAAGAGACTGATTAAAGGTAAGGCTATGCTTTGGGATTAATCAGAGGATCAGGGTTATTTCCTATTCTTTAAGGAAATGTGGAATCTAGAGGGTATTGGAGACTGTCCGAGTCTACTGGTGTTTTTCCCTACTTGAGAATGCCTTCGAGACTCAAGGAGATTAGACTGTCCAAGTCTATAGTTTTATCTTTTGTACTATGCTTAAAGAAACAGTAGTAGTACGTTCACGGTAGAAAGATCTAGACTCTTTGAAAGACTGTTCTATTAAGATGACTAATTTTTGTTCCTATACCTCTAGGAGGTCATCGGGACAATTTGTACGAAGCCCAAGAGGAGGCTGGAAACTTTTAAGAAGCCGAGGGACAATTTGTACGAAGCCCAAGAGGAGGCTCTCTTCCCGAAGGAAGAAACCTTATACGAAGCCTAAGAGGAGGCTGTGAATACTTCTAAGAAGCCGTAGGGTCCTTGTACAATGCCCAAGAAGAGGCGGGGATGCTTTTAGGAAGCCTGTGGGTCCCCGAACCCCAAGAAATTCAAGACAGGCTATTCACAATAGATCAAGCCAGGAAAGTCCGAGAATTTGGAAGAAACTCAAGAGATGCCATTCACGGAGAAAAGATCATCTCTAGGGAATAGAGTTTCTTTGACGATTTCTAAAGGTGACAGTCTGTGAAAGGGTTCACCGAGAATGCTGCCTTTCACGTCTCCATATTGTTTAACCCCAAGAGGAGGGAAGACTGTGTCTGATAATCCTATGGGGATCTAGTTTTGTCTATTTAAGAGTAACCAATAGGGCTTAGTGCTAGACGTAGTTGCCGGGGAAACTCTAAATATCTATACTAGTATTACACAGTTGATATGAGTTTATGAAAGAAGACTTACAGTGAAACAGCCCCACAATACAGTTATATGTATATGAAAGCGGATAAAGAAAGCATATAAACACTTACTCGGTTGTAGAGCTTCCATACTGTTTGGTTAGTTGTTCAACAAAGAAAGATTGAAAAACAACAGTATATTTCAAAATCAAAGGAGAAAGTATTTTGAAAAGATGTTGGGGCTTACAGCTCAAGGAGAGGCCCAAGTTTTTATCAGTGATTGCACTGTGGTTTTGAGTTTGTACAGGGACTTATACAAGTGACTGAGGCCCAAGAAAGGTTTTCTGTACAAGGGGATGGGTCTTACACTCTCTCAAGAGGCCCAAGAGATTTATTTTTGTACAAGTGGTGGGGCTTACAGCTCAAGGAGAGGCCCAGGGTCATTGGTTTGAAAATGGCGATCGCGCCGAGACTTTTGAAAACGCGGTGGGTCTTATACAATGCATTGAGGCCCAAAATGGTTTTGTTTTCAAAGTGGGTTGGGTCTTACACTCTAATAGAGGCCCAAAGATTTTGAATGGGTCTTATAGCTCAAGGAGAGGTCCAAGATTTGTTTTTCAACGGACGATGATCGCGTCGAACTTTTTGAAATACTACGGGACTTATACAATAAGCCAAAAATAGGTTATATTTACAAAGGATTGGGTCTTACACTCTATTAGAGGCCCAAAAGTGTTTGAAAAAGTTTGATGAGGGTTGAATTAATCAAAACCCTAATTTGTTTCCAAAATATATTTTAATTGACTAAAAAATTCAATTAAAATGATCAAAATTGTTTAACATGTGGAAAACAAATTGTGATCTTAGATTAATGTTTCAAAAATCATGTTTTGACCTACAAAATGATTAGAAATCATTAAAATTTGCAAAATCAAGAAGGAAAAAATATTTTAAATGTCAAAAACAATTAAAATATTAATTCTTTGCAAAAATATCAATTATATGAAATAATAATATTTTTGGGATTTTTTGGTAAAATAAAATATTTTAACATTTTTGTGAATTATTAAAAAAAGAATCAACTCAAAATCATTAAAACTCAGAGAGAAATTAATTTTTGAATCAATTAAATAAAATCACAAAATTCAAATATTCAAATTTTTGAAAATGGCGCCAAGAACATGGCAAGAACACACGCCACCCTCTGTTTCTGCAGATTTGCGTTTTCTATCCAATCTCACTGAATACTTGATTATATCATGCAATCTACATATCAATCTACTCGTTTTAACCTCACGATCATGTCTATGGTCTTTAATTTCATTTATTTTTAACATGGAATAAGAAATCAAAGAGAAACCTCAAGAACCCTAATTTCTGCATGAAGGTTCAGAAATTCCACACACGATTCAAACAATGCAATTGATTGAGGGAAAACATTCCATGCATGATTATGAACATATGGCCAAATTATTGTGCAGCAAAACTTGCATGGATCATAGAGTTAGAAGAGCTCATGCTTACCTCTTGCAGCTGGTGATCGTGTTTTGTGTTAGAGGTGTTACAGCTAGGTTCCAATGATCTGGATAGCTTCCCTAGGTGCCATGGAGTGTGTCTGGGTGCTTGGAATGGATTGAAATGATCTGGAACTTGAGATGGTACCCCAACTGCAAATCTGTCAAGAACTTGAGCGACTGGCTGGTGATTTTGGGATTTTGGTGTTCCAGATGTTATGTGAGTGTTTGGATCACTTCTATGTGATGTATGTGAGGTGTGTGAGTGATTGGTTTGATTGGAAAAGCTCTCAAACTCAAAACCCGATAGTGACGTGCCTTAGAAGGCAAAATTGGAGTGAAAGAAGAGATTTTGAGGAAAGCATCTGTTTGATGGCTTTGGTGTACTCAAACTGATCACAATTGAGCTCTATTTATAGTAGAGCAAGTTTGTTTTGCAAGCAATAGTGAATGGCAACTGCAGCAGAGGTTTGGCCAATGGTTGCACTTTGGAATCCAAGTCTCCTCTAGCATTGACTAGAGGTTAGGGCACAGGGCTGTGGTTCCCTTGGTCTTGGATAAGTCTTGACTGAATTCAGTTGCAAATGGCTTAGTCCATGCCACCTTGGTGTATGCATTGAATGCTCCAATCCAAAATTGGAGTCTTGTCCCTCTTTTAGGCAATTCTAGGTTTGGCATGCTACTTCTTGTTCCAAGGACTTTGGAGGCTTGGCTCAGATATGTCCAAAGTGATGACAAGGCTTGTAATTATCTGATTTTTCCAAATCGAGCAAAAATGCAAAATTCTGCCTAGCCTTGGCAGTTTTCAGTAAGGCATATTGCCATTGTCATATCTCTTGGCCTAAGTGGAATTTGGTGATGTTCTTGACCATTTTGGAAAGCCCTCATATGATACAACAACTGTCTGATCATATTTGGTTTTGATACTTTTTGGATCCAAGTGAAAAATCTCCCTACAATTGGAAAAAAGTGAAGGCAGATTCTGACTTAGTGAAAATTTCACTAAGTGTTGGAAAAAAGTGACATTTTCACTTTTTGTGATTTTGATCATTCCATAACTCAAAATCCATGAGGAATTTGGAGGGAGGTCAGTTTTAAGCTTTTGTAGAGGGTAATGAGATCTACAATTCAAGCTTTGGATGGGGAAAAATGGCTTTGTGGTTTAGGAGTTATGATCCTCTAAAGTTGGTACCCTTGTCACTTTGTTCATAACTTAGAAAATTTTCTAAGTTTTTATGGTTACCCCTTTTACAAGTTATCCCACTTTTCTTGATTTTTCTTGATGAATGATGATTCAAATCATACATTAACATCATTTTAGGGTTAAAAAACCATTTTTGTGAAAAATCTCAAAAAGTCAAAGTTGACTTTTGTGCATAGTTGACTTTTTAACAAATGAATTCCAAACTGTGCGATCCTTTAGGAAATCATGTCCTTGACCTAAATCAGACTTGATGGACATGTTCAATGGGTGTTATAGGGTATATTGAATCATGTCCTAGGGTTTGGGAGCATGTCCTAGTCAAAAGTCAAAGCTACAATTGACTTTTCTCGCGAAACCCTAACTGTGGTACTGATGAAATTGAGACTTGTTGCTCAATCTTCTTGGATTAATCCATTATTGCAAATGGATCAATGTGGTATGTTGTAGACCCTCAAATCATGTCTTGAGGTCTTGGTTCATGATTTGTCCCAAAAGTCAACTTAGGGGTGAATTAGGTCAAGAAACCCTAATTCCTGATTTTTGATGTATGCATCCCCTGAGGCCAAATTGACTTGATGCTTAGGCCCATGAGGTTCCATGGAGTATTTTAGGATATTCTTTGAAGCATTGGCTCATGCCCAGAGGAAAATTTTCATCTGGAGGCCCTGGTCGACCAAACCCTAATTTGGTGACACTAGCGATCTTGAGGCTTGATCCACCTGGAAGGGAGAAACCTTGTGCTTAATCCTTGAAGTGGGAGTCCTCTTGATCCCTTATGGATATTTGAGAGGCTATACAAGTTGAAGATCATGTCATTTCTTGATTGATCCTTTGTCTAAAAGCTCTGAGAAGGCTGGAAACCCTAAATTTGATTGTAGTGGATGCTCACCCATCTTTGGGGAGACTGATGAGGCATGATGGTTCATCCATATTGTGATGATGATTTGCACAATAATGGGAAATCTTAGTGGTCAAAATTTGGGGTATGACAGATGTCCATATTTAATCTTCTTGGACCCGAAGGTGTGAATGGCGAAGGTATTCGGGCATTCGGGGTGCAATAGGATTAAATATCGGAATCCCCAAAATTTTGATGGTGGTTAAGAATGGCAGCTTGCGCATCCTTCTTCTTTTGCTAAGCAATGATGCTTAGAAAAGGTAAAAAAACTTCCCCTCGATCCTGGTTTCCTACCAAGTAACTGGTCTTAGTTTCTGAAATAAACTTCCCCTCGATCCTGGTTTCCTACCAAGGAACTGATCTTAGTTTCTGATGTAAACTTCCCCTCGATCCTGGTTTCCTACCAAGGAACTGGTCTCAGTTTCTGAAATGAACTTCCCCTTGATCCTGGTTTCCTACCAAGGAACTGGTCTCAGTTTCTGGAATAAACTTCCCCTCAATCCTGGTTTCCTACCAAGGAACTGGTCTTAGTTTATTCTTGTGCTCTGATTGTAGCCATTTGTTGCAAAACTTTGAGCTCTGCAATAGTTCTTTTGGCTTGCCTTGAGATGACTTGCGCCGCCAAGTACCTCTTTTCTCCGGACTCCCTTGAACTCTGTTCTTCTCTGGATGATTTGTACAGGTCTGCGACGATCTCGACGTTGTCTGGAACATCTTCTGGGTGCACTTGAAAAGCCTCTCCATATATTGACTCTGCTGTTGATGAGGAACTTCCTGGTACTCTTTCAGGGATTCTTCCAAGAGCTGCAGATCTTCCCGGAAGCTGAGAACTTGAGGATCCTCTTCTTGACATCCTGCATAAGCAATTTCATGAGCCAATCTGGATAATGTGTCAGCTAATACATTGTGCTTCCCCTTAATATGTTCGAACTTAACTTCTACCCCGGAACCATTAATAAAATCAGTAAAATTTGACCACCAAACTCTAGACAGTTTATTTTGGACTGATTTGTTGTAAAATCTAATGATCGCCTGGCAATCGGTTCTAAGGGTTAGTTGTTGTTTATCTAGGAAATGGATTCTGAAGTTTTGCAGGGCACCCATGCAAGCATATATTTCTGCATCAATGGTTGATTTTACTTTAGGGAATTTCCCTGATGCATATGCGCATATCCTTTCTTCAGACTTTGGATCTCCTTCTGACTTCTTCCATTTGCATATTCCTCCCCATCCTTCCATGCACCCATCCGTTTCGATGACTATGTATGCCTTTTGGGGAGGCAGTTCTAAATCTGGAAGATTTTGAACTATCCCTTTGACTTTGTTTACTATCTCCCAGTCACTAGGCTTCATCCTTTTGTCGCCATGGGGGCTTGTTTTTGAATGTAGAGGTCCAACTAATGTCCCTAGGTTAGGGATATAGTTTCTTGCATAGTTCAGCAATCCCAGCCAACCTCGTAAACCTTTCTTGTCTCGTAGTTTCTCCTCCTTGAACTCCATGATTTTCTTTATTATGTGGGGTTGTAACTTAATCCTTCCTTTGCCTATCACTGCTCCCAAAAACTCGATTTCTTGGACTGCTACCTTCATCTTTGTTGGAGATAAGATTAGTCCGTTTTTCTTGACAATTTCTGCGAACCGCATCAGGTGTTGCGCGTGTTGTTCTTCTGTCCTTGAGAAGACCAGAATATCGTCAATATAGACAGCGATGAAGTCCTCTGTTCCTCTGAAGCAATCGTCCATCTTCCTTTGGAATACTGCGGGCGCATTCTTGAGTCCAAACGGCATTACAAGCCATTCATACAGTCCTCCTGGAACAATAAAGGTCGTCCATGGCACTGATTCTTCTTCCATAGCAATTTGGTGGAAACCTGACTTGAGGTCAAATTTTGAGTATATCTTGCTATTTCCGATCTTTTTTAAGATGGTGTTGATTCCTGGTAAGCTGTACTGGTCCTTGTGAGTATTGTCATTCAGTGTTCGGTAGTTGAACACCATGCGCTCCTTTCCTTTCTTCTCCTTTCCGGTGAGTGGATCAATCTCCGTTCCTGAGTTCACCATTATTGCCATTGTCCTGTGCTTGCTCTTGCTTGGTCTGATTACTCCAAGATGAAGTAATGCCTCTACATGGTTTCTGAATGATTTCTCCATTGCTGGTGTAACATGCTTTAGGGGCTTATCCTCAATGGTTACTTCTGGGTTTATGATATCAAGCTTGCATTTGATTTGGTTTTTGCGCCAATGTTTCAGGGGCTCATTTCCAATGTACCCCGCTGTTTTTAAGGCCTCCACTTCTTTGTAGAATTTATTCAAAAAGGAGGTTTTTGTTTCCCCTATATTGAATAGAACTATCTCTTTTGTTGCCAAGTACTCTGTCTCTTCCATGTCAAGCTCCTCTATTGCTGCGGCTATAGTGGCCTCTTCACTTGTGTTTATGGAGGTGATGTTTTTGTAGAAGGTCAGCGTGTTTCCTTCAATTCTCAGTCCCCCATACATTGATTTTATGAAATTGCAACCGATCAACATTTGAATGCCATCTAGTGTACTCATATCGAATGCGTGCACCAATGGTATCCTGAATTTGTTCTCTCCTATCTTCATCATGCCGTACTTCAGTTTCCACTTCGCCTCTTGTTTTGTTGAACTTATTCCGCTGAAATAAGTGAGGTATGGGTTGGGGTTCCAAAGCTTCCTTTGGCACACTGCTGACATTTAAGCAACAAGATGTTGCTCCTGTGTCAAGTATGGCTTGGACTTCAAAGGGTTTCACTCCTGGTATTTCGAATTCGACCACCATGTTGTAGAGTTTATTCCTTATCCTTCCAGGTTTCTGCACTTCTGTGGTCTTTAGAATTTGCTCCTCTTGTCCTAATGCCGCGGTTTCTGATGTGACATCTTCGTCTGCAATTCCTCCACGAGTTCCTTCTTTTGATGTCCTGATTACTTCCTCTGCTTCTGTTTGGATCTGTTGGTCTACCATTCTTTGTAGCCTTTCATTTTCTGTCTGAAGATAGTCAACGTACTGACATAACTCCTTGATGAGGATGTCCTTGTTGCCTATGTACTTCTTCTGCTCTCCTTTGGGTTGGAGTTTTATTTGGAAATAGAAATTGGCGCAGAGCAGGCATATCACTAATTTGCACAAGGTGCAGTTCATCCTTCTGCTTGGGTCAATTCTATCTTTACACGTCATGCAGAAGTATTGTGCCTTCTCCACGGTGTCTCTGGTCCAGTAGTGTTCACACTTTTGTTGTTCCTCTGGTATTTTGATCCTGTGTCTCCATCCTCCTTCTTCTGATCCTAGCATGAGTGCTAGTTCTTCAATTGGCAATTCTTCAACTGCTGCTTTGGCATTGTTTATTGTTTGACCAGCTTCTCCTTCCGACATGCTGCATATGGCATCGCTGTCTGACTCATTCAAATCTACTGACACAACGTCCCAATTATCAGGCAGATCTAGGTCCTGAATTATCGCAGCTCTGGCGATGTTTCCTTGTTTGTTTCGACAGTCTCGTGCAAAATGCCCTTCCATCCCGCAGATGTAACATTTGCACTTTCTCTGCTTGTCCTGGTGCTTTCTTTTGAACACCCTTACATGGGAATCATGAGGCTTCCCTTTGTAATTTGTGGCCTTTCGTAGCCCGTACTTCTTCCTTGGTTCTCCGTAATACCCTGGGATTGGTATTTGGTTGCAGAACGTTAAGTCCTTGAGACTTCTTTGTAATGCTGCCTTTTTACACAATTCTGCGAGGTATTGGTACGTGAAGTGTATCCGTGGCATGACGCCAATTGTTGCTCCTGGGTATTTCTCTTCGAACGCAGCCTTTACTTCATCTCCAATTAGTGGTGGCAGCTTTCTGAAAAACTTTTCAGATAGCTCTCCCGAGATATACAGTCGTCCCGACTTTGCTGCTAGGAACTTGAAGTCATTCATGTATCTGATGATGTCTTTCATACTATCGCACGACAACCTTTCAAGGTCCTTATACGCCCTGTTTTGTTCTTCGGTGGAGCCTTGGTATGGATCTTCTAGTAAGAATATCCTTCTGATCTGGGATACCACATTCTGTGGGTCATCTGCAATGGCTTCCAGTGCCTCGTATTCTGTTGGGAAAGCCATCCTCCATTGAATCCAGACCTTCTTTTCCACTTCTCCCAGTAAGTTTTCGATGAACGCCATTTTGCTTTTGTTGCTTTCAAACTGTTTTTCGTTCAGCAAGTTCACCATAATTGATCCCCATCTGTCCAGTACATCCTCGTACATTCCTATGTTTTCCGGAAGTACTAGCATGGCACCATTGTGCTGTTGTGCTGAAGGGAGGTTCCACTGCTCATTGTTGTTTCCTCCTCTGAATTTAGTCACTGCCGTCCTTAGGTCGCCGAACCTAGGTTGTTGGTTTCTTCCACCACTGCTTTCTGCAGGGGCGTAGTTTACCGGACCCATTACTGGTTCTGTTGGGAGCCTGTAGGTTGATGATGCTGAGGAATAAGCCTTTTCCTCATGCTTCCTAAGCTTTGGGTAAGGTAAAATGTCTTCATCATCACTTTCTGCGGCGAATGCTGCTTCTGGTGTGATTTGTTCTGTCGTTTGCAAGTCTTCCCTTGGCTTCTCAGATCCCTCTTCTTTTTCTCCTTCCCCTCCACCTTCCGCGAAAGGGTTGACAAACCCGTCTTTTGGCGGTCTAGGATCTGGTTTGTTCTTCTTCTTTACCTCGTACTTCGGGGATATTTCTTCAAGGTATTGACAATATACCTCAAAGTCGTCGAAGTCTGCATCTATCATGAGGTCTCCTTCGTCGTCCTCATTATTGTTCTCTTTGTTATCACCACCTTCTTCGTTGTCATCGTCGTCCCATCCTGTGGGTTGTATATCTTCGATTCCTTTGTACCATCCTGGTGGAACACTGTATTTGACTAAATAGTCAAATTTTCCACTTGGTTCCCCAAGCGTGTCCCAATTTTCCTCGGATGAGTAACTCTCCTCGAATGAGGCTAGTGCAATTTCCTCACCTGTTTCTTCCTCGTCCAGTTCATTAACCGAGAAGGATTGTCTGGGTGGTAGCTGGTTATACTGCCCAAATCTCAACGAGGTGTACCCGTCAGACCTGCTTCTTACTTCCACACTACTCGGTGCCTGTATTCCTTGCTGCTGGGGTGGTTTTAGCATCCACCTTCTTCCTTGGAGCTCCTGAGCTGTATACTTCCTTCCAGGGATTGCTTTAACCCCCTTGCTGGCCAAGTAATCAGATACGTTCTGAACATTGTACCTGAACGCCGCATAGCTCGTGTTTGTCAGCCTTCCAATCAAGGATCGTGTGATCAACAGATTCCATTTGATAGAAAAAATTTGAGGTCAGACTCGCTGGGGAACCCATTCGTCTGAGCTGCAGAGGTGTACAAACCTCTCCGTTGGAGACGCCATTTGCGGACTTTACTGGGGAAAATGAGTCTCTTGAGAGACTGCTTTCACGCTTGGGGATATTGCATCATACTTTTCTCGGGATCTTTCCGGAGAAACGCCATATGATGTGATCCAATTTTGAGGTGCTGATGACCTTTTCATCAGCGGTTTTTTTTTGGAGAAAAACTGTTGTATTGCCGAATCTCTGCTTAAGAGGCTTCCTCTAGGGATTTTCCTTAATCCGGGAAAGCAAAAATATCATCTTCAATGGCGAAGAGTGACATCGGTTGAAGGTTCTCTGGTCTTTCAGAGGTTCAAGTTATCAAAGTGGTCAAGGGCCAATTCTGATCCAGAAATAAACTGGAGGAGAGAGATTGTTCCGACGCAACCTTTCCTGACGAGGAAAGAACTGACAACTCGATTGAGAGGACTGTTATCACTAGGGGATAAGACCGACTAGAGTGATAGTGATGCAATATGAATATGAATGCAAATCAATAGTGCATGATGTATGTATGTATATGCGGACAAAACTAACGCGACGTACAGACTAATAGATGAACATGACTGGATACTCGGCCATCGCGGGGCGAAGAAGTACCGTTGGTTCAAGATAGCAATTCCGCCTTGCTTAGGAGAAACGATCCCTGTTGGGAGCGACGCTGGTCGGGCTTAGGAGATGGGAACTCGGCTGAAGAGGTCAGATGGAGCATTCGCATCTGACATAGCTGATCCTTCATTCAGGTATACTGGTTTAGAAGGAGTACTTTGATTCTGCACTTTGAGGCTCGAACATCTTTGGAGAAGCGATCGATGTTCTTTCGATGTTCAACCGTCAAAAGAAATTGTCGTCTTTATTTTTTTAAAAGCAGAACAATTTTAACAAGTAAATTTATTTATGTTTCGTTTCAAGAATTGTTGATCATGTTAAAAACATCATTGTGTAAAGCTAAAACAAATATGAATTGCAAATAAAAGCACAAGGGCTCAAATTTTATTGATAGGATGGTAATCAGCCAAACACGTGATTCCATAGAGTATATACAAAGTTTAGCAAATGATAATTTACAGGGAAAAGGGCTACGTTGAAACATAACGACCACTATCCTTCTACCAACTTTGTATTCGGGGCATCCTGAGTTTCTGTCGAAGATGACCTTGACGGGAGCTTTCCTGACGGATGATTTAACTGCTGCCGAGGGACTTGCCCCTTTGTCGAAAGTAGTTACTTGCCATTATCCCTAATTTTTGCATGGATTGTACTTTGAGATTTCCAATCCACCGGGATGATTTTTTATCATGTCTCTAATTTTTGCCTGGACCGCCCTTTCGGGTTTTCAATCCACCGAGACGTTTTTTTTCATTATTTTTTTTAATTTAGGCGAAGTATTTCTTGACTACGTCAACATTTGTGGGGTAGGCAAATTCCTCTCCGTCCATGGTTGCAAGTCTCAAGGCACCGCCTGAGAAAGTTTTCTTGACCACATAGGGGCCGTCATAATTCGGAGTCCATTTGCCCCGAGAATCAGTGAGAAATGATTGTATCTTCTTGAGCACGAGGTCTCCTTTCCTGAAGATGCGAGGTCGAACCTTTTTGTCAAACGCCTTCTTCATTCTTCATTGATACAACTGACCGTGGCATAGTGTCATGATTCGTTTCTCTTCGATCAGGTTGAGTTCGTCGTGTCGACTTTGACACCATTCAGCATCTGTAAGCTTAGCTTCCATCAACACCCGAATTGATGGGATCTTTACTTCTATGGTAAGCACTGCTTCCATGCCATATACTAGAGAGAAAGGGGTTGCCCCTGTTGAAGTGCGAACAGATGTGCGAAAACCGTGAAGAGCAAAGGGTAGCATCTCGTGCCAATCTTTGTAGGTTACAACCATCTATTGAACAATCTTCTTGATGTTATTGTTAGCCGCTTCTACTGCTCCGTTCATCTTTGGTCGGTAGGGAGATGAGTTATGGTGTTCGATCTTGAACTCTGCGCATAACTCTTTCATCATCTTATTGTTCAAGTTAGATCCATTATCTGTAATGATCTGGCTCGGAACACCATAACGACAGATGATATTATTTTTGATAAATCGGACCACCACTTATCGGGTTACATTAGCGTACGACGCTGCTTCGAACCACTTAGTGAAGTAATCAATGGCCACTAGGATGAACCGATGTCCGTTTGAAGCCTTAGGCTCAATCAAGCCAATCATGTCGATTCCCCATATGGAAAAAGGTCATGGGGAAGAAAGAACTTTGAGATGTGTTGGCGGTACATGGATTTTGTCGGAGTATATCTGACACTTGTGACACTTCCTCATGTACTTGTAGCAGTCGGATTCCATGGTCAACCAATAGTACCCTGCTCTTAGAATTTTTCTCGCCATTGTGTGTCCGTTGGCATGAGTGCCAAAGGATCCTTCGTGAATTTCTTTTATCATCATGTTTGCTTCTGGTCTGTCTACACATCGGAGCAAGACCATGTCAAAATTTCTCTTATAGAGAGTATTACCACTCAGGAAGAAACTGCCTGCCAAACTTCTGAGGGTTTTCCTGTCCTTCCTTAGTGCCCCAGGTGGGTACTCTTGTTTCTGAAGGAAGCATTTGATATCGTGATACCAAGGTTTGCCGTCTATGACTGCTTCAATCGTGAAGATGTAATCGGGTCATTCAAGGCGCATTATGTCAATCTTAGGTAATTCGTTCCATTAACCTACACTATTCATGGAAGAGAGAGTGGCTAATGCATCAGCCATGTGATTCTCATCACGAGGGATGTGATGAAACTCAACTCTGTTGAAGAAGGGTAGCAACCTCCTCGCGTAGTCTTTGTAAGGAATCAATCCTGATTGGTATGTGTTCCAATCTTCTATGATTGATTGATAACCAGAGCTGAATCGCCATATACGTCCAAGTTTTTGATCCTCAAATCAATCGCTTCCTCGAGACCCATAATACAAGCTTCGTATTCAGCCTCGTTGTTTGTGCACTTGAACGTAAGTCTGGCGGTGAAAGGAATGTGGGTACCCTGAGGGGTGACAATGATTGCCCCAATTCTGTTTCCGTAATGATTGACAGCTCCGTCAAAGATAAGCCCCCATTGGGAACCTGGTTCTGGCCCTTCACTGGGTAGCGGTTCATCGCAATATTTCATTCTCAAATACATGACATCTTCATCTAGGAAGTCAAACCCGATTGATTCTTGATCGTCAATCGGTTGATGAGCCAAATGATCGGCTAAAATACTCCCCTTAACGGCTTTTTGAGCATGGTACTCTATGTCATATTCTGATAGCAACATCTGCCAACGGGCAATCCTTCCCGTGAGAGCAGGCTTTTCAAAGACATACTTGATTGGATCTATCTCGGAGACCAACCAAGTAGTGTGACGAATCATGTACTGGCGAAGACGTTTGGCTGCCCAAGCCAAAGCGCAGCAATTTTTTTCGAGCATAGTATACCGAGTCTCGCAGTCGGTGAATTTCTTGCTCAAATAGTAAATGGCAGACTCTTTTCTTTTCGTTTCGTCTTGTTGACCAACCACACAGCCCATGGAGTCTTCCAAGACTGTTAAGTAGATGATCAGAGGTCTTCCTTCCACTGGAGGTTATAGAATCGGCGGGTTCGACGGGTATTCCTTGATACTGTCGAAGGCGGTTTGACAGTCCTCGGTCCAAACGCAGTCCTGATTCTTTTTGAGTAATTTGAAAATCGGCGCACATGTTGCGGTCATGAGGAATATGAATCTGGAGATGTAGTTCAAACATCCCAGGAATCTTCTGACTTGTTTTTCAGTTTTCGGAGAAGGCATTTCTTGAATGGCCTTGACCTTGTCAGGATCAACCTCAATTCCTTTCTGGCTAATGATGAACCCTAAAAGTTTTCCCGAACAGACACTGAAGGTGCATTTGTTGGGATTCAAACAGAGTTTATACTTTCTCAACCGCTCAAATAGCTTTGACAGATGGGTCACATGCTCCTCTTCTGTCTTAGATTTGGCAATCATATCATCGACATATACCTCGATTTCTTTGTGTATCATGTTATGAAACAGAGTAGTCATGGCCCTTTGATAGGTTGCCCCGACGTTCTTCAAACCGAACGACATTACCTTGTAACAAAAGGTACCCCATGGGGTAATGAACGAAGTTTTCTCCATGTCTTTCGGCGCCATTTTGATTTGATTATAGCCCGAGAATCCATCCATGAAGGAGAAAACTTTGAACTTTGCTGTACTGTCTACCAGCATGTCGATGTGTGGTAAAGGAAAGTCGTCCTTTGGACTTGCCTTGTTCAGATCTCGGTAGTCGACACGCATTCTGACTTTTCCATCCTTTTTTGGAACGGGTACGATGTTGGCTAACCATTAAGGATATTCAGACGTAGCGAGGAAACCCGCGTCAATCTGTTTCTGTACCTCCTCTTTGATTTTGATGGCCATGTCCGGGTGAGTCTGTCTCAACCTCTGTTTTACTGGCAGACATTCCGATCTCAATGGTAAATGATGTTCCACGATGCTGGTATCCAACCCTGGCATATCCTGATAGGACCAAGCGAGTACATCGGGAAATTCTTTGAGAAGCTTTACCAAACCCTCTCTGGCAGTTGGACTGAGCAGTGCCATAATCCTGATTTCTTTTCTCTCTGTTTCCGAACCTAAGTTTACCGTTTCCAACGGCTCTTTATGAGGTTCAATGGACCTTTCCTCCTGTCTGAGTTATCGGGAGATCTCTTCTGGAATTTCGTCGTCATTTTCTTCTTCAGCCTCAAATACCGGGAACTCAAAGTTGGGAGAAGGCATCGGATCGTATGTTTCAACTGGGTTTAAAACAAGCAATCTGCATGACAGTATGATTTGTTTTTAGAAGAGATAGAGGAAATGCAAGAGTGTCTGCGGTGTATTTTTTTTATAACTGCTTGCTTTTATTATTTGAATTGTTTTTTAGGATTACCATTTTCTAAAAAAGAAAAAAGAGAAAACAATAATTAATGCGGACATTACAGAATGACGTTATTTTATTAATGAACAAGTCGATTCTTGAAACTACAGCCCTATAAAACAAAACTTTGTCGCCTTGGGCAAAGCAAAGAGGGAAATTTATAGAAAGCGAGCCCTATCAAAACATCTGTTTCACCTGGGCAGGGTGAAAGGTTAAAGATGGCAATTACTTTGACTTATGAACGATCTTCAGAACATCGACGGTAACCCATTGGCGGCGAACTCCTCGGTGAATCACAAATTCTGGCACCTTCCTTGATTTGTCTTCAGAAATAATGCTGATTTCTGGTGGAGCAGGATCATTGGAATCTGTCTCCCAGGCAGAGTTGTCGTAGGAGGATTCCTCTGTTGCATTTTGCATAGCATTTATGCTCTCAGGTAGATCTCCCAATCCAGTTGGCTGGATGTCTTCGAGCCTGATACGAGAGCTTTCGGGAGCAGTGTACTTGACCATATAGTCGTATTTCCCACTTGGTTGTCCCAGGGTGTCCCACACTTCTTTGGAACTGGATGAGTCATCCTTCTCGATGACGTTGACCTCGGGAAAAGCATAGTTGATGAATTCAATTCCTGCAAATGTTGCAAATTCATCGTCGTACTGGACATTTTCTGAATGACCTGATTGTTGATCCCATGACATAGTGGGGACACAGGTATTCTTTTCAATGATGCTCAGCCAATTTTCATTGTTCGGCTGATTTCCTTGCCCCAAGTCTCCTGGATATGGCTGCCACATTGGCAGCCATCCATCGGGCCATAATAGTCGTGGTCAAAGTAGTATTTCATCAGAGTGTCTTCCTCTAATGAATTTGGAGAAGCACGACATACTTTAGGATCACAATCTCCATATATTATTTCGACATCTGACCTGGGTATAAATCCCGTACTCTGTGTAGGAAAGAAAAAGGGCGTAGACACCTCTTCCTGAGACGTATATTCGTCCTTGTTAAGATAGGACTCCCATTCTTCCTCCATATCAGAGGAATCATCTTTATTGATGGTATGCACTTCTTGAGGCACTGGGTGAAGGAAACCTCCACTGTGGAAGAAGTCTTGAATGGGATGAAGACTTTCATTGCTGGTAGTAGCTGTCTGGGTCTAGGTTGCAGAAAAACCAAGACCCTTCTTTGTTTTATTGTCAGTAGGAATGACGAGCTGTCCCCATCCTGTTGTATTGGTACTCTCAACCGCTTTGATAACATCTTTGTATGAGGAAATGGAAGTTCCCTCTTCGGATTGATTGTCCTTGCTCACCGACAGTGCTTGGAACTGAGTTCCAATAACCTCCTCGGGTTCTACACCAGTAGATGATGATAAATTACTCACAATCAAGGCTTGTTCTCCCCAGATTGTGACGAGCTGATTGTTCTGGACGAACTTTAACTTTTGGTGGAGGGTCGAGGTGACCGCCCCAGCCTGATGAATCCAAGGTCTTCCTAATAAACAACTTTACGTTGCCCGGATGTCCATGACCTTGAAAGCGACTTGGAAAGTGTGAGGACCAATAGTTATGGGAAGATCGACTTCGCCGATAACCGTTTTTCTGGACCTGTCAAATGCTTTGACGACGACCTCACTGGTTCTCATCGGGGGTCCTTTGAAGGATAATTGCATCAAAGTGGACTTCGGCATAACATTCAGGGCTGACCATGTGTCTACCAGTACGCTGGCTAAAGCATCGCCCTGGCAGCTGACCGTGATATTGAGCGCCATGTTATGACGGCGACCCTCTTCAGGTAATTCCTCATCACTAAATCCCAAGTTATTGCCGGAAGTGATGTTAGAGACAATGCTATTGAACTGTCAGATTGTTACATCCTGTTCTACAAAGGCTTGCTCCAAGACTTTCTGTAGAGCCTCCCTGTGCGCTTCTAAACTGAGTAAAAGTGATAGCACAGAGATCTTCGAAGGAGTTTGTAACAGTTGATCAACAATGTTGTATTTACTCCTTTGGATGAGCTTCAACATCTCATCATCATTTTTCGAAAGGTCGGGATTACTGGATTGACTGACTATTGGATTGGGAACTTTTATCTGAGGTTCCTTTTCTTTGTTAAGTTCTCCAACTCCTCGGTTGAAGATTCGACCACTCCGTGTTACTCGACTGATGTCTGCAATATTCACGACGGAGGGTAATGGAATTTCCTTTCCATTCTCGACTGTCGTTGCACCGTATTTGTAAGGGATAGCCTTAGTTGATTCATACTGTAATGGTCCCGGTAGATAGATGACTATGGGAGCCTTCTGATTTTTCCGACCATCGTAAGTAATTTCGATCCGCTCCTGGTTGGGAATTCTCGATTCGTCAAGTAGAGGGATGATGGTACAAACACCCCTAGCCTTCTGATGATCAGAGATTACGACAACATCCTCAATTTGATCAGCGAGGTAGTCCGGCGCCCAGTTGATTAGTCCGGAACCCGGATATGGGCGAATCTCTCTACGATCCACCTAACCCTGAAGAGCTGCTCGCACAAGGTAACATCCTTGGTTACTTTCCGAACAGACCCTACAACGTTCATAGTTGTGTGGTGGCACCTGGCCACGCCCGCTTTAAATACAATGTAACCTTACTAGGTCAGTTTCCATAGACCGAACGTCCCGACTTTGATGCCGAGTAGGGTTCCCGTTGGTAATACTAATTTGCTGGGTGTCTTCATCCATATAGATTGGAAGCCACCAGTGGTTCAACAAGTGCTGAAGGGTTTCCTGGACAAGGGAACAACCTTGATCGTTTTCGCAACCTGCCCTACAGCTCTGATAATCATGTGATACCAGGAACCCAAGCCGGACCTGTTTAGCATGTAACTCCACCAAGCTAGTATTCATCAAGAGAATATCGAAGATTTGGATCATGTTGATCTGATAGGGTTTCCTATCATGATAGTCCTGGCTCCATCCAAGATCCATCTGACGCTGGAGGGCCTCTTGTACAAAAGAGCATCCCTGTTTGTTTACCGAGCAAGTCAGACATGAACTGTAATCGTGCCGCGGCAGATTATGATACTGGCTTTGCCTGGGATGCATCGCCACCAAATTGACATTCATTGCACGGACGTCGTGGTTCTGAATGATGTCAGAATTCGTGTAAACCATGTTAACTCCACGAACTCGGTGCTCTTGGATCCATCCGAGATCCATCTGTTCCTGTAGAGCTGATTGCACCACAGAACATCCTCGATTGCTTTTAGAGCAGATATCACACTGGTGATAGTTATGAGGTGGCACATGGCCATATCCACTCTGTCTGCAATGCATCTTGACCAGATTGGTCCTTAACAAGAGTACATCATGAATTTGATAGACGTTGTTAGTCTCTCCCTCTATCAAATTGACTGTAGCTTTCTCGTGTTGAGGCAGCGGGTTTGTGAGAACATTCGGATTCGTATCTTTGAAAGATAAGACCCCGCTCCTAACAAGCTTTTGTACGTCGGATTTAAAACTGAGACAGTTCTCTATGTTATGCCCTGGCCCTCCTTGATGGTAAGGGCAAGTCTGATCCACCTTAAACCAAAAAGGCGGATTTTCCAGTACTGTAAGAGGGGACTTAGTCTGGACATGCCCCTTAGCCAATAGTAACGGAAATAGTTCTGCATACAATACGAGTATAGGATCAAATCCTGGTGGCCGCGTTGTATGGTTGTTATTGTATGGAGGACGAGCCTGCTGAAGAGGCTGTTGAGTCCTTTATTGATTAGGTTGGCTCTGCGCAACCTAAGGTTGATACGTAGAAATAGGCGCAGGATTGATAGCAGGAGTCACAACCGCTATTGGTTGATAACGTCGCCTTTGCTTTCCGAGAGAGATATTCCCAATATCTTGCTCTTTTTTCTTAGGGAAAGCACTACCGTATCGCTTTGTACTACTTGATGATCCAGTGTCTTTGGCTAGACATCCTTCTCGGACGGCTTCCTCAAGACGAACTCCCATACCGACCATCTCAGTGAAGTCA
Organism: Lathyrus tuberosus; assembly: GCA_022829125.1. Lineage (NCBI taxonomy): Eukaryota > Viridiplantae > Streptophyta > Magnoliopsida > Fabales > Fabaceae > Lathyrus > Lathyrus tuberosus. The sequence continues at coordinate 3,108,338 of JALAZF010000538.1, forward strand.
CTGGGCGCACTGGCAACCACTCTGTCGTAGTAAAATGAGCTCAAGGTCTTTAAGAAGATCTTTGTCATCTCTTTTTCCTCAAGAGGTGGACAAATTTGAGCGGCAATTTCACGCCATCTCTGAGCGTATTCCTTAAAGGTTTCTTTGTCCTTTTGTGACATTGATCTGAGTTGATCTCTGTTGGGTGCCATGTCCAGATTGTATTTATATTGTTGGACGAAGGCAGTGCCAAGATCTTTGAAAGTGCTAATTGTAGCACGGTTTAAACCCATGTACCATTTTAGGGCGGCACCGGTTAAACTATCCTGAAAGTAGTGAATCAGTAAATCCTGATTCTCTGTCTGAGCTGACATTCGCCGAGCGTACATCACCAAGTGACTCTGAGGGCAAGAGTTACCTTTGTACTTTTCAAAGTCGGGCACCTGGAATTTGTGCGGGACTTTCACATTAGAGACCAAGCAGAGGTCCGCGACGTCCTTTCCAAATAAATCTTGACCGCGAAGGGCCTGCAGTTCTTTCTGCATTCCCAGGAACTGTTCCTGGAACTCATTCATTCTTTCGAACATGTTGTCGTTTCCACCAGAAGGTATCTGTGGAATCTGTCCTTCCGGGACAGTGTGTACCACGGGCGGTGGTACAGTCATTATGGCCAAGACTCTCGATGCCTCCCAAAGTTTGTAACCTTTAGGAGTTGCTGTCATGCCCCTGGCATCTCCGCTTTCCCGAAGTTTGTAACCTTCAGGCCCAGCGGTTCCTGCTGCGGTTCCCTGATCCTCATTGATCGGCGGAACATATCCTTCCGGGATATAGTTAAGTGGCATGCCACAGGGACGATCTTTTGGCATTTTGTACCTAGGATCGGACTTTTCCACTATGGGCGTTGAGGTGATCTCCGAGATCACAGTCCTTTGTAGCTGAGCTTCTGCCATGGCTTGCATGTTTTTATGAAGTTTTCTCATATCCTCTCTCAGAGCGTCGATCTCTTCTCTCAACTCTCTGTTCTCTTCCTTGAGATCATCCATCTTTTTCAGACGATTGGCCCGAGTATTGTACGAATGAGACAGTTTGACTCTAGAACCGAGACACAAATGTGAGATTCGTAGGTAAGAAGAATACGTGACGTGAGAATGATGAATACAATGATTATATTAATTGTTTTTTTGTTTATTCAAAGTAAACTTCGACAATTAGATTGCAAATATCAAACAGTGGGGAAACCCCGTTTTATTGAATTCAAAGGATTGCAAAAATAGAAATACAGTAGATTACAAGGTGCGGAAACATAAACCTAAGCTAAGGGGTCCCGAGTCCTCTCTGAGGAGAACCCAGGTGCTGATTCTGGTACTTTCCTTTTCTTGGACCGGGGCTCTTGGGCCGTTGTCGGGTTTTCATTCTTTTGCCAAGTGAAAGGAACGAGAAAATTCCTTTGGTCATCCTGATTATCCATAGCATGTTGCTCCAAAATCTCAATTAGGGCATCCTTATCTTTTAGCAATCGCTGTATTTTGGTACACTCTACATTGAGGATGCGGTATTTGTTCTTCCAAGACCTCCTCTCCTGTTGAACTTTGTTGAGAGTAACCTGAAGTTTTTTCGTTTCAGTCATGAAGTACATGACAGATTCCCTCGGCGGAAGAACTCCGTGACGAGGATAAGGCATCTTTAGCTTGAGAGCTCTAGTTTGTACCCAGTGGAGATAAGGCTCCACCGAGACACAATCCGGTTTTCCTAGAGACTCTCGTCCTTTCTTATGAACATGTTTCCAAGCGTGCACTATTTCCATCTTTAGTGCCCTGTCATTTTCTCCTTCTTTGAAGAAAAGACCCTCCAGATGAGCATTACGCGGGACATGCCTCATCGGGTATCTAAATTTACGACAAACCAATACTGGATGGTAGTTGATTCCTCCATTAGTTCTTATGAGGGGTACGTTGGGGAAATTTCCACAACGGTCAATGATCATGATCCCGTCATAATTCCTATTGCACCAATCTATATCAGAGTTGGTAAGGGACATGATTTTTTGCGACCAACGTAAGGCACTCTTATGATCCCAAAAAGCAGCAGACTTAGGTAAATGGGAGATAAACCATTTATATAGCAGGGGTACACAGCATGTGATCATTCCTCTGCTATACAAATTTCCTAAGTGTACAGAATGATACGCGTCCGCGAGCAAAGTTGTCACAGGGTTTCCAATGAGAAAAACCTTAATGGCGTTGCTATCGACGAAGCTATTAATGTTGGGAAACAGAAATAACCCGTAAGTGAGTAAGACAAAGATGCTTTCAAAAGCAGACATGTTCCCTATACTAGCAAAGTACAGAGCCTTCTTTGTCAGGAACTGGGCTGGCAAACCTGGGAGCCCACCCTTGGTGGTCATGTGAGTCTTGATTTCTGACTCATCCAAATAGATTGCTCTTGCAATGGTCTGATCCTTTGGAATTTCTTCCAGTCCAGAAAATGGAGATCGATCAGTAATGTGTAGATCGGTTAGGTGAGAATACTCCTCCAGCGTTGGTGCGAGCTGGTAATCCGGGAATGTGAAACAGTGATAGACCGGATCATAAAACTGAATGAGTGCCTCCATGATTCCTTCAATCACATGGACTCTTAACAGAGGTAGCAAACCTCCGTACTTGGCTCTGAAAGCTTCAGGGTCAGTGATCATCCTCGTTAATCCTCTCAAATCCTCTAGTTTTGGAACCCTGAAGGTACACTTATGAGTTCTCCTTCTACCGAAGTCCATGAGTGCAATCTTTTTCTCTGACATTTGCAATCATTGTCTTAGTTTAATTTGAAAAAGAGAGACTAGAAGAGAAAATTTTTCTTTGATGTAATGTTTTTAGATGAATGCATGAATGCAGCACACAAAAACATAGAAAAAACATGGGGTCAAAGGGTCGGTGTCATGAAGTCAAGGCTCTACCCCCGCCCCAAAGGTTTATACTAGTGATTTTTGTACCTGTCTCTCAACATCATCAGTTCTTGTCGAGAAAACACCAGCGGGCCGGGAACCGTGCTAGGTGATGTTTTTCGAAGAACCAACAGAAGAGGGTAGTATCGCGTGACAACCATTTCCAATAGTTTCTGCACTACTAAAAGAGGTTTTCCCTAGGTGTATACTCAATCTTTCCACATGCGGCATCACACGCACTCCCATTAGCATAAAAATAAACACAGATATCAATTAGGAAAAGCAGTATATATATTTGTCCTAAATTCCTAGACTTTAAAGAGCTATGAATCCTATGTTCCTGACAAAAATGGCTCCCCGGCGGAGTCGCCATCCTATGGTATCTTCCCAACTTTAAAGGTTTTTGACCTAAGATCCTAGTGAAGTCAAAAAGGTCATATCCCAGTGAAGTCCCTAGAGAAGTCATTATTCTTCGGTTTCTACCTGAGAGATAAATAAGAGAGCCCCGCGGTGGGCATCATTTTTCTGTAGCGAGCGATTTTGGACGTGGTTCTTAAGCACTGCCGCTATGGGTTACTACAGGTCGATTCATTTTTTGTCCTATTGAAGCTGATGAAGGAAGGGAAATAGATGTCTCCAACTAACCCTGCTTTGCAAACTGAGGTCAAACAGTCAAAACTGTTGGTTTACATATGCGATCAATGTGGGGGGCCTCTCTTAGGTTATTTTGGTTGAATTTAGACTTTTGGTAGGGAATACGGACTCGAATATTTTAGTGGATATGTGAGGATTTGTGACCTGAGGTTTTTTGATGTGGTGTGCTCGCTAAGATTTTTCTTTCAATCTTATGCCTATGTATTCCCGTTTACCGAAACAGGGAAATTAGAGCGATCGTAGTTCCTCCTATTCTATGGGAGGAAATGGTGTTTTGGTGTCTTGTTTAAAGCCCAAGACGTGAAGATGAAAAGGTGTTGTCTTTAGAGAGAATTTTTCATCTCTAAAGGGGTCTGTTTGTCATAACTGTTGGGTGAGTGACTATAAAGGAGGATTACTTTAACCGGGATATATGAATCCTAGCAATGCCACAATTTCCTTTAAAGGGGGTTTTAACCTGAAGGAGAAGACTTTAACTCAGTGTAGAGCAATGCCATCTTTTCTTAGGAATTTCTCATGCTAAAAGAGGGACAGTGGCGTGGATGTAAATAATCCAGAGGCTTGCCGCTTACAGCAATTAGATGAAAGGAGTTGTTGATGTTTGTATCCTGTGAACGAGGCACAGTTTTTATGCTAAAAGGTTGATTGACTCAACCGGGGTTTTTCTTATATAAAGCCTAAGAGGAGGCTATTGGCCCAACAAGAGGGTGTATTTATGTGTCTCGTACGAAGCCCAAGAGAGAGGCTAAAAGGGTTTGACTCAACAATAGATTGCTTTTAGATGTGTCTTATACGAAGCCCAAGACGGAGGCTAAAGGTTGACTCAACAAGAGAGTCTTTTAAACTCAACAAGAGAGTGTTTTGTATCTCGTACGAAGCCGGAGATGGAGGCTAAAAAAGAGATCGACTCAACAAGAGAGTCTTTTATACTCAACAAGAGAGTGATTTTGTATCTCGTACGAAGCTCGAGATAGAGGCTAAAAAAGATTATTAACTCAACAAGAGAGTCTTTGGGTATCTCGTACGTAGCACGAGATAGAGGCTAAAAAAGATTGTTGTTTCAGTTGAGGGACAGGTCCAGTAGGTTGGTTAAAAGAGAAAATCAGTTCTTATAAAGAGACTGATTAAAGGTAAGGCTATGCTTTGGGATTGATCAGAGGATCAGGGTTATTTCCTGTTCTTTAAGGAAATGGGGAATCCAGAGGGTATCGGATATTGTCCGAGTCTACTGGTGTTTTTCCCTACTTGAGAATGCCTTCGAGACTCAAGGAGATTAGACTGTCCAAGTCTAGAGTTTTATCTTTTGTACTATGCTTAAAGAAACAGTAGTAGTACGTTCACGGTAGAAAGATCTAGACTCTTTGAAAGACTGTTCTATTAAGATGACTAATTTCTGTTCCTATACCTCTAGGAGGTCGTTGGGACAATTTGTACGAAGCCCAAGAGGAGGCTGGAAACTTTTAAGAAGCCGAGGGACAATTTGTACGAAGCCCGAGAGGAGGCTCTCTTCTTGAAGGAAGAAACCTTATACGAAGCCTAAGAGGAAGTTGTGAATACTTCTAAGAAGCCGTAGGGTCCTTGTACAACGCCCAAGAGGAGGCGGGGATGATTTTAGGAAGCCTGTGGGTCCCCAAACCCCGAGAAATTCAAGACAGGCTATTCACAGAGAATAGATCAAGCCAGGAAAGTCCGAGAATTTGGAAGAAACTCAAGAGATGCCATTCACGGAGAAAAGATCATCTCTGGGGAATATAGTTTCTTTGACGATTTCTAAAGGTGACAATCTGTGAAAGGGTTCACCGAGAATGTTGCCTTTCACGTCTCCATATTGTTTAACCCCAAGAGGAGGGAAGACTGTGTCTGGTAATCCTATGGGGATCTAGTTTTGTCTATTTAAGAGTGACCAACAGGGCTTAGTGCTAGACGTAGTTGCCGGGGAAACTCTAAATATTTATACTAGTATTACACAGTTGATATCAGTTTATGAAAGAAGACTTACAGTGAAACAACCCCACAATACAGTTATATGTATATGAAAGCGGATAAAGAAAGCATATAAACACTTACTCGGTTGTAGAGCTTCCATGCTGTTTGGTTATTTGTTCAACAAAAACAGATTGAAAAACAACAGTATATTTCAAAATCAAAGGAGAAAGTATTTTGAAAAGATGTTGGGGCTTACAGCTCAAGGAGAGGCCCAGGTTTTTATCAGTGATTGCACTGTGGTTTTGAGTTTGTACAGGGACTTATACAAGTGACTGAGGCCCAAGAAAGGTTTTCTGTACAAGGGGATGGGTCTTACACTCTCTCAAGAGGCCCAAGAGATTTATTTTTGTACAAGTGGTGGGGTTTACAGCTCAAGGAGAGGCCCAGGGTCATTTGTTTGAAAATGGCGATCGCGCCGAGATTTTTGAAAAAGCAGTGGGTCTTATACAATGTATTGAGGCCCAAAATGGTTTTGTTTTCAAAGGGGGTTGGGTCTTACACTCTAATAGAGGCCCAAAGATTTTGAATGGGTCTTATAGCTCGAGGAGAGGCCCAAGGTTTGTTTTTCAACGGACGATGATTGCGTCGGACTTTTTGAAATACAACGGGACTTATACAATAAGTGAGGCCCAAAAATAGGTTGTATTTACAAAGGATTGGGTCTTACACTCTATTAGAGGCCCAAAAGTGTTTCAAAAAGTTTGATGAGGGTTGAATTAATCAAAACCCTAATTTGTTTCCAAAATATATTTTAATTGAATAAAAAATTCAATTAAAATGATCAAAATTATTTAACATGTGGAAAACAAATTGTGATCTTAGATTAATGTTTCAAAAATCATGTTTTGACCTACAAAATGATTAGAAATCATTAAAATTTGCAAAATCAAGAAGGAAAAAATATTTTAAATGTCAAAAACAATTAAAATATTAATTCTTTGCAAAAATATCAATTATATGAAATAAATAATATTTTTGGGATTTTTTGGTAAAATAAAATATTTTAACTTTTTTGTGAATTATTAAAAAAAGAATCAACTCAAAATCATTAAAACTCAGAGAGAAATTAATTTTGAATCAATTAAATAAAATCAAAATTCAAATATTCAAATTTTTGAAAATGGCGCCAAGAACATGGCAAGAACACGCGCCACCCTCTGTTTCTGCAGATTTGCGTTTTCTATCCAATCTCACTGAATACTTGATTATATCATGCAATCTAGATATCAATCTACTCGTTTTAACCTCACAATCATGTCTATGGTATTTAATTTCATTTCTTTTTAACATGTAATAAGAAATCAAAGAGAAACCTCAAAAACCCTAATTTCTGCATGAAGGTTCCGAAATTCCACACACGATTCAAACAATGCAATTGATTGAGGGAAAATATTCCATGCATGATTATGAACATATGGCCAAATTATTGTGCAGCAAAAATTGCATGGATCATAGAGTTAGAAGAGCTCATGCTTACCTCTTGCAGCTGGTGAACGTGTTTTGTGTTAGAGGTGTTACAGATAGGTTCCAATGATCTGGATAGCTTCCCTAGGTGCCATGGAGTGTGTTTGGATGCTTGGAATGGATTGAAATGATCTGGAACTTGAGATGGTACCCCAACTGCAAATCTGTCAAGAACTTGAGCAACTGGCAGGTGATTTTGGGATTTTGGTGTTCCAGATGTTATGTGAGTGTTTGGATCACTTCTATGTGATGTATGTGAGGTGTGTGAGTGATTGGCTTGATTGGAAAAGCTCTCAAACTCAAAACCCGATAGTGACTTGCCTTAGAAGGCAAAATTGGAGTGAAAGAATATATTTTGAGGAAAGCATCTGTTTGATGGCTTTGGTGTACTCAAACTGATCACAATTCAGCTCTATTTATAGTAGCGCAAGTTTGTTTTGCAAGCAATAGTGAATGGCAACTGCAGCAGAGGTTTGGCCAATGGTTGCACTTTGGAATCCAAGTCTCCTCTAGCCATTGACTAGAGGTTAGGGCACAGGGCTGTGGTTCCCTTGGTCTTGGATAAGTCTTGACTGAATTCAGTTGCAAATGGATCAGTCCATGCCACCTTGGTGTATGCATTGAATGCTCCAATCCAAAATTGGAGTCTTGTCCCTCTTTTAGGCAATTCTAGGTTTGACATGCTACTTCTTTTTCCAAGGACTTTGGAGGCTTGGCTCAATGTTTGTACCCTTTATATTTGATCCTCAGATGTGTCCAAAGTGATGACAAGTCTTGCAATTATCTGATTTTTCCAAATCGAGCAAAAATGTAAAATTCTACCTAGCCTTGGCAGTTTTCAGCAAGGCATATTGCCATTGTCATATCTCTTGGCCCAAGTGGAATTTGGTGATGTTCTTGGCCATTTTGGAAAGCCCTCATATCATACAACAACTGTCTGATCATATTTGGTTTTGATACTTTTTGGATCCAAGTGAAAAATCCCCCTACATTTGGAAAAAAGTGAAGGCAGATTCTGACTTAGTGAAAATTTCACTAAGTGTTGGAAAAAAAGTGACATTTTAACTTTTTGTGATTTTGATCATTCCATAACTCAAAATCCATGAGGAATTTGGAGGGAGGTCTGTTTTAAGCTTTTGTAGAGGGTAATGAGATCTACAAATCAAGCTTTGAATGGGGAAAATGGCTTTGTGGTTTAGGAGTTATGATCCTCCAAAGTTGGTACCCTTGCCACTTTGTTCATAACTTAGAAAATTTTCTAAGTTTTTATGGTTACCCCTTTTACAAGTTATCCCACTTTTCTTGATTTTTCTTGATTAATGATGATTCAAATCATACATTAACATCATTTAAGGGTTAAAAAACCATTTTTGTGAAAAATCTCAAAAAGTCAAAGTTGACTTTTGTGCACAGTTGACTTTTTATCAGATGAATTCCAAATTGTGCGATCCTTTAGGAAATTGACCTAAATCAAACCTGATGGACATGTTCCATGGGTGTTATAGGGTATATTGAATCATGTCCTAGGGTTTGGGAGCATGTCCTTGTCAAAAGTCAAAGCTACAGTTGACTTTTCTCGCGAAACCCTAACTGTGGTACTGATGAAATTGAGACTTGTTGCTCAATCTTCTTGGATTAATCCATTGTTGCAAATGGATCAATGTGGTATGTTGGAGACCCTCAAATCATGTCTTGAGGTCTTGGTTCATGATTTATCCCAAAAGTCAACTTAGGGGTGAATTAGGTCAAGAAACCCTAATTCCTGATTTTTTATGTATGCATCCTCTGAGGTCAAATTGACTTGATGCTTGGACCCATGAGGTTCCATGGAGTATTTTAGGATATGCTTTGAAGCATTGGCTCATGCCCATAGGAAAATTTTCATCTGGAGGCCCTGGTCGACCAAACCCTAATTTGGTGACACTGGCGATCTTGAGGCTTGATCCACCTGGAAGGGAGCAGCCTTGTGCTTAATCCTTGAAGTGGGAGTCCTCTTGATCCCTTGTGGATATTTGAGAGGATAGACAAGTTGAAGATCATGTCATTTCTTGATTGATCCTTTGTCTAAAAGCTCTGAGAGGGCTGGAAACCCTAAATTTGATTGTAGTGGATGCTCACCCATCTTTGGGGAGACTGATGAGGCATGATGGTTCATCCATATTGTGATGATGATTTGCACAATAATGGGAAATCTTAGTGGTCAAAATTTGGGGTATGACAGGAAGCATCCATGTACTCTGCTTCGCATGACGACAAAGCCACTACTGGCTCATTTCTCGAACTCCAAGCAACTGGTGCACACCTAACATAAACACATAGCCAACTGTGGATTTTCTATCCTCAGCATCACTACACCAAATAGAGTCAGTGTATCCCACTAACTTGCATTCTTTTCCTTCATCAGCTGCAGGAAACAAAATTCCGTAGTCAAGAGTCCCTTTCAAATACCTCAATATCCTCTTTGTTGCTGCTAGGTGTGATACCTTTGGCTTCTACATGAATATACTTACCATACCCACACTGTATGCTAAGTCAAGCCTTGTGTGACAAAGGTATTGAAGTGACCCAATAAGTCTTCTATATTGGGTAGGGTCGACATCATCTTCATCTGAATCTTTCAACAGTTGCAATCTGGTCTCAGCTGCAGTCGAAGTTGGGTTACAATCTTGCATTTTAAATCTCTTGAGTATTTCGCCTGCATATCTTCTTTGGTGCATCATCAAATCTCTACTAGTCTTGTAGAATTCGATGCCAAGGAAATATGAGAGATTTCCCAAGTCTGACATTTTAAACTCCTCACTTAGGTCATGTTTGAAATCTTCGATCTCCTTCTTGCAACTTCCTGTTATCAATAAGTCATCGACATAGAGGCATAGTATAAGAAATTCACTATTGCTTCATCTTACATATACTCCATGCTCAGTCGTACACTTCACAAATTCCTTCTCCCTTAAGAAGCTGTCGATTTTCTTATTCCAAGCTCTTGGATCTTGCTTAAGTCTATACAGGGCTTTATGCAGCCTGTACACATTTCCTTCTTCGCCTCATTTCACAAACCCAGATGGTTGTGCGACATAAACTTCTTCGTCTAAGGGGCCATTAAGGAATGCACATTTCACATCCACCTGACATGTGTGCCAATTGTTCATATTTGCTAGACCAATAACTAACTTGATTGTTTCGATCCTAGCAACAGGTGCAAACACTTCGTCGAAGTCGATTCCTTCCTTATGAAGAAATCCTTTTGCCACAAGTATCGTCCTGTGTCGAGTTATTTCTCCTCTAGGATTCATCTTCACCTTGTAAACCCACTTCACATCAATTGCCTTCTTGCCTTGAGGAAATTCAATAAGTGACCAAGTGTTGTAGACTTCGATGGACTCTAACTCCTCATTCATTGCTTTCACCCACTTCGAATCTTTCAATGCCTCAGCTGCATTGATTGGTTCGACATCTGCGTAGAAAGCATAGTGTACAAGCCCACCCTCTTTATCAACCACGTCATCTGATGTAATTACACATTCTTGCAACCTTGCAGGCATGTGTCTTGTTCGTCGAGGACTGCTTGGACCTGCTTCATCTATGACTTGTTCCTGTCGAACTTCTCTTTCGACTTCAGTGGCTGGTTCTTCACAAGAGATTCTCATTGTATCCTTTTTTACATTCTCAATGCAATCTCATTCTTTAAGCTCGTCTATGATCACGTCCCTGCTGATTACTACCTGCTTATTCACTGGGTCAAACAAATTGTATCCTTCAGTCGAATGATATCCTATCAAGATCATCTGATTTGACTTGTCATCAAGCTTTCTTCTCAACTGATCTGGAACATGTCTATGTGCTATAGATCCAAACACCTTTAAGTGACTGAGGGTAGGATTTACACTAGACCAACATTCTTCTGGTGTGATTCCTTCAAGCTTCTTCGTCGGACATCTGTTTAAAATATATGTTACTGTCGAAACCGCTTCTCCCCATAATTCTTTGGGTAGATGTTTTCCATTCAACATACTTCTCACCATGTTCATGATGGTTTTTACAACACCTTTCTATACAGACTCTAACAAACACACCAAGAACAATCCTCTTGGATTTTACAACAAGTGAATTAAGAGAACAATCCTCCCTTAATCACTCTCTTGCTTCCAACAATCCTGGACAACAAGGATTACAACTCCACAGTCTTATTCTTAACAATCCTAAAAATAAGATGTGACTTAATTAGTAATTCTGAATATTTGAAGTAAGTGATGAAAAATGATCTTCAATTATCAATCTTAAAGATTGATCTTCTTCTTGAACAAACAACTCTTATATAGAATATACAAGTGTTTTTAGATGAAAGAATGAAACTATAATGATTTGGATGAAAGTTTAATGCATAAGTTTCACTCTTTGAAAATTCTGATTTTTTTACACTTGAGAAATTGAAAGTTTAATGATGATGAGAATGTTTGAAAATTGTTTGCAAGAAGGTGAATTTCAAAATCTGAAACTATGATGTTTATATAAGCCACTAACCACCTTTTCAAAAGGGTGCAAATGACCAAAGGTTGCCATGCATCAAAAACCATTTTTAAAAAATCATTTGGCTGAAAAATAAAATATTTTCACATACTGGTTCAGTGTTAATCGATTAACACTTTTGCACTAGCAATGTGTTAATCGATTAACACCTTGTAACGAGCAAAAAATTCAAAATTTCTTATGGTTAATCGATTAACAGAATTGAACTACCAAATGTTAATCGATTAACCAGTGTTAAAAGGTGAAAAATACTTTAACAAAAGGTATGAAATGGAATGGTTTTCATAACCAAATATTTTGATGATTCATGCCAAATATGATTGATGATATGAACATTTGTATATTCAAAGTTAATTTGAGTTCATATACCTTCTAGATCATGATAAATCTTTTGAAAAAAGCTTCAAGACTTCTTGATATATATGAAACTTGAAAACGCTTGATGCTTGACTTTGATTCATTCCTTTTTGATCTTCAATAGGTTGTACAATGTTGTTGTCTTCATCAAAACACGTTTGAGAGTCTTGATTCTTCATTCTACCCCTTTTTGATGATGACAACTCTTATCATGAAATTTTTTATTCCAACCTTGTTTTCTCTAACAAAAGACAATACTCCCCCTTGATGTAAGCTCCCCCTTAATCCATGCTTGGGAGAATTTTTGAAACATCTTACTTGCTGCAAAATCATGTTAGAGAAACACACAAATACTTCTCCCCCTTTGTCATTACCAAAAAGGAAGGGAAAAGTCTTAAAAAATTAAAGAATGAGAACAATTGATGAAAAAATTTGTGACACATAACACATTTGAGACATATTTGAAACACCCAAAATCAACAACACATAAAATATAACATAACATGAAATAAGTTGTAACAACACATGACAAAAGTCTTACAATAATCCAAAATAAAAACCTAGCATATTCTTAGAAAGTCTTTAAAAAACTTAAGCATTAAGTAAAATAATACTAGAATACTAAAGAACGCTAGAATACTAAATAATCCTTCTAGTCACTTTCAGAAATATTTTCGTTTTCCTCTTCCTCTTCTTCTTCTTCTTCCTCTTCTTCACTATCCTCAATTCTAGGTTTTCGGCGACGAGATGTTGTAAGCTTAAGCAATAATTTCTTAATCGAATCCATTTCAAAAGTGTGATTGTTCATTGTTGCTTCCATTGAACACATTTTGTTTTAAAGTGCTTCATTTATATAACCGCCTTTCGGAGCCGGTGGAGGAGTGAAAGTCGGAACATCATCCTTGTAAACATACAATCCTTGCCTATTTTTTATGATGCCCGTGTTCTGAAGACAAGTGGAGGCATTAATCTCACAATCCTTTGAGGTCATTCCAACCTTTGGTTCTCTTTGCAAACGTATATCAAGTGATTCAAGAAGTTTTGATACAATCCTTGCGTACGAAAGACCGCCACTTAAATTCTGTTGATAGAACATGTGTACATAATGGTGCATGCCCGATTCACTTTCAAACCATTCTTGAGGGAAAACATGATTTGCAATTCAAGATCACTAATCTGAGCATGATTGGAGTGTTTCGGCAACAAAACATACACAATAACATAGTGTAGCATTCTATCCGTAACTGATAAATTCTTTGCATACAATAAGACTCTAGAAGAAGCAGTACTCTATCGACCCATAATGTCAACTTGACTCATGCGAGAAAGTCGGAAATAATAATCCATCTTATTATAATTTTTCCATCCATTAAAATTCAGAGTAAAACCTTGCCTAATAATTTAACCATGAGTAGACAATCCTAAAAGTTTTCCAAAAGTTTCAGCATCCAAGCTAATATTATCGTTCCTGACTTTCGATGTCAAATTGTGGCCATCGAATTCATCAGTACCCACACGCAAGTTTGAATAGAACTCTTTTACTAAATCAGGATAAAATGGACCAACCTCAGAGACGGCCTTATCTATCTTATTATTCTTTAACAGTTCCAGAAAATTAAAGCTATCAACAGGAAAAGATTTTAAGTTGACATATTTTACCGGCATGAGCAATCTGTTCCGGAAATCAAAAGTGAGCCTTCGTTGCTTTGTTGTTGGTGCAAATTCTTCCGGATTCGAGCTTTCTTCTCCCATTTTGGCCTTGCTTTTCTCTTTTCTTGAAGAAGCCATGGATGAATGAAGGTTTGATGGTAAGAGATTTGTGTGAGGAGAGGGTTTTGATGAGAGCCTTTTGAGGTTTGGTGAGGTTGTAAGGAAGATTTGATGAGCGGGTTTTAATTTTGGTGGTTAAATGAGTTTTAATGAGTTGAAGAGGAGAGTAAATGAGAGTAATGAATAGTAAAGAGTGATTAAGAATACCAATGAAAGTTGGAAAGATAAGTTAACTTATCCAAAAAGCACATTTAATGACCAAGACCACAAAAAGAATTTAATAAAAGAAACACAAAAATTCTGCAAAATTAATTTACGTATTTTTGGAAGAAGCTACAGGGTTAATCGATTAACCCAAAACCAACATAACTTGGTTAATTGATTAACAGTACAAAAATTTGCGCAAATACTTACAGTATTAATCAATTAACATGTTTGCAAAGACAAATGGTTAATCGATTAACATACTAAAAAAATAGTAGCTTCATAATTTTTAGCATGTTAAGAAAATTTCAATTTTGACACCTTGACATGTTATAATATAGTGTAATGCAATTTTTAATATACCAAAAATATTATAAAAACTATTTTAATCAACATATAATATGAAAATAAGAAAATTATGCATATATGATAAATTTTAAAATGCTAACAAAAATAATTTTTTGTGTACCTTTTGCTCATAATTAATTATTATGAGTAGAACTTGAAAAATTTACACGTCGCCTTCATCTAAAATGTCGAGTTTCCTCCGAATTTTAAAAAATGTGTCCCGAGGAATCGGTTTTGTGAAGATGTCTGCCAGTTGATTTTGAGTATCGATAAAAGTAATCTCAATGTCACCTTTTAGAACGTGATCTCTTAGGAAGTGATGTCTAATATCGATGTGCTTGGTCCTTGAACGATGATTGGATTCTTTGAGATAATGATTGCACTAGTGTTGTCGCATTTGAGAGATATGCATCCAAGATTCACACCATAGTCATGAAGTTGTTGCTTCAACCAAAGTATTTGTGAACAATAGCTACCGGTAGCGATATATTCTGATTCTGCAGTACTAAGAGCCACACTTGCTTGCTTTTTGCATGACCAAGAGACTAAGGCATTTCCAAAAATGTGACAAGTTCCACTTGTGCTTTTCCTGTCCGTCTTACATCCTGCATAATCTGCATCAGAGAAACCAACAAGACTACATACACTACCTTTAGGGTACCATAGACCGACATTGGATATTCTTTTAAGATACTTCATTATTCTTTTCACCGCTGTGAGATGAGATTCCTTCAGAGAAGCTTGAAATTGAGCACATAAACATACACTAAACATAATATCAGGTCGACTAGCGATTAGATATAATAACGAGCTGAGCATACCTCAATATTTAGTGATATCAATTGGAATTCCGGATTTCGTCATGATCAAGATATGTTCCGGATCCCATTGGAGTTGCTATCTCTTTGCAAGTATCCATGTCAAATCTTTTGAGAAGTTCTTTGCAGTATTTAGATTGATTTATGAACCCAAGAAAGTAATTCAATACCCATCATGGACATTTCAAATTCTTCTTGTATGATTGTTGAGAATTCTTCACATAAGGATTTATTTGTGGATCCAAATATGATGTCATCTACATAAATTTGCAATAAGATAGTATGATGGTTAATTCTTTTGATAAACAAAGTAGTATCAACTTTACCTTTTTCGAAACCGTGTTCGTAAAGAAAATTCCTTAACCTATTATACCACGCACTTGGTTCTTGCTTTAATCCATACAAGGCCTTTTTGAGTTTGTAAACATGATTAGGATGTTTGAAATCTTCAAATCCTGGAGATTGACTTACATAAACTTCTTCAAGTATGTATCCATTTAGGAATGAGCTTTTAACGTCCATCTGATACAACTGAAAATTCAAAGAACAAGCATATGCTAACAATAATCTAATTGCTTATAGTTTAGCAACCGGTGTAAATGTTTCCTCAAAATATATACCTTCCTCTTAATTATAGCCTTGGGCTACTAATCTTGCATTGTTCCTTATAATGATACCATTTTCATCTAGCTTATTTTTAAATATCCATTTAGTGCCAATAATATGCTTACCTTTTGGTCCTGGAACTAAATTCCATACCCGATTTCTTTCAAACTGATTTAGTTCTTCTTGCATGGATAGAATCCATTGATCGTCATCTAAGGCATCTTAGACTTTAGACAGTTTTATTTGAGAAACAAATGCCATATTGAGACAAGCATCTTTTAGATTTAAACGAGTAGATACTCCTTGAGACATGTCTCTAATGATCTTGTCAATAGGATGATCTCTGTGCGTCCTCTATTCCTTTGGTAGATCGTTGACAATAGACTCTTGTTGAATTGATTCTTCTTGATGATCTACTTGATTCTCATTGTTGACTCTGGAGGAGTCTTCTTGAGGAGCTTCTATGAAATCATCATCATCATCACAAAAAACAATATCCTCCTTGGAGGGGTTAGATTCATCAAACTTAACATGCATAGATTCTTCAATAGTTAATGTTCTTTTATTATAAATTCTATATGCCTTACTTGAAAGTGAATAGCCAAGAAATATACCTTCATCCGATTTTTCATCGAACTTACCAAGATTGTTTTTGTCATTGTTCAGGACAAAACACTTGCATCCAAAGATGTGAAAGAAAGCAATGTTTGGTTTCCTCCCTTTGAAAAGTTCATAAGGGGTCTTCTTTAGGATAGGTCTAATGTTAACATGATTACTTACAAAATATGTCGTGCTTACCGCATCCGCCCAAAAGTACTTAGGAAGGTTTGAGTCGCTAAGCATTTTCCTTGCAAGTTCCACCAATGACCTATTCTTTCTTTCTACAACACCATTTTGTTGAGGAGTTCTTGGTGCCAAGAAGTTGTGAGAGATTCCATGTTCTTTGCAAAATTATTCGAAAGGAGCATTTTGGAATTCTCCACCATGATCACTTCTTATGGAGGCAATTGTTAGTGACTTCTCATTTTGGATTTGCTTTGCATATTTCTTGAACGCCTTGAATGCATCACTTTTCTGCACTAAAAAGAATGTCTAAGTATATCTAGAGAAATCGTAAATAATAACTAAAGCATATACATTACCTCCGAAGCTTCTTGTTCTTGATGGACCAAATAAGTCCATATGCAATAATTGTAGTGGCCTTGAAGTAGACACCACATTTTTAGATTTGAAAGTTGATTTGGTTTGTTTCCTCTTTTGACATGCATCACACAACTTATCTTTGACAAATTTTATCTTTGGAAATCCAATGACTAAATCATGCTTGACTAGTTTATTCAAATGTTCCATATGAATGTGAGCAATCCTTTTGTGCCATAGCCATGAATCATTGTTGTTCGCCATAAGACATTTTACCTTCAAAGACAAGTCATCAAGGGAAATCATAAATATATTATTGATCCTTTTAGCTTTAAGTTTTACCTCATTAGTGACTTCGTCTTCTATCAAGCATTCATCCTTGGTGAACTTGATCTTGAAGCCTTTGTCACAAAGTTGGCTTATGCTAAGAAGATTGTGCTTTAGTCCTTCAACATAAAGTACATCTTCAATGGATGTGAAAGGTGGTGCTCCAACTTTGCCTATTCCAAGAATATTTCCTTTATTATTATCTCCATAGGTAACATAACCCTTGGCCTTAAGCACTATATTTGAAAATTTGTCTATATCTCCCGTCATATGCTTCGAACAACCACTATTAAGATACCATAGATTCGAAGTGGTCTTCAAGCAAACCTACAAAACAAATTAAGTTTTGTTAGGTACCCAAATTTCCTTGGGTCCTTCATAATTATTACATTTCTTTACCCACACATAATGCCTACTTGCAACACTAAAGTTTCAAACATAGCAAGCATTAGGTGTATGGCCAACAATACCACAATAAAAACAATTAGGAACAAAATTGCTTTTATAACTAGGAACATAAGATTTCTTTTTCACATATCTTTTCTTTTTAGGATAAGGATGCACATTCCTAGGTTTGTTCACTTTTTCTTTGGAAGTTTGGTCACTAGCCTTAACAAAGATTGTTTTACTAAAACTTGGTTTTGAAAACTTTGAGTAACCAAGTCCACTTTTATCACTTGAATATCTTTGTTGACTAAGGACTACTTCTAATCCAATTTGTCCTTTCTCATATCTTTCAAGGACTTTTTTTAATTGAACAATTTGGAAAGAAAGTGATTCACAATTCTTACATACCAACTCTTGTTTTTCTTCACTAATTTTCTTTTGTTTCTCATCTTTTGCTTCTTTTTACATAATATCAAATTTTTCTTCTAAAGATGTAATTTGTTTCTTTTGTTTCTTTTGTGAAGATATAGTTTTATACAAAACCTTAGATTCATTTAAGAGTTCATTTATGGCATCTTGTGCATCATTATCATAAAGAGAAAATTCATTACTAACCTCATCATTTTCATCATCGGAGTTGTGTGTAGCCATTAGTGCCAAATTTGCGCTTTCGTCGCTCTCCGAATCGGATGATAAACTTATGTCATTATCATCCCATGCAATATATGCCTTTTTATTTTTTTTGTTTCCTTCTTGCCTTTGAATCCTCCTTTCTTTGCGAGTTTTGGACAATCAGGCTTTATGTTACCTTGCTTTCCACATTCGTAACATGTAACATCTTGTGTTGAAGGGGAAGCCTCCTTTTTCTTGAAGTGTTTCTTTCTTTTATCTTAATTATAGGACTTGTCATTATTACCAAAATAATTTACCGAGTCTTTTCACTAAGAGCATAAAATTTTCATCTTCCTCCGGTGAATCATCATTTTGATTATCTTTTAAATCTACTTTTAATGCAATACCCTTGGATTTCTTTTCTTGATGTTCATGTTTTTCAAGTCGTCCAAGTTCTAATTCGTGTTCTTGGAGTTTTCCAAATAGTGATGTGAAAGTCATTGTAGAAAGACTTTTCTTTTCCGATATTGCCATAACTTTTGGTTGCCATTCTCTAGTCAAGGATCTAAGGACTTTGAGATTTAATTCATTATTAGAAAATGTCTTACCAAGTGCCATTAAGTGATTAGTCAAATGAACGAATATTTTCTGTAAGGCAACGATGGATTCTCCAGGCTGCATTCAAAACATCTCATATTCTTGACTTAATGTATTCAATCTAGATCTTTTAACTTCAGTGGTTCCTTCATGAGTTTCCACTAAAGTGTCCCAAATTTCTTTTGCGAATTTACATTGTGAAACGCAAAAAAATTCATCCATACTTAAAGCACTTTGTAAAATGTTAATAGCTTTCTTTTCATCGAGAACTTTCTTTCTATCATCTTCATTATAAGCATTTTTAACCTTTGGAGTTGCAACATCGTTTACTACACTCATTGGTTGATGTGGACCATTTTCAACAGTTTCCCATATTCCATCTCCTTGTGCTTCTAAGCGTGCTCTCATTCTGATTTTCCAAAAGTCAAAATATTCTCCAGAAAATAGAGGGGGCTTGTTGCTACTACCGCCATCTTTGAAAACCGGATTTGCGCTTGTGGAAGCCATACTGGATCTTGAAGAAACATGCTACCTATAACCTGCTCTGATGCCAATTTTAAGTTAGGAATGCACCTAAGAGGGGGGTGAATTAGGTTCTTAGAAATTTTTCTTGGTTTTCCAACCTTTTGATTTTTACTTTCCTAAAGTTACTAAGTGATGAAATGCGGTAAAGTGCGGAAAGTAGATGACACAACGATATATCCTGGTTCCCGTCACAGTCCGAGAGTACTCCAGTCCCCTTTCAACATGAAAAAGATTTTTAATAATGTTAGATCCTAAGACAAGACTATCCTAGCCTTTTTATACAGACTCTAACAAACACACCAAGAACAATCCTCTTGGATTTTACAACAAGTGAATTAAGAGAACAATCCTCCCTTAATCACTCTCTTGCTTTCAACAATCCTGGACAGCAAGGATTACAACTCCACAATCTTATTCTTAACAATCCTAAAAATAAGATGTGACTTAATGAGTAATTCTGAAATTTTGAAGTAAGTGATGAAAAATAATCTTCAATTATCAATCTTAAAGATTGATCTTCTTCTTGAACAAACAACTCTTATACATAATATACAAGTGTTCTTAGATGAAAGAATGAAACTATAATGATTTGGATGAAAGTTTAATGCATAAGTTTCACTCTTTGAAAATTCTGATTTTTACACTTGAGAAATTGAAAGTTTAATGATGATGAAAATGTTTGAAAATTGTTTTCAAGAAGGTGAATTTCAAAATCTGAAATTATGATGTTTATATAAGCCACTAACCACCTTTTCAAAAGGGTGCAAATGACCAAAGGTTGCCATGCATCAAAAACCATTTTTAAAAAATTATTTGGCTGAAAAATAAATTTTTTTTACATACTGGTTCAGTGTTAATCGATTAACACTTTTGCACTAGCAATGTGTTAATCGATTAACACCTTGTAACGAGCAAAAAATTCAAAATTTCTTATGGTTAATCGATTAACAGAATTGAACTACCAAATGTTAATCGATTAACCAGTGTTAAAAGGTGAAAAATACTTTAACAAAAGGTATGAAATGGAATGGTTTTCATAACCAAATATTTTGATGATTCATGCCAAATATTATTGATGATATAAACACTTGTATATTCAAAGTTAAGTTGAGTTCATATACCTTTTAAATCATGATCAATCTTTTGAAAAAAGCTTCAAGACTTCTTGATATATATGAAACTTGAAAACACTTTATGCTTGACTTTGAATCATTCCTTTGTTATCTTCAATAGGTTGTACAATGTTGTTGTCTTCATCAAAACGCATTTGAGAGTCTTGTTTCTTCAGGAGCCTTCAAGATCAACCTACCACCTGCGTCGAGAACTCTCATCATCTTCTCTTCAATCGACACCTTGTAGTTCTTTTTGACAAACTGCTACATACTTAGCAAATTGCTCTTCATGCCTGGTATGTACAACACATTGGAAATTGTTGACTTTTTGCCATCTTTCCTCATAATCTGAACATCAGCAACACCTTCAGCTGCTAGAGTATTGTCATTTGCAAACTTCATTGTGTTCTTCGACGAGGGCTTCATGTTGACAAACCAATCTTTCCTTCCAGTCATATGTGATGAGCATCCTGAGTCCAAATACCACTGGTCCTGGAATCTCTCTTCGTCTCTTGTTGTGACCATCAGCAACATCTCTTCTTCTTCATGTTTCGCCAGCTTTGCGTCATTTTCTTGATTCTTCTTCTTTTCTGGACAATCACTAAAATACTGACCATACTTCTGACAATTGAAACATTGAATGTGACTTTTGTCCGGCTTTCGACCACCACCTTTTCCTCTACCTGCAACACCACCTCTTTGGTTGCCTTGGTTCCAGGGTTTTCTTTGATTCGACCAGTTTTCTTCATGCCGATTTTGACCAGTCGAATTGTTGTAGCCTCCTCTGCCTTTATTGCCATTCCAGCTTCCTTTGCCTTTCCTTTCCTTTTCTGATTGTGACTGCAAAGCCATATCACTCTTCGACTTTCTTGCATCTCTTTCAGCCATCCTTTGTTCATGAGACTCAAGCGTCCCTTGAAGCTCTTCCTTGGTGAATACTGACAAGTCTTTCGACTCTTCTATGGCTACTACCACGTGGTCGAACTTTGGAGCCAATGACCTCAAGATCTTTGCAACAACTGATCTTGATGTCAACACCTCTCCATACACCTTGATTTGATTCACCAGTTTTGTAACTCTGGTGAAGAAATCTGTTATACTTTCATTGTCTTCCATCTGAAGCAACTCATAGGTTCTCTTGTGAGTTTGTAACCTCACCTTTTTCACCTTTTTTGCGCCTCCAAACGACTTTTCAAGAATCTCCCAAGCTTCCTTTGCTGACTATACATCACTAACCTTTTCAAAGTTATCTGGATCAACACACTGATGGATTATAAAGAGAGCTTTATAATCTTTCTTCTTCAACTCTTTGTGTGCAGCCTTTTCTTGATCTGTCGCGTTCTCTGCAAGCGGTGCTACTCCTTCCTTCACAAGATCCCAAAGATCTTGATAACAGAAAACCACCTTAATCTGCTTGCACCAATTCTCATAATTATCTTTCTTGAGAATCGGGAGGCTCGCCAGAAAGTGCCCGTTCGGATGATTCATCGCCATCACGATTTTCCTTCCTTGAATCGCAACCGAAGCTCTAGATACCAGATGTTGGAATTAACCCAAAATCTTTTGAGAATTCCTATTTAATCTTGATCTCAAGATTGTTAACAATCACACGCAATGACAACGAAAAGAAAAATTGAGAAAGAAAGAAAGAAAGAGAAAAGAGAAATAGTAGCGTTGGAGAAGAAGATGAAAAACTGCAGAATTCTTTCTGCCCACAAACTGTGGAAACTTTCAATATTCACTTGCAACTTCAAACTGTGAATTATCAAACTTGATTATTACAGCGATAAGGGTTCCTCCCTATTTATAGATTTAGGTTAACTTGCATCACAAGCTAAAGCGCAAACTATAAAAGCCCAAACATATCTAATCTAATATTTCTAAATCAAATCTAATCTTTCTAAAACAATGAATTACATATTTAACAATATATTCCTCTATAAAGGCCTCAATCCTAAGATAGAAGGGGTGACGTTTTACAAAAAGATACACGATGCGAAAGATCTTCTCATAACTCCTGCTTAAGTAGGCTTTCACCACTTCACTCTCCCTAAGTACATCAGAATCAAACGAATGTGAGATGGTCACACTTATTGCACTCTAGCACCACAGGAATCATCAGTCATCCGCTAAAGTCTCACAATAGAGCCTTTTGTATCTTACACGATCAGTTTCTCACCCTCCGTTGTACTTTTATCAAGTATATATAAACAATTTATTTTATTTTATTTTGTTATAAAGATAATTTAGGTATGTTTATTAATAAGAATTGTTTAAAATAAATATTTGTCCTATAAGATATGAATAAGTTGTTTCTCCAAATAAAATTTAGGTTATGAAATGACTAATATGAGGCAGAAACTTTATGCATTTTATTATATTGACTAATATGAGGCAGAAACTTTATGCATTTTATTTAATGAAATGAAACCATATAAAATATAAGCAAAAGTAAAAAATACGTTTCAAAAATATATTAATAAATAAATTTTAGTCTATATATTAGAATTTTTATTAAAATACTTAAATTAATTGTGATCAACTATTTTTTAAAGTGTAATTTGATTAATTTTTTTATATATAATTTATTTATGATTAAATATACAACACCCCTACAATATAGGCGAGTTTCGCTTTAACCTATAATTTTTTTTCCTATAATATATTTTTTTTTTAGTTTTACCCCAATTATGTAATTTGAACACTATACCTGAAAGAATAAACCAAAAGAAAAAATACAGTGATAACTTTGACATTTAGGGGACAAAAGACATAAAATTTTAACATTTTAAAAAATTTTAAATTTTTTTTATATAGGTAAACCGAAACTCGCTTAGGATTGTATATTTAACTCAATTATTTAAAATTAATGTTTAGGATGGAGTTAATAAATTGTGCATGTATCTCTAATTAATCCCCCTGTTTAATTGCGTGGACCATATTATGGTGACCAATTGGCCTAGTACAACAAACATGCAATTATTTATTACCTATTGTTCACAAATATTTTGTCAACATAATAATGGAGCACAGACAAAGCAACCCTAATAAATGATGTTTGTGTGCATTATAGTCACGAGGAAACTTAAAAGGTCACGAGACGGACATAATCACAAAAAGACGTTTAAGAAGGACTTACCGTACTCCTTAATCTCTCCCCTTTTTTCTTAATACTCCTTATATTTTACTTTTATGATGCAAATTAAAACAAAATTTAATTAAGTATAAAGGTATAAATAATAAGATTTGGACATTAGGAAGTATACATGCGGGTTTTTCATGACCTAAGGAAACATGACTCAAATTTGTATGTATGCATGATCAGGTGTGCATATAATATGCAAGATAATATAGCTGTTGGAATTGATTAGAAGATATCAATTCAGGATCAAATGTATTTTTCTAAGAGTTCTTGGGCTAATGTTGCAACAATCCTTGTTTTAATTCAGGTCTATCTTAAATAATATGCACGTTCTGTTCTAATTTTAAAATCTAACTCTTAACAAAAATTTGGAAACTTTATTTTGAAAATATTCTTAAATTTATAATATCTTCAAAATTTTGAAAAATTACGTCAAGGGTCTCGAAATTTTATAGCAATTGATACAGTAGTAGTAGGAAAGAAGTTAAATTACTTCAAAAAATAAAACTTATAAAAACCTTATAAATATTATGTGATGTTAGACTAACTTGAGTCAGGTTATTAAAAAAAATTTAAATCTAATAATTTAATCTATTAATTTATATTCTATTTAATTATGATTACTTAATTAAAAACAATATTGAACTTATCATCTTTTAAATATATAATTATAAAATTAAAATTTTAAAAATATTTATTTCTATAATAGAAAGGAAAACAATAGATCAAATTATAAATAATAACTTACTATATTTCATCATAAAAGTTTGATAATAAATGAGTTGGACATATATGATGAACTTTTAAACATTTAATTATGACCTATCAGAATTTATATCAAAATGAAATAAAATAAAATTGTAAGGATTAAGAAAAATAAATTTTTTATTTAAAATTTTGTTATTAAAATGAAACAATAATTTATTATATTTCATCATAAAATTTTGATAAAAAATGATGAATTTTTAAATATTTAATTATAACTCATCTAAAAAATTTCATAAAAAAGTGAAATAAAATTGTAAGGATTAAGAAAATAATTTTTTATCTAAAATTTTGTTATTAAATTGAAATTATATAAATTGGTTTCAAAATTTTGTTATTAAATTTAAATTATGTAAATTGGTTTCAAAAGAAAAAAATTGGTTATTAAAATGAAATTATATAAATTAGTCTTAAAAAGCAATATACAATTTGGTTAATAAATTAAAGAAAGAAAAAAAAGAACAGAAATAAGCCCAAGCCTTAATTAATAAATGAAAAAAAAAAAAAAAGGAAACATGCCCAAACCTTGGTTAATAAATGAAAAAAAAATAAAAAGAAACAGGAATATGCCCGAGCATTAATTAATAAATAAATAAAAATATAAATATGCCCAAATCTTAGTTAATAAATAAAAAAACAGGAATACGCCCAAGCCTTGGTTAATAAATGAAAAAAAATTGAAATTGCCCAAGTTTGACTCAAATCCACGTCCCCAGCTTTAAAGACGATTACTGTAACCGCTCTGCCCAAGCCTGGTTCAAACTCACGTCCCCAGCTTCAAAGATGATTATTGTAACCGTTCGATTAAGGTTTTAATAGCAAGGTATGTAACCATATGGCTTTTGTTTCACAAATTGAGTCAAATAAAATTGATGAAGTTATCATCAAATAACATTGGTCTCTTGCTATGTAAGAAATGTGAAATACATTCGAGAGAAACAACAGTTGAGAATTCCTTCCCAAATCTAATTGAGTGATTGGAACCTTGGTGGATATTTTGCAACAAAATTAATGTTTTTAGAAATTTTTTGAGAAATAAAATAAGATTCGTTGTGAAATGTTACAATCAATAGCAAAGCATGGATCTTAGTGAAGCTTATGCTCATGTAATTCAACTAGAAGCCATAAGGATGGTTTTACCTTTCTTATGCATTTTCATAAAATCTTCCAAATGGATGAAAATAGTACATTCTTGAGCTGTTACATTTGTAAGGAAGTTAATCATTCTCCCAATTTTATAAAAATCTTACTCATGCTTTCAATATGAAAAGGTCTGTCTACGATCTGATCGATAGTCTGAACAATTATCTGCTTGAAAACAAGTTTTTAAGAAGGAAGAATGATATAATTTTTTTTCAAAACCAAACATTTACTTCTTGTGCATGTTATCTTTGTCGATTTGATGCTACTAATGAATCCTTGTGCAAGGATGTTTCTGACATGATGCAGACTAAAATCGAAAGATGAGATAGTTTTTCACACTATCTTGAGTGTATAATAAGAAGTGCTTGCGAGATGGAGATTATAAATCCTAATGGATTTGATTAAGACATTGATGGTGTTCTTTAACAGATGTGATCAAGTAATGACATTGATCATGGAACCTCTTAAAATGTTAAGGCGGTCAAGTGATGGCATTGATCATGGAACCTCTTAAAAGAAAAATCAATGGCGGTTTATCGCTCCCTCGAAAGGGGGAGTTTTCTCAAGTTATCTTGAGATTTTGAGGTAGTACACTTAATAGAGATTGAAAAATCAGAAACCTATGATTGAATATCTAGTAAGTGATTTATTAATTTTTTAGTCAATTTATTTTCTTACTAACCTTGGGATGAGTTTTTAAGTGTTTGTGGAGCAAAGTGGTGCCTAGAGCCCAATACTAGTCTAAGGCCCGATGTGACTAAAAAGAGGTTCTCCAAAAGACTCCTAAGGAGAAATAATTATCTTTTGAAGAAATTTGAGCAAGAAAGAAGTAGACTCTGGAGTTTCCTCGTGGTTTAGAAAGCTTCTAATACTTCTGAGTTATGTTTGAAAAAGAATAAAGGGGAAAAAGTATTCAAAATCTTACCTACTGGTTGATTTCAAAGCTAGATGCTACCTTCCGCTGGGAGAAATAAGATCTTAGAGCCTATTTTTTATGCCTTAATCTGGAATGTTGATTTCCATCTCTATAAGGTAACTTGTTCCTTTTATATGGGATCTATGTGCTTTAATTATTTTCTGCCTTTTTTATTATGCCAAAAGGGAGAGAAGTACACTCTCATGAGGAGTAAAGTATACTCTCTACTTAAATGAGGGTGAGTTAAACTACTCAAGTTATATATCTATCTAGTTGTATTTTACTACCTCCCTGAAATATGTGTTGTTATCATAAAAAAAGTATAGAGAATGTGGATCTATGTGCTTGTAGGTGTAAAGTTGATAATTCCGCAAAAGATTCTCTCAAGCTTTAATGACAACAACATCAATAGTTGTGATGAAGTCAGTGGAAATAACTTTCAACTCTTTGATGATGGTGACCCAACTAGAAAAGCATATCAAGCCTCATTAAGAAAAGATACTCAATATTTAAATGCTTATATGATCATTACATATGGCAAAAAATCTTGAAGCCTCGGGAGTAATGAAAGAGAGGAAGTGTGAAAGCTCTCCAGATTATGTATGTCTGAGTGGCCACAGTTTTGTAAAAGTAAAAAAGTAGCTCTTAAGTTCTAATGCAACATACACACACATTTAAAAGACTTATTCTTACTTTTTTATATCTTGAAAAAATTTTCAAAACCAAGCCAAGTGATTAAGAAATTGTTCACTATCTTTTAAATTTATTTTTTTGAACTACCCGGTTGATTGGGGACTTAAGTCAATCAATTGGAAAAACTTTTTTGAACCAACAAATTGATTTGAGCATTAATAAAATCGATTGAAGAAGGGCTAAATGCTTAACCAAACAATTAGGACGTCATCTTAATGACTTGTAATGGCCTTGTATCCTTTCTTTCCTTTTAAACAGTCAAAATCGATTAATTTTAGGGTTTTCAATTGATTGGAGCAAGATGCCAATCGACTGGCTCATTAATTATGCCTATGGACCATTTCCTTTTCTGGTTTTTCCCTCCCCTATTTAAAGGAGGGTCATCGCCTATTCATTTCACACATTTTTTCGATGCTTAACATTTTCTTTGAAATTTATCTCTCTATTTTTTCTTTCTCTCTAGAAACATTTTTCCTTTCACTTAAAGCTGTCTTGGTACTTTTGAGTGAAAAATTACTTGTGAGGAAGAGTTTGTAAGTGGTCATGCTATTTTTTAATTATTGAGAGTATGATACTCTTAGGATATTGAGTTTGGTTCATGAGATAAAGTAGTCATAATATCGTTGTCTTTGTTTCTTGAGCTTAGTTAGAAAAAGCTTTGTTTTGGTTATTGACATAAGCCTGAAATTATCTAAACGGTTTGTTAGCTTAGCCTTTGGTAAAAGCTATCTTTGGTTGGGGATAAGCCTGTATAATATTAAGATAAAATTGTATTAAGATTCGTGGGCATAACCTGTAAAAGCTCAAAGTTTATAGTCAAAATATTAAGAAGATCTCTTGGGGATAGAAGTAGGCCAATGTTCCGCCAAACCTAGATAAATCTTTGGTGTAATCTATCTAACCCTTATGCTCTTTATTTTCCTCTATTTTATTATTGTTTTTCTTTTCGATGCTATATTCCTCTATCTTTAAGAAACTACTAACACAATCTTAAGTGTTCTTGAGAAAGTCACATAAGTAATCACAAATTTTAAATACCAAATTCATCCCTCTTGTGCTTGAAGTCACTTGTACAATAGGTTGAACATTGGAAAGAGTCATTTGGTGAAATAAATCCCCTCACATGTAATAAATAGACTAATCAATAAATATGATGGGATAAGTGAGTTTGACAAAAAATATATGGGGCCTCCATCATAGAGTAAAAGGATATGACACTAATATTTGTTTCTATGTCAAGAGAGAAATTGATAAGTTTATCTAGAGGTGTAATCTTACGAAGTACATCAAGGGAGCCCGACCTGAGGCCAACCCATCTAGAGATCGACCAGATCGAACAAAACGAGGTCACCAAGAAGAGAACATAGACCAACATGACTTGGAAAGGTTTCATCAATTAAGGCATACTATTAATATGATATCTGGTGCTTTCTTATAATTCACAAAAGAAAAGGTATGATAGATAGACCATGTTCAGAGCCAAATTAATGGGTTAAATTTCCTCTAAACCTCATACCTTATATTTTCACTAAAGGAACATGGAGGATTCACCCCTAACAAACAATGAACAAATGGTGATAATAGTACAAATTTTTTAGTGGGACATCAAGAGGGTCTCTATAAACCTGGGTATCTCAACTGACATTTTGTATTAAGAGGCATCTAAAAGTTTGTTGTTTCCCCGCTGAGCATCTTCAACCATATAGCAGAATTCTGGTGGGTTTCTTAGGGGAACATATAAATGTACGAGGGTACATCGCCCTCGGCACCATCTTCGCGAAAGGTAGGCAATCCAAGACATTCAAAGTATGACATATAGTGGTAAATTACCCATTGTATTCATATAATATCATAGCCATTAAGCCATATTTCATTGCTTTTGGAGTAGTCTTATCCATCAATTAGACATTGGAGAGGTTGGCGTGATGAAAGGAGACTAAAATATAAATACAAAATGTTATCATGACATATTAAGGCTTAATCCCACAAATACCAAGTGAGCATTTCCCCCATAGGCTCCCTTTCATACTTAGACTTCTGAGAGGATTATGGAGAATTAATATTCCCCTTATTGAAGATATAAAAGAAGTTAAAATAGGAAAAAAAAAACCATTAAATTACAAACATAGGAACAACTCTAGATGAGAAAGAGGAAACATATATTGTATCTCTGCTCAGAATAAACATATATCTCTTTCTTAGAAATAATTTCACATGCTCAAATATAGGAATGAGTAATAAGCCATATATTAGTCATCCTCCAACCACCAAGTCGGTATCCTAAAGAAAGCGGAAAATGGGGGAAGAGCGAAGAAAAGCAGTGGAAGGAGAGGTTTAGAAGCTAGAAAAGTTCAACTTCATCAAATGGATAAAGTACTCCCCCCTGTTTAGATAATGTAATAATGGTAAAAAAAAAAAAGGCAAGTGGTACATGGAAAATGTGCACTAGTTTCACCAGCCTCGACAAAGTGTGGCCAAAGGAAACCCTACCTCAGCCCCAAAATAGACAGCCTAATAGACAGAGCATTCATGTACCAAACATTGAGCTTCATGGATGCATATTTAGGATACATCTAGACGCCTCATCCACTTCCTTCATGACAAAAACATTTAATTACCACTACAAGATCATGACCTTTAGCCTAAAAAATGTTGGATTCATTGATGACATTCAATCTTACTATCATTTTAGCAAGTTTTTTCATTGTTTTAATTAATTTTTCTATTAACATGACATGTTTTGCAGAAAATTATACATGAATTGAGATCATTGTAAAAAAATTCAAATATCATCTAAATCATGCTAACCATACAATTTTATATTGTTTACACATAATGGAGGTTACCATGACAAAAAGAGAAGCAAAGACAAAACACAAAGGATAAAACAGAGGAATATTCATTCTGTCAAAATTGGGCCACAATTAGAGATGATCGTGGCGCAATCCCATGATGCAAACAAGAAAAAATCTCCATGTTGAAATCATGCCAAAATCGTATTGTGTCGTGGCGCAATCTTATGATAAAAACATCAAAAATCTATTAAAATCATGCCACCATCATAAGGCATTGTGGCGCGATTTGCATGTGTCCCAACCTGTTATGTTAACTAAGTGACAAATTTGTGCCACATTAATAACACATCATGGCATGATTTTTCTGATTCCAAAACCCTATATTTGATAAAAAAAAAAGGCTAAAATACAGTTTTGGTCCCCCTGTTTGTCAAAATTCACGGTTTTGGTCCCCCCATTTTATTTTTTAACAGTTTTGGTCCCCCACCCCTCACTGTTCATGTACTGTTCATGTACGGACGTGTACTGTTCATGTACGAACCAGTTACTGTTCATCATTTTTTGGGCCAAAATTGGGGTGGGGGACCAAAACTGTTAAAAAATAAAATGGAGGGACCAAAACCGTGAATTTTGACAAACAGGAGGACCAAAACTGTATTTTAGCCTAAAAAAAATCATCCAATTGACAAGGGTTCCGAATTTCAATCATTGAGAGATGGATGCAAAGTTCCAAAGGTCCAGGATTTTTTCTTTTTTACCACTGGAGTGCAATTCATCCATTGTAATTCATGTATTCATTCTTTAAACTTTCTGATGTGAATGGTTATACCATGAGTAGCTAAGTTTAAGTTAATCAGGCCTTTGAAGATGAATTTATTTTGAGTTGCTAAACCATGTAGTTTTATTTGTACTAATCTACAAAATCGTCTTATTAATATTATTCAATATAGTTTGTTCTTAATGTTTTCATACATTGAGGAGTGTTTTGATTGATCACTAGTTATGAATGATTATTAACTCTAACTTTTACAATTTTACCTAATTATATTGTTCGACATCTAATAGATCTAGACATGACGTATTAATTGATTTGTAATATTATGGATTAAAGATTGATAAAAAAAACTAATTCAATTATGAATTCACCTAAGACATTAGGGTGTTGTAATTTAAGAATATGGTTGCGATCCAAGGCATTAGGCATAACTTTTTTAATTCATCCTGATATTAGATATGCAACTGTAGAAATTAGATGGGATTAGTGAGTGACAAAAAAAAGGATTCAAAAATAGCTTGATTGTTTTTAATCCTAATAATTTCCAATCGGTCGTTGCCAAATTATATGCTCTGTAGACCCTTGATATGTTATGGTTACATCATTTGAGTAAAATAACAATTGTTGAGGAGAAATTAAAACAATCCTAGTGGATACAAACTATATAAATATTATTACTTGAGGAAATTTGCTACACCTTATGAATTTTCCATCAGCAACATATCAACGACTAATGGGTAATGTTTTCAAAGATCAAATACAAAGGAACTTAGAATTATACACAGATGAAATGGTGGTCAAAACGGAAGACAATTGTGGTCAACACAAAGATATTAAAGAAATATTGGACTCAATAAAGAGGTTAAACATGTGCCTGAACTTTGAAAAGTGTTCCTTCAAAGTGCATGTTGGAAAGTTCTTCGTCTTCATGCTCACAAACATGGAAATATAAGCCAAACCAAATAAATTTCTAGTAATCACCAACATGAGGATCTCAACCAACATAAAGAAGATCCAAAAGCTTACAAGAAGAGTAACAGGTTTGTCAAGAGTTATAACTTGCTAAGGATATATGGCTTTCTACTTATTTTCAACACTTATGAATGGAGACTATTTTTCATGGATAACAAGATGTAAGGATGATTTATGAACTATAAAACCTTTTTGACCCTCCCCCACCGCGCGCCAATATTAACATGCCCAAAAAAAGGTAATTTAATTTTTCTTTATTTGTATGTGTCCTCAACTCGATAATAGTATACGAGGTGAACATGGAATAATGATTTGGTGTGATTTGTTAGCAAGATTTTCAAAGAAGCATAGAAAAAGTATCAAAAGATAAAGCTGCTCACATTGCTAGTAGTTACAACAAGTGCGTGCCTGGTTTCATATTTCTAAAGTCCTTGAGTTGTCATAAAAATAGAATATCCCATTAAATATGTAATGTAGAAACCTAATCTAGCTAGTAAGACGATGGCTTGGTCTATAGAAATCTCATAATGTGACATCACATCCCTTCCCATAGGAAGCATAAAACCTTAGGTATTGGTCAATTTCAATGTGGAACTCTCTGGACTCCTTGACCCAATGTGGAACTAAAGTGTGGCTTTTTTCGGTAGATGGGGCATCCAATCTGAAAGGTGGTGGAGCATCAAACCTAAAAGGAAGCAGAGTAGAAGTAGTATTAGAAGGACCATACATTTTATTGATATAATAATATCTCAAATTTGAAATCAAATCCATGAATAACTAAGTAGAGTGTGGAGTTTTAATAATTTGAATGAAGCTAGCCAGAATAATGGAGGTCAAAGACTTAAGGTTAATGAGACTCACAATTGATGATAAGTTAGGTGATAGAAGATTATCAGATAAAGGAACCTTAACCGATCAAATAATTTCACTTGTTAATAGTTCTTGCTAAAAAATTACTTTTTGTTTGATCTACATCCCAATGGAATGAAAATTGTAAGGTAGATATCTTATCCAAATTGGTAAGCATAAAGAAATTAAGTAACAATATAATGGTCAAACAAAAGGCGATTTTGGTTCCTAGCACTGAGATAACAATGTGTCCTACATCAAAGAAGAAAATAAATGATGACCTTGCTTATCTAATACCTCAGAGAAGAAAGACTCTCAGACTTGCAAGATGAGGCAAACAGGGTAAAAAAATGCTTCATATAAATACTTGTTAGTTATAGGAAAATAATTCATAAGTAATGGACAAAAACATCAATGCTTAGATGCTTGAACCTAGATGTACTAGTATACTTGCAAGGGATACATAACGGGCGACGCAATATTCACAAGGAGTGAGTAGGTAACACCTATCCCCCAAGACATGGCCCTTAGTCGCCGTTCGTTTTTAATGTTCGCCCATTTATCGTAACGAGCATGTATAATCTGAAATGGTCACCATTTGACTGGGTTGCTCGCCCACTTGCGTGAAAGTGAGGAATGATGTGTCCACACTCAGTATCAACAAAAAAGGCAGTCAAATATAAGGGACATGTTCTCTATAAGAATAAAAGAATAAACCACTCATTCCTCATGACCTTGAGAGATAGAAGTGTTGCTACTTGGAGCCTAAGATCTAGGTCCAAGGGATTTCTATAAATACCTCAACCCTGAGGTTGAGAAAGATATTTAATTTACCCGTAAAATAGTAGTATATAAAGCTCTTCACAATCCTTGGGTAAGATTGCTCTAACACCACAACAACTCTAAAAATCCTTTGACAGCCCTAAAACATAAAGGGTTGTCACATATTCTGCTTTTAGTGAGTACAATTGGCGCCCATTACAGGGCCATGCAAAAAATACCTGGGCCACACTCGTCATCAATCACCACCCATTTCGTCACTTTCCCCTGGAGGATGCAAAAACGGGGTTCCAAGAATACTATCAACTCCATTGTCTGGGGGTTTTCCAGAGGGGGAGAATCTAGTTGTTCTCGTAGAAAATATGTCATGTGGCTGTTAACAGCAAGCGACATACCCGCCAACGCCAAGAAAACCCTGTAGAAAGAGACAGAGTCCAAAATCACCTTCTTCAATAAAGACACCCTCATTATTCTCCCTCATAACAACGACCTCATGTGTATCATGGTGCAATAAGATGATTGGGATATAAAACGACCTCAGAGAATTTCAAGGTTCTCTGGTTGGTCTGTTAGGTGAACATGTATAATTGAGAGGTCACATAATGCTCAAAACAACATCCGAATCTAATGCAATCACAAGAACAATCAAAGTAAAATATCTTATAGTAGACTCATTGTCCCCGTACAACGCTATCCTAGGGCGCCCGCCCTCAACTTATTAGTTTTGGCGGGAAATAATATATCCTTGTAATTGTCGATGAGTATTCTCGCTATACCTAGACACTTTTCCTATCTCATTAAAGAGGCGCGTTCGTTGCCTTTCAAAAATTAGAAAAAGTTATCCAAGACATAAAAAGGCCTAAGCATTACGTCTATCCGGAGCGATCACAGAGATAAATTTCAAAATATGGAATTCGAGAACTTTTGTAATAGGAATCGAATTGAGCACACTTTTTCTGCCCTACAAACCTCCCAACAAAATGGAGTAGAGGAGAGGAAAAATATATCTCTTAAAGAGCTTGTCAGGATGATGCTCAATGAGACTAACTTTCCTAATTACTTTTGGGCTGATGTAGTAAGCATTATTTTCTATTTAATGAATTGTGCCTTGATATGACATATTCTAAAGCTGACGCCCTATAAGTTATACAAAGGAAGGAAGCCCAATATTTCTCACCTTCTTATTTTCATATGCAAATGCTTTGTCATTAATAATAAGAAGGATAAACTTGAAAAATTTGACGTTAAAATTAATAAAGGTTTATTTTAGGATATTACATTCATAGTAAAGCTTTAAGAATCTTTAATAAAATAACATTGTCTATATAAGAATCAATTCATACTACCTTTAATCAATATAAGCCTAAGTCGGTAGAGGTATAAGTGTTTGATTGTGCAGGTATTATAAAGAATACTCTTATAAAAGGAAAAGATCAAGATAAAGATAAAGGTCAAGATCAAGATCAAGATCAAAACAATGATAAAGATCAAGATAAATATCAAGATCAAGATGAAAATAAAGATCAAAATCAAACTGAAAAACATTCAAAATAAATAATCAAGCAATGTTCATCAATATCTACCCAAGGAATGGAGGACAAAAAAAAGATTATCCAATCTAGAACATCATAAGCGACATTTCTAAGGGAGCCATAACTCGACACTCCTAAATTTAGCCAAAGGATGTCAATGAATCTCTCATTGATGAACATTGATCTCTTTTTATACAAATTGAGATAAATAAATTTGATAGAAACAATAGTTGGGAACTTGTTCCAAAACTTTTGTCTAAACTTGTGATTGGGACCAAATGGGTCTTTTGCAAAAAAAAATTGGACAAAATGGAAATGTTTTAAGAAATAAAGTCAAGCATGTTACAAAAGGGTGCAAGTAACATAAAGACACATATTTCAATGAGATATATTCCCTTGTTGATATATTAGAAGTCTTAAATATGCTTTTAGCTTTTTCATGCATTTTAAATTTGAAACTCTTCCAAATGGTTGTAAAGAGCATGTTCTAGAAAGGTTACATCCAAGATGAAATGTATGTTGATCAGCTACCCGACTTTCTAATCATGCCTTTTCTGAATCATGTCTTCAAGGTGAAAAAGACTCTATATGATATGAAATAATCCCCTGGGGTTTGGTATACACATTTGATCAAATATACCTCAATGATCTAAAACAAGCCCCTAGAACTTGGTATGAACGTTCGAGAAAATATTAATTAGCCCTTAGGGCTTGGTATAAACCAAGCATGATATTTTACTTATGCAAATATATGTCAATGATATTATATTGAGTGCTACAAATGAGTCCTTGTGGAAAGACTTTTATGATATGATTCATAATGAATTCAAAATATCTATGATGGGAGAACTTCAGTACTTTCTTGGGTTACAAATCCATCAATCAAAGATATACACTTCCATCAATCACGCTAAATATTGTAAAAATCTATTAAAAATATTTGGTATGGAAAAAGAAAAACTTATCTCAACTCCCATGAGTACTTCATGCAGTTTGGATAAGGACAGAGGAGGAAAAACAGTTAAAGAAAGCGAATATTGAGGTATGGTCGGTTCTCTTCTTTACCTTACTTCATCCCATCCTGATATTATGTTTGATGTCTATTTGTGTGCATGTTTTCAAGAAAATTCTAAAGAATCACACTTCTTCGTGGTTAAATACATTATGATGTATCTCACTAGCACGTCACTTATGAGTTTATGGTACCCCAAAGGGGCTGATTGTGCTTTAGTTGGGTACTCTGATTCCAATTTAGATAGTTATAAATTGGATAGGAAAAGTACTAGAGGTACATGTCACTTACTTGGAAACTCGATTGTCTTCTGGAATAGCAAGAAACAAGAAAATGTTGTGTTATCCACAACTGAAGTATAATACATTATTGCAAGTAGTTATTGTTCAGAAGTTATCCGAATGAAACAACAATAAAAGGATTATGGAGTTAACTTTGGAACTTTCCCGATAAAATGTGACAACACTAGTGTCATAAACCTCACTAAGAATCCAATATTTCACTTTTGCACGAAACACGTTGAGATTAGGAACCATTTCACTATGGATCATGTCGAAAAAAGGGTTGCGTAATTGAGTTTGTGTATTCATCTAAACACCTGGGAGATATTTTTACGAAACCCCTTCCAAAAAAAATTCTTTTTTATAAGATTGAGTTAGGAATTTTAAATCAATCATGCATGGCTTAATTTGTTTAAGTGTTTCTTATCCTTCTTTCACAATGTGATATTTATGTTATATGTGTTGTTTATCATCTCTCTATGTATTTCCCATTTTTTATAATAATAAAGGAGGATAAGTATACTCTTAGAGGGAGTAAAGTATACTCTCTTTATCTGTAAAAGAGAGTTAACTACACCACTCTTTTTAATTTATCTCTTTCTATTTTACCATCTCCTTGAGAGACGTGTGGTCATCTTTAAAGGGGGGGGGGGGGGGGAGGATATGGTTGTATGTGTTGTGTATGCAAATTTCTTCTAGAGGTTTTGATAATAACAGTTCAACAAGAAAAAATAAATCAAAAGCATCGCCAGTCAAGAAGAAAACACAAGACCAAGTGTTCTAGTTTCAATTAAAAGAGCTAAATAAATATAAATCAAGTGATTGAAAGGATTTGAAGTTGTGAAGTTGTGAAAGCTCGTATGATCCTACGCTTAGCGTTTTATCTTGTAGTTTGGTTAGTTGAATGTAATTTAAGCAGGAGTAGGTCTTGAAGTACTAAGGAGATGCGCACATATACCAAAAGTATTTCAAACTCTTCATGTTTTTCTTTAAAACTTCTTAAACCCAATTCGGGTAAGTACTTAATCTATTAATAATCAATTCTAATCAATTAAGAAAGAAAAACTCAATTGTCTAATCGATCAGACCCTTCATCTATTCGCTTAAAGCAAGAGTAACGTCTTCTAATCGATTAGGAAGTCTTGTAATCAATGTGGTGATGATACATATTTGGGTTTCCTTTAGTGACTTTATCTAATCAATTAAGTTGATGTTTTAATCAATTAGGAAGTGACCAGGTCCATGGATTGTTGTCTTTTTGAGCCAATTTTTTCCTATGTAAATAAGAGTTTTCCTTACTTCTAAAACAATTTTTCAGAATAACTAACTCTCATATCTCACCATTATTCTTCCTTTCTAACTTTTATTCACTAGAAATTACCTTAGTGTTGAGAGAATGAAAAATTTCATATAAGAGTTGTGTTTTTATGTTTTGTACTAGATTTGTATATTCAAGAGCTTAGTTCTCTTGAGATCTTGTAATAGATTTTCAGGTTGTAAGCTAAATCTGTAAAAAGCATGGCATAAGATTGTTGGAATGAACCTATGTAAAAGTTCAAGTTATTGGTGTAAGATTGTTGGGATGAACCTGTATAAAAGCTTAACAAAAACGTATTCACAATTCCTTAGAATTGAACCCTAACAATAGAAACAACATGTAGATTCATAACATTTTGAAACCCTAAAAACAAAAACACAAACAAATTCATAACATGTAGATTCATAACATTTTGAAACCCTAAAAACAGAAACACTAATCGTGAAGGCTGATCAGATCTTGTGATGGGCCACCAAGAATGTCTGTGATGCTGGGTGTGAGAAGAGGAGGGGGTGTACCTGCAAGGCACTCCGACGCTCAAGTAAGAAAAGGTCAGAGAAAAGGGGAAGTATAAAGTGTGTTCTTAGGATGAAAATTGGATACCTGTGAAGGTGCGAGAAAGACACAAGAAATGGGGGGTTTGAATTGTGTATTTACTCTTTTTGTAACTTTTCGCATCTTATTAATTTGACGCTCAAGAACCTTCAATGTTCGTTGAGAGATTCTGATCTATTAACTATAGAGTATGAGAACCGTATAGGTTCTGATCATAAGATACGATACTCAGAACTTGCAGTGCGGAAGCTTATCAGAGATAAGCTGCAAGGTTCTGACTTTGCTTAATATGAGGTTCTGATATTCAATGCTGAAACATAAATAGAGATGCTAAGCAAGAGAGTAAAGGACACACGATATATCCCAGTTCACCACGCGGGTTAATCCAGTCCACCCTCCTCGCGTGATTTCGCCTTGAATACAAGGACTTAATCCACTTTAACCAAATCATGATTACACTTGCACGGGCAACAGCCGGTGACTAACCACTTGCACAGCCACACTGTGACTAACAACACAATGAACCGTTCAGGGATCCAACCGGATATAACGTTCATTGACCGAGCAGACCCACTGCTGGGATTTCACAGCTAGCCGTTCAGGGATTCATCACAATGAATATAACGCTACTGACCATATTTCAGGATTTTCCACAATGACCCTCAGCCATTGTCATCTCAAGTATCTAATCACCACGTGATCTACTCAAGGGCCTCAACTCACAGCTGAACCGTTCAGGGATCCATCAGGATATAGCATTGTCTTGAGGAGTCTCAATTCATCTAGTTGAATTGGCAAACTGGAGAATACAAATTGTGCTTCTTAATAAGCAAGTTTCTCCTAGGTTTAAGTACAAAGAACACACACATATGTTCAAGCAAGTTTTGAGAAATCATATCCTTGCTTTCCTAAGAAACTACAAAGATGTATTTAGATATTATAATTGTTGACATCTTGTAGATCTTCTTCTTCTTTGTCTTCTGGTTGGGCAAGCTTTGAGCAGCAACTCCTTGCTTCAGATCTTCAATGTAGCTTTGACGAGAAGGTAGGTTGATGACTTGACTGATCTTTAATTGTTGTCTTCTTCATCAACAGCTTCTGTTTGATTTTTGTTGTTGTGTTAATTTGTTCTTTGGAGTTTCAACAATAATTGCTATGAGTGAATTGATGACAGCTTTGAATATTCTAAGTGTTACAACGAGAACTCATCGTTGTTGCTATCTTCACATAATGACACAGTCAATTTTATAGATGAACATTCAGTTCATAATTCTACAAGTGATCGACACATCAGAAGCAAAAACTCTTTCCATTAAATAGCCAGTAGAAATATAGCCGTTAGAGAATACTGTTGGCTCTTTGGAAAAGAGACGTTGTAAAATAATGAGTTATACTGACACATCCTCTTTTTGTAGAGGAGATCTTTTCTTGGGCAGTGTGTATATTTAACTCACAACGGTAATATTTAGACTTCAAAACTTCAGTGGCTTCTGATGTTAATTTGATGAAGCATGAATATCTTATGCTTCAAGTCTTCCGTTAATTGAAGAAGTCCATTAGGAATCAGTCTTCAGAACTTCAGCACTTGGTCTTTAAGAGCGTTATCCTTTTCTGCTTTAGGTCTTCCGAATCTTCAGAACTTGTCTTCAGAATCTTCAGAACTTCTTGTTTGAAGCCTTGATCTTCAGAACTCTTCAGTCTTCAGAATCTTTCTGCACTTGGTCTTCAGCGCCTTCAGCCATCAAAACTTCAAGTCATAGGAGTCTTCAGAACTTTGGTTCTTTCTGAGTGTACTTCTTCAGAAGCTACGCCATCTTCAGAATCTTGATCACTCTCAGAGAGCATCCACAAAAGCATTGCAACAACAATCTTAGCACCCTTGGATCTGGCTGATTATGACTAGATAAACAAGCGTTCTTGCTTCTTGCGACTTTAGTCACACATAGTAACTTCGCATATACATATATTCAATCATAGTACATCTGGCTGGTGTATGTTGGTTTTGATGTATTTAGTTCTTATGATTTGCACACAACACACGTTAGACCATAAAATGGTTCTTTCACAAATACTTATTGTTATCATCAAAACATAGATTGACTTGTAGAGACAATTCTTGCTCTCACAA
Source organism: Lathyrus tuberosus (assembly GCA_022829125.1). Classification (NCBI taxonomy): domain Eukaryota; kingdom Viridiplantae; phylum Streptophyta; class Magnoliopsida; order Fabales; family Fabaceae; genus Lathyrus; species Lathyrus tuberosus. Next base: position 3,148,345 of record JALAZF010000538.1, read on the forward strand.
TCTCCCCCTTTTTGATGATGACAAAACCAAGTATTTTGATTGAACATTTTATACAAGGTAATCACTAAAGCAAACAAATTCAGAGTGTGGAACAACAGCTCCCCCTGAATGAGTTATCCTCAAAGCTCTATCTGAGATCATCTAGGATTTTATATAACCCAAAGATATACAGAGTAGCAACTTGAGTTGTCAGATCAGAAATAGAAAAGAATTACTCTTCTATCTTGTTCTTAGGAAAATGAAGAGTCTTTAGCATTTGGACTTAGTTCAACGGAACTTCCATCTTCAGATCTTCAGAACTCAGTTTCCTTTAATATCATATCAGAGCTTGTTATCTTCAGAGTCTTCTGAATCATTTCTACTTTTCAGTAGATTCAATTGAGCGCAGAATTAGAGTAGTTCTTCGATTGATAAACATAGCTTCGCTGTATATCAGAAACTGTCTTTTGAGATACTCCCCCTGAGTTTCAGGCTATATGAGGTTTTTGGATTTTGCATTTTAGTCTTCTAGGTAATCTCCCCCTAATTTCCATAAGTAAGATATTGGGATCTTTCAGAATCGAAATTCAGAGTTTCTAAATTTAATCACCAATTTTGATCATGACTTTTCAGAGTTGACTTTGAACACAGGTTTATTTCAGACCTTGTTATTGTCACAACTCAGTTAAATTTTCAAAGCTTGATTTTTTATCAGATACCAAATGAAGGTTAAAGCTTGTGATCAATCAACGCTTGATTCTGAATCTGGTACATCTTGATTTAGTCGGATGTAAGGTTGATGTGCTGACTCTTACACCAGAGTATTTTGAAACTGATACCAAGTGAAGAATTTCTTCTCATACGCTTAAGAGATAATTCATTTGAGTGCTGATATTGATATCAATGAAGGTATTTGACAGTAGTCCATAGCTTTGATTGAAAGTCTGATACTAATCTTTGTGTACTGAATCTGATTTCCAATTGATGATTTAGTCTGATACCAAATCGTCTTTAATTCAAATTGGTTCCTGATAAACATCAGAATGGTTTCTTGCTTGGATCTTTAATCCAGATCTTTAAACAGTTCTTGACTTCTGATTTGCACAGAACTTCTGAGTGAGCATCTTGAAATGTAGACTTTGCCTTGATTGCTTTCAGAGTTTTCTTACTTAATATGATTCTTTATTCTATGATCGTAGTTCTTCTTCTTATCCTATCTTTAATTCCTAGTGAACTTGTTTAGAGTTCCTCGGATAACATCAAACAACAAATGTTAGTAGTAACGCATTTTATAAGAATACTTTGTTTGAGTTCTGCATTCTTTCAGATTTCCTTCTTTCAATCAAAATCAATCAATATATTTCTCCCCCTTTTTGACATCATCAAAAAGTGTAAGAACATAATCATATATTAACGTCATCATGTATATACTGGATATGTTAAACAACTTAGAACCATAGAGCCAGCATTTGAAAAGTTAAGAGCAATCCAAGTCTTTTAGTGATAACCATCTTTAACCATAATAGATTTATTTGAAGAACTTTTAGACGAAATCATCTGATTACTAATTGAAGGTTTTAGTTCATCTGTAGTGATTAATTTCAGCATTTCATTTGTGAACAACCAGATAGATGCATCAACATAAAATAGTTTTAAAATGCAGAGCATAGGTTGAGTCTTAATCTAGAAAAGTTCAAGATAATCAAAACATAGATATTTCATTTTATAATCTTAATAAGAGTACATAGAGTAAGAAACAGCATATCAAGACAGAAATCTTATACTTTAATTTCTATTTTCCCTTAGGGATATCCAAATAGATTTTTATGATCCATGGGTGAGCATCCAGTGGTTTCTCCTAAGTGGTTTAGCCTGGTAACCACATCTTGAATTTCTAGGACTCGGGATATGACTCTTCCATACGGGATGCTGAGAGAGGGTTTATTTTTAGACAACAGAATTTGTTCTTTCAAATGATTGAACATAGTTAGGGGAAGGTTTATTTTCCTTCTGTAGATCAGACAGAAGATGAACAGTCTATCTGAATGAGTTAGCACTTGTTCTCCTACTTCTCTAGGTCGAAGGTTTGTTTCCATTATTCTATGCCAGACCTTAGCTAAGGGTTTGAGTGTGGAGACGCAGTTGGAGGGACCATTTCCACGATGAATATTGTAGATGAGATCATTGAAGATTTTCCTTTCCCTGTAGTCTTCAGTGGTGTCACCGTTTTCATCGCACTTGATTGCTTCCGCAATGACAGAGGGTTTAATTACTACTGGAATTTCAGAGACAACTGATTGAATGATGTGATGGTTGTATTCGTTAGAAAACACATCAGCATTTGCCCAGAATTCTTTAACAAGATCTGTGTAAATGAGACCTGGAAGCATCTCAAGATAACCTTCCCAGTTCTGACATCTTAATTCGGAAGAAGTTCTAGTGAATCCAAGCTCTTTGAGAGAATTGGTGTTCACGGAGAATTCATTCAGAACGCTTAACTTAGCTATTTTACAAATAGTAGGTTTAGGACGAGAGATGGATATCCTGGAGAAAGTACTAAGGAAGGGTACTGACTGGGATGGTTTGAAATGATGAATAGAGGAGAGAATGAGGTGCCTTAAGTAGGCACCGAATGGGGAGTCAATTAAATGCTCGTGACTACAATCATTAGGTTTGTCAATTCCTAGATGTCTTAGGTTGTGAATTAGGACTAACACAGAGTCTAACAGATTACCAGTCTTTTAAAAAAAGAGACAAGAGATCACGTGTAGGATACTCTGATTGATTTTTGACGGAGTCAAAGATTTGCAATAAATGCTTATCTGAGAGTATTAACATTTTCTAGTGATGAAAGCATATTTTCTTCTTTCAAGATATTTGTCTTATATGTTTTGTAAGTGCACTTATATAGGAGTAGGCATAAAGAAATGACGTAATACATACTTCATTAGTTTAATGTGCAGTTACAGAATGAGCATGTGATCTTGATAAACTATTACATACTAATAACTTAGCCTAAGTATGACAAATAGTCTTCTAGTTTTATGAGAACCTTCTGCTGTCGAAGGTTTCACAAAAATTCCTATTAGAGCATTGTCTGGTCCATACCGAATTCTGCAAATCGTTTGCACGATACCAGCTTTGAAGAGAGCTTCAGGCATGACTCTTCCGTAAGGAATGAATGAATTATCCATTGTTCTTGATATAAGAATTGATTCCTTTTGATGATCAAAGATTATTTGAGATAGATCAATAGGAATTGGCCTAAGGAGACACATGATGAGGAGCTTATCATCATGGTACACGAAGTTTTTGTTTGAGTTGCTGTCATACCCCAAATTTGTCGTACCTATGTATAAATGACCTCTGTACATCATTTTTTCTTCCAAACCATTTTCAATCCAAACTTTCAATCCATGTTCACTTCAAAATTATTTATCCGTATCCATAAAAATCCACTTCATTTTTAATGTCCATAATTACCCATTCTCCATTATTATCCATTTCCATTTTTAATTCTAAGCCATTTTTCATCCATATTCATTCTCACTTTTCAAATCCATATTTTCCATAACCTTTTCTTAGATCATTTTTCTTAATCCAATCCATATTCAATGAATAAACCACTTTTGAGTCCAAATATCCATTTTTGAATCACTTCCATATCCATTGTGATTTCATCTCATTATCCAATACAAATATCCATTTTTAATTCATTATATAAATCTTCATTTCTTTTTTTTTCATTTTATATTTTGTCCATTTTTAATCCACAAAAAACCATATTCTTAAGTCCTTAATTCAAAATCCATTTTTTTCTAAATCCACCTTTTTTACTCAACAACTGACTACTTTCCCATGTACATCGTTTCTATCCTTCAAACCATTCTTATTACCACATTCCATTACACTTCATAATCCATATAAGTCCATCAAAAAAATTACACAAAAAATATAAAAATCCCATTAAAATCCAATTCTTTTTTGAAGCCCATCATTCAACCAAATACCAAGTAAGACAAAAAAAGTACAAGTACAAAAGAGAAAAGTGCAGCAAGGTGATGTCTTTGGTCAATGTATATGCTCCCACGTCTTCCCCATTTTGCTACAATTCAGGACCTGTACGCCTGCACCAATATGCTACTACAAACTTGCAACATGAAAATATGCTGCCAAACCTACAACAACCAACAACAACTGAGAAATCTGCATTTGAAAACGACTTGTCAACATACCAAGACAAAAGCAATGTACTTGCAAACTTAGCAAACAAGTTTTTGAATTTGATTTTAAAGGAGAAGAAAACAAAACGATAAAAGGGGGGAAGAGAGCAAGAAAAAGAGGAAGAAAAATCTCCTTTTAAATTACCTTTCATTCTCCCTACGTCCACTCTCATTTTTTATTCCCCTAACCTTCATTCACAATCTGCAGAAATTACAACATATTTTCACAAAACTTCTTCAATCCAAAAAACTTTCAAAATAAATAAACCTCACGAAACAGCCTTTCGCACTACTTTCAACACACAACTTTGCAACAACAATAATTTCCCACCTTGCAAACCTTAAACAAAACTTCTACACTCCCTCAAAACTTCCTCTCCACCTACTGTACCTCCACACGATAATGCTCACCTTCACCACATAATAAAACTAACACCACATGCCATAACGATCTCCATACTCATCTCTGAGAAACAAATCCAAATGCTTCCGCACCTTCGCATCGATACTCGTCACCATGATACTAATCTACACAAGCTCACCATAATTCCCCCTTAAACCTTCTTCCTCCTTTCATACACATAACAGACCTCATCAAAATCTTGATTCATCACCATATGTTACAGATCAAACCTTTCGCTACATTCAATAACTCCAAAACCAAAAGCAATTTTCAAATAAAAAATCTAAAAATAAGCAAAAACAGAAGAAAGTTTACGTTCAAAGGTGAACCATAAATTCCCCGGAAACTACTACTACACCGTCGAGGTCGTACCAAAAATAACCACCGCGAGAAGCAGTGACTGACGCTGTCATTTTCTGTAGCTCTCGATGAAGATCCTCTTTCCGGCGTCGACGCTCCGTTAACTTCAAGCTCAGCCACCATCACCTTTTCACCGTCGTCGCAACACTTACGCATTCACCACCAACACATCATTCGCCGTCGCACAAGGAGAAGAAGAAGATGAGATCGAGAATAGAAAGTGAGAGAGGAAACGCGGAAGGAGAGAGTGCACATGATTGAGATTGTGAACAGAGGAAGAATAGAGTAAGGCAATGAATCAAAACAGGTTATCGTGCGATGCATTTTCTTTCGTTTCTCTTCTTTTCTCATGAATGTGAAACGGCCGTGTGATAGGGTTTCCTTAACCCTTTTCCATTATGTTGACCGAACTGGGTTCTGGGTCCAAGATGGTCTGACCCGGGTACATGCCAGTTGATCCATTTGATTCCACCTCTTTTCCATAGTCATACTCCCATCTCACTTCCAGCGCCTCCCTCTCTATTTTCTTAGATATTCTTTATTTTATTGTTATTTTTATGATTTAGGTTCTCTTCTATTTAATTTCTATTGTCCTATTTTTTTTTTATATTTAAGAAAGCTTCAAATATTTCCTAAACTAACTCTTTTTAATTTGTGTATGCAGTTTAGCTATTTAGGTCTTAGATTATTTAGATTTTTGTTAACATTTTCTATTAGTTATTTCATAAATAATTTACTAGGTATTTTATTAAATATTTTCCTAAATATTGTTTACTTCCTCAAACCTTTTTCAATTATATTTTGATTATCATTTTGTTTAGATCTTATTTCTAGATTCATTCTCACTTTTCATTTCTACTTTGATTTTAATCTTCGGATTTCTTTTCGATTTTATCTTTGGCCAATGATATGGAAAAATCTTGATTAAGTTTATTTATTGAAATCGATTCAAAATCTTGATTTATATGAGGCCACCTTTTTTTATCTTTCATCGGTCAATGAAAGTCAAAAAATCATAGCTTATCGATCTAAGATTAAAGATCTTGAGTAAGACGAGACCGATTTTATTTTCACTTTTACTTCTCATTTTTTATGGGTCGATGAACATCTAAAACCAAATTTTGTCAGTTAAGATGAGACTGTTCTTCGATTTCGATTTTATTTCACATTTTACTTTGCACTATATTCTTTTCATTTCCGATCAATGAAGGTCTTAAACATCATGGAACCCTTTTTTAGAGTTCTTGATTAAGACGAGGTCGTCACCCTTTATTTCCCGATTCACCCGATTAATCATTATCTTGCTTATTTTCCGTCAAATATTATCTCGATTATATTTTTTATGCATACTATTCATATTGTCCATATCATATTCGTATTCATGTTTATCTAACAATTTTCTTTGTTCTTACACTTAATCTAAATACACTAAATTGGAGACCTTTTATTGCATGTCACCCTTTTTTTAATCAAACTTTCGGAAGGAGGAGATTCATGGAATCTAGCATTCCTTGGGTCTTCGAATGGATGGCTCTCGAGGCACGCCCCTTGGGTTGTCATTCATTCAATCTTTCGACCTTTTCAACTAAACCATTTCCAAACCAGTCCTCGATTCGCCATCGAGCCCAATCGTAAGTCGAGCGCCTTTTGCCTCGCCATCAAACGCACACTTGCATATCTCGAGGTTTCGTTACTAGGAGCACCCCTAGGGACTAGTATCGGTACTCACTTCTTTTCGTAACCAATCTGATTCAACCTATTTTAAACACTTTCTTAATCAACTAACGAAAGGAGGAGATTTTTGGAGTCTAGCATTCCTTGGATCTTCGAATGAATGGCTCTTGAGGCACGCCCTTGGGTTGTTGTTCGTTCAAACTTTCGTCTTAAAACACTTAATCATTATCAAATAATTTCACAATTAATAGAATGAAAAAGGTGTCGTTGAGATCTAGCATCTCAGTAATGCCCCGATTAATTGGTTGCGAGGCCGACGTCTCGTTTATCGAATAGTCGTCATTCTTCCCTCAAAGTACTTAACAAACCTAACACTTCCCATGCAACCGAAACCCTAATACACTTAATCCACAACTCAAACACATTTCTCAAAGAACATTGTTTAAGTCATTCTTTCGCGCATATGAACTCGTGCTTCAGCCTCCCCTAGCGAGTAGACAAGCCAATGTTTAGCAGTTAGAATGCAACCTAAACTCTCGTTCACCTAAAACACGTCCAAATCAAACCTTTTTCTCAATCAAATCTCTAATACACTTAATTCATACTCAAACAACTTTCACAAAAAGAACATTGTTTAGTCCATTCTTCCGCGCATATGAACTAGTGCTTCAGCCTCCCATGATGAGCCGACAAGCCAACGTTTAGCAGTTAGAATACGAATTAAACACTCGTTCGTTTAAAAAACACGAACCAACCAACCGTAGTCCCACGAACTACGAATGCTCTGACTTTCCCATTGCACGAGGGAATACGTAGGCACAAGGGTTCTAATCCTTGCCGAGCACACTAATAATAAAAAACCACCCATTTTCCCCTTAGAAAGCAATATCTACCTTAGAAGAAAACAAACAAACCAAGCTAACCTTTCTCACGAATCGAATCAAGAGGTTCCCGTTGAGTACAACGGACGTAGAGGGTGCTAATACCTTCCCTCTTGCTTAACCGACTCCCGAACCCGAATTTGGTTGCGACGACCATGTTCTTATCTCCCTTTAAAGGTTTTATCGATATTTACCTTTCCCTAACTTGGGATAAATAAAGTTCGGTGGCGACTCTGTTTTGAACAGTTTTTTCCGCATCCATCGCGAGGATCGTATTTTTCGAGGTACGACAGATGGAGACTCTGCTGGGGATAAGCATTGCCCTATGCTAGAGAGAGTCAAGCCTAACTTGACTCGATTCGAGAGTGTTAGCTTCGCTTGGCTGTTTTCTTCTTGTTTATTTCCTCTTGTTGTTTATTTATTTGCTCCCTCTTTTATTGTTGTTTATCATATTTGCCTGTTGGATTTTGGGTTGATATCACAAGTAAGGCTCTATACCCGAGTCTTGGAAAAAGAAGAGAGAACACCTAGTTTAGATTTTGGAAGTAATTAGTGTTAGTCCCCAAGGACTCGCTCCTTGTGTGCCTAGCATGAAAGCTTCCCCTAGATTAGACCTTTTCGTAGATCTTGTTGTAACGCAGCTAGCCTGTTGCACGACTTGATTCATGAAGGGTCCGTGACTCTGGGAACCACTCTTAGCACCAGTTTCCATCTTGGCAGTCGTTAGTATTAGTCTCCGAGGACTCGCTTCTCGTGGGCCTAGCATGAAGACTACACTCAGGATATACCTTTTTTGTATCCCCGTCACAATGCAGCTAGCCTGTTGCGTGGTGATGACGCGATTAGTGTCCGAGACCCTGGGAACCATATCCATCAACATAAGAGCTATCCCGTGAGTGGGTTTATGGGTAAAGAATCTAGAACTATCCTTATAAAGCCTACCTATTATGAGGGTTGGGAAGTTACTTGTGATATCCTGGATCCTGAATCTGCCTGTATTGCATTTGTTTGCATATCGTTGCATTTGCATCTCATTAGTATTAGCATAGCATTTTCCAACAAACTCATCCAATCCTCTGTCTATTTCCTGCCAGCTAATTTCCCGACGCTCATATTGAACCTGTGGTAGCCTCAAAGCATTTAAAGCAAGTTCAAGCAGAGATAAGAGGAGCATAGACAACTTGAAAGTTGTGATGGCTATGTTAGAGGATAGCTTTCAACATATTAGGATGAAGGATTTTGACCCCCTATCAGGTTTTGTTGTGTCGACTAACCCATTGTATGATCGTCTACCTGGTGATCATCCTCCATAAGTGAACATCCCTGCTTAGTCTCAGATGATGTCGATGTCTGATTCCATGGAGAAAAGGTTTTGTGCCCTCGAAGAGAAAGTTTAAGCTATGAAAGCACGCGATATTTTTGGGCTCGATGCAGTTGATATGTGCCTAGTGACAGACTTGGTAATTCCTCCAAAATTCACAGTACCCAACTTTGAGAAGTACGCTGGTATCAGTTGTCTAAAGCGTCATTTGAGGATGTTCTGCCGAAAGATGACTTCCCATGTCCGCGATGACAAATTGATGATTTACTGTTTCCAAGACAGTTTAAGTGGTGCATCTTTGAATTGGTACATGGATTTAGAGAGAAGTTGTACCAGTCATGGAAAGACTTATCCAATGTTTTCCTAAAACAATATGAGTATAATTTGGACATGGCCCCCAGTCGCACGCAGCTGCAAAGCCTATCTCAGAAGAGCGGTGAATCCATTAGGGATTATGCACAGCAGTGGAGAGAGTTGGCAGCTAGGGTACAACCACCACTCTTGAACAAAGAATTGATTGACATGTTCTTGGACAGTCTGCATGACACCTATCTTGAAAGGATGGCTGGCAGTTCATTCTCAGGCTTCTCTGACCTTATAATAGTAGGAGAACGCATCGAGAGTTACCTCAAAGCTAAACAAGTCCAGGACGTATCGAGCAATCAAGCTGGCGAGACTGAGTCCTTCAGCAATCACCAAGAGGAAGAGGATAATGGAATTGATGCAGTCATAGCAAATGTTGAGTATTCTCAGGGTACACCAGCAAAACTTTATGGCCCTTCAGCTTCTAGGAAGTTATCATTGTCAGTGCCATATCATCCTTATGGGCAACCCTTTCAATCCTAGGGCGTCATACCAGAAACCCATGATTTCTCCTCGTGCCAATCAACGAGCCTGTGGTCGAGGATATCAGAATCATCATCAGAATCAGCATAGGCCTCGAAACAACTTGGAAATAAGGACTTCTCCTCTTCACTTAGTTCCTATGTCGTACAGTCAACTCTTGTCGTATCTGGTCCAAAAATCACTGGTAGAGCCCAAAGCTATCAAGCCATTGCCAAAACCATACCCGCCTGGATACGATCCCAATGCGCATTATGAATATCATGCTGGATCAATGAGGCATTCGATTGAAGATTGCAAAGCTTTTCAAGCCAAGGTGCAACAGTTGATTGACAAGAAGTACATATCCTTTCAAGAAGGGGACTTGATTATGCACGCCATCTTCTCACCCAAATGAGTTCTAAGACTTCAAGAGGCAGCCAATGGTTCAGACAAGAAGACTTCCTCAGATGCTGGCAATCATTGGATTATTTTTATCATTCGCATTTGTAATTTCTTTATGATTAAATGCTGCTTGTTTTGAACATTGTTTATTTTGAATGGTAATATTAATGAGGTGATCATGCATTTTTTTGAACTAATCACGTCGCATTCGCTCATTTTTTCTTCACATATAGATAAAAATACAAAAAAAAACAAAAACAACAAAATTCATCCATATACTTCTTGTCCACTCTCTTTATCAAACTTTTGATTAGCAAATATTTGAGGGAGGATGATGAAAACAAGGTACCCATAATTGCTGATGGTATGCTTTTGGATGGAATCCTGCCAAGGATGTACAGGCATTGTTTCAAAATCCCCAAACACTGGAGAGATAAGGAGTTAGTCCCTAGTTAACCACTTCGAGCCTAGAAGTAGGAGTTTCCTTCGGATTTAAAAACCCTTACACTCAACCTAGGGCAGGGTAGTGTTCAGTTAACCTGATTATGCACTCAGTTCACAAAAGCAAAATCCAAAAACATGATGGTTGTTCATCAATTACCCATGACTTGGCAGTCACAATTCTCTGACAAAGTAAAAAAAAATCAAAAAAAAAAAACCAAAAAAAACAAAAGTCTGCTAAGTCAAGCACCTCAAAGGAGACTTAGGCAAAAATCAAGGCTACCCTGATGGACTCGAAAAGCAAAATCAGTCAATGCAAATGATAGGGATTAAAAGAAAAAAACAAAAGAGGCCCTCGGATCCTCAACAAAAACAAAATAAGATCCAGTGACCACCATAATCAAAACCAAAGGGTCACTGACATCCCTAACAAAAACAAAATAAGGTGACTGCCATTTCGAGCAAACCTTGAATCATCACTCTTACACCGTCAACCCTTTTGGAAAACCAACATGTGCAGAATTAACTAAACGTAGGACTGGAGATCATCACGAAGAAGGGGTGGGTACAAATCAAGTTTTGCGCCTTATATCCTTTGTTTCATAAACCGTGAACCAGACCACGTTACAACCCTCGAAAGACCTAATTGAGGAGGGATTTATTCTGAAAGCATACTACAGCAAGGTTGCGTAAACTGACTCCTACAAATTTGTTAATCACTTGTTTTGGTGTCATATTCTTACTATATCACATCATTCCAATAATGACTGATTTTCAAAACTTGCATGAGCATCGCATTAAGATTACCATTTGTGAACGAACAATTTTAACTGCAAGTCAGTGTTTAACATCCAGGAAATTCCAACAAGGAGCAATCAAAGAGAGCTAGATCATTCAATAAAGTTTATTTGAACTAACAACACCTCATAACCCTATGGAACAGTGGCATTGACATCCAATGATTATGGAAACAGTCAGTTTAAAGCAAGTCCCTGAAGCATTAGTTGACTATGGGGCAAATCATTCAAGGACAGGTTGATCAGGGTAAATCATCTCAAGAATCCACCAACCCGGGGCAGGCCACCCAGAGGTTCCTTTGATTAAAGGAAACCCCCTCCAATGTTCAATCAACACAAGTTAAGTTGCTCCAACGCTCATTCTGGGGCAAGCTGCCTCAAGGGGACTTCGAAGCCAAATACTCCAAGAGCCGGTCAATCAAGGAAAAATCCTTTCACGACTTGGAATTCTGGGGCAAGCCATCTCGAGTTCATCTCATGGTACAATTGCTTCCAATTTCTTGTCAAGAAAAATTCTTCATAGGCCCAGACTGGGGCAAGATGAGCCACACAGGGGCAAATCTCTCTGTTGCTTTCGATATGCTCAAGCGAGCACCGTCAAGTGACCTTTGGGTTCAAGATGAGTGTCAGGGAATCATGCTATCACCCCACAGATAACCTTTTACCTTCCTTCTGACAAGAAACCTTGCTGCATAGGAACCTACCCATACCTTATCCTTTACTGGGGCATCTTTGGAACTTTCATACCATTGCATAAATCACTCATATGCATTAGTCATGTCGCTTCGCTCATTGCATAGACCTGCGTATCATACCTCAAGCGTAACCTTCCAATAAGATTTGACGTCTCAAAGCCTGATACCGCAAGACTTGACACAAAAGTCCAATTTCGTTTGGCAAATTGCCAAAGTCCAACTTAGACTTGGCAACCCAAAGTCCAACTTAGCTTGGCAATCCAAAGTCCAGTTCTCGCCTGGCAAATTATTAAAAAGTCCAGTTCTCGTCTGGAAAATCTTTTAAGGTCCAGTTCTCGTCTGGCAATCTATTTTAAGGCCCAGTTCTCGTCTGGCAAAAATTTTAAGGCCCAGTTCTCGTCTGGCAAATATTTTAAGGCCCAGTTCTCGTCTGGAAAATATTTTAAAGCCCAGTTCTTGTCTGGAAAACATTTTTAAGGCCTAGTTCTCGTCTGGCAAATATTTTAAAGCCCAGTTCTCGTCTGGCAAACATTTTTAAGGCCCAGTTCTCGTCTGGCAAATATTTTAAAGCCCAGTTCTCGTCTGGCAAACATTTTTAAGGCCCAGTTCTCGTCTGGCAAATCTTTTTAAGGTCTAGTTCTCGTCTGGCAAATCATTAAAAAGTCCAGTTCCCGTCTGGCAAAGCATTGCAAAGTCCAGTTCTCGTCTGGCAAATCTTTTAAAGTCCAGTTCTCATCTGGTAAATCTTTTAAAGCCCAGTTCTTATCTGGCAAATACCCTTTTCTCACCAGTTCTCGTCTGGTAATCTATCCTCCAATCCAGTTTTAGTCTGGAAGTTTGACCCAAAGTCCAATCCTTATTTAGCAACTACCCAAGAGTCCACACTCGTTGGCACCTTCAAATCTACCCTTTAAAGTCTAGTCTTCATTGGCAACCACTAAAAGTCCACTGTCGTTGGCATCCTCATAACACCAAAATAACCAAAGTCCAATTTATTGGCAAACACCAAAATAACCAAAGTTCGATTTCACTTGGCGATTACCAAATCCAATCCCTGGTGATACCCTCGACAAGGAACTTACCCCCATCGCGCCTGATCATTTGCATCGTCATATACATAGCATGCTAGAATAACATTACATAATCATATCAAGCACTATCATATCATACGTGCATTAGATTCCCCGGCAGCTGCATCTTAGTATATGTTTCTGTGCATCATGCAATGCATGGCATATCCATCCCCAGCTACATATCATAACAGGATCCAGGATCAGTTCGCAAGCATCTTGGCCAGTCCTCCATCAAAGTCGGCAACACTCTTCTAAAAGATACCCCGCACGTGCTCAAGGAATCCTATTCCCCAGCAAGTCATTCTTCAGCCAGGCAATTGGTAATGACAATCCCCAGCGGCTATTGTTTTAATTGCTCCCCAAGCAGAAGCTATCTTAGAAAATTTCTTGTGAGCTTTCCCCTACAGAGCCAGTGCATCTCCTCCGACAGGAATCTTGCTCAACTATTATTCAGCAAATTTACCGTAGAGATACTGCTTTGGTATCATCGAGGAACCTTAATGGATAAGGGACTGCTTCGACAACCCGAAGAATCTTCTGCCTTCAGAGATACTGCTTTGGTATCATCGGAGAACCTAAATGGATAAGGGACTGCTTCGACGACCCGAAGAATCGTCTGCCTTCAGAGATACTGCTTTGGTATCATCGGAGAACCTTAATGGATAAGGGACTACTTCGACGACCCAGAGAATCGTTGGCCTTCAAAGATACTGCTTTGGTATCATCGAGGAACCTTAATGGATAAGGGACTGCTTCGATCACCCAAAGAAATTGGAGTTATTTATGTTCATTTTGGACCCAGCTACCTCATTCTACCAGTTCTTACTCCATAGTACATTACCTTTTGGCAGACAAATTTTGGGGTCTTCTTATATCTAATTGACTTCCACCCTAAAAATGAACGTCATACAGCAGTTCATTTTCTCGGGTTCAAGACAATTAGATAGGGGCATCTGTCATACCCCAAATTTGTCCTACCTGTGTGTAAATGACCTTTGTACATAATTTTTTCTTCCAAACCATTTTCAATCCAAACTTTCAATCCATGTTCACTTCAAAATTATTTATCCGTATCCATAAAAATCCACTTCATTTTTAATGTCCATAATTACCCATTCTCCATTATTATCCATTTCCATTTTTAATTCTAAGCCATTTTTCATCCATATTCATTCCCACTTTTCAAATCCATATTTTCCACAACCTTTTCTTAGATCATTTTTCTTAATCCAATCCATATTCAATGAATAAACCACTTTTGAGTTCAAATATCCATTTTTGAATCACTTCCATATCCATTATGATTTCATCTCATTATCCAATACAAATATCCATTTTTAATTCATTATATAAATCTCCATTTCTTTTTTTTTTTCATTTTATATTTTGTCCATTTTTAATCCACAAAAAACCATATTCTTAAGTCCATAATTCAAAATCCATTTTTTTCTAAATCCACCTTTTTTACTCAACAAATGACTACTTTGCCATGTACATCGTTTCTATCCTTCAAACCATTCTTATTACCACATTCCATTACACTTCATAATCCATAAAAGTCCATCAAAAAAATTACACAAAAAATATAAAAATCCCATTAAAATCTAATTCTTTTTTGAAGCCCATCATTCAACCAAATGCCAAGTAAGACAAAAAAAGTACAAGTACAAAAGAGAAAAGTGCAGCAAGGTGATGTCTTTGGTCAATGTATATGCTCCCACGCCTTCCCCATTTTGCTACAATTCAGGACCTGTACGCCTGCACCAATATGCTGCTACAAACTTGCAACATGAAAATATGCTGCCAAACCTACAACAACCAACAACAACTGAGAAATCTGCATTTGAAAACGACTTGTCGACATACCAAGGCAAAAGCAATGTACTTGCAAACTTAGCAAACAAGTTTTTGAATTTGATTTTAAAGGAGAAGAAAACAACACGATAAAAGGGGGGAAGACAACAAGAACAAGAGGAAGAAAATCTCCTTTTAAATTACCTTTCATTCTCCCGGCGTCCACTCTCATTTTTTATTCCCCTAACCTTCATTCACAATCTGCATAAATTACAACAGATTTTCACAAAACTTCTTCAATCCAAAAAACTTTCAAAACAAATAAACCTCACGAAACGGCCTTTCGCACTACTTTCAACACACAACTTTGCAACAACAATAATTTCCCACCTTGCAAACCTTAAACAAAACTTCTACACTCCCTCAAAACTTCCTCTCCACCTACTGTACCTCCACACGATAATGCTCACCTCCACCACATAATAAAACCAACACCACATGCCATAACGATCTCCATACTCACCTCTGAGAAACAAATCCAAATGCTTCCGCACCTTCGCATCGATACTCGCCACCATGATACTGATCTACACAAGCTCACCATAATTCCCCCTTAAACCTTCTTCCTCCTTTCATACACACAACAGACCTCATCAAAATCTTGATTCATCACCATATGTTACAGATCAAACCTTTTGCTATATTCAATAACTCCAAAACCAAAAGCAATTTTCAAATAAAAAATCTAAAAATAAGAAAAAACAGAAGAAAGTTGACGTTCAAAGGTGAACCATAAATTCCCTGGAAATTGCTACTACACCGTCGAGGTCGTACCAAAAACAACCACCGCGAGAAGCAGTGACTGACGCTGTCATTTTCTGTAGCTCTCGATGAAGATCCTCTTTCCGGCGCCGACGCTCCGTTAACTTCAAGCTCAGCCACCATCACATTTTCACCGCCGTCGCAACACTTACGCATTCACCACCAACACATCATTCGCCGCCGCACAAGGAGAAGAAGAAGATGAGATCGAGAAGAGAAAGTGACAGAGGAAACGCGGAAAGAGAGAGTGCACATGATTGAGATTGTGAACAGAGGAAGAATAGAGTAAGGCAATGAATCAAAACAAGTTATCGTGCGATGCATTTTCTTTCGTTTCCCTTCTTTTCTCATGAATGTGAAACGGCCGTGTGATAGGGTTTCCTTAACCTTTTTCCATTATGTTGACCGAACTGGGTTCTGGGTCCAGATGGTCTGGCCCGGGTACATGCCAGTTGATCCATTTGATTCCACCTCTTTTCCATACTCATACTCCCATCTCACTTACAGCGCCTCCCTCTCTATTTTCTTAGATATTCTTTATTTTATTGTTATTTTTATGATTTAGGTTCTCTTCTATTTAACTTCTATTGTCCTATTTTTTTTTTATATTTAAGAAAGCTTCAAATATTTCCTAAACTAACTCTTTTTAATTTGTGTATGTAATTTAGCTATTTAGGTCTTAGATTATTTAGATTTTTGTTAACATTTTCTATTAGTTATTTCTTAAATAATTTACTAGGTAGTTTATAAATTATATTTTATTAAATATTTTCCTAAATATTGTTTACTTCCTCAAACCTTTTTCAATTATATTTTGATTATCATTTTGTTTAGATCTTATTTCTAAATTCATTCTCATTTTTCATTTCTACTTTGATTTTCATCTTCGGATTTCTTTTCGATTTTATCTTTGGCCAATGATATGGAAAAATCTTGATTAAGTTGATTTATTGAAATCGATTCAAAATCTTGATTTATATGAGGCCACCTTTTTTTATCTTTCAACGGTCAATGAAAGTCAAAAATCATAGCTTATCGATCTAAGATTAAAGATCTTGATTAAGACGAGACCGATTTTATTTTCACTTTTACTTCTCATTTTTTATGGGTCGATGAACATCTAAAACCAAATTTTGTCGGTTAAGATGAGATTGTTCTTCGATTTCGATTTTATTTCACATTTTACTTTGCATTATATTCTTTTCATTTCCGATCAATGAAGGTCTTAAACATCATGAACCCTTTTTTAGAGTTCTTGATTAAGACGAGGTCGTCACCCTTTATTTCCCGATTCACCCGATTAATCATTATCTTGCTTATTTTCCGTCAAATATTATCTCGATTATATTTTTTATGCATACTATTCATATTGTCCATATCATATTCGTATTCATGTTTATCTAACAATTTTCTTTGTTCATACACTTAATCTAAATACACTAAATTGGAGACCTTTTATTGCATGTCACCCTTTTTTTAATCAAACTTTTCGAAGGAGGAGATTCATGGAATCTAGCATTCCTTGGGTCTTCCAATGGATGGCTCTCGAGGCATGCCCATTGGGTTGTCATTCATTCAATATTTCGACCTTTTCGACTAAACCATTTCCAAATCAGTCCTCGATTCGCCATCGAGCCCAATCGTAAGTCGAGCGCCTTTTGCCTCGCCATCAAACGCACACTTGCATATCTCGAGGTTTCGTTACTAGGAGCACCCCAAGGGACTAGTATCGGTCCTCACTTCTTTTCGTAACCAATCCGATTCAACCTATTTCAAACACTTTCTTAATCAACTAACGAAAGGAGGAGATTTTTGGAGTCTAGCATTCCTTGGATCTTCGAATGAATGGCTCTTGAGGCACGCCCTTGGGTTGTTGTTCGTTCAACCTTTCGTCTTAAAACACTTAATCATTATCAAATAATTTCACAATTAATAAAATGAAAAAGGTGTCATTGAGATCTAGCATCTCAGTAATGCCCCGATTAATTGGTTGCGAGGCCGACGTCTCGTTTATCGAATAGTCGTCATTCTTCCCTCAAAATACTTAACAAACCTAACACTTCCCACGCAACCGAAACCCTAATACAGTTAATCCACAACTCAAACACCTTTCCCAAAGAACATTATTTAAGTCATTCTTTCGCGCATATGAACTCGTACTTCAGCCTCCCCTAGCGAGCAGACATGCCAATGTTTAGCAGTTAGAATGCAACCTAAACTCTCGTTCGCCTAAAACACGTACAAATCAAACTTTTTTCTCAATCAAATCTCTAATACACTTAATTCATACTCAAACAACTTTCACAAAAAGAACATTGTTTAGTCCATTCTTCCGCGCATATGAACTAGTGCTTCAGCCTCCCATGACGAGCCGACAAGCCAACGTTTAGCAGTTAGAATGCGAATTAAACACTCGTTCATTTAAAAAACACGAACCAACCAACCGTAGTCCCATTACGAATGCTCTGACTTTCCCATTGCACGAGGGAATACGTAGGCACAAAGGTTCTAATCCTTGCCGAGCACACTAATAATAAAAAACCACCCATTTTCCCCTTAGAAAGCAATATCTACATTAGAAGAAAACAAACAAACCAAACTAACCTTTCTCACGAATCGAATCAAGAGGTTCCCGTTGAGTACAACGGACGTAGAGGGTGCTAATACCTTCCCTCTTGCGTAACCAACTCCCGAACCCGGATTTGGTTGCGACGACCATGTTCTTATCTCCCTTTAAAGGTTTTATCGATATTTTCCTTTCCCTAACTTGGGATAAATAAAGTTCGGTGGCGACTCTGTTTCGAATAATTTTTTCCGCGTCCATCGCGAGGATCGTATTTTTCGAGGTACGATAGTTACGAGGCTTGATATTGGTTAAGATGAATTTGGACCATCCTTTGGCAATTGGCACAAGTTTTTCAGGATTTTGTAGGCTCAAGGACCGATCCTTTATCAAACATGTATTGCATTTCAGCATCAGAGGTACATCGGATGGATGCATGGTTGTGAGTGACACCTCCTAGTGGACAGTTAACGGCTTCAGAAATTTTTGTGACATTGATGGTGACTGGAAGACCATAAATGCTAGAGGAGATAGTCATACCATTTCTGCTAACAGAGGCATTAATCCAAAAGGATTTTAAGAGGGTAGGATAAATTGAGCCTCCAAGCATATGAATGTATCTATTCCATTTTTGGAAGTGGATACTAAGATGAAAGTCACTATTAGTATCTATTGGATTTGGTCGTTTTTCATTGATGACTTCAAGAAGATCATCATTGCCATAAAATGTTCTTGGAGTCATTTTAGATTGAGGATAAAAGGAAGGTTAGGACTAAGGGATAGTGATGAATTTTTCTAGAACAGCTATGGTTTTAAATAGACAAGTGGAGAAGTTTGAGCAGGATAAGTCAATAGCTAAGAATGACTTAAGAAGATTGGAATACTTAGGAGAAGTCTAAAGAGTGAGAACAGCTAAGTAGTTTGTAATTCTATGGGAGATCAAAAAGATATATATGCACTTTATTCTTAGCAGGAGTTAGGTGGATGCAGTAACTGTTTTATGAGGTCATTAATTCTAGATGACACGCTTTCTAATTTCAAGGTATGAAAGGCGTATAGTTGAGAATGCAGACAAACAGGGTTTTCTACTGTTCCCAATACTTACGGGGAATCCTGACTTGTCAGAGCATAATTATTCTGGCTTAAGATCAGTGGCTTAGGTGAGGAGCTATTTTGGTCAAGGTAGCACGTTTCCCTATTCCGAGACTGAACAGGCATCATTCAATGTGAGTAAACCAAGAAGATTTAGATGGATGCAGAAGTGTGCAACCATTTAAATGAACATTTAGGTTTCGTAGACTAACTAGGTCAGATAAAGGGGCTCTAGGAGAGAAAGAGAGAGTTAGGTCTGGAACAGGAGTACTAGTTGGAGTGTACTAGTGGGTTAAAAAAATAAGCAGGGTGAATGACATGATGCGGAGAGTCTTACATATGTGGCAGTTTATACTATAGCATTTTCTAGGCAGACATATAAAAAGAATTTCTAATTACTTTCTCAAAACTTAACACCTCATAATCAAGGGGGTTTGATAGAGTGATTCTGGTTGTTATTATGAAAGTAAGTCATAAGTGAGGGAAGGATGGTACATGGAAATTTTTACAGACTAATCTAAATGCATTCTCATCTTGACTCTGATCTTTCCTTTTCTGAGTGAACTACTGAGGGTTCTTGGATTTTTCAAGATACGCTTGTGTTCTGACTTCTGAAGAAAAAGAATATTGTCTTGGAAAGTGATCCTGATTGAACTACGACTTTCTCTCTTTTCTAGTTCAACCTTGTCCATCAGTTCTCTAGGTTATAATGACCGAGATTAAGACTTGGCATGATCAGAGTGACCGCTCCATCTGAACTTATCCAATTACATGCAATCCTTTTGGTCAGGCGATGTAATGAATGTTCTGAGGAAAAATTAACACTCATATGTGTGGGAGCGGTACTGAGTGAATAGTAAGTTTCATTTGATGACCTCATTCATAATCAACAGATTACATCTGTTTTTGATTGCTTCTCACCTCTTATTTCCTTGATCCATAGAACCTATTTAGTTCTGATACAGTTCTTAAGATATGGATCTGAATCTTAAATGACACACTTTGAGAATTGGTTGAGTTCTCCTTTCATAGCCTGAGTTCAGTTTGCGTCTGTGAGAGTTTCCTATCTTTGAACGATGATTGATTTCACAAGATTAGTGAGAACCTTTGAGAGGTTATTTCAAGGAGTAATTGACATATCAACATCTGACTCTGTTCCTCAAAGTTGTTTCAGAACTTGTTCAGAACATCATCATGCCCCATGTGTACATCACTAGACATGGTTTGCATGAGCCTTCTTGTTCTCACAATAGTGATCAACTTAATTGGGGTTGTTCACACATATCTATGATTTAACTAATTTCTTCAAACGAAACATCATTAACGTCATCTTAGTTGGAGAACCTAAATACCTAAAATGATAGCATTTAATTTCATATCACAAGTGATTCTGAGAACACTTGATCTGTCAAAACTCAGATTATCAATATTTGATCTTTACTAAGATGATTTTAGGTTGTTGAAGCTTGATCACTAAACCAGTAAGATCTTACGAGTTCGTTCGGAATCAAGTGATTACTGAGCCTCTGGGATTCAGTTCTCCATTGAATCTTTTGATCATTTCAGGTTTTGACATTAAATCATTTCTAATAATTTGAATTCTTCATATTCTGAGTTTAACAGATTTCTTTCTGAAATTCAAAGTCTTAGAACGGCAATCTTTCTTCTTTACATGAAGAGATCCAGAATGAGTTTTAAACAAGAAAGTCAAGGGTGGACCTAATTCGTTTCTTGAAAACATCTCAAAAACTCATAAAGGATTAATCTTCAGCAAACAAGATTTCTTGCTTTCTGATGATTCACCTTTTAATCATATATGTGGTTTTATCCACACGTAATTTCCAGAATGAGCATTCAACAGTTACTTCCTTTTATCTGATGAATTTATCTTATCAACTAATTCTTCAACTTTAGTGAGGCTTCATATTGAATCAGTGAAATGCTCATGAAGTTATCAGAATGATTACAATTTTGTACACAGTTAACTGCTGAACTGTTACAAAATTTGTAAGTGGATTTTAATCTCACCAAGAATACTTCTACGCACCACGCCTGGATCTTTTTCTGACACTGTTAAGTGTTTGATGTAAATCAATAACAGAACCAGGCTCTGATAATAATTGAAGGTGCGAGAAAGACACAAAAAAGGGGGGGTTTGAATTGTGTATTTACTCTTTTTGTAACTTTTCGCATCTTGTTAATTTGACGCTCAAGAACCTTCAATGTTCATTGAGATATTCTGATCTATTAACTATAGAGTATGAGAACCGTATAGGTTCTGATCATAAGATACGATACTCAAAACTTGCAGTGCGGAAGCTTATCAGAGATAGGCTGCAAGGTTCTGACTTTGCTTAATAAGAGGTTCTGATATTCAATGTTGAAACATAAATAGAGATGCTAAGCAAGAGAGTAAAGGACACACGATATATCCTGGTTCACCATGCGGGCTAATCCAGTCCACCCTCCTCAGGTGATTTCTCCTTGAACACAAGGACTTAATCCACTATAACCAAATCATGATTACACTTGCACGGGCAACAGTCGGTGACTAACCACTTGCACAGCCGCACTGTGACTAACAACACAATGAACCGTTCAGGGATCTAACCGGATATAACGTTCATTGACCGAGCAGACCCGCTGCTGGGATTTCACAGCTAGCCGTTCAGGGATTCATCACAATGAATATAACGCTACTGACCATATTTCAGGATTTTCCATAATGACCCTTAGCCATTGTCATCTCAAGTATCTAATCACCACATGATCTACTCAAGGGCCTCAACTCACAGCTGAACCGTTCAGGGATCCATCGGGATATAACGTTCACTTGAGGAGTCTCAATTCATCTAGTTGAATTGGCAAACTGGAGATTACAAATTGTGCTTCTTAATAAGCAAGTTTCTCCTAGGTTTAAGTACAAAGAACACACACATGTGTTCAAGCAAGTTTTGAGCAATCAGCTCCTTGCTTTCCTAAGAAACTACAAAGATGTATTTAGATATTATGATTGTTGACATCTTGTAGATCTTCTTCTTCTTCTTCTAGTTGAGCAAGCTTTGAGTAGCAACTCCTTGCTTCAGATCTTCAATGTAGCTTTGACGAGAAGGTAGGTTGATGACTTGACTGATCTTCAATTGTTGTCTTCTTCATCAACAGCTTCTGTTTGATTGTTATTGTTGTGTTAATTTTTTCTTTGGAGTTTCAACAATAATTGCCATGAGTGAATTGATGACATCTTTGAATATTCTAAGTGTTACAACGAGAACTCATCGTTGTTGCTATCTTCACATAATGACACAGTCAATTTTGTAGATGAACATTCAGTTCATAATTCTACAAGTGATCGACACATCAGAAACAAAAACTCTTTCCATTAAATAGCCAGTAGAAATATATCCGTTAGAGAATACTGTTGGCTGTTTGGAAAAGAGACGTTGTGAAATAATGAGTTGTACTGACACATCCTCTTTTTGCAGAGGAGATCTTTTCTTGGGCAGTGTGTATATTTAACTCACAACGGTAATATTTAGACTTCGAAACTTTAGTGGCTTCTGATGTTAATTTGATGAAGCATGAGTGGAGTCTTTGTAGCAGAATATCTGATGCTTCAAGTCTTCCGTTAATTGAAGAAGAACACTAGGAATCAGTCTTCAGAACTTCAGCACTTGGTCTTTAAGAGCGTTATCCTTTTCTGCTTTAGGTCTTCCGAATCTTCAGAACTTGTCTTCAGAATCTTCAGAACTTCTTGTTTGAAACCTTTCTCTTCAGAACTCGTTAGTCTTCAGAATCTTTCTGCACTTGGTCTTCAGCGCCTTTAGCCATCAGAACTTCAAGTCATAGGAGTCTTCAGAACTTTGGTTCTTTCTGAGTGTACTTCTTCAGAAGCTACGCCATCTTCAGAATCTTGATCACTCTTAGAGAGCATCCACAAGAGCATTGCAACAACAATCTTGGCATCCTTCGATCTGGCTGATTATGACTAGAAAAACAAGCGTTCTTGCTTCTTGCGACTTTAGTCACACATAGTAACTTCGCATGTACATATATTCAATCATAGTACATCTGGCTGGTGTATGTTGGTTCTGATGTATTTAGTTCTTATGATCTGCACACAACACACGTTAGACCATAAAATGGTTCTTTCACAAATACTTATTGTTATCATCAAAACATAGATTGACTTGTAAAGACAATTCTTGCTCTCACAACCTGACCCTCTCAAGTGAGAGGGTTTATATAATTCCCCAAGCGGGTGGCCAACGGTCCCTATTTTCGAGGCGAAATAACTGTTTCCCGAAGAATAGGTAACTGCCAAAAACTAGCTGTTATGTCGGGCAGGGTGCCCAAAACTAGCCGTTATGTTGGGCAAAGGCGTAGTTCCGGAAACATGCCCATGACTGTCCTTGGATAATGAAGTCGTGCGTAACGGTCAGGAATACCGAGGAGGGGAAAATGGCCTTGGGGATCCATCCGTCCATATGTGCCAGGTTGGAGGGCAGAAAGGTGAATTCTGCCCCTTCTTGACTGGACTTAGGCAATTGGGCCATTCTGGGAGCAGAAGTGGATTGGGCCATATCTAGCCATTGGTCCAGTCCGGAATAGGAGTCCCCGCAAGTCGTTGCTCCCAAGCATGGGAGTGGTGACTTAAGGATTGCTCGTAGCTTCGGGGAATTGTGAAGGAGTCGTTGTTTGGTGACAGCGGGGAGTTGTCTCGTGGTGCCCGAGAGTTCCATTGCTCGCGAGATTTACAACGCTCTTTCGTTTGCCCGTCGTTCAGGGAGACCAACGGGTAGAAGGAACTTAAGCGATGGGGCGCCATGTGTGCCTCGAGGCCTGTGTTGTATTAAATAGGCAATGATGGCTAGTCTAGGGCCATTATGACCTATCCGAGTGTGCTCCTGCACGTACTCTCAATTGTATATAAGGAGAGAGGGTCTGATCATTTGCACTTTCATTTCTCTCTCTTCTTCTTCGTCTTCCTCAGAAAACTTAGCTCACCGCCGCCGTCGACCGTTGTTTCAGCCACCGTGAAAAGCTTAGAGCATTTCTCCATAACCTCTTTGATCACGTAAGTCATCTAATTCCTTGCTTTCTTCCAGCTTTTTCATCTTCGTTTAGAATGCATGCGGTTAGGTTAGTTTTAGGCAAGATAGTGGTGCCTCTCTGGCGTCTGTTGGTGGTGGGCGGTGGCTAGGCCATCTTTCGTGGCTGATGTGGCTATCGGGGCCC
This sequence comes from Lathyrus tuberosus, assembly GCA_022829125.1. NCBI lineage: Eukaryota > Viridiplantae > Streptophyta > Magnoliopsida > Fabales > Fabaceae > Lathyrus > Lathyrus tuberosus. Next base: position 3,172,925 of record JALAZF010000538.1, read on the forward strand.
CTTAGAGAGCTAAGAGTACGCCGTTTCCGGCGCTATTGTGCCGATGGTGTATGTGTAACCGGGGTGGCTACCCAGTTTTCTAGCGTTCTGATGAAGTTTCTGATGAGTGTATGAAGTTTTCGATGAAGTTTCCGGTGGATCTTCAAAAGGAAACTAGGTAGTGGTTCGGGGAAGTTTCTCGTTGTATGAGGGTTTTGCCCCGAGCATCTCCTCGTGGGAGACTCTTGTGTTTTTGTTTTTTTTAAGGCTTTGGCCAGGGACGCCATCCTCGGCCCTTCGCGTGCCCTTTCACTTGACTAGCGGTGGAAGGGTGGATTTGATTTTGCGGTCGAATTCACTTTTGTCCTCTTTTTTTCAGGTGATCGAGATGGAGACAGGGCCCAAAAGAGAGATTTTAATAGACTCGTCCGAGGAGAGCTCCCCGAAGAGTAGCGGTACAGAAGTTTTAACTGCCCCCAGCAAAGTCGGGGAGGAGCTTGAGCAAGATCCTGCAGAGGAATGGTCGTTGGAAGAGCCTGTCGAGCATGAATCTACCTTCGGGTCTTTCACAGGAGATGTTTTCATGGACGTAGGACCGAAGGGGGAGTGGAAGGTGCATTTCCCCTCCCAAGATGATCGAATTTGCACGGATTATGGGGAGAGATTCTCCATGTATGAGTGTGCCTTTAAGGAGCTAGGGTTGAGGCTGCCCTTCACAGAATTCCAGCAATCCATCTTTGTACACCTGGATTTGGCCCCGTCACAATTACATCCTAACTCGTTGGCGTTCATCCACGCCTTTGAGCTGACGTGTGAGTTCCTGAAGATAGGAGCCATTTTGCCTTTGTTCTTCATTATCTTCCACCTTCAGAGGCAGGTCACGGGGAGAAGATACGACTGGGTGTCGCTGAAGCAACCTAGGAAGCTGTTTAAGCCTTTCTCGGAGTCCATCCGAACATTCAAGGAGAGGTTCTACATTATTGAGCCCCTGTCGGAGTGAGCCCAAGATAACACGTATGTTTGGGCAGTGTCCATGGACGAGAATGGTAACGTCATGCGTGACGAGGAAGGGAAAGTGATATGGGATAGGGAGTTTAAATTTACCTTCCATTGGAGTGAGAGTCATTTTTCTCGGGAGCCTGCTGGTTATGTCGCCCAGCCGAGCATGTTGGATGATCAAGACTTGGTCGGTTATGAGACGTTGGTGAACTACGTTAATTCTTTTAGGCTTGCTGATTACTGGACGAAGAAGGGCGGTCCAATTTTCGAGGAGGACGGTAGTCAACTGGTGGAGTACCGTTATATTAATACAAAGGCGCTTTTGGAGTGCAAGACTCCTGCGGACGCTTTTAAACTGCTCGGTAGTTTTAGCTTTTTGACTTGCCCGAATTGTATTTTCTTCGTCGTCTAATATGCTTGTTGTGTTTTCGCAGGTGAGATGCCTTGTGCCCATGAGAGAATGGTGAAGAATTCTTTGGCGAGGAACAAGCCTGGGGCGGCCGCTTCAAAGCCTCAGTTTGCACAGCGTGCTCCTTCACCCCATCCTGCTACTGGGAGCTCTTCGCCTGCTCCTGCCCAGGGATCCCCTTTGCCTTTGACCGCAAGGTTTAAGCGGACCAGAGCTAATGAAATGGTGGACCTCAGCCGGGCACCAGAGAAAGGGAAGTTTGAGCTTCCTCCTTGTGTCCTTAATAGGAAATTCATTGAGGGGACGTCCCTGGTGGTGCCATGGGCATAGTCTCTCCAACTGGAAGGTAAGGATCGCCCGAGCAAGAGGGCGCTGCTGGCGCTGGATGCCTCTGCGTTGGTCAGGGTCCAAGAGATGGCGGAGATCTATGCCGAGGGGGATTCCTCCTCTGAGTCTGAACTCAAGAATGCCCGGGCGACTATAGCGTCCTTGGAAGAGATGGCAAGGAAGGCCAGGGAGGAGGCCAAGGTGGCCAATGATGCAAGGAAGAAATCATACGAGGAGATTGCCAAGCTGAAGGGGGAGAACACCACACTGATGGCGGAGAAGAAGGCTGTCGAGGAGCTGATCGAACAGGTAAGGGCAGCGGGTGCCCCGGCTGAAGATGAGCCCGAGGATGTAAAGGCGTTGAAGGCAAGAGATGAGCTTGTTGTTCATCTTCTATGGGCGGAAGAGGACGTTATCGCCATTGGGGAGGAATCGTTCAAAAATGTTGTGGCCCAACTCCGGCTGGTCAAACCAGGGGTTTAGATCTCCACGGAGGGTACCAACTTCTTGGGCCAGGTAAAGGATGGCAAAATAGTTAATCCGGACTTCTTCGATATTGGCGACGAGCATGCCCAGCTTCTGAATGAGGAAAACCAGGAGCCTGAGCCCAACACCGAGCAGCCTGAGCAGATGCATGAATGAGATTGGATTCTTTGTTTTGTTGTAACGTATTCGGCTTGCGTGTCGTGTTTTAATGTAACTTTTATTTTGTTTGGGGGCATGTCCCCCTTGTTTTTTAATACGCACAGCTTGTGGCCTTTGTGGTCACTTAAATTTAAAGTATGTATCCGGTCAGTGTGGCCGGTTTTGTATGTTTGTGCATGGCTTTTACTGCTTATTTTGCTAAGTGTTGTACTGTTGCTCGATAAGCTTTTGTGTCTGTGACAGGGATCACTTTTATTTGTTTTAAGCTTTGGGGAATTGCTCGAGATAGATGTGTTTGGCAATGAGGGGGACTGGTCGAACGGCCGGGGAATTTCCGGGCGAGATAGCGGAGCTCAGGTCGCGTTTGAGGCCTGAGTTCACGGCGTGAACCTCCCATCGCGAGCTGGGTGTTCTGCCTATCGTGGTACTTTGACGATGGCGGTGCTCGGTTGAGTGACTGTTGTCGGACAGGGACCTGGCTCGTTCTTGAGCGGGGTCCTGCCTCAGCTGACATGCAACGCTTGTACCTAGGCGTGCATCGTGGTTGGGACGTGACGTTCATTATTTTGATGCAGCAAACCGACAGTTAAGGCCTTAGCTATAGTATTATTTTAGCTTTTCGGCGTTCCATGGTCGAGAAAGTTCTTCCTCGTGAGACGTTCTAGGTAGTAGGCCCCATTCTCCATTTTTGCTCGGGCACGATAGGGTCATTCCCAGTTAGCAGCGAGTTTGCCTTCGCGAGAGTCTTTATGGTTTCTTCTCAGGACAAGGCTGCCCACTTCAAACTCTTGTCGTATGACTTTGGCGTTGTGCCGGATGGTAATTTTTTGTTTTAATGAGGCTTCGCGGAGGGCTACCCCTGATCAGGCTTCCTCGACGAGGTCGAGTTCCTCCCTTAGTGCCTCGTCATTCATTTCCTCGTCCAGGGGTGATTCGGTTCGCCTGGAGGGTACGTGGACTTCAATGGGAATTACAGCTTCGGTCTCATAGATCAAGCGGAAGGGGATTTCCCCGATTGAAGAGTGTGGAGTCGTGTGGTATGCCCACATGACGCTGTGCAGCTCCTCGACCCAAGCTTTCTTCGTTTCGTCCAGCCTTCGCTTAAGGCCTCGAAGGATGACTCGGTTTGCCGCTTCGGCTTACCCGTTAGTCTGGGGATGTTCGACGGATGCGAAGTGTTGTTTCGTACCCAGCTGGGCGACGAAATCCTGGAACTTTCTGTCCGTGAACTGTGTCCCGTTATCCATGACTATTGTCTGGGGAATGCCAAAACGTGCGAGGATGTTTCCTTTGTAGAAACGTAGTATGTTAAGGGCTGTTATTTTAGCTAGAGCTTCCGCTTCTATCCATTTCGTGAAGTAATCAACGCCTACTATTGAAATTCTGGTACAGATGTGTGATGTCTTTGTGCAATGTCACAACATCGCAATCTGTTGAACAAGGCAATAATAGAAACAGTAAATAACACACTAAATTGTTCACCCAGTTTGGTTCAACAACCTACATCTGGGGGCATACCAAGCCAGGAAGGAAGTCCACTATTAGTAGTATCAAATTACAGACTCAACAGACCAGTTGACAATCTACCTAATTTAATCACTACCCAATGACCCTTCTACCTAAGTCCTCCCTAGGTAAGAGACTCCATCTCACTTCCAATCAACACAATGATGTCTAGCAGTCAACTACACCGCCACTGCATCAACAGCTTAATTACCAACAACTGTTCAACCATAGAAGACACCCTCCCATGACACACGTTGGAGTTACTTCAAAGCTTCCTCCAAGAACAAAACCAAACTCATTACCTACAGGTTTCTGAGTTAAACACAGTGACCATCTCACAACCCGAGTGGTTCACTTAGACAAAGCCCTAATGATCTACATCTTGGACTCGTCCCTATTCTAGGTTACAAGCATTCTATTTATAATATAATCCCAACTGGATTTGGGCCTTCAAATCATCTGTAACAAATCTGCAACAGATCCTGCTTCTTCAATCATATCTTCAATTAAATCTTCAATAATTAACTCTGAATATTCTCCATATCTTTATGCTTTAAATTCGCAACAAACTAATCTTCTTCATAACTGATTGTACCAGGAAATTCGCATCCAATCTAACTGACAGATCTCCTTAAGTCAACACAATCAGCGCAGCCCTAAAACATTCCAGCCTGATGTTTTAATGTTCTGGTATAGTGATGTTAAGACATCGCATATGACATCACTCTTCAGCACTTTAACTCTTCAACAATATTCACAAACCAGAATGTTAGCCAAAACATAACAATACTGTTAGAAGCTCATGTTGCAACATCAACCATGACATCAGCATTGTTTTAACAAAATTTCAGCCAATTACAAGAACTTACAATCTCCCCCTTTGGCTAATTTTGGCTAAAACAAATATATAAACATTACAACTCAGATTACAGCAGTAATTACAACCCTACACTACTGTTAGACGTCATCTGATCCTAACAATAAACACCAGTAGCTACTGTGTGCTGCATCCATGGAGAAACATCTTCTTGGATAACTTTGAATGATGTTAGGACATCACATCACCATATACCAGCAGACCCAGGCAGCACATCAGGAGGTACACATGAGGAAGAAGATATCCAACACTCCCCCTAAAATACAACACATTTCTTTTTCCTTCCAGGTCAGACCCAGGCCAATTGTATAAGACTCCTCCAGAAAAGAAATGTTTGTCTATTCAACAAAGACCAATGGTGGCATAAGATAATTCTGCACACCTTCATTGATCAGACACTGGGTTTAGTCCATGGCATAAGAGGAAACTTAATAAGTATCATTCTGCCAACCCAGGTAACTCAGAACACAAGTCACAACTGTGTTCATAACTCAGGACACAAGTCACAAAGACTCACCAGCAACTTAAGGATGTTACATCCTCTTCTGTAGCATCAGAAACTGCAGACTCCGGGCACAACATCTGCACAACCTAATTAGCCAGATCCTTTCCTTTCTCCCCCTTTTTAGCCACAAATTGGCAAAGGAACCCCTCACAGAACCAGACCCAGGAAGTGCTCACCCAAACACGAATAAACGCCATAAGACTTATGTGACAAGTACATTCACTGGTTGAAGGAGAACAGAATAACCCCTATAAATAGCTGACCAGTAACTTAGAAATTAACGAGCCTTGAATATGTCAATGTTCTTGGTCAAACAAACGCTATTTTAGGTATCAAAAACTGCATTCAAATTCAATGCCTACCTTCCAAAAACTGCCTTGACTGCCTTAAATATTTCACAACTGAATCTTACCATAAATTAGGCCAATAACGCTCCATGCATAGTCGAGGCCACGTGTTTCACTTTATCCTAACACCACCGTCCAAAATAATTCCTTGTTTGGTTCATGAAAGACATGTCCTATGTCATGTTCTGACATCGCATCAGACATTGTCTGCTGGCTCATTAACCCAAGACTCCACAAACACATCTTCTTATCTAATGGGTATTGAGAAGACTTCTCACAACCTCTTCCTTCAACCCATCAGGGAATAATAAAATCACCCATGCAGACCTCTCCTGCATATGCACTATCTTCACACAGCTATGATAGGTCCCATTATCACACTGCACAAGCTTGACCAGCACACATGTTGCAATAGGCTATAGTTAACAGCCTTACATTCAATGCCCTTTATGATATCCCACCAATAATGCCACATTCCTCATGGGGATTTTAGATACAAGGTCTGCCAAGTCCAATAAACAAAGGCCCATTTGATTGGAAATTTCTCACACAAGATAAGGACTGTCACCACCTTTTACTACTGACAACACCCTTCTGTCCTTACATTCATAAGCTCCTAATGAAGTCTTTATCATGAAAGTAGCCATGTATTTCCAGAACTACTTACCATCAAGATTAGAATCTGCCCATTCTAATCCACACTATGTCAGAACTGCCACTTCAGACGATAATGCTGCTTCTTCAAACTTCATAAGTATGGTACATAACCAACCATAATGTTGTAACCACATGTAGGACATCAGCACGAGACAAAAGACCACACCACTTAACCAGCACCAGCAGCAAACTAAAAGGAATAACATCAGACAACTAGATCAGACCTAGGCTCATCCTACTAGGACCACTTTTACCCACGAAGTTCTGGTAACCAATATGCCAAGAAAAACAGGTTCCCAAGAAAGACAGATTTCCACACCAAAGACTACTCTGACTGGTCAGGCGATACAAACAATGACATTTTATCCATTATAAATAACAAACCTCCTTGCTCCTATCAGCACACCAAGGAAGGAATCATGAGTCATTCTAACAAGAATGCAGCAAAGAGACACATGCAGGAGGATAAGAAGCCAGATCCTCAGAAGTTGAAGGACACAACACTGTCCATAGCTGGAACATCTTCAGGAGCAACAAGAACACGCAAGACATCAGAAACAAGGATGAAGACCATCAAGAAAAACCAAGTGCAGCTTCAAGCATCTGATGATGAATGAGATGAAGATTGGAAGACTTTTCTTGATTCGGGGGGTTGGGATAATCTTTAGACTCTTTGTTTGTTGTTTTTACTAATCTTGTAAGCTTTCATCAATGCAATAAATTTCTGTTTTAATTCTGTTCCATTTACACAACTGTACAAGACACTAAATCCTCATGTAAGCAACTTTCCAATTTGCTTCAAACTAAGTGCCAACACCAAAAGCTGCAGTAATATCAATCTCCCCCTTAACATCACACGTCCAACTGCATAAAATTTTAACAATCTCCCTCTATCAAGGATAACCAGTGCACCTTTGCAAGAAGAACACCTTAAATGAAGGGAAAACATAAGACTCATCTTCATGTCTTCAAGAGCGCACCCCCTGTTCAACTCACTTGCTGAACGCATTCACTTAATGCTTAATCCTCAAACAATCCAAATACCAAAAATCACATGATTCCCTCTTGATTGGTTAACTTCTTATGCTCTAGATGAGGATGAACATTTGAGCACACTTCTGAGCACATGCATTTTGGTACCACTGTCCCTTTCTCTAAAGGCAGTCATTCTCTATCATACTCTTCATCTAAGGCAGACCTTCTACTTCATCATTCTCCCGTATGACTATGTAGACGCTCCTTAAGCATGATGTAGGCACCAATCTTCTGAACCAGGGCATAATTATCCTTCACCAAGGATATCCAAACAGATAATGTCCTAACACAAGTTAGAACATCTGCTCCACACCAAGACATCATCACCATGATTCATGATATGCTCCATCAGCTGGACTTACTATTGCATAGTAATCCAAAGAACTAGAGAATTCACCTCTCATCCTCCTTCAAGAAGAATAGTCTCCTTGAGTCTTCCACTCATCGCCCTACTCCCCAAGAGTAACTCAAACTCATCCCTGACAATTTGGATGATACTCCATAGTCACCAATCAACCCCACCAGTTGATTCATCTCCAAAGTGCTTAACCCTTGAAAATACTTCTCAACACTTCTGCAGTCCTGCACTTTAGCCTCAGACAAATACATAGTCTCCCGTCAATGTATATTGTCATAAGTTGAATGCACAACACCATCCAAAGCAGACAAATATTCAACTATTGTCATGCAAGATACAACATTTTATCTGGTCTGACATCCATTTCCTGCAGACTTGAGGCACTGGTTGATCCTTCTTACACCACTGATCACTTTAGATTGGGTAAGTGGCTTGACCTGATACTTCACCGTGAGCATAACAAACTTCCTTTGGCTGAGAAGGCAAAGACTTTTGATGCCATCCTCATTAAGTTACCACAACTAAGCTTAAGAGATAACTTATCAAGATCTTCACTCCCGCATGAAAAACTTTGACAGTGATACTCTTTTGCTTTGGCTATACCTTCTTCTTTCACCATCAAAAATGATGAATGAGTCACAGTACTGAACAAATTGGTCTTCTTCTTCTGATCCTTGCAGACACCAATTCCAATTGACCAAAGGCTGATTGACATATTAAGCTCAGCTTCTTTCTTGCTGAATCTTCACACAACCCAGATGCCTCCTCTTCCAAGTCAGGAGTAGGTTCCAACCAGATGTGATCAACACATTTGTTTAGCCCCCAAGCATCTGTTATGTCACAATCTGCTGGTAGGGCATAAGTTCTCTTCACACCCAAACGATCCTTTAACACAACCCAGAGATTGACCTTGTAAGGTTGGAGGCAGGAATAAATTACTTCTACCTTTCTTCAGGCCTCTTCTCAGCAAGCTTATATAAGAGTTCCTTTATGAGTGGACTTGGGATGAACCACATGTATCTTTGGAAACTCTAACAAGCTAGTTGAAGATGTCCTCATGTATCACCACACCATGTGATACATCTTTAGAGGAGAACAAAATGTTGTAGCCTTAACACAAAACCACCAGGAATTTTCCATCAGATATATATATGCAGCAGAACATACACCAGAAAACTCCTCTACAACCTTCAGGCAAAACATAATAACCCTTGCATAAACACGACACTCCAAGTGCACTAGGTCTTCATAAGTCAAACCACACAGCAGCTCACCACCAAAGCTACACTCCTGATAACTTCATTCTCCACTCCAAGGGATCATACAAAAATCTCTATGAACTGATCAAGTCCAGAACTATCTTCCTTGCTCATGAACCAGAAAGTATCTTCCCTAGATCTCATCCAGAAACAGACAGGATGCCTGCTCTGATACCAATTGAAATTCTGGTACAGGTGTGTGATGTCTTTGTGCAATATCACAACATCGCAATCTACTGAACAAGGCAATAATAGAAACAGTAAATAACACACTGAATTGTTCACCCAGTTCGGTTCAACAACCTACATCTGGGGGCATACCAAGCCAGGAAGGAAGTCCACTATTAGTAGTATCAAATTACAGACTCAACAGACCAGTTGACAATCTACCTAATTTAATCACTACCCAATGACCCTTCTACCTAGGTCCTCCCTAGGTAAGAGACTTCATCTCACTTCCAATCAACACAATAATGTCTAGCAGTTAACTACACCGCCACTGCATCAACAACTTGATTACCAACAACTGTTCAACCATAGAAGACACCCTCCCATGACACACATTGGAGTTGCTTCAAAGCTTCCTCCAAGAACAAAACCAAACTCATTACCTACAGGTTTCTGAGTTAAACACATTGACCATCTCACAACCCGAGTGGTTCACTTAGACAAAGCCCTAATGATCTACATCTTGGACTCGTCCCTATTCTAGGTTACAAGCATTCTATTTATAATATAATCCCAACTGGATTTGGACCTTCAAATCATATCAAATCATCTATAACAAATCTGCAATAGATCCTACTTCTTCAATCATATCTTCAATTAAATCTTCAATAATTAACTCTGAATATTCACCATATCTTTATGCTTTAAATTCGCAACAAACTAATCTTCTTCATAACTGATTGTACCAGGAAATTCGCATCCAATCTAACTGACAGATCTCCTTAAGTCAACACAATCAGCGCAGCCCTAAAACATTCCAGCCTGATGTTTTAATGTTCTGGTATAGTGATGTTAAGACATCGTATGTGACATCACTCTTCAGCACTTTAACTCTTCAACAATATTCACAAACTAGAATGTTAGCCAAAACATAACAATACTGTTAGAAGCTCATGTTGCAACATCAACCATGACATCAGCATTGTTTTAACAAAATTTCAGCCAATTACAAGAACTTACAACTATTAATATTTGTTCTAGTTTGATCCTATTACGAATGGCCCTAGGATGTCTAGGCCCCACCAAGCAAATGGCCACGGGGAGGACATAGCCTTGAGCTCGTTAGGCGGAGCTAGGTGCATGTCCCCGTGTCGTTGGCATTTATCGCACTTCTTCACGTGTTCTTTAGCATCTTGTTGCATGGTTGGCCAGTAGTACCCTGCCCGAAGGGCTTTCCGGACGAGGGATCTTCCACCGAGATGTTGGGCATTGATTCCTTCGTGGATTTCGCACAGGACGTGGGTGACCATCTCCTCCTCGATGCACTTGAGTAGTCGGGTGGAGAACCCTCGCCTGAAGAGTTTATCTTTGACCAGGACGCAGGAGCAGGCCCTGCGCCTGACTGTGCTGGCTTCTTTGGGATCGGACGAAAGTTCGTCCCTAGCGAGGTAGTTATATACGGGGGTCATCCAGCAGTTGGTGTCGCCGATTACCTGCACGTCGAGGGCCGGGGATGCTTTCTTGATACTAGGTCGAGGAAGTACCTCCTGGATGACGGACTTGTTTCCGCCCTTTTTCTTCGTGCTTGCTTGTTTAGACAATACGTCTGCTCTGACGTTATGTTCGTGGGGAACATGCTTCACCTCCACTGCAGCAAACTTCGTCATCTTTTCTTTGACCAAGGCTAAGTATTCGGACAAGCTGTCGTTCTTGGCCTGGTACTCTCCTCGAACCTAGAGGGCCACGAGTTGTAAGTCCGTGCAGATGACGATCTCCTCTGCCCCAAGATCTTTGGCCAAGCGCAAGCCGTCGAGGAAGGCTTCGTACTCAGCCTGGTTGTTGGACGTGGGGAAGGATAAGGTGAGCGATACCTCTAAGATGATTCCCTCGTCGTTCTCCAATATGATGCTTGCCCCGCTCCCTGCCGAGTTGGATGCCTCGTCTACGAAAATGGTCCACTTGCGTGCCCCGCAGGTAGGGGAATCCGCGAACGTCATTTTGGTGACGAAGTCAGCCAAAGCCTGAGCTTTGAGGGCTTTTCTGCTTTCATACTCAATGTCAAATTCCGACAGCTCTAGCGACCATTTGAGCATTCTACCGGCCATGTCTGGTCGTCCCAGTAGTTGCTTTACGGGTTGATCTGTCCGTACCACGATCGTGTGGATCAGGAAGTAATGTCTCAGTCTTCTAGCGGCGTTGATGAGGGCCAGCACCACCTTCTCTATCTGCTGGTATCTCAGTTTTGGTCCCAGCAATGCTTTGTTGGTGAAATATATGGGCTTCTTCCCGTCAGGTATTTCACGGATAAGAGCGGCGCTCACGGCCTCAGTTGCTACGGCGAGATACAGATATAGAGTTTCACCGTTGTCTGGTCGAGAGAGGACTGGTGGCTCATACAGTTCCCATTTCAGATGTAGGAGAGCCTGGTCGCATTCCTCCGTCCATTCGAACGTTGCCTCCTTGCGGAGGTGTTTGAAGAAGGGCGGGGCGTGTTGTGCAGATTTGGCCATGAAACGGGACAAGGATGTGAGCATCCCGCTGAGGGACTGGATGGATTTCTTCGAATTGGGCGTTGGAAATTCGGAGAATGCCCGACACTTGTCGGGGTTGGCCTCGATTCCTCGTTCTGTCAGGTAGAAGTCGAGGAATTTGCCTGCCCGGACTCCGAACGTGCACTTCTCTGGGTTGAAACGCATCCGGTATTTCCTGGCCTGTTCGAAGACCTTTCTTAAATGGTCCGTATGATCGGTTTCCTCGTGGGATTTCACGATCATGTCATCCATATAGACTTCGAGTATGTCGCCTATCTCTCCTCGGAAGACCTTGTTCATCATCCTCTGATAGGTCGCGCCGGTGTTCTTCAGGCCGAAGGGCATTACGTTGTAGTAATAGTTGCCCGATTCGGTAATGAAGGTCGTGTATTTTTTATCGCTCATTGCCATTGGTATTTGATTATAGCTCGAATAGGCGTCCATGAATGATAATAGTCTAAAACCAACAGAGTTATCAACAAGTTTATCAATATTGGGGAGGGGGTAGGCATCCTTTGGGCATGCCTTATTAAGATCAGTATAATCAACGCACATTCGCCATTTGCCATTAGATTTTTTCACTAGTACAACGTTGGATAGCCAAGTGGTGTACTTGGCTTCCGATATAAATTTTGCCTCGAGGAGGTCTTTTACAGCTTATTCTGCAGCCTCCGTTTTCTCAAGAGACTGCTTCCTTGATGGCTGGGTCGATCGTGAGTTGATGGCAGGCTAAGGATGGGTCCAAGTCGGGCATCTCCGCGGCACTTCAGGCGAACAAGTCCGCGTTCTCTCGAAGGCAGGCTTTGAGCTGCTTCCGTAGGATGTCGGGGAGGCCGGTCCCTATCTTTACTCCCCGCTGAGGGTCGTTGCCGAGCAGGACAAGCTCGAAGTCACCATCTGGAATAGGGCGCATCGGATGGGAGTTGTTGCTGGTCGAGGAAGATGAGCTGCTTGGGCTGGCTTGATCCTCCTTCTGGTCATCTTCGGCGAAGCGGCTGTCAAGATCGACGAAGTCGACGCGAGGCAGTGGCTTGGCTTCGTCTGAGCTGCTGGGCAAGGCTGGCTTGTTGGACGCCTTTGGCTTGGAAGCGATGACATTGAGTCCCTTGGTGGCCTCCTCGAAGCACCGTTGTGCAGCTTCGATATCCCCTTGCAATGTGGCAACCATACCTTTCGAAGTGTAGTACTTCATTTTGAGGTGGACGGTGGAAGGCACAGCTACGAGTTCGGCTAGAGTTGGCCGTCCATATATGCACTGATAGAGATATGGGCAGTCGATTACCAAGAACTGCACTTTAACGGATCTGGTTGTCTCCGCAGATCCAAAGGTCACGATCAGCTCTATGTACCCCCAGGGTTTCGTGACCGACCCATTGAAACCCTAGAGATCGGAACCCACATAGGGGGTGAGGTGCGATTCGTCCAGTTTGAGGGTCGAGAAAAGCTGAGAGTACATATTATCCACCGAGCTGCCTTGGTCGACAAGGATCCTGCGAACAATAAAATTGGCCATCTGGGCTCGGACGAGCAGCGGGATGCTCGAGTTCGGGGACCCTACAAGGAGCTCTTCCCTGTAGAAGGAGATGGGGACTGATCCCTTCTAGGCCTTGTCGAGCGTTGTCACCTTGCTGGAGCTCGTGCTAATCAGGTGCTCGAACTTCCTCTTCACAGAGCCCACGGTGACTTTGTTGAAGCCCCCTCCGGAGATGACCATCACGGAGGGGAAAGTCTCCCACGGGCTGTGGGTCGCGAAGTACGCGGGAGCACTGAGCTCGTCTAGAATGTAGAAATCCTCCGGCCGTGAAATGGACATGGCGACTTGGAGGTTGGCTTCTTCGGAGGAAGGCACCTCTTCCTCTACCTTCTTTGACTCCTGGGCGTCCTGCCGGGAAGCGTCTTTCTTTTTTGTAAACTGCTTCAGGTGGCCATCCCTGATCAGTATTTCTATAGCATCCTTCAAGTGGATGCAGTCTTCGGTGGTGTGGTAGTGACTCTTATGGAAACGGCAGTAGTTTAATTTATCGGCGTTGGGCTTGGCCGGTATCTGCTTGGGGAACCAGACTCCTTCCTGTTTAAACTCCAATTTGGCGCACTCGGAGAGAATCTTTTCCCTGGAGACAGTCAGGGGAATGTAGTCGTGGAACCTGCCGGAGGGTCCCTTGTTGTCCCTAGATTCTCGGGGACGGTCTTCGAGCCTTCTTTCCCCCCGACGAGATGTCGAGGGTTCATCGCCTGTAGAGGCCCGGGCATTCTCCTGGTGGCGGGAGGCTCGGGCGGAATTGACCGATTCCTTTTCTTCGTACTGAATGTACGACTGCGCGTTGAGGAGGAAGGCGTTCAGGCTTCTTGGAGGTGCGAGGCCGATAGCTTTAGAAAACTCTGAGTGTGGGCGGAGTCCCTGTTCAGGCAGAAATTTCTTCATGTCGTCGGTAGTCGGGACTTGCACAGCTTCTTTGTTAAACCTCTCGATATATGCCCGGAGAGGTTCATCCTTCCCTTGGATTATGGCCCCAAGGGAGGCTTCAGTCTTGGGATGGCGGCGTGATGCCGTAAAGTGCCTAGAAAACATTCTGCCCAGCTGGTTCCACGAGGTGATGGACTCCTCGGGCAGTTGTTTGTACCACGTCATTGCCCCTTTCCGGAGCGTGGTCAGGAACAGACGGCATTTGATGGCGCCCCGGACGCCACGGTAATCTAACAGCGCATTGATGTTTTCAATGTGCTAATCGGGGTTAGTCGTTCCGTCGTAGGTGCCCAAAGCTGGGGGACTTCTCCAGGCCTTTGGGGAGGCGGGTAGCCAATATCTCTTGGGACAATGGGTCGTGGGGCTTATCGTCACTACTGGAACTGGTCTGGGAAGGGGAGCGGACGACTTGCTCGTAACGGCGACTTCTTCGGGGTGAAGGTGTACGGGCCCGACCCTTTGGTAGGATCGGGGGTGAACGTTAATCTCGCCGGGTTCTCTTGTGGCCCGGGGAAGATTGATTCCGCGGGGAAACGTGATCGCGCTTCTGAACAACATGGGACTCTGGCTCTTGGCGCCGCCTACGGTCGGTTTCCCGTCGGGGTCGTGGACTCTTCGATCGTCGTTGATTCTTCCTCGACGGGGGGATCTCGGACGGGCAGATTCTTCCAACGCCCCAATCCTCTCATTTTGTTGGAGGATCAAGAGGTTAGTCTTGTTGATCGCTTCGAGGAGGGCCACCACGGCCGGGTCAGTGTTGGGTGGAACTGGAACGGGCTGGAGGGCCAGTATAGGCAGGTCGTCAACACGGTCAACAGGATTAGGGGAGGGAGACGCGGTTGCCCCGTCCCTCAGGCGATGGGCGTCTCCTCCGAGGAGGGATGAGGAACCATCAACATCGATTTTGTTGATGGGGTGGACAGAGAGATGGTGAGCACCTTTAACGTGATCTTGAGAGGCCATGATCGTAATCTTGGACGAGGAATGTGTTTTGGTCTTAGAAACTGAGGTGGATGTTAAGACGGGGAAAACAAGTTCCCACAGACGGCGCCACTGATCGTGAAGGCTGATCAGATCCTGTGATGGGCCACTAAGAACGTCTGTGATGCTGGGTGTGAGAAGAGGAGGGGGTGTACCTGCAAGGTACTCCGACGCTCAAGTAAGAAAATGTCAGAGAAAAGGGCAAGTACAAAGTGTGTTCTTAGGATGAAAATTGGATACCTGGCCCTCTCAAGTGAGAGGGTTTATATAATGCCCCCAGCGCGTGGCCAACGGTCCCTATTTTTGGGGCGAAATAACCGTTTCCCGTAACTGCCAAAAACTAACCGTTATGTCGGACAGGGTGCCTAAAACTAGCCGTTATGTCGGGCAAAGGCGTAGTTCCGGGCACATGCCCATGACTGTCATTGGATAATGAAGTCGTGCGGAACGGGCAGGAATACCAGGGAGGGGCAAATGGCCTTGGGGGTCCATTCGTCCATATGTGCCCGGTTGGAGAGTAGAAAGGTAAATTCTGCCCCTTCTTGACTGGACTTAGGAAATTGGGTCGTTCTGGGAGCAGAAGTGGATTGGGTCATGTCGAGCCATTGGTCCAGTCCGGAACAAGAGGTAAATTCTTCCCCTTCTTGACTGGACTTAGGCAACTGGGTCATTCTGAAAGCAGAAGTGGATTAGATCATATCTAACCATTGGTCCAGTCCGAAACAATATTCATAACACATTGATATTTAATCCTATTTGAAATCCTAAATGACTAAAAAAATCCCAAAAACTAAACCCTCAAATTTAAAACAACAAACAAATTTTAGAATCCCAAAAATCGAAACGTATTTACCTTGATTGGAACACGATTATTGACTTGCGTTTATGAGTATTGAAGTTGTGTTATTTTTTATAGGTACTTCAATGGCCAACTTAGTGTTCCTTCTTCTCATTGGCATAAATAAATACATATTATTAAAAGATAGACTCAATTATTGATTTTAACTAACAAAATTGATAGAAAAAAACTAACGCGGAACATATAGTTAAATTAAATTATCAAAATAGGGATTTTGACATAGGGATTTTGACATGATCTTAAGAAAATTAACATATTTTTTGCTCATTTATTTGGTCACTATGAGCTTGATATTTGAAATTACTATTTCACTTTTCTTATAGGAACCTCAAATTCCTCAATAGATTTGAGAAGCATATATGCACAGAAATTTTATTCAGCACCTAGCAGATGTTGTTGTACTTTTTCTTTTGTTTTATTCACTTGCACAGAAAATGTTGTCCTCCAAAACCCATATTGAAAATAAAAAGTCTTTACAAAACTATGGGCGAAAAGATGGTATTTTTTTCCTCTATCAAATCCTTCTTTTCAAGTACTACATATAAGCAGCTAGTATTAAGAACGTACTCTTTAAGAGTACCTTGATTTTAATAATCATTCATTCATATATCGTGCATTTTTTTGTCAAGACATACTAAAATTTTAGACTCATACTCTCAAATATGTTCTTCTTGCATCGGTTCCGTCTTTTTGCATATTTTTACACGTGACAATATTAATAAAGCTTTGTACAACTTTTAGATTTTCAGCGTATAATGTATGTAGACGCAAACATTAACAATTTTTACAATTTGCTTTCATTTTTTTTGAACGAATTAAAATTTTAGTCTCACATCTTTAACTATTTTTGCTCTTCTTTAAAATAAACTTAAACGTGACGGACATAACAGTTTGTCGTCCTCTGAATTATTCTTAAAATCGACCTATAAGTATAAGTACCGTTTACATTGTCTATTTGGTAAATTGTAGCTTTTTTATGATCTGAATTTTATTGATGATGTCACTAGCATAAAAAAAAACACCTTTTTTATGCAACAAGTAAAAGAGGAACAGAAATACCAAAATTGAAGGAAATAGCCTAAGAAATAGCTTTTTCTTTTGAGATCATATAAGAATAAGTCATGGCTTAAAAGACAAAGAACACAAAAAGTTTTGGCCCGTGAAGTTTGCATGTGATCATTAAGACCTGTTATAATCAGTGCTCTTGACACATTATTGACCCACTCACGTGTATCCTTTGTCTTTTGCATCAAATCTTCATTCATTATTATATTATTACTAATTAAACTTAAATATTTTTTAATATTATATAATTTGCATGAAGTAAGAAAACAAGAGAAGTTTTATGTGTCTTTCTATGATCATGTGCACTAATTCCTCTTCATGGTTAGATCCTTAATGAAAAGGATAACTTGTTTCAAACTATCAATCTTTGCAACAATTATTGTATTTACATAAGAAAGTTTTTGGGACCAATAATAGTTGGTTTTTAATTTGTGTGATAAAACAGACCAACTCTTGAAGGAATATTTTATCTTCATTGCCATTAATCAAATAAGTTTTATATAATTAGTAATTTAGTATATTAAGCAAATAACTAAGGCTTAATCGGATAGATCATAGGATATCATCTGATATGATGATATTTATTAGTTGAATTAAATAAATGCGAATTATTGATCTAGAATTTAGGGTCAAAAAATACCTTCATCCAATAATGTATATGCATCTATAATATAAAACACTATTTTGATAAATAGCTTAATTAAAGTTTTATATATAACCTTTTATCAAGTTATGATATTGTATTTTTCACTAGTTTGATTATGTTGTGTGGCGAGGATTCAATTCCCATATCCCGTTTTCATTCCCTTTAAATCCAATAGGACCACTCATAGAATAAAGTATGAAGTCACATGTAATGACATTTTGGATTTGTGGCAAAAAAGAAATAGCAGTCCTATTTCTCACCCACAGTAGATAAATTGTAACCAAATTTCACAAAAAAGAAAACAAACTAATTAATAAAAGATTAAAAAAAAGATGAATAATAAATGCTAATTATCTAGAATGTTTTTCACTTTTTATCTACCTGAATAATTATTGTCAATAAAACATCAATATAGATATCAGACACAATTCTAACACTAACAAATCAATGACTTTAAAATAAATAACATAATTATTAAATATAATTACATGTGTTAGTGTTAAGAAAATGTTAAGTGTCTAATACAGACACATATTAGACACCAGATAAATCTGAAGTGTTATATAAGCTTTCAAAATGCATCTCATTATATAACCATAGCCGTCAGCCACATAGTTTTTGTCAATAAACAGAACCCTCCTCTGTTTCTCTCTGCCTCATCACTCACATTTCCACTAAAAATGAGTGCTTTAACCTTAAAAACCTTCACATACATGTTCCTCATCACATTTCTCATCTGGTCTTCAAATTTTGAGTGCTGCATTGCAAGAAGAGGTAAACATTGGAGACAAACCAGAACTTTCTCATCTTCTTTGTTCAAGAAAAAAGGAAAGAGTTACAATGGAAATACTCATAACAAAAATCACCATAATGGAGGATCAAACTCAAAACCAAAGTCTCCTCCACCACATAAAAACACTCCACCATTATCGCCGAAATCTCCTCCGGCACATAAAAATGTTCCATCATCTCCACCCATTTCTAAACCAAAATATTCCCCTTCGTCTCCACCACCAAAAGGTTACAATGGCGCGCATTCGACTTTCTTCAATGTGCTAGATTACGGAGCTAAAGGAGATGGTAACACCGACGACACTAAGGTAACTAACTAACTCTAACTAACTCTAACCAACTCTAACTAACTAACTCTAACTAACTCTTTGAATTTCATTACATTCAACAAATGCTTCAATTTTCCACAAAACTCAGTGTTATAGTGATAATTAAGCAACATGCAAGGTATTTTTACGAGTATATTGTAAAATTTAGTCAAGGAAATTTCATGTTTTGCTTATGCTTTCATTTTCTTTATACAACATTATACAATATGGCTAATAAATTTGAGATTGAAATTGCAATGAAATGAAATGAAATGCAGGCATTTGAAGCAACATGGGCAGCTACATGTAAAGTAGAGGCATCAACGATGATGGTTCCAGCAAACTATACATTTTTCGTGGGCCCAATTTCGTTCTCGGGCCCATATTGTAAGCCCAACATTGTTTTTCAGGTAAATTCAACCACCTAAAGTAGGAAGCAACATCACCATTTGTATTATTCTTAATTACAAAAATTAACAAAAGAACAAAAATAGTTAGGTAACACGTGAAAACAATAACATGCCTCTGTCTTTTTCACCACAGCAACATACAACATTTAGTGTATTTTGTCTCTTTATCTTGCATTTAAATATGATTAACATCAAGATAATGCAATTTTAATTTCTTAGTTATGTGTTGATTAGGCTAATTTTTTTGTGTTAGCTTGATGGTACAATTATTGCTCCAACAAACCCAAATGCATGGAGTGGAGTAACACTACAATGGCTTGAATTCACAAAACTAGAAGGAATTGTTATTCAAGGAAATGGTGTTATTGATGGAAGAGGTTCTGTTTGGTGGCAAGATTTTCCATATGATAATCCAATTGATGATGAAGAAAAGCTTATAGTTCCTTTAAATCACACTCAAAAACCTCCCATGCCGGTAATTTCACTTTCAATTACTAAATATTTTGTCAGAAAGCAGTTATCCTCTGGGCGACTGCATAGACTAATCCCTCGAGTTGGGGAGAACTTCAATTCGTATTAAGCTAATTGTTTATGCATTTGTATGATTAGGTTCAAAATGAGAT
Source organism: Lathyrus tuberosus (assembly GCA_022829125.1). Lineage (NCBI taxonomy): Eukaryota > Viridiplantae > Streptophyta > Magnoliopsida > Fabales > Fabaceae > Lathyrus > Lathyrus tuberosus. The sequence continues at coordinate 3,192,675 of JALAZF010000538.1, forward strand.
GGGAAGAACAATGCCAAGTAACAAACCAACGGTGAGGAGTAGTTTGTTTGAAACTTTTATAACTAATTAATTTGGATTCATTTTTATAAGGTTTTTATTAATTTAATGTTTTTGATGAACAGGCACTAAGGTTTTATGGGAGCTATGGTCCAACTGTCACGGGTATAACAATTCAAAATAGTCCTCAGTGTCATCTAAAGTTTGACAGTTGCAATAGGGTTCTTGTTCATGACGTGAGCATTTCATCTCCTGGCGATAGTCCTAACACCGACGGAATTCACCTTCAGAATTCCAAAGATGTCTTGATTTACAGCAGCAAGTTAGCATGCGGTAATTCTTCAATTCTTCATTATTCGAGTGTTTTAAAAACCGAATGGTTCATCCGGCTAAACCTTGAACCAGCTTCCGTTGGTTCAAGCAGTTTACGACGGTTGAACCATAACATAGAGTTCTTGTTGATTAGATTTATGGTTCTGCATGAGATTATCTTATCCCATCTAATAGTACATCGCAGCTATGTTACATGACACGTGTCAAATCCAAAACCCATGATGCATCATTCAATGTTATCATAAACTCTTCTTTTAGTACTTGTTTCAACAGAAAATGAAGTTTCTTGTTTTTGTTCTTACTCACCTAACCATTTATTAATTGAGGCCCTACTTAGCAAAACATAGGACTAAACTATATTGAACAAACACTAAAACATATAATGTAGAGTTATAGAGTTAAATTAACTAGTTAATGTTGGTTAACCTCTGTAGCACTGACACCTCCGAAAAAAGATGTGTCTATATCAGTGTCCCGAAACCGACATGTTTTTGGTGTCCGTGTTTTATAGTGGTTATGTGTTATTTTGAATTTAAGTTTTGAACAATGATATGCAGGAGATGATTGTATATCTATACAAACCGGATGCTCAAATGTATATGTACACAATGTCGACTGTGGTCCGGGACATGGAATCAGCATTGGAAGTTTAGGAAAAGATAACACTAGAGCTTGTGTCTCAAACATCACTGTCAGAGATGTAAACATTCACAACTCAATGAATGGTGTTAGAATCAAAACATGGCAGGTAAAGAATTTCAATATAACCCAAAGTTGAAAAGTTTACAAAATTAATGCAAAAATATATCTAATAGTCTTTCTTGCAGGGTGGATCTGGTTCAGTGCAGGGAGTGTTATTCTCAAACATACAAGTTACAGAAGTTCAGCTTCCAATAGTGATAGACCAATTCTATTGCGACAAAAGAACATGCACAAATCACACATCAGCAGTGTCACTAGAAGGAATCAACTACGAAAGAATAAAGGGAACATACACAGTTAAACCAGTACACTTTGCCTGCAGTGATAGCTTTCCTTGTGTAGATGTTTCTTTAGCCACTGTTGAGTTGAAACCAATTCAAGAACAATATCACTTATATGAACCATTTTGCTGGCAGACTTTTGGTGAACTGAAAACTCCAACTGTTCCGCCGATTGGTTGTTTGCAGATTGGGAAGCCGACGAATAATCGAATTCAGACTGATCATGATATATGTTGAAGCGATGTTTGATATGTAAATTCATATGGTTATTGATTATGTTGTTATTATTCATATCCTTAGTTATAGGCAGCATGTATATTCCAGGAGTTCTAGTTTTATAGGGAATTTTTCTTCTTCTTCATTATGAGAATATGTTACTATATACTATTATTATTACTAGCCCTACTTTATGCAAGAGGCTATAAGAATATATTATTGTAAAATGAGCCTTATAGTTAAAATTGGCTGTGTGTGATTATTTGTTATATTAATGCAAGTGATAGGATGCTAGCATCTTTTTGTGCAATGAAAACATTGACATCTTCTCCACAGCTTCAGAATTATGGAATTCAAATCAAGGTGCAAAATCAAATATGGATTATAACTCATTGATGAAGATGTAGTGTTAGAATGAGATCTAATATGAAATTCATTATGATGTTCTTTGGGGTTCCCATGTGTGATAATATGTTTGGAACATTTTTTATAAGGTTAAATGTTTGGATACCTTAAAACAAATGAAGTGGATCAAATATCTTATCTTGTTCTAAAGGTTGGATATTTTATATTGGAACCGAACAAAATTTTCATTCTATACTCAAATCGGAGTCTATGAAAAATAGTAGCAAGTGATAGAATATAATGAAATAGATACCATTTTCTTTTGCTCTATCTGATTTTAATTCATCCAAACAATAAAGTTTTAATCTATTTCATTCTATATGTTTGGATTTGTGGGATGTGTGAGGAAATGAAATGAATTGGTAAATAATTAAATATTATTATTTGGATTTGCAAATTGTAATTTCAATTAGTACAATAGTAAAGGCATTGCATGCGACACGCAAAATTAGAGAGATCTTTTAGAGTTTGTGAACTGTGAATTAATTATCCACTACCTAGCTCGTTAAACGGGTATATATGGCCTTAATTCATCCTTGGGGATGCGAGTCTTTTCGCCTATAAAACTAGTCACACATAACTCTAATTGTGTTTTAGTCAAGTGTGATGGGTGACTTACTCCTTCAATACAAATGATGTTGTTTAACCAATTAGAGACTTGGGCTTGTTTGTTTTATATTGCGTGGCCCCACTGGTGATGGAAAGCACTTGGTGAGTCATCATGGTCATGTCAGGCGGCGTGGCAGGCTCACTAGTCATTTTTACAAGATGGGTCACTGGTGGGCCGCAACAAATGATAATAGAATAAGCTTGAATTATAACATAATTATCCACAGTCTCGGAAGTACAAGGGCTCTAAGGGTGAAGTGATTTAAGGAAAACATAATGGTTCACAGTCTTTAAAGCATGAGGTTTGTATGTTCAAACGGGTATAAGGAAAACATGAAAGGCCACAGTCTCTCAAGAACGAGGGTTGTGAGGGTGAAGTGGATTATGGAAAACATTACGGTTCATAGTCAGTGAAGCACGAGGACTGCGAGGGAAAAATGGTTGAGGGCGAAATGTTAAGGGCGGTGTCTTGTGTAATGATGATGTCATATATGGGTTTAAGATTGAATTTTATTGTGTTCGTCCAAATAGATCATACGGTGTATTTCTTGATCAATGGATCTAATTAGAAGATTAAGTGTGTCATTAATGATGGAGATGATTAAAAAATGTCTTGGGAAAAACTAGTTAATTTGGCTCGTCCACCGACTTTCATGCTTACGAGCATAATCATTGATATTATGTCACACTAATGATGAATATATGCTATTAATGGTTACTTGGGCTATGGGGTTGCTTCCCCATAAATACCAATGTTTTTTTTGTCAGTTTCATTGCAAATTTGCTCATTAATCGTTTCTCACAATAGTTATTTCACTTTTCCATTTCACTTGCTTCTACGAACTTTGTTTTCTTCACCTTTTCACGAAGTTTTACTGCATGTATTTTCTTCTGCACCCTTTTTATATCCTTTTTGTTTCCGCCTTAGAAGATGGTATTCCTTAGGGATTGTGATGTTATCAATAATGTAGTTGAGTGTAAAACCCATGAGGAGAGGTAAGAGTTATGGCATCATTGTGTTGAGAGTTCAAGATGAACGGACAATGAAGTGAATTGGAGATTCGTTGAAACGAAAATATTTGGAAGTTATGAATGGCAACTTTGATAGAGGTGATAGTGGTTCTAATGACATTGTTTTTGGTGTCTTCTTAGCCAATATCGACGGGATTATCAATGGCAAATTCAACTACAAACGCGACCCATTTGAGTGGTGATATCGTGAACATCAAATTTTTTTTAATAGCAAGGATATGGGAAATTGCTACCAGAATTCTTATATATGCTGAGCACTGGGAGCAAAGACGATATTCTAATAGAACCATGTGTTGGGGGCAAAAAAAGCTCGTCTAAGGAAACCCTCGAGGAGCGATAAATGAGTAGTTCTATATGTTTACATGTGTTATAACTCATATGGGATGAGATTCCCTTTATCATCTTTAAGAGTTATGTATCAAAGATATTAATGTCTAACATTCACAACTCCACTAGAATAACTTGGTTTTCATTAGGAGATTTGAAATCCTATGTAAGGCCTTTGGGATCACCCTCACTATAGGTGTTTTATTTTCATTTTATGGCACGAAACGGTTGACAATGTAGCTTGGTTTTATAAGATCCATTGCCAATATAGAGATTCTTACTTTATGCTCGGCAAATTACACAAATTGGAAAGACAAGTTTGTTCGAGTGTAATGCGGTGCAAATTGCTCTATATTCATCTTTGAGGATACTAGAGCCCACCAGTTTCCTATGTATTGGGTGAATGAGTTTGTGTCAATACTAGGTTTTGAAGGTTACAATAAACACAAGAAAGGGGGTTTGAATTGGGTTTCTAAAATTCAAAGCCTTTTAAAAAAACCAATTTAATTAACAAGAACAAGAATAATAAAAATAACAAGTTATTTTTATCTTGGTTCGTTGTTAACTAAGATACCTCCAGTCCACCGGCCAAGGTGATTTCGCTTTCTCAAAAGGACTTAATCCACTATAATCAAACAGATTACATACACCACAAAGACAACAATCATTGTTTTCTCGAGTATACAGACTAAAACCCTAATTACTTTAGGTAATCATTCAAACAAATTTGAGATTTACAAATTGTGTTTACAAGATTGCTTCTAGTAAGCTAATTAACACAAAGGTTTAAGCACAAAGAATCAATCACATAATAAGAACAAAAGTTGTGTGTTTATACAATATTCACAAAAGTATAAGAGAAAATAATGCAGCGTGAAAACTTGAATATCGTATGAATATGTTCAAAGGTAGAAACATGATTCCTTCTTCCAAGTCTTCCTTATATAGCCAAAGAAAAATTCGTTGGGGGGTAGTATGGGAATCTTCACATATGAGTTGACGCCTTGAATAATTGTCTTCAATGGTGAGAGACAAAATTGTACATCATAAATGTCCTTACTCCACGAAATTCGCGTAGTGGAAGGAATGTTTTGATCTTGTACAAGGTACTATTTATCTCTTATCCAACGATCCATTATGTCGTCTTCTAAGTATCATAGGCTTCTGAATGTAGTTTTTTGAAGCATGGTTAGAAGAATTAAGGCCTGATGAAAGTCTTCAGAGTCTTGACATTGTTCCTCAGAACCAAGTCTTCAGAATCTTCAGCACTTTGTTCTTCAGAGTCTTCAGCTTGAGCTCAGAGTCTTGAAGGGAGTCGGTCTTTAGAGGCTCTTCAATAGCAATCAGAGTCAGAAGCCTGAACACAAACGTTCTTGAGAATCGTTGTCTATGAGCTTTCTCTAACTTGACCGCATCTTGTGAACACATGTATTTCCTCAGAGACAGAATGTGTTTATTCAAGAATCTGATGACGTCACACGTCAGAGCTTCAGAGTCAGAACCTGTTCAGCAACAACTGCACACTTGACAAGGAAAAACATTAAAGTACAAAATTGTTATCTATCAATCAACAAATTGTTATCATCAAAACTAAAGGCCATATGCAGAACCAAAACTTGTTCTCACAATCTACCCGTTTTTTATGATGACAAACCATGTATTTTGATGAACAATTTTACACGATTAAATCACATAAAAAGTTTTAGAGTGAGGTTTGTAAGCTCCCCCTGAATTTTATATTGTTAAACATTATTTTTCAGCTTAGAAATAAGAGTTAGGTTTTCAAGCTCCCCCTGAATTCATTACTTAAAATAATCTTAACACATATAAATCCTTTAGAATCAGCGTGAAAGAAATAACTTCCCTTGTGGCAAAAACCAGGTTGTTATAACTTTCCTTCTCAAACAAAAATTTGTTCACTATCTTTTAGTATGGCAGCAGCCGAGTTGTAGTGATTGAGGTAAAGTCCTAGATTGCAATAGCTTGGGTACGGAAGCATTATCTTTGATTGTCATTTTGAGTATCAGACCACAACATTCCAGTTTTAAGTATCAGTGCATGGAATGAGTGTCAGAACATGCTTGATCAGAACTGGTTTTCTCATAGATTTTTTGTTAGGTGGTATCAGAACAAGGTCATGAGTATTATAACATTTGTTCAGAGCACTTGATGAACTTTTTCATAGCCTTGATTTCAGAATATAGTAAAGTCTTGATCAGAGTTTGTGTATACTTAGAACCTGAAACACTTGGTCAGAATAATGAACTTTTTCAAAGTTCTCAGAAATTTTACCAATTTTAATTCGTTAGAAATATGTTTGGGTTATCATGACGGAATTAAGATATATCAAAATCATATTCTCTTTCTCCCCATTTGTCATCATTCAAAAAAAGTAAAAAGACAAGAGTAAAATATACCAAACAAAATACTATTTCATTAATCAGAAGGATAGAACAGTACAAAACAGAAAAACAGAAAATAACAAAGATAACACAAAGTTTTTAAAACTAAGGTTTAGAGGGTTTAGGCAATCTTTATAAGATCTCTGCAAACACCCCTTCAATCTTTGTAGTCATTTCCTTCACTTCTGAATTCTCCGCAGCCAAAAATTCCGACTTCTTCAAAACATAGTCATCAGAACCCGAAGTCTCCTTAGTGTCGGAACCACTAGCAGCTTTAGCAGAAATCTCAGCAGAAACCAATGAATTTTGAACAGGAGGAGGAGGAATCACTTCTGGTGCTCAGAGCAAAAGAGTAGCAGGAACCTTCTAAAGTAGAGGTTCAACAACACCAGAAATTCAAGCACGAATGTTCCTCTTAGCTTCCTTCAGATAGGCAATCTCCAACTCTTCAGAACTGGCAATAATCCATCTTCTGAAGGCGTCAGTCAGATCACATACTTCAGAGAAGTTTACATTACCTCTAACTCTAATGAGAGCATTTAATCTGCCAGCAGCATCCTCTTCAAACTGTGAAAATAAATCATTCAAAGGTGTAGGGAAGATGTTAGTTTTAGAGGGTGTTTGATTTAAGAAGGGTTGAGAGGGTCTGTCTGGATAGACAATGAGTTCACATTCTAACTCATCATCAGGAATGATGAGTTGTTGAAGATTATGGTTATTGGAGTGAGATGTGTTTGGTGATGGTGAAAATGGTAAAAGTTCAGCAACATATAAGGGTAAGAAGATAGGAATAGATAGGTTGGAGACAAGGTTATTATTTGGATTAGTGGTTTGGGGAGCATAGGGAATGATGGGTTCCTGAGGTAATGGAATGGTTATCGTGGATGTGGGGATGGATGAAGTACTAACATCAGAATGTTAAGGAGCGACATAAGTAGTAGCTACATTAAAAGAGCTAGTAGCAATAGGGGCATTAACACCTACAACATCAGCGGCAACAGTTGTTACACCAGAAGAATCCTTAACCCTCTTTGGAAAAACTTCTTGATCCTCTTGATGGCTCTTCCTCTTCTTCTTTTGTATCTCCTTGATGGCTTTTGGTGATTTTGAAAGAGCAGAGGGGGCAGCTTCAGAGTTGTTGTTGGGTTTCCTGAATTCCTAATCGACCGACTCTGGAGTGGAGAAGAGGGGAAAGTCTACCAGAGGAATCCTTCTTCTAAGAACCTCTTCCTTTGGGATTTCAATAATTGGACTTATCAAGGCAGGAATCAAGTTCATGTTCTTCATATTTTTGGCATTAATAAATCTTCCAGAAGATGATACAAGCCCTAATTTCTTTTCTTCATCTGTTAAATAGTCTATCAATTGGCTCTCCATCAGAATGTCAGAAATAAGCCTTCCAAACGGAATCCAGTTCTTCGTCCTTCTACATCCATTCCTTGAATACTTTACTGCATCTCTAAAGAATTTAAAGAGAAATGCAGGAAGGTTGATTTTCTGATCAGTATGGATAAAGAAGATAGCATACTTCTAATCTTTGTTGATGTAGTCTGGAGAATTGGTTGCTTTTCTAGGGTTGAAACATCCCAAGATAATCTTTTCCCAAATCCTCATAATAGATTGAAGATCCTTGATTTTTCCACTAACATCTCCATCAGTGAAAATCGATTTTCCCATTTCAACTGTGTCCTTCCTTATTTCTCCCATAAGCTCACACAAGTACCTATCTCCTTCATGACCAATGAGTTTGGCAATGAGTCTTTCAGTGATAACAATATTTTTGCCAAAGACAAACCACACTATTTGCTTTTGAGATGTATTTCCATGAATCCAAAAGTCCCTTATAAGAGCTGGAAAGATTGGACCATTAAGACGATCAAAGTATTGATTCTAACCTTGTGTGAAAACAGCAGGAAGAAGATCAAAACCATGAACCTTTAGGCTTATAAAATCAATAATAGGTTCACAAATAATTTCCAGGTCTTCAACAGGAGTGGAGAGAGTGACCTCAAGAGTGTCATAAGCATCTTCAGTGTATACTATCATATTGGGGTTCACAGTTGATGATGACTCATATGATTTGAGAAGATGTGGAATGAACTCAAGCGATTGATACGCCTCAGCTCTGCGAATAGCCTTTCGGAAATTTTCTTCATGCTTTTCTTCAGCTATTAGTTGATGTTGTGAAGATTTTTGTTTTTGTTGTTGAGAGGAAGATGAAGCCATTGTTGCTGTCGCGGCCGACAAAAATAACGAGTCGCCACCATATTTTTTAAGGAAAATAATGATAAATCTAAATATCCTATCCTAAGGTAGAGATTCCTACGGTTCGGGAGTCATTTAAGTGAAGGAAAGGTGTTAGGCACCCCTCACTTCCATTGTACTCAATGGGATCCACCTTTATATTTAGGGTATATTTGTTTGTCTAAGTTATAGGAAAACCTAAGTTTTTTATTAATTATACTCGCTAGGGTTTACAACCCTATGCCTACGTACCTTAAATTTGAAGGATCAGAGTAACCGTAGTTCACCTCCCCTATTCTTACCCCCTAATCCTATTCCTAAATCGCAAATCCAATCCACTATTTATACTCTTGGATAAAGAGTTTTATCCCTTTAATCTAGTATTTATACTTCTAGATAAGGAGTTATATCCCTTAATCTATTATTTATACTCCTAGATAAGGAGTTCTATCCCTTAATCTATTATTTATACTCCTAAATAAGGAGTTATATCTAGAGCTGTCAAAACGGGTAGCCCGGCCCTAAACGGGCCGGCCCTGGCGGGCCTCGGGCTTTTCCGGGCCGGGCTCAAAAAGCCCATTTTGAATACGGGCTCCTTTTTTACTACCCAGGCCCAGCCCTGTCTGGGCTGCGGGCTACCCAGCCCTAAACGGGTCTGGCCCTAAACGGGCCCATTTTAAAAAAAAAATTAAAAAATTCATTTTTTAAGTAATATATAATGTAATAGAAATTAATACTCATTTTAATATATAATGTTATAGAAATTAATACTCATTTTAATGATCTTAATGTAATATATTTATTTTAGAATACTGTAATGTAATATAATGTAATAGAAATTAATGTTCTGGTAGTCACTGAAGTGTGTGTGGACCGAACCAAAGAAGCACTAACACATTGTATCCAAATGTTTTTTGGGCCAAATTTATTTTTTAGGTCCAATTATATATATTTATTAATTTATATATGGGCCAAATAGTTAAATTAATTCTTTTAAAAAAAGTTGTCGGGCTGGCGGGCTACCCATAGCCCATACGGGCCGGCCTATTTTTTTTCGGGCTTTTTCGGGCCGGGCTCAAAAAGGCCCGGAATAATATGGGCTCCAAAAATAAGGCCCAAGCCCTAACTTTTTTCGGGCTCGGCGGGCCGGCCCATGGGCTTCGGCCCATTTTGACAGCTCTAGTTATATCCCTTAAATCCCGATCCGGTTATTTATACTCTCGGAGGAAGAGTTTTATCCCAAAATCCTTGTCCATTGTTTATACTCTCGGATGGAGAGTTCTATCCCTAAAATCCTTGTCCATTGTTTATACTCTCGGATGGAGAGTTCTATCCCTAAATCCTTTTGGCCTATATTTTAACTCTTGGAACCTAAGAGTTTTATCCCTTATCTCATCCCTTATTTAGGCTCTCGGACCAAGAGCTTTATCCCCTGATTTTATATCCCAAATATTTTATCCCTTGAATCATCCCTTAGAATTATCCCATTTTTATTTATTAAAAAATATCCCTTTTCAACTTATTTTTAAAAATAAATTGATTATATGATTATATAAAAACCTTAAGGTTATTATCCCATAATAGCTAGTAAAAGTTTGGTACTTAATTTATTTAAGAATATAACTTAAATGATTAATTAACCATTCGTCCTATACTTTATCCCCGATTTTTAATCCAAAATTAACTCATTTTTATCCCAAAAATCAACCCCTAATTTCCCAACTAAATTAATACCCCACAATTAATCCTAATTATTTAATTATATAGAATAATCCCAATTGTTTAATTAAAAATTATAACATCTCAATAAATATACAGTAAGCTCAAAATGAAAAACTTATGCCAATTATAAAATAAGTCCCAATCATTAAATTAAAAACTTGTAACATCACAAAAATATGAATAATCCCAATTGTTAAAACTTTTAATATCCCAAAGATAAATACTACCAAAACTTTTAATATTACAAAAAATGTGAATTAAATCTTATCCCAAAAATTGAATTAGTCCCAATTATCCCAAAAAAATATAAATTATCCCAATTAAAAAATATAAATCCCAATTATTTAAAGATAAATCACAACTATTTAATTCAATAGTTTACAAAAATAAAAATATAAAATAAATTTCAATCATAAGATAAATCCCAATTACTTAATCATTAAACTTTTAATATCTAATCAAATAATTTGCAACAACCCAAAAAAAAATCTTATAATATCCCAAAAACACATTAATCCCAATTATTAATTATAACATGTATTAAACCCTTAATTAAATAAAAAGTTGTTTCCTAATTACCTAAATAATAATAAAAAATCGCTAATAAAACATTAAAATGTTGAAATCTCTAAATATAATTATATTTTTTTTATCTCATGTTTATTGTAATTATCTAATTTTGCTTTACTCAATTATGATATTAATTAAATCCTAATTATATATTTTTATTTTTTTTACTGTGTATTTATTACCATTTATTAAAAGGTTTCATATCCTTAATTATCATAAATCTTAACTTAAATCAAATAAATATATTTTTATTCTCCCGAACCATAATTAACTCAACCATAAATAATTAATTAATAATAGGAAAGAAGATTAATTACTAATAAAATATATAAAAAAGTTTTTTTTATTTTTTTATAAAAAAAAGGTGGGAGCACGTGAAGAGTTACCCTCTTTTTCTTCTTACTTAATTTTTCTATTTTTTTTATATTAATATAGTTAATTATTGAAAGCATTAAAACAAAAAAGGAACAAAAAACCCCTCTTCTCCTTCTCTCGATTTCGATCCCAATCCCAAATCAAATTTACCCAGAAATAACAAATAAAATTTAAACCCCAGAGTTGTTATGGTGATACTTAGCAGGTATTAAACAAAAAGTAACATATTACAAAATAATTAAAGTGGTGAGGTGGAACTAACCTACGGCATCGAGGTTAATCCCGGTGAGCAAAATAAATAAGTTTTTTAGCTTTCTCCCTTCTTTTCTTGGTGTTCTGCCTTTCCTCTCCCTTCTTTTCTTTTCGTCCCTTGTGTTCTCCTTTTCCTCTCCCTATTTTTCCCCTTTTCCCTTAGCGCAAGATTTCGACCCCTCTTCCCTTTTTAGTGTTGTTGTTCTTCAATGTGAAGAACAACAACTTTTTTTATACTGATTATTGTGAATTTGTGGGTGAGGACAATATGAGAAAAAGAGGTTCTATTTATAGATAAGAATTAGGTCAAAAAATTGAATGTGATTGTCTAATTTAGGAAGGATGCAATCTGACCTAATTTTCTCTATTTCTTAAGGCCCAAGCCAATGAATCTGGATGGATTCATGGCTTGGTAAATTTGAATAAATAATAAAAATAAAAATAAAATAAAAAGTCTAATAATTAAAATGGAAAAAAGATTTGATTTGATTTGACTAATATGATTTTTTGAAGATATTTTCATAAAAACATGATTTTAATGAAAAAATCGATATTTTAAAATATTAATTAATTAAAATACGAAAATTAATATTAAAATAATAAAAAAACTATTTTTTGGTATTTTTTTATGGTTCAAAAATAAAATAGAAAAGTTAGTAATAAAGGAAAAAAAAACTAAAAGTGGAAAAGGTAGGATTCGAACTCACAACCTCTCCGTCTTGTAACTCCCTATACTCCCCTTGCTACCAATTGTACCATTTTATTTATTCAAAATAAAACAACATTAGCGGGTATTTTAATAATAATTCAATGATAATATTAATATTAATAATAATATTAATATTAACATTAATCCTCTAATAACCCCACTATGACCCTAGTATAATTCGATTAAAAATTAATATGACCCTAATTAATCCCTATATATTAAAATAAAAATAATAGTAATCTAACCCTATTTAACTCATAACGCCATCATAATTTATTCTACCCCTGCTATTAAAATAAATAAACCCCTCAATACAAAAAGCGAAAAAAGAATAGACGGGTGGTCAAAATTTGGGGTACGGCAGATGCCCCTATTTAATCGTCTTCGAATCAGAAAGAGGATGTTGATGAGTCTTCCTCTTTTGTTGCGAAGACGATTAAATATAAGAAGGACCCTAATTTTGACCATAGAGTCCGGTAGGTACTACGCTGATTATCCTAAGATCCCAAGTAATAAACCCTTGACGAAATACCCGATTGAACCCCTTTGAATTTTTTTTTAGTGGAACCCCTTGATAACTCCTTTTGATGAAATCTCTTAAGATTTATTGACAACCCTTAATAAGATCCCTTATGCAAACCTCCTTGATAAATCCCTTGGTGAAACCCTTTGTTAAAATATGGTATAACCCTTTTGCTGGAATCCCTTGGATGAGATTTTTGGAAAAAATCCTTTTGACGAAATCCCTTAATAGAAAACCCCTTGATAAGACCCCAGTGAAACCTTTTAATAAAACCATTTAATAAAACCCTGATGAAACCCCATGATAAGACATTGGTGAAATCCTTTAATAACATTCTGGTAGAACCCCTAATAGAACCCTTGAAAAAAAAGCCCTTAGTGGAACCCTTGATGAAAGCCCTTAGATATTTGATGAAACATATCCCTTAGGAAGGCCATGTTACCAAGTTAGGGATGTGAGAGATGAAGACCTACTCACTGCTGGATGATAATCCTATAAAATCCATTATCGAAGCAATGCTTCAATGATGAAGTTGGGATTAAACCCCTAAGAGGAATTATGAACCCTATGTATGTATGCATGAGTGCATGTATGTATGTTTATGTAGGTACGTGATGTATGTATGTGATGTTATGCCTGAATATGTGCTAGAGCGTAGCGACATGATTAATGCATGATGATGATTTGAATGTTTCCATAAGTGCCCTAGTGTTGGATGTCTCCATGATATTTGTTAACTGATATGGTAGGGCGCATTGAGCTAGCCTGATATCCTGATACTCGTTTTGAACTTGACGATTGCTGATGTACGATAGAGCTTGTATGTGCCTCTTGGAAGTATGAAGAGGGTTTGCCCTTGATTGATTGAGTTTCGAAGGATTATGCCTGCAAAGGACCTTAGATCCCACCATGCCTTGATACGACCTTGAGATGAACTGCCCCAGTATTTCAACCTTGAAAATATGCCCCAGATTTTGAATCTTCCAAAGGTATGCCCCTTAATTAATTGGGTATGGAGGAGTGGCTTGAAGAGGAACTTGGATCCTACCATGCTATGATATGACCTTAATATAAACTGCCCCAATATCATGTCTTTTCCCCTGATTAGATGACTTCTAGAGTGATTGGCCTCAATGCACCCTTGAGTTGGTATGCCCCAGCGTGAACCTCTTGAAAGGTCCACCCTCTTATCATTAGAGTCATGGAGGTGATTCGGCATCGGTGTGTCAAATCTTGTGATGCTTTGCCCATTGTTAGTAGGATTTTCAGATGATATGCCCCTATGATCATTAGGATTTTCCCCTTGATTGGGAGGATTCCTTGGTAATTTTCCCCCTAATTAGAAATTTCTTGAATCGGTGTGCCCCTGATCAGACCTTTGTTGATATTTCCTTGGTGCTAAGTATTGATTTGTGAGAAAAATGTTCCCTTTGAAAAGTAATTATAACGCCATGTTCATGCAAATTTTGAAATAAAAAATTTAGACGAGGTGTATGATAGGTGATATTCGGCAATGAGGTTGGCACAAATGAAGATGTGAAAAATGTGGTTAGCGATGTTCCAACAAACATTCGGATTTGGAGTCAGTTTAACAACGACTTTGCCGAGTATGCTTTTATAGTTCCCCTAGCTTCAATTAGGACTTTTAAATGTTGTAACGTGGCCTGGTTCACGGTTTAAGAAACAAAGGATACAAGGCTCAAATTTTGAAATATAACCCACCCCATTCTCCTTGATGTTTCCATTCCTAAATCCAATCATCACCACAAATGCGTTCATCCTGCAAGAGAAACTTTTCAGTCATGGTGATTAGAAGTTATACTGGTTTAAGCACTCGATGAGATCCTTTTGAGGTGCAGTCACTCACTCATGTTTATAAGATTGTTACATTTTTCCTTTTTTTTCTTTTAATCCCTTGTTTTTTCGTGGACCAATTCTTTTGAATTTAGTGGTCCATCGGGGTACCCTAATTTTTGCTTAAGTCAAAGTCAACTATTTTTTCAGTTTTTTTCTTTTCTTCTTGACTTAGAGGGCTTTTCTTTTTCCTCTTTTTTTTTGGAACAATTCTTGAGTGATCTTGCTTTTGACTTAGAAAGGGCGTGACTGCCATATTAGATATTATGAGCTATTATCCCTTTTGCTTCCTCAATGTTGGATGGTGTGAGGAAGAAGATGTGCTTTAAACCCTTTGTTTGAATTGACTGATTCTCTTGAGATCAGAATGCATCGTTGAGTAAATTGAAATCTACCCTGCCCCTAGTTAATATTAAGGTTTTTTTTTTAAATAAAAAGAACACCAACTTCTGGCTCGAGGGGGTTGACTACGGATTAACTCCTTACTCCTCCAGTGTTTGTGAAGTGAAACAATGCCTTACATCATCAGCTAGGTCATACCATTAAAGCATACATCAACAATATTCGTTTGTTTATTTACATCCTTCTCCTCCTAAGTTTGCTGAAGAGGTGAGGTGAAATTGAAAAGCGTTGATTCCTTTTTTATTTTTCTTATTTGTTTATAAGAAAGAGTGAAAACGAATGGATGAATTCCCAAAACATGCATGTTTATTTCATTAAAATTATATCCCAAAAGGTACAACCTTTAATATAAACAACACTTAGCAAAAAGAAATTACAACTAGAAATGATAAAGGCCTACTGATCCTAGAAGTGAGCTCCCTTGTTGATCCACCAGTCTTGAGATATTGGTGTAGGATCTAGTTCCCTTCCAAACTTCCTTTGTTGTATGGGCATCATCCAAGGTTATTACATTTGAGGCTCTAAGCACTCCTCTGGTAGACCTGGTGAAGGGTTATCTTCTTTCCTCAATGGTACTTGTCCCTCTTGAATTCCTCCGTAGCTTCTTGAGGTATCCTTTAAGTTCGTTCATGAGTATCGGGAAACCTCTTAGCTCAAGGGCGAAAGCGGAAAGGATATGCAAATGTATGTGTATGTATGCAAATGCATGAAAATGCATGGGGTATGCAAAAATAATTTTAAAAATTTATTTGGGGGGAATTCCAAAATCCATTGTAGTTAGAGATGAATATAAAATTAGGAAAATAATCCAAAACAATAATCCCAAAATGGAAACTTCTGAACTTAAGAAGGCGTAAACTATATAGATGCCTCCAATGCCTTCTTCAAATGAGCTTTGAACTCCTCCAAGTACCCTTTCTTGAGCCCTTGCATTTTCCTATCCTCCTTGTAGCGAGATGATGGATCCTCAAGGGGTACAACTGAGTTTTTTTTAGCTTGACCATTTCCTTTTATGTTTTTTTTTTTTGTTTTCTTCCCCTTTTTATATATATATATTTTTGCCCCCATGCCCCTTGTGAGGTTTTTCCTTTTCCTTGTAAATCCAAGTACAGTCCAAATTGTTCCAGTGTAGGAGACAGTTGAAAGTCCTTGAAGAGGAAGTCACATAGAGGAGGATCCTAAAATTGTGCAAAAGCGATTACGACCTCTACCTAAAAGATCGAGGATCCTTCCATACTTGTGTATAAACATCCTTTGAGCAGATTTTGACATTGAGTCTTAAAGGCCTTTGAGACTTTGTAAATCACCACTTAGCACTCTGATGCGTAGGGTAACCCTTTTGTTTAAATCCATCTTTCCAATGTTCCCACAACACATCTTGAAATTCCCCGCAAAAATGCGTATATGCAAAAATGTTTTTAAATGCATGATGACATGGACATTTTGTTTTTTGTTTTTATTTGGTTAGGGTAAGGTGAAAATGCAAGCATGACCCTAACTAGGTAGGCTCTCTATAATAGGTTAGGTCTATGTTTTGTCTACCCAATCCCCTCACATGTAGGGCATAAAGTTTGGACAGCATAACAACCCTATAATGTACAGACTATACCCTTGTTTTACCATGAGAAGGAGCAAGCCTTCCTATGGTAATCCTTCGGGATAAGTCTCATCTGGGTAGGAGCCTAGTAACAGCCCTTGAGGGTTGAATACATAGGGTCTCCATAGATTGGTGTGGGGTAGGTTAAGGTTCTCAGAGTCACAGACCACATCCAAATCATTCCACTACGAGAGGGGCTAGCCCTTTCGTGAGGACGACTTTGGAAGGATCTACTCTGAGTGTGGCATCAATGCATTTTAGGGGACGTTGCGTCCCCCGCAAAAACATTTCCGTTCCACTTTAGGTTCTAGGGTTATCCTCCAAGCTTTGGGTTTTAGCTTCACTCCATTTTTTTATGTCCCAATCCCTTGCATGATAATACAAAAAACAAAATGTTAAATAAATAAATATATGAAATAAAAATAAATAAATAACAATAAAAAAAAACCAAAATAACATCCAAGACAAACAAATCCCAAAGTCCTAAGGCTAGGATTGACTCTCGCTAGGAAGGAGTCCCCAGCAGAGTCGCCAGCTGTCGCTGCCGGCAAAAATAACGAGTCGCCACCATATTTTTTAAGGAAAATAATGATAAATCTAAATATCATATCCTAAGGTAGAGATTCCTACGGTTCGGGAGTCATTTAAGTGAAGGAAAGGTGTTAGGCACCCCTCACTTCCATTGTACTCAATGGGATCCACCTTTGAATTTAGGGTATATTTGTTTGTCTAAGTTATAGGAAAATCTAAGTTTTTTATTAATTATACTCGCTAGGGTTTACAACCCTATGCCTACGTACCTTCAATTTGAAGGATCAGAGTAACTGTAGTTCACCTCCCCTATTCCTACCCCCTAATCCTATTCCTAAATCCCAAATCCAATCCACTATCTATACTCTTGGATAAAGAGTTTTATCCATTTAATCTAGTATTTATACTTCTAGATAAGGAGTTATATCCCTTAATCTATTATTTATACTCCTAGATAAGGAGTTCTATCCCTTAATCTATTATTTATACTCCTAAATAAGGAGTTCTATCCCTTAAATCCCGATCCGGTTATTTATACTCTCGGAGGAAGAGTTTTATCCCAAAATCCTTGTCCATTGTTTATACTCTCGGATGGAGAGTTAGAGTTCTATCCCTAAAATCCTTGTCCATTGTTTATACTCTCGGATGGAGAGTTTTATCCCTAAATCCTTTTGGCCTATATTTTAACTCTTGGAACCTAAGAGTTTTATCCTTTATCTCATCTCTTATTTAGGCTCTCGGACCAAGAGCTTTATCCCCTGATTTTATATCCCAAATATTTTATCCCTTGAATCATCCCTTAGAATTATCCCATTTTTATTTATTAAAAAATATCCCTTTTCAACTTATTTTTAAAAATAAATTGATTATATGATTATATAAAAACCTTAAGTTTATTATCCCATAATAGCTAGTAAAAGTTTGGTACTTAATTTATTTAAGAACATAACTTAAATGATTAATTAACCATTCGTCCTATACTTTATCCCCGATTTTTAATCCAAAATTAACTCATTTTTATCCCAAAAATCAACCCCTAATTTCCCAACTAAATTAATACCCCACAATTAATCCTAATTATTTAATTATATAGAATAATCCCAATTGTTTAATTAAAAATTATAACATCTCAATAAATATACAGTAAGCTCAAAATGAAAAACTTATGCCAATTATAAAATAAGTCCCAATCATTAAATTAAAAACTTGTAACATCACAAAAATATGAATAATCCCAATTGTTAAAACTTTTAATATCCCAAAGATAAATACTACCAAAACTTTTAATATTACAAAAAATGTGAATTAAATCTTATCCCAAAAATTGAATTAGTCCCAATTATCCCAAAAAAATATAAATTATCCCAATTAAAAAATATAAATCCCAATTATTTAAAGATAAATCACAACTATTTAATTCAATAGTTTACAAAAATAAAAATATAAAATAAATTTCAATCATAAGATAAATCCCAATTACTTAATCATTAAACTTTTAATATCTAATCAAATAATTTGCAACAACCCAAAAAAAAATCTTATAATATCCCAAAAACACATTAATCCCAATTATTAATTATAACATGTATTAAACCCTTAATTAAATAAAAAGTTGTTTCCTAATTACCTAAATAATAAAAAAAATCGCTAATAAAATATTAAAATGTTGAAATCTCTAAATATAATTATATTTTTTTTATCTCATGTTTATTGTAATTATCTAATTTTGCTTTACTCAATTATGATATTAATTAAATCCTAATTATATATTTTTTAATTTTTTTACTGTGTATTTATTACCATTTATTAAAAGGTTTCATATCCTTAATTATCATAAATCTTAACTTAAATCAAATAAATATATTTTTATTCTCCCGAACCATAATTAACTCAACCATAAATAATTAATTAATAATAGGAAAGAAGATTAATTACAAATAAAATATATAAAAAATTTTTTTTTATTTTTTTATAAAAAAAAGGTGGGAGCACGTGAAGAGTTACCCTCTTTTTCTTCTTACTTAATTTTTCTATTTTTTTTTATATTAATATAGTTAATTATTGAAAGCATTAAAACAAAAAAGGAACAAAAAACCCCTCTTCTCCTTCTCTCGATTTCGATCCCAATCCCAAATCAAATTTACCCAGAAATAACAAATAAAATTTAAACCCCAGAGTTGTTATGGTGATACTTAGCAGGCATTAAACAAAAAGTAACATATTACAAAATAATTAAAGTGGTGAGGTGGAACTAACCTACGGCATCGAGGTTAATCCCGGTGAGCAAAATAAATAAGTTTTTTTAGCTTTCTCCCTTCTTTTCTTGGTGTTCTGCCTTTCCTCTCCCTTCTTTTCTTTTCGTCCCTTGTGTTCTCCTTTTCCTCTCCCTATTTTTCCCCTTTTCCCTTAGCGCAAGATTTCGACCCCTCTTCCCCTTTTAGTGTTGTTGTTCTTCAATGTGAAGAACAACAACTTTTTTTATACTGATTATTGTGAATTTGTGGGTGAGGACAATATGAGAAAAAGAGGTTCTATTTATAGATAAGAATTAGGTCAAAAAATTGAATGTGATTGTCTAATTTAGGAAGGATGCAATCTGACCTAATTTTCTCTATTTCTTAAGGCTCAAGCCAATGAATCTGGATGGATTCATGGCTTGGTAAATTTGAATAAATAATAAAAATAAAAATAAAATAAAAAGTCTAATAATTAAAATGGAAAAAAGATTTGATTTGATTTGACTAATATGATTTTTTGAAGATATTTTCATAAAAACATGATTTTAATGAAAAAATCGATATTTTAAAATATTAATTAATTAAAATACGAAAATTAATATTTAAATGATAAAAAAACTATTTTTTGGTATTTTTTTTATGGTTCAAAAATAAAATAGAAAAGTTAGTAATAAAGGAAAAAAAACTAAAAGTGGAAAAGGTAGGATTCGAACTCACAACCTCTCCGTCTTGTAACTCCATATACTCCCCTTGCTACCAATTGTACCATTTTATTTATTCAAAATAAAAAAACATTAGCGGGTATTTTAATAATAATTCAATGATAATATTAATATTAATAATAATATTAATAATAATATTAATATTAACATTAATCCTCTAATAACCCCACTATGACCCTAGTATAATTCGATTAAAAATTAATATGACCCTAATTAATCCCTATATATTAAAATAAAAATAATAGTAATCTAACCCTATTTAACTCATAACGCCATCATAATTTATTCTAGCCCTGCTATTAAAATAAATAAACCCCTCAATACAAAAAGCGAAAAAAGAATAGACGGGTGGTCAAAATTTGGGGTACGACAGTTGCAGAGAAATGTCTTTAGGGTTTTGAGACTTTTTAGTTTGAAAATGATAAAGTGTGGAGAGTGAAAAGTTGCATAAGTGTGTGAAGTGAATGAAGTGGGTTTAAATAAGGAAATTTGTAATCATGATAAAGGTAGGCAATAATGACAATTAATAGCAAATAAAAGAAATTAGCACAAATATCTGAGAAGAAGGGAGTAAGACAAAAATATTTGATCTAATTCTGAGAATCATGATTATACCCATGTGTCACGTAGTTATTGAAAACCGATTCAGTTTTCTAAGACAATTGTCTTTAAAACTGTTCCATTTTGCAAAACTGATTGGCAACTATTTAATGAAACGACTGTTTAATATCCTAAAAACATATTTGATAAGACAAACGTTGTTGACTAGATAACTCTGAACATATGAGACCTTCACACTTCTGAAGACTCACATACTCAGAACCAAAGCAAATCTTAGAGTCATATTTTATCATTATCAGAGATTGACATTCTGAGATAATCATCAGATTCATTCTGGGCATAAGTCCATTTTCAGAATGAACACGAATCTATCTTCAGCAAGGGGTTTTGTAGAGGTATCAGCCCATCGATGGTCTGTATCAATGAATTTTAGATCTAAAATACGCTTCTGAACATAGTCACGTATAAAATGATACTTTATCTCAATATATTTAGCTCTATAATGCAATATTGGATTCTTAGATAAACAAATAGCCGAAGTATTATCACAGAGTATAGGAATGTTACTCTCATATATCTGAAAATCTTCTAGCTGACTTTTCATCCAGAGCATCTAAGTGTTGTATCCAGAGGCTGCAATGCATTCAGCTTCTGCAGTTGACAATGCTATTATTGATTGCCTCTTGCTGGACCATGAGATCAGATTATCTCCAAGAAACTGGCAGCTTCCACAAGTTTTTTCCTCCCAAGTTTGTGTCCAGCGTAATCATCATCACAGTAGCCTACAAGCTTGTAATATTTGGAATTTCTATAACACATGCCAATGTTAATAGTACCTTTCATATACCTGAAGATCCTCTAATAGCAGTTAAGTGGGATTCTCTTAGATCTAATTGGAAACTAGCACACAAGCATACACTGTATAATATGTCGGGTCTAGAAGCAATCAGGTACAAAAGAAATCCAATCATACCTCTGTAGAGCTTTTGAGTTACCTTACCACTTACCTCATCCTTCTCAAGAATGCATGTAGCATGCATAGGAGTCTTAGACAGCTTGCATTCTGACATGTCAAACTTCTTTAGAAATTCTCTGGTGTGCTTGCTCTGATGGATGTACGCCCCTTTTGGACTTTGATTGATTTGAATCCCCAAAAAGAACTTCAGTTCTCCCGTCAAACTCATCTCAAACTCTACCTGCATAGACTTAGAAAATTCTTTGCAAAACGTAGCATTAGTAGAACAAAAAATAATATCATCAACATAAATCTATACAACAAGAATATCATATTTGAATGATTTACAAAAAAGAGTTGTATCAACCTTCCCTCTAGTGAAATCATTTTCAAGAAGAAACTTGCTTAGTCTTTCATACTATGCTCTGGGAGCTTGTTTCAGACGATACAAGAATTTCTTAAGCTTGAAAACAAAATCTGGACTTTAGAGTATCCATTCAGAAATTCACTTTTAACATTCATCTAGTATAAGATGATGTTATGGTTTACAACAAATGAAATTAAAAGATTAATATACTCTAACTTGGCAAGTGGTACAAAGGTTTCAGTATAATCAATCCCTTCTTGCTGACTATAACCTTTTGCAACCAGTCGAGCCTTATTTCTTACCACCTCTCCTTGTTCATTCAACTTGTTTCTGAAGACCTACTTGGTACCAATAACATGAGTTCCTTTGGGTCTTGGCACAAGATCCCACGCGTCGTTTATCGAGAATTGATTGAGTTCCTCTTGCATGGACAGAATCCATTCCGAGCCTTGAAGTGCTTCATCAACTGATGCAGGCTCTCTCAAAGACATTAAACCCATAAGGGTTTCCTTAGAGGGCTTGAAAGAGGATCTGGTTCTTACAGGTTCATTCTTGTCGCCCAGAATCAATTATTCAGAGTGTAAAGATACGTGTTTGCGCCTTCTTAGAGGTGTAGGTGCTTCAACCGCTTCTGGTTGAGAAGTTTCAAAGCCTTTGGCCTTTTCTTCTTTTTCTTTTGGAGTCTTTTCTTCAGAACCTGAATATGTTATCTCCAAATCTGCAAATTTCTCAACTAGCTTTGACTTTTCAGAGTCAAGCTTGTCATCGAATTTGACATGGATTGATTCTTCAACAATATGTGTCATAGTGTTATACACTATGTAGCCTTTTGAGCGTTCAGAGTATCCTAACATGATGCACTTCTGTTCCTTAGAATCAAACTTGCCTATATTCTCTTTTGTGCTCAATATAAAACAGGAACATCCAAAAGGATGAAAACAAGCAATGTTGGGTTTCCTATTCTTCCATAATTCATAGGGATTCTTACCCAGAATAGGTCTTATATAGATCCTGTTATGAATGTAGCATGTTTTATTGACTGCCTCTGCCCAAAAGTGACTGGCCATATTTTTCTCATTGATCATTGTCCTTGCCATTTCTTGCAAAGTCCTATTCTTCCTCTCTACAACTCCATTTCGTTCTGGAGTTCAAGGGCAGGAGAAATCATGGGAAATTTCATTCTCATCAAAGAGTTTCTCAAAATCTTTGTTTTCGAATTCACCACCACGATCACTTCTGACTTTCACTATTATGAGATCTTTCTCATTTTGTACTTGAGAGCAGAAGGTAGAAAACATAGAATGTGACTCATCCTTGTGTATGAGAAATTTCACCCACATCTATCTATTGTAGTCATCAACAATGACTAGTCCATACTTCTTACCATTAACAGATGCAGTTTTCATTAGTCCAAAAAAGTCAATGTGAAGAAGCTCTAATGGCATGGAGGTAGAAACAACATTCTTTGCTTTGAAAGAAGTTTTAGAGAACTTGCTTTTCTGACATGCTTCACAAAGAACATCCAAAGCAAACTTCAGATTTTGCAGGCCTCTGACCAAGTTGAGTTTGTTAAGCTGAGAAATCCTCCTCATGCTAACATGACCCTGTCGTCTATTCCATGTCCATTGCTCTTCATTAACAGACATAAGACATTTCACACTTTGATTCTTCAAATCAGAAAGTTTGATCTTATAGATGTTGTTTGTCATCTTTCCATTGAAAAAACCTGAGCCATCCTTTTGACTAGCAGCTTTACAGGACTTCTAATTGAAGATGATTTCATAACCATTGTCACTTAATTGACTTATGGACAGAAGTTATGCATTAGTCCTTCAACAAGAAGAACATTAGTAATAGAAGGGTCAGAGTTATTATCTACTGTTCCGGAGCCAATGATCTTCCCTTTTAGATCACCTCCGAAACCGACGATGCCTCCTGGCTTAAGTTCCAGGTCTTGGAACATATGTCTTCTTCCCGTCACGTGTCGCGAGCATCCAGAGTCCAGGTACCATGATTGGTGCTTTAACTCCACTACTAAGGATATCTGCAACATAAACTATTTTATCCTTAGGTACCCATATCTTTTTGGGTTTTTTAGGTTTAGTCTTCCCAAAGCCTTTTACAACTTTGGGTTTTTGTGCAGGATATTTATACATGAATGCATGATTAGAATAGACATGAGCTTTTGTTTTAGCCTTAGGTTTTGCAACAGCTTTACCTTTAGGCCTAACATCACTTTGTTTCCTAGAGGGAACAAAATGAGATTCGAGAGAATTGGGCTTACTATCCTTTTCAGAATCAGATTCTTCATCAGAATAATAGCCAATACCTCTTGTCTCGTTCCTGTTGATGCCATAAATCATTGAAGTCGTTAAGCTTATATTCAGGCTTCTAGTAAGGAACTTCTGAAAATATTTATCATACTTCTGTATGATGTCACCAAAACCTGTAGGAGCTTTATATGTGATTTTATCAGTTTGACTCTTGCGTGAGGGCACAAAGTTGTTTTTCAAAATAAGTTTTTCTTCTCTTAACCTTGAGAAATCTTTCTAAAGTTTACAGAGGGCCTCTGACTCAGATACATGAACCTTTTTCAGATCCTTGTATTTATCAAGAAGGTTCTGATATTTTTCCAGAACTTTAGATAAATTGGACTCAAGTTCAGAACGAGAGAGTACATAAAATACCTCTTCAGAATCTGACTCTGATTCTGATTGACTGGTTCCAGCAGCAGCTTCTGCGCATGCCATCAGATCCACATTCACTTGCTCCTTTTAAGAATCATCTTCAGAAGACTCTGAATCATCCCAGGAGCCATAAGACCCTTCTTCTCCCCTCGGAAGTCTTTCTTTTTGGGTATGTCATTCTTCAACTTGGGGGCAGTCATTCTTATAATGACCTAGCTCTTTGCATTCGTAGCATATGACATCTTTGCTAGCTCCCTCTTTCTTGAATCTAGAAGTAAACTCAGAACGACCACATGTCCTTCTTTGTCCTCTGAACTTGCCTTGCCTTTTCTTCCAGAGTTAATTCACACGAATGGAAAGGAGAGACAATTCATCTTCTTCTTCTAATTCTTCTTTAGACTCTTCGTCAATATAAGCCTGAAGAGCTTTTGTCATTTCATATCTTCCTGAAGATTTTAGATAAACACACTTGCTCTTTCTCTTAGGCTCATAAGCTTCGAGCTCAATCTCATGACTTCTTAAGAAGCTAATCAGTTCCTCAAGAGAGGTGTTGTTGAGATCCTTCGATAACTTCAGAGCAGTTACCATAGGTCTCCAATGCTTAGGTAAGCTTCTGATGATCTTTTTGACATGATCAGCAGTAGAATACCCTTTGTCCAGAACCTTAAGCCCTGCGACAAGTGTTTTAAACCGTGAGAACATGTTCTTAACTGTTTTATCATCTTCCATATTGAACACTTCATATTTTTGAATCAAGGCAAGTGCCTTGGTTTCCTTCACTTGAGCGTTTCCTTCATGCGTCATCCTCAGAGAGTCAAATATAGATTTAGTAGTATCTCTGTTGGTGATCTTTTCATACCCAGTGTATGAAATTGCATTTAGCAAGATGGTTCTTGCTTTCTGATGATTTTTGTAATCCTTTTTCTGTTGCTCCGTCATCACTCTTCTTTTGATCTTGTAGCCACTTGCATCTATAGGGTGCACATATCCATCAACTACCATATCCCATTGATCCACATCGTGACCAAGAAAGAAACTTTTTATCTTGTCCTTCCAATAATTAAATTTATATCCATCAAAAACAGGAGGTTTAGCATTGTAATGATTATCATTGCATGAAGTAACTGGGTATGGAATGGCAGTCATTGTGTTTCACTGGATCTTTATTTGACACTTTTAAGTGTTTGATAATCTAATCAAACAGAATCAGAGCTCTGATGCCAATTGAAGGTTACTAGAAACACAAGAAATAGGGGTTTGAATTGGGTTTCTAAAAATCAATGCCTTTTAAAAAAAAACCAATTCAATTAACTAGAACAAGAATAATAAAAATAACATGTTAGTTTTATCCTGGTTCGTTGTTAACTAAGCTACCTTCAGTCCACCTACCAAGGTGATTTCGCCTTCTCAAAAGGACTTAATCCACTATAATCAAACATATTACAAACACCACAAAGACAACAGTCATTGTATTCTCGAGTATACATACTAAAACCCTAGTCACTCAAGGTAATCACTCAAACAAATTTGAGATTTACAAACTGTGTTTACAAGATTGCTTCTACTGAGCTAATTAACACAAAGGTTTAAGCACAAAGACTCAATCACACAATATGAACAAAAATTATGTGTGTTTATACAATATTCACAAAACTATCAGAGAAAATAATGCAGTGTGAAAACTTGAATATCGTATGAATATCTTCAAAGGTAGAAACATAATTCCTTCTTCCAAATCTTCCTTATATAGCCAAAGAAAGATCTGTTGGAGGGTAGTATGGGAATCTTCACATATGAGATGGCGCCTTGAATAGCCGTCTTCAATTGTGGGAGACAAAATCATACAGCATAAATGTCCTTACTCTACGAAATCTGCGTAGTGGAAGGAATGTTTTGATCTTGTACGAGGTACTATTTATCTCTTATCCAACGGTCTATTCTGTCGTCTTCTAAGTATTAGAGGCTTCTGAATGTAGTTTGTTGATGCATGGTTAGAAGAATTAAAGGCCTGATAAAATTCTCCAACGCTAAAGTCTTCAGAGTCTTAACATTGTTCCTTAGAACCAGGTCTTCGGAATCTTCAGCACTTTTTTCTTTAGAGTCTTCAACTTGAGCTCAAAGTCTTTAAGGGAGTCAGTCTTCACAAGCTTTTCAATAGCAATCAGAGTCAGAAGCTTGAGCACGAACGTTCTTCAGAATCGTTGTATACGAGCTTTCTCTAACTTGACTGCATCTTGTGAACACATGTATTTCCTCAGTTAGAATGTGTTGATTCAAGAATCTGATGACGTCACACGTCAGAGCTTTAGAGTCAAAACATGTTCAGCAACAACTGCACACTTGACAAGGAAAAACATTATTGTACAAAATTGTTCTCTATCAATTAACAAGTTGTTATCATCAAAATTGAAATGTCAGATGCATAACCAAAACTTGTTCTCACAGGCTTCAATTATGATTAAGTAACGAGGTATAAAAGGATGGCATCAACTTTTTATGAAAGCTCTACATTGTGAACTTTAGGGAGTTAATTGAGTAAGAGGGGCGGGAAGGTGCTCGGTGATTATTTTTTGCATAAAATAACCTCTTGTTTTTTTGTATAAATAATGACTCATTTATCTGTGTCGAAGAGGAAGGTGTTGTTGCCAAATATGAAGGCCTAGAGTGGCAAGGCGTGTGTCACCAATTAGAATAGTGATTTGTATGGCTTACTGACTCGTGCTTCAAATGAGTGGAGACTAGTGGGTGAGACCAAATCCATTTATATGACGACCATTTCGATAATAAAATTTTTTTCTCCCGGTGAAACTGTATCTTCCCCCAAATCAGGCACAAAGTTTACCTAAGAAAATCTCATATTTATTTGGAGGCGGATGTCGATGTCGACATGGAAGATGAGGTTCCCCTAAACGGTGGTGTGGTTGGACATCATCAGAAAGCTTCTTTTTGGAGCCTTCAAGAAGTCAGGAAGTGTCCTCCTTATGGGTTAAGAGTTTCGACGATGTCAACTTTATGTATGATCATCTTGACATGGCAAATGACCTGAAGAATGAGATGAAGATGGCTGTGAAGCAAAGTTTCCAAATGGCATGGACTTACATGTTTATGAGAGCCCTTCTAGGGAGAGATATGTTTGAGGAATATTATCTAGGACAATAAAGAAAAGTGAAAAACTTATATGGGGAAGATGAAGGAAAACTTCTATATAAACAGAACTTTGTTTGATTCATTATATGGGAGGCTCTATTCCTTAGAAATGTAGCACAAAGAATATCAACACTTAGTGGAAATGTTGGAGATACATAAGAAAAAGAAAGAGGATATCTATCATAAAACATGGTTAGGAGTTAACACATAGGAAAGAAAAGATATGTGCTCTGAATCAGACGATCTAGGTTGATATTTCCACTAAGGGTTCGTTGTAGGCCGACTTGGAGGAGTCTTGTGGAGAAAGTATCCTCTCCTATGATAAACTATTTTATAAGGAGAAGGAGTAGGTTAATTTCCTAAATCCCGCCATAGTATATAGCAAGAT
This sequence comes from Lathyrus tuberosus, assembly GCA_022829125.1. Classification (NCBI taxonomy): domain Eukaryota; kingdom Viridiplantae; phylum Streptophyta; class Magnoliopsida; order Fabales; family Fabaceae; genus Lathyrus; species Lathyrus tuberosus. The sequence continues at coordinate 3,220,822 of JALAZF010000538.1, forward strand.
CTACTTATTCAAGGTCGTTTGAGATGGGAAGCTTATTGAAGAGACTAATGAGGAGAGTGCCCGTTTTCTGGAGAATGGGTTATGCTCATTACAAATCAATGGAATATTCCAATTTATGATGAATAAGTCAGACCTACCTTAGATCATCCTATCCCTGAAGAAGAAGTGAGGATTGTTTAAGACGAGGTTGGGCCAACTGGGGGTAAGGATAATGCCTCCATTGTGCTGGAGGATTATTGTATTTGTTCTTCATGACTAAATTTGTTGTAATCATTTTGAAATGAATTTTGTAATTGTACTTTTCTTGGTTGTAATTTTCTAGTCAACTTTGTAATCCACCCCTTTTAGGGTTTTAATGAATTACTATTTTTGAGAAATTAACTTTCATAATTTTTATGTGTTTAAATATTTTCGTCATTATTTTTCCAATGAGCCATTTAACGTATTACTTGCTTCTTAGCACTTCAATTTATGACATATTTTAGTATCATAATACTCGTGTTATGGAAGAATATAGGTGAGAAAAGTCTATAAGAGGGGTTGAATAGACCTTAACCTAAACTTCGATTTTGAAAACGGTTTTCTCAAAATCAATATTTTTTACCAAAATGTGCAACATAAATTTAATTTGTATGCGTTGGATTGATAATACGAGTTACTAGATGTTTAGAAGATATAATGAAATATGAATAATGAAAGTATTAGCCATTCAATGACTTAATTAACACCAATTCAATTTGAACAAGACGTTTGTACTTGTAAAAAAAGTGTGTGTGTGTGTGTGTGTGTGTATATATATATATATATATATATATATATATATATATATATATATATATATATATATTTGTATGTGTGTGTGTGTGCGCGCACGCGCGCGTGGCACTCATTTTCTGGTAGGGGTGGACATAGGCTTTAAGGATTTTGGATAGTTTAGGGTCAACTCACGGTTGTGATAAACCCTATTTGTTGGTGTTTTTGGTAGGGAGAGAGAAAGCTCACGTGAGGTGAGAAGCTCTGTATTTTTTAGGTGTTTCATGTGTATTTAGAGTATCCACCCTCATCCCTAAGAATGAGATATTTATATAGGCCTCTAGGCCTGGTTTTATGGTTTCTTGGGAATTACAACAGCCTACCTAGTCATGGTAGTGGACCATTAAATCCCTATTTCCTATGGAGATGTGGGTTATTCCCTTGACTCTTTTCCTGGACTATCTCTAACCAAGAGATGTCATTTCCCACGTTTCCTAATACTAGGCAAGTGGGAGTATCATGGGCGAGGTTGTCTTCCTCGTGGGCGAAAAGATTTTGTCACGCCTTGTTGGCTGCATGGTTTTTTATCCCTTATTAGGCCCTTCATAAATATATCACTACACATCCCATCAAGCATAAGGGCTTAGTAAAGGGAAAAGTGCTTAATTAACTACGTGTCAGGGATGTCTATCTGATGAGACTCTAAGTCGAGGCCCCCATGAGAGGTGTTTAAATAAACCTATTTGATGGGAATATAAGTCCCTCAAGAGAGATTATACGTTGAGCATGTCTAATGAGACTCTAAATCGCTCAAGCAAAGCGTTGGGTCTCTCGGGCAGGACTTCAATCAAAACCATCAAGTAAGACTTTTGGGTTAAGTCTCTTAGTTCAAACTTTGGTCGAGTCCCTTAGGTAAGACTTGCATATTAAATCTCTCGGGTAAGACTTTGGTAAAGTCCCTTAGGCGAGACTTTAGGTTGGGCCTATATGATAAGGCTCTAAGTCCCTTATGCTAGGCATTTATATAAGCCGGTTTGGTGAGACTCTAAGTCCCTCAAGCGAGTCCTTTAGCTGAACATGTTTGATGAGACTCTAAGTCCCTTGGGAAAGATTATATATTAAGCTTGTCTTATGAGACTCTAAGTCCCTCAGGCGAGGCGTTGAGTCTCTCGTACAAGACTTCGGTCGAAACCCTCAAGAAATATTTTTAAATTAAGTCTCTTAGGTCAGACTTTTGTTGAGTATCTTAGGCAGGACTTTTAAGTTAAGTCTCTCGGGTCAGACTTGGTTGAGTCCCTTAAGCAATACTTTAGATTTAGTTTGTCTGATGAGACTCCAAGTTCCTCAGGCGAGGCATTTATATGGGACTGTTTGACGAGACATGTGGTAGCTTCCAAAATATGTGATATAATCCCTCCTAGTTGGGATTCAATTTTCTCTTGTGCACAAGCAGAACCACTTATCTCAGCATTAAGTCGCCCTCGTGCATTTCCCTTGGCATGACTTTGGAGTTGTATCTTCTAGCTGCTTTTTGCTTGGCGGTGAACTCCCAAATATAGGTGACGTATCTTACTTAATCAATCAAATTAGCAACATGCCTTAGCCATGTATCATACACTTCCTGGTTGACTGAGAATTCCTCCATGAGAGCATGCAATCTCTACGGGTAGACAAACATTCACCCTATATTCCATGGTGAAGGGAGTCTCCTTAGTAGTTACATGTGTGGAACCATGTTTTGCAGGACCTTTAGAAAATGATCAATGCTAAAGATGATTATCACGATTTGCTTTTGATGATGTGCTTTTGATGATGACAACTTGGATGACAAATTGGTCTCACTCACAACTTGTGAAGAGGCAAGCATTATGTCCAGCATTAAAAGATGCATACGAATGTCAGTTTAAAATTCCCCCTCTTAATTATGTTAGACGATGGTAATGATCTAGAAGGGGGTTGAATAGATCACTAATTTTTAACAGAAATCGACGCTTAAAATTTGTTTCAAAAATGTGCGGAAGCGGCCGTGGATTTTAAATCATCTAAACGAACTGTTATTGGTAAGATCGGATATGCGAAATCGAATGGAATAACCTCAATGAGAAAATGAATCAATGCGTTGCCAATTTACCAATACAAATAATGAACACTTTGAATTAACCGGTTTCTAATGAATTATAAAGTGTAAAATTAACTAGACAATTTTACGAACAGTTTGTATGTAATCAATACGCCGAACACTTGGTGTGTACAATACCCCAAGTTGAATTTCCTATGAAATGATAGTGCAGAATTTTTCACAATTACAATCCAAGTGATTGTAATGTGTTTGAAAAATTGATTTTCAGCACTACACAACAGTGGAAATTTATCGAACAGTTGATATCACACAAACGTTAACAACACAAAGTAAAGAGATAGAGAAAGAGAGAAAGACACCCGATTTGTTTAGGAAGTTCCCTTTTCGTCCTCGCTTTGGGTACGTCTTCCCCCAATTCTAAAACTAGAATTAAGATATGTATAATATCAAGTTGTAAAGTTTTGTACAAGAGAAGTTATAGTCACCACACACTCAAGCCTAAATGTTGATGTTGATTCTATTCACTTCTCTCCCCTTGATTCAAGCCGAATCAAGTGCATTAAACGCTTCGAACAAAACTCTGGTTACTGTTACTCACTTGAATCTTCAAGTCTTTCGCTCGGATGATTTCGATCGTAAGACGTTTGACCCCAAATATTTTGACACAATCCTCCAGTTACCGCTAATTGCTTGAACGAACCCACCATTCTTCAAGCCTTTCACTCGGCTGAATCTGTGAAGCAAATATTTGGCGAAAACCCCCAAATACCTCAAGATCTTGGAGGACAAAACCCAAATGGTTTTATTCAAGAAAATCCCACTGAAATCTCAACCCAAACTAGATACACAAATCCTACGTTTGGACATTATCACCTCGACAATGCACAGCTCAACAAAAATGATTATGTGTAATTGTTGAAGAATGCAAGTGAGAGAATGACGATGATGAGCAAATTCATGTATATTTTTAATTTTCCTGTTGATTCTTGTATAAAAGATGATGCATATGAATATATATATATATATATATATATATATATATATATATATATATATATATATATATATATATATATGACAAAGACCACATAACAGAATTAACAGCTTTTTGAAACACAAAGAATAAAAAAAATATGCTTAAATGAACGAGAGGTCCACCTCAAGCTTCTATAAGTCGACCTGAACACTCCAGAAAGCAAATCTGCGCAGAAATTCAAGCCACCCATCGACCTGAACCAAATCATGCGTCAACGCAAGGGCACACGAGAGCTGAGAATTGTTTTTCTTTCAGTATGTGTCGACCTCCACTCATTTGTGAGTCGATGCAAGGGCACCCGAGAGCAGTAAATTGTTTTTCCTTCAGTATACGTCGACCTCCACACATCTGTGAGTCGACGCAAGGGTGCCAGAATGCTAAAAACACATTTTTATAAATTTTTGAGTCGACCTAAAGCCCTGTATGGGTTGACCTAAGGTATCTGTTGTACCCCAAATTTTACCCCTTAGATGTCATATTTTTCTTGCACCCACATTTAGACCCCAATCATGTATGCATTGTTAACTAACCATTTCTTTTTGCAAGTTGTTTCTTTTTATTGTGGAAGATAGGGTTTACATAAAGAGGACAAGGTCTCCCTAAGACATCTGTTGGCTAAATGCAACCATTTGAATCTACATACGTCCAAGAAGACTTTTTCGACAAGAAATCAAATGTTTCACCAAGACAAGTCAACCATTGCCTTTCACGTCAAGCAAAGTGTGATCCCAAGTCTTGAGAAATTATGCCATGTGTTAACAAACATCCTTGGAATCCACTTTTGAGCCTTAAAGATTTTTCTCTTAAGTGCAAGAATTTTTCATGGAGATAAAATATTCATCAAAGTGCAACATCTCAAAGTGGTGCCATGGGAAGATTTAATTTTGCCAAGTCTTAAGTTTGTTTCCGTGACATTTCTTTTTGTTCATGGACCTATGGTTTGTCTCAAATTTCTATTGGGCCCAAAATGTGTCATTTGGATCAAAGGCCATAAAGTGGTGAAAATTCAAAGTGGTGTTCCCGTATTGGTTAAGCAACAAGGCCCCATGCACCTAGTTTAATTCTTGTGCCACTTGTTATTTGAAAAAAAACTGAAGATGCTTTGCTTCAAAAACAAGTTTCGTGGAGTCACTAAATGTTACCTATTTGAGCTCACTTTCTCCTGTCGAAGCCAAAAGGTTGTTGAAATATCATGTTGGATTAGTGAAATAAAAAGGTTCAGCATAAGAGGCCTGCGTTCATGCTCAGGAACCCGTAATGTCCAAATTCAAATTATTACTCCTTTTTGATTTCTCTCTCATGGCACATTAAAAAGAGGTTTTGGAATAACCATTAAAAAATGAAAATAACAGACTGCACCACCACCTTCTCCGCTGCACTTGTTCAGTATGATGATCTCCAAGGATTGACTAAGATCAACGGCTGAGGGGAGTGAGACACAAACCCTAATTCCTTACCCAGCAGGCCATGCAAACCCTAATTTTTTCTCCTACGGATAATGCTTTGGTCCACTGTGTCTCCAATACCCGGATCAGTTTGCTTCGCCTATAAAAGGAGACCACTTCTCCTTTGCTCACGACACCAGAAATTACCAAGAAATTTCTCTCTACTTCTCCCTTCCATAATCCTGCAAGTAATCCTCAAACTTGCAAGGAATTCATCATTTTCTATTTCCTCTGTAACATACAGAAACACCACAAAAGAAAGTACCCAGAAAATACCAAGAAACTCATCAAAACCTCTTCACTTTTCCGTTTTTTTCAAGTTCTGCAAGTAACCTTCAAAGCTTGCAAGAAACTTATCCTTTTTATACCCTCTGTAAACACCTCAAACCTCCATTATCTTAACCACCAAAGCTCGTGTTTCTTTCTGAGAGGTTGGTTCTGTAGCGGTTGAGAGAGGGAAGCTTATTCACCGCTTCCAGAAACACTCACTTGTGAAGAAGCAGTGGACTTTCTCCACTAGGTATCACTCTATCTCACTCTATTTTTTGTACACGATGATCATACGTTTCATGTTTACACCATACTATTATCATATTCGTTATTTCATTACTGTCTGATTCTGTGATCATTTTGCTCCATGTTGATTATCATGCTGTTATGTTCATTACTGTCTGGGTATTACTTGTTCCTATGATGAAATCATTAACATATTAGTTTTGTGGTGTTAATCGTTAACTGGATTTGTGTTGGGTTTAATAGAAAACTGAACAAAAAATAAAAATAAGTTTGTGGTGGCACTAGCCACGTTAAAATATGGCGTCCGCCACCCTTTTTTTTTAAAAGAAAATATAATAAAATAAGATGTCCCATGCAAAAGAAACCACACCACGTAAAAAAAAAAACAAACAAGAAATATAATAAAATACACAGGTGGCGCAAGCCACCTTCTCACCACACACACTGGTGGCGCAAGCCACCTTCCCACTCACATACACAGGTGGCGCAAGCCACCTTGCTCACACTCACCACAGGTGGCGCAAGCCACCTTGTAGCGGCGCCCGCCACTCTCTTTTTTTATTTTCTTATTTTATTTTTTATTTATTCCTTTTACCAATAGTTTTTTTATCTTATCTAAAAAAACAATAAAAATAAAAAATGCCTAAACCTCCTTTTTCTTTTATCCTTACTTTTTCCTGTAAATAAAATCAATCATTTTTGAAAACGTTAGAGGATTTTTTTTAGGAATATTTTGTAAACTTATGAAATTTTGTTTGAGAATTACTCACTGACTTTGAACAAAACCGTGTCATAAGAATGTTATCCTGATTTTTCTGGCTTCTGATTGTTAAGGTTGCACAATTCCAAATACATTTTCTTTCAAACCATGAAAATTCTCTTTTCTGCCATACTTGGTTTATTTTGTGTGACCACTGATTTTAAAATGAGTTACTTTGGAAGTATTGTTGTTATTCCTGGAGCTTTGTGTCTTAACTTTAACAAACCTTACCATGAGATTGCTGTTTGTTTTCTTATTCTCTGTTGAAGTTGCATGATTTAAATCCAATCGTTTCTTGTGCCTTCCCAACCATGCTTGACATATTCATGTGACTACTGATTCTTGAATTGAGTTTACTGTGAAATGTACTTGATTTGTAAAGTCTTGTGTCCTAGCTTTAATAAATCTTACCATGCAATGCTGTTTGTTTTGCTCTCTGTTGATAAGTTGCATAACTCCTAATGCATTTGGTTCAAATTGTGAATGCCTCCTCTGCCATAATTGTCACAGTTACATGATCACTTGTACTTACTGTTTGCTATGTTCACATTTAAGAATTCACTTCATGTGTTGATTAAATGCTTACTGTTTGGAATTATTAAACTCAATATGTTTCATTATATTTCAACCCCACTATAACTCTTGTTTACAAGATGTTATTCTTCCCCTTCCTTCCAAAGGAAAAGTTTTTCTATCAATTTCAAGATCATAGAAAGCTCTTTGCTACCTTGGACCTCATAGTCTTAGGCAACCATCCCTCATTGACCTCATAGTCAATAGGATCCCCTCTTGACCTCATAGTCAATAGGATCCCCTCTTGACCTCATAGTCATAGAGCAACCTATTCAACCTTGACCTCATAGTCATAGGTAAAACCTTGACCTCATAGTCATAGGTAAAACCTTGGCCTCATAGCCATTTTCCAACCTTGACCTCATAGTCAAAGTCTCTCTATGGACCTCATAGTCATAGAAAGCTCATTACCATCCTTTGACCTCATAGTCATAGGATTCCCTCTTGACCTCATAGTCATAGGGCCATCTTACGTTTGACCTCATAGTCATAGGCAAAGCTTTGACCTCATAGTCATAACCATCCCCTATTGACCTCATAGTCATGGGAAAGTCTCTCTATCGACCTCATAGTCATAGATAGCTCATTATCACCTTGGTCTCATATTCATAGGTAACCCTTGACCTCATAGTCATTAGCAACATCTTTACCTTATCCCTAGCAAGCAAACATAACATAACATAAACTAAACAAGAGGTTCCTGTAGAGTACTACAGATATTAAAGGTGCTAATACCTTCCCTTAGTTTAACCAACCCCCGAACCTTAGATCTCCTCCCTCTAGGTTTTTTTTCTCGATCTTGAACCTTTCCTTTGGATAAATCAAAGTCGGTGGTGAATTCAAAGTTTTGCGATGCAAGTTAATTAATAGCTTGTTATCCGAATCTCACTGCAACAGAAATGGCGACTTCACTAGGGATATAAAGTTTGAGGGTTAAGCCCACCTTGCTTTTGCTTATGTTATTCATGCTTGTTTGCTATATTTGTACATATCTCTTATATATATGCTTTGCTTGAGATCTTTTGTGGGCATGGTACTATTGAGTGGTGAGATAAGTCCTAACCCGGACTTGAGGGCACAAAAATGATAGGATCATGGTGTAATCAATAGTTGGTTGTTGGGAGTAGTCCTAACAATTTATGGCATATGATGACCACACTCAGATGAGGCCCTTTGGGATTGTTGATGTCTGATGTGAGCAGTCGCATTGATATTACTTTTTCAATTGGGAGCCAGGGATTCTGAGAACCGTAGTTACCTTCACCCCACTTGGCCTTTTAGGATGTAATGCGGTGACTATGAGGGAGCCAGTCCCGAGTAGTTGTCACGCGATACTACACTCAGACGAGTTTATCTTGAGAATATTATTAACCCGTGTAAGTAGTTACATGGGCCGATAATATCCGAAGGATTTACGTAGACTCTGGGAACTTTTAAAACCTTGTTCCACAATTGATGAACCTATAGTCCACACCTTGTTGGGATGGGTAGACCATGACTCCATTCATGAGACCTCAAAACCTAAGGCTTGTGTGCTATGTTTGTGTACATATGATTGTATATTTGCCATGTTTGCGCATTGCATACATCTCATTACATCCATCTCATTGGTTTTAAGGAACTAAGCCATATTTTCCTTTGAAAATCATAGGTATCATGGATATTGAGAAGAGAAACACTAAGAAGTTTAATTTCAAAAAGCCCAAGTTGGCAAAGCTGAAGAAGTTAGCAACCTTGGTGACTGGACATGAAAGTTTCCGAAAGCGGTATGGAAGATTGGTCGGCCTTCTCAGCACTCAAATGGAAGAAGGAATCCTTGACACCTTGGTCCAATTTTATGATCCTCTCTATCATTGTTTCACTTTCCCGGATTACCAACTGGTTCCAACCTTGGAAGATTACTCTCAAGAGTACCCTGCCAATGCTTCCAGTCTCGATAAGAAAACTTTGCGGAGGTTGTCATCCAAGTTCTTCCTCAGCAATAACGTACTTTACAAGAGAAATCACGACATGGTCCTGCTAAGATGTGTTGATAAGCGAGAAGCAGGCTTGTTGTTGCACGATATTCGCGAAGGAGCCTTCGGTACTCACGCCAATGGGCATACTATGGCTAGAAAGATCTTGAGAGCTGGGTATTACTGGTTGACTATGGAAGCCGATTGTATCCAATACGCCAGAAAATGTCATAAGTGCCAGATCTACGCTGATAAGATGCATGTTCCTCCGGCATTGCTGAATGTTCTGTCCTCCCCGTGGCCTTTTTCCATGTGGGGCATCGACATGATTGGAGCTATTGAACCTAAAGCCTCTAATGGTCATCGTTTCATCCTAGTGGCCATCAATTATTTTACCAAGTGGGTTGAAGCCGCTTCCTACGCCAATGTGACCAAGCAAGTGGTTACCCATTTCATCAAAAACAATATCATCTTTCGTTATGGAATCCCCAACAAGATCATAACCGACAATGGGACAAATCTGAACAACAAGACAATGAAAGAGTTATGTGACAATTTCAAGATTGAGCATCACAATTCTTCACCCTATCGTCCCAAGATGAATGGAGTTGTCGAAGCTGCTAACAAGAATATCAAAAAGATCTTGCAGAAAATGGTCAAGACTTATAAGGATTGGCACGAAATGTTACTGTTTGCCTTGCACGGATACCGAACTTCGACAGGGGCAACTCCATTTTCTCTGGTATATGGAATGGATGATGTCCTCCCCATTGAAGTATAGATACAATCTCTGAGAATCCTGATGGAAACCAAGCTTGATGAAGCGGAATGGGTCAGAGAGAGATACGACCAACTGAACCTCATTGATGAGAAGCGACTGAGCGCCATGTGTCATGGGTATTTATATCAGAAAATAATGAAGAGGGCATTCGACAAGAAGGTCCGTGTTCGAGAATTTCGAGAAGGAGAGCTTGTACTCAAGAAGATTCTGCCATCTCAAAGGGATGCTCGCAGAAAATGGGCACCTAACTATGAGGGTCAGTTTGTGGTAAAGACTGTGTTCTCAGGAGGCTCCTTATTCCTCACAACGATGGATGGTGAACAACTCACTCACCCTGTGAACGCTGACTCAGTACGAAAATATTACGCCTAAAAAGCCTGCTAAGTCAAAAACCAGAAATGGCGACTTAGGCAAGAAAATGGTATCCCGGTGGGTCATAACCTATGAAGGAGACTCAGGCAAAAGTTAGGGATCAAATAAAAAGAAAGAGCTCGCTAGGTCAAAAACCTGAAAGGGCGGCTTAGGCAAAAAAGAGCGTCCCGATGGACCGAAAACCCGAGAGGGCGGTCCAGGCAAAAGTTAGGGACAAAGGTGTTTCACTGTGTCAGATCGGTTGTCACCTACCTCCAAGAATTCTCGAAGAAGTTCAGTTTTTGTTGATCCTCATCAGCAGCAAAAGATTTTAGGACTCTTAGTTATTAGGGAGGATAGTGGTCACTGAATATGATGTAACCTTTTCCCAAATTACCATTTTTCAATTGTAATGTTCCATGGAACTTCGCTATTGGCAAGTTACCATTCTAATGAAATCAGATTTTCGAGCCATTCTTTGTTTAATGTTTACCATTGTTCTGTTATTTTTCTTGTTATGCAAAACTTCACTTATTCATTAATAATGGTTTGGAAAGCAGAAAATGTTTTGAAAAATCTTTTGAGAAAACACAATGAAAATACAAATTTTTACTTTGGCATTAGGGACGATTTAGTGAAATCAATGGCTACCCTCAAAACTCTGGTTAGGACGAAAACACTGATAAATCATCCAAACTTGTCATTGAAGAAAGATCGACAAATACTTCCCGGAATTAAAGCATCTCAGTAATGACAAAATGTCATGATGTAAAATTCAGCTGAAAACATGAAACCTCATTTCCCCAGTGAAGTAAGGACATTCTTGGATTGGTTCCAAGACTGATTACTTCCCGATTTCAGTGTGACTCCTTGTAGTGGATGTGTCTTCCCCTCCACTCACTTTTCCTAGTTTGTCGTCTCGTTAGAGCTGCATCCTGCGTATCATTCGACATTCGCATCATACCATAACATTGTACATTTTGCATTTGTGTGTGTTTTGCTTGTTGGGTCCTTATCTCCCGAGACCTCTTTTTCTGGTTTGTAGACTTTTTGTTTGTTGTCTTGTTTGCGTCTGGCCTTTATCTGCGTGCGCCAGGTTTTGACTCTTTGATCATTATTCCCCAGGAAATCTAGCCTACAAACCCCGATATTAACCTATCGGATATTTAACCTCCTCATATGGATATTTAAAATCCAGCTCATACTGGTAACCAAAATCCAGCTCATACTGGTATCCAAAAATGCAGCTCATACTGGTAACCAAAATCCAGCTCATACTGGTAACCAAAATCCAGCTCATACTGGTATTCAAAAATCTAGCTCATACTGGTAACCAAAATCCAGCTCATACTGGTATCCAAAAATCCAGCTCATACTGGTATCCAAAAATCCAGCTCATATTGGTAGCCGAAAATCCAGCTCATACTGGTAACCAAAATCCAGCTCATACTGGTATTCAAAAATCCAGCTCATACTGGTATCCAAAAATCCAGCTCATACTGGTATCCAAAAATCCAGCTCATACTGGTAGCCGAAAATCCAGCTCATACTGGTAACCAAAATTCAGCTCATACTGGTATCCAAAAGTCCAGCTCATACTGGTAGTTAAAATCCGGCTCATACTGGTATTCTTCCTAAACTAAATCATATTGTTATCCCAACCAACTCATATTGGTACCCTAGTACGATCGTTAATGGTTCATTAACCTTATTCCCGGTTAAAGTCCAGTCATCTTTTCATCTGACACACAAGGTTTGTCTCTGTCTCTTCTGGCTTTTTCTTGAAGATCCCATTTGAACTCTTCAGTATAAGAAATCCCAGAAAATCCTTTGTTGAGGTATATCCTCTTATTTCAAATTGATCCCCAGTGGAGATCATGTCTTCTTTCTGGTTTCATGCCCAGTAAGAATGTGTTTTTCCCCAGTGTTGTCCGGTCACCTTTGAACCTGTCGTTCGTCTCCCTGGATCTTTCCCCAGTGAAGAACACCTCTCTGACTCCTATCTCCAGTGAGGATCAGTAGGGTTTCCCCTTTATTTCTTTATCCCCAGTGTTTCCTTAGAGTCTCCCCAGTGAGTCTCTTTTGTGGATACTTCCTTCATCCTCCCCCAGTAAAGCTCACCTGTGTTTGGTAGCTCTTTGGTGTCATGCTTGTCTGCATTTTTGCACTATCATGACATCATATCATCATATTAAAGTTCATGGCATGTCAGCATATGCATGTTTGTTGCATGTCTTTAGCATCTGCATTCCATCTAAGGGCAAAATTTTCGGTTTTCTATATTTAAATATATTCCACCTTGAGGTCCCGAGGATTTCCATTCCTCGTGCCATCCGGTGAAGCTATTTAAATAGGGACAACTGTTGTACCCCAAATTTTACCCCTTAGATGTCATATTTTTCTTGCATCCGCATTTAGACCTCAATCATGTATGCATTGTTAACTAACCATTTCTTTTTGCAAGTTGTTTCTTTTTATTGTGGAAGATAGGGTTTACATAAAGAGGACAAGGTCTCCCTAAGACATCTGTTGGCCAAATGCAACCATTTGAATCTACATACGTCCAAGAAGACTTTTTCGACAAGAAATCAAATGTTTCACCAAGACAAGTCAACCATTGCCTTTCACGTCAAGCAAAGTGTGATCCCAAGTCTTGAGAAATTATGCCATGTGTTAAAAAACATCCTTGGAATCCACTTTTGAGCCTTAAAGATTTTTCTCTTAAGTGCAAGAATTTTTCATGGAGATAAAATATTCATCAAAGTGCAACATCTCAAAGTGGTGCCATGGAAAGATTTAATTTTGCCAAGTCTTAAGTTTATTTCCGTGACATTTCTTTTTGTTCATGGACCTATGGTTTGTCTCAAATTTCTATTGGGCCCAAAATGTGTCATTTGGATCAAAGGCCATAAAGTGGTGAAAATTCAAAGTGGTGCTCCCGTATTGGTTAAGCAACAAGGCCCCATGCACCTAGTTTAATTCTTGTGCCACTTGTTATTTGAAAAAAAAAACTGAAGATGCTTTGCTTCAAAAACAAGTTTCGTGGAGTCACTAAATGTTACCTATTTGAGTTCACTCTCTCCTGTCGAAGCCAAAAGGTTGCTGAAATATCATGTTGGATTAGTGAAATAAAAAGGTTCAGCATAAGAGGTCTGCGTTCATGCTCAGGAACCCGTAAAGTCCAAATTCAAATTATTACTCCTTTTTGCTTTCTCTCTCATGGCACATTAAAAAGAGGTTTTGGAATAACCATTAAAAAGTGAAAATAACATAATGCACCACCACCTCCTCCGCTGCACTTGTTCAGTATTATGATCTCCAAGGATTGACTAAGATCAACGGCTGAGGGGAGTGAGACACAAACCCTAATTCCTTACCCAGCAGGCCATGCAAACCCTAATTTTTTCTCCTACGGATAATGCTTTGGTCCACTGTGTCTCCAATACCCGGATCCGTTTGCTTCGCCTATAAAAGGAGACCACTTCTCCTTTGCTCACGACACCAGAAATTACCAAGAAATTTCTCTCTACTTCTCCCTTCCATAATCCTGCAAGTAATCCTCAAACTTGCAAGGAATTCATCATTTTCTATTTCCTCTGTAACATACAGAAACACCACAAAAGAAAGTACCCAGAAAAATACCAAGAAACTCATCAAAACCTCTTCACTTTTCCATTTTTTCCAAGTTCTGCAAGTAACCTTCAAAGCTTGCAAGAAACTTATCCTTTTTATACCCTCTGTAAACACCTCAAACCTCCATTATCTTAACCACCAAAGCTCGTGTTTCTTTCTGAGAGGTTGGTTATGTAGCGGTTGAGAGAGGGAACCTTATTCACCACTTCCAGAAACACTCATCTGTTAAGAAGCAGTGGACTTTCTCCACTAGGTATCACTCTATCTCACTCTATTTTTTGTACACGATGATCATACATTTCATGTTTGCACCATACTGTTATCATTTTCATTATTTCATTACTGTCTGATTCTGTGATCATTTTGCTCCATGTTGATTATCATGTCGTTATGTTCATTACTGTCTGGGTATTACTTGTTGCTATGATGAAATCATTAACATATTAGTTTTGTGGTCTTAATCGTTAACTGGATTTGTGTTGGGTTTAATAGAAAACTGAACAAAAAATAAAAAGAAGTTTGTGGTGGCACTCGCCACGTTAAAATATGGCGTCTGCCACCCCTTTTTTTTTAAGAGAAAATATAATAAAATAAGATGTCCCATGCAAAAGAAACTACACCACGTAAAAAAAAACAAACAAGAAATATAATAAAATACACAGGTGGCGCAAACCACCTTTTCACTCACACACAGGTGGCGCAAGCCACCTTCTCCCCACACACACTGGTGGCGCAAACCACCTTCCCACTCACATACACAGGTGGTGCAAGCCACCTTGCACCACTCACCACAGGTGGCGCAAGCCACCTTGTAGCGGCGCCCGCCACTCTCTTTTTTTATTTTCTTATTTTATTTTTTATTTATTCGTTTTACCATTAGTTTTTTTTTTATCTTATCTAAAAATACAATAAAAATAAAAAATGCCTAAACCTCCTTTTTCTTTTATCCTTACTTTTTCCTGTAAATAAAATCAATCATTTTTGAAAACGTTAGAGGATTTTTCTTAGGAATATTTTGTAAACTTGTGAAATTTTGTTTGAGAATTACTCACTGACTTTGAACAAAACCGTGTCATAAGAATGTTATCCTGATTTTTCTGGCTTCTGATTGTTAAGGTTGCACGATTCTAAATACATTTGCTTTCAAACCATGAAAATTCTCTTTTCTGCCATACTTGGTTTATTTTGTGTGACCACTGATTTTAAAATGAGTTACTTTGGAAGTATTGTTGTGATTCCTGGAGCTTTGTGTCTTAACTTTAACAAACCTTACCATGAAATTGCTGTTTGTTTTCTTATTCTCTGTTGAAGTTGCATAATTTAAATCCATTCATTTCTTGTGCCTTCCCAACCATGCTTGACATATTCATGTGACTACTGATTCTTGAATTGAGTTTTCTGTGAAATGTACTTGATTTGTAAAGTCTTGTGTCCTAGTTTTAATAAATCTTACCATGCAATGTTGTTTGTTTTGCTCTCTGTTGATAAGTTGCATAACTCCTAATGCATTTGGTTCAAATTGTGAATGCCTCCTCTGCCATAATTGTCACAGTTACATGATCACTTGTACTTACTGTTTGCTATGTTCACATTTAAGAATTCACTTCATGTGTTGATTAAATGCTTACTGTTTAGAATTATTAAACTCAATATGTTTTATTATATTTCAACCCCACTATAACTCTTGTTTACAAGATGTTATTCTTCCCCTTCCTTCCAAAGGAAAAGTTTTTCTATCGATTTCAAGATCATAGAAATCTCTTTGCTACCTTGGACCTCATAGTCTTAGGCAACCATCCCTCATTGACCTCATAGTCAATATGATCCCCTCTTGACCTCATAGTCAATAGGATCCCATCTTGACCTCATAGTCATAGAGCAACCTATTCAACCTTGACCTCATAGTCATAGGTAAAACCTTGACCTCATAGTCATAGGTAAAACCTTGGCCTCATAGCCATTTTCCAACCTTGACCTCATAGTCAAAGTCTCTCTATTGACCTCATAGTCATAGAAAGCTCATTACCATCCTTTGACCTCATAGTCATAGGATTCCCTCTTGACCTCATAGTCATAGGGCCATCTTACCTTTGACCTCATAGTCATAGGCAATGCTTTGACCTTATAGTTATAACCATCCCCTATTGACCTCATAGTCATGGGAAAGTCTCTCTATCGACCTCATAGTCATAGATAGCACATTATCACCTTGGCCTCATAGCCATTTTACCCTTGACCTCATAGTCATAGGTAACCCTTGACCTCATAGTCATTAGCAACATCTTTACCTTATCCCTAGCAAGCAAACATAACATAACATAAACTAAACAAGAGGTTCCTGTAGAGTACTACAGATATTAAGGGTGCTAATACCTTCCCTTAGTATAACCAACCCCCGAACCTTAGATCTCCCCCCTCTAGGTTTTTTTTTCCGATCTTGAAACTTTCCTTTGGATAAATCAAAGTTGGTGGTGAATTCAAAGTTTTGCGATGCAAGTTAATTAATAGCTTGTTATCCGATTCTCACCGCAACAGTATCCAAAATGATCCAAAGCACAATTTTCACATATGGGATGATCCTATATGATAGACACATGTATGTGGATTATTATATGCATATTAAAGGATGAATGCAAGCTAAGACGCGATGATACCGTCAAAAGTACACAAGTATGAGATATCACAAGTTTTGACATCATTAAAACTAAGCACTAAGGAACCTTGCCCTCACATACTCCCCCTTTTTATGATGGAAAAACCTTTGCAAAACCTTCCACACATTGAGTACTTTGTGAAGAATTCTCCCCCTGACTGTATGCACTTCTCTTTGTAAAATTCTAAGCTTTCTTTGTGAAGCACTTGCTTTTGCATTCTCCCCCTTTGACACCATCAAAAAGAGTTAAGCAATAGGTCATTTGTAATCAAATCATATTCATATGTACGCAGTCATACTCTTTGCAACAGATAAAACATCAACAAACATTCACATATAATATTGTTAATGCAAGAGATATAGAATTAAATAAGACATGAAATATAAAGAGGTAAACTTAGTGCATTACACATCAAAAGTAGTTCATTACAAGTTTCAAGTCAAACAAAATAACAAAACAAATAACAAACGAAACACACAACAAAATGCTAAATGACATGCACGACACCAACACAACTAAAACAATCTACGGTCTTCTCCCCCTATATGGGTGACCTCTCTCTCTGAAGAAATAATCCTGATTTGGTGTTCCTTGCTCATCTAGTCGTTCAGTGAAGTCAAGAACAGTCCTGTTGAGCGTATTGAAGCAAATGGAAAGAGATCATTGTGATTTTCCCCTGTTTCAGCCATAACATCAAACCTGCTTAAAACTGTAGAAGCAAACAAATCAAAATAATCATTTTGGTCTTGAATCTAACCCTGCATAGCTGTAAACCTTTCTTTTTGAAGAGTTGCAAAATTCTGTTGTTGAATCTGCATATTCCGCAACATCTCAAGAACTTCAGAATTATCGGGTTAATATTGAGGTGGAGACGGAGGCATATAAGAGGTGCCTTGGTTAGTCCAACCAGTGTGTTGCCATTCTCCCCAGCCTTGGTTAGCATAAGGTGAAGGTTGAGAAACACAAGAAAGGGGGGTTTGAATTGGGTTTCACATTTCGTCCCCTTTTGCGGAATATAAATCAATTGTGTTAACAAGTAAATAAAATAAATGAACACAATTGTTTTATCTTGGTTCACTGTTAACGAAGTTACTCCAGTCCACCCCTCAAGGTGATTTCGCCTTATTACAATGACTTAATCCACTAATCATCAACATGATTACAACCACAATAGAAACCCTTCATTGCCTTCTTGAGAGTCCTGGCATTCATTCGCCTCTCAAGGAATCATCCACTAAGCTGGTAGAAACACACTTAGTCTTCTCAAGCCTTATGGTCTTCACTCGACCGCTCAAGGAATCAAGCTCCAAGCCGCTAAACCACGACTTGGCCCTCTCGAGCATTCTGGTCATCATTTAACCGCTCAAGGAACATTACCTTTTTCAAGGATTTTCTTGTGCACTATATATGCTTCTTACAAGCTATTTACACAAATGAAGTACAATAGCAAGATATGAGCAACAACTCCTTGCTTTCTAATACATAAACTATCTAAAAATAAGTCTCTAAGAGATTATAAAGCTCCCTAGTTCTGTATTTGCTTAAAAGCTTTATTATAAGCATTGCGGCTTCTTATCATAAGCTTTAAGCTTCTATACTCCTTTCTGAGTATTTAATGCTTCTTCTAGCTTAACTATCAAGATCAAATAAGTTACTATGCTTCACTTATTGATGTTTCACTTGATGAGTTTCACATGGCTTTAGCATGTTGTATTGTTGTGCGTTCTTCATCATTCTGCCTCAGCTTCTTCTCCATTGAGCATTCTTCGTTTAAACTTCAGCTTGCAGCATCTTGTACTCCTCTGTTAGGCATATAATGCTTTTTCCAATTCAGCCATCAAGTTCAACTAAGATATTATGCTTCACTTATAATGTCTCACTTGAGTAGTTTCATATGGTGTTAGCATAATCCTTGTTTGTGCATACTTGTAGTAGAAACTTCATCTTTACTTGCTACATGTTGATTTGTTTGCTGTGTTGAGTAATAATCCTTTGTATGAACAGCAATCAACAATCTTTTATCTTTCTCTCATTTGTAAACAGCGTCTGCTTCAGCAATTAGCTATGAGCTTCTAGCCACAAGCAACATTTCTTCAAGCTTCCAAGTCTTCAATTTATAGAGCAGGAGAAAATAGATCTGTTGAGGGGTATTCTTGTAAACATATTCCAACAGCAATATCCTAACGTTCACATGAAGGAATTGTCAACATCATCGTACGAAAAGCTGCGTCTGCGCAACCTTCTCGAGGTAGAGGATACATAGTTTTAATACTGTTATATTCAGCTTAAAACTATTCTGATCTTCAGTCTTCTAGCATCTTCAGAGGCTTCAGATTTTAACTTGATGAAGCGTGTTATAGAAGAGTCATTCTTTGTGTAGTCTTCAGAAACTCAGTCTTCAGAATTCCAAGATCTTTGTTCAGCAGAATCTATCTTGAGAATCTTTAGCACTTGTTCTTTTAGAAGCATTATCTTCAGAGTCTTCAGAATCTGTTCCTTCAGAACCTTGTCTTCAGAGTCTTCAGATTTCATTAAGCACGTTCTTTGTCTTCAGAGTCTTCAGTGCTTCGTATAATCAGAACCTTGTCTTCATAAACTCTTCAGAACTTGATCTTCACAAATTGTGTCTTTAGAATCTTTAGAACTTTGTTCACCTGAATCGCATCACATTAGAAAGTCTTGTAGACCTTTCTAATAAAGTCTTAATTAGAATGTCCAGAACTAACGTTCATTAGAACCGCTGTATTAGAAAAATTCATGAATCTTGACTTTAACTTGTATACACATATATGTTTTCTTCCAGAGTGTTGATAATGGAGTTTGATGACGTCACGCGCCTTCTTATCAGAGTCAGAATCATATTGACAACAGCCACACACTAGATAGAAACCATATCATACAAAATTATTCTCTTAGATAATATGTGCAGTTATCATCAAAACTTAGTGGCCAGATGTAGAACCAAATCTTGTTCTTACAATCTCCCCTTTTTTTATGATGACAAACAATGCATTTTGATAGAGCAATTCGTATAGGGTAATCACCATAAACACTACGCCAAAAATATGTTTAGACAGCACCTAAAAGACAGCGCTTTTATACAAAAGCGCTGCTAAAAAGAATAAAAAAATTTCGCTAAAAAAAAGCGTCTTAAAAGAAAGGCTTTAGAAAGCGCTGTAAAAGACTGCCACCTTAGAAAGCGCTTTCCAAAAAGCGCTACTATAGGTACTGCTTTAGAGAGCGCTTTTAAAAAGCGCTGTCTAAAGGCCACCTTAGAAAGCGCTTTCAGAAAGCACTCTTATAGGGCTCTAATTATTTTCACTTTAGAAAGCGCTTTCTAAGGAAAAGCGCCCTCTAAAGTCCTTTACTAATTAAAATATAAAGCAATTCTAAACATTTTCAGAGACACTTCAATTCATTTTCTCTCTCGACCATTTCTCTAAACCCTTGCCGTCATTCTTGCATGCCATTATTGCCGCCGTTCTTTGCCGTTGCCGTTGCCGTTACCGTCACTGTTGCCATTATCGTCGTTCTTGCATTCAGTTCCCGTTCGAAACTCTCCTTTGTTCTTCAGTTCAGGTATTCTTCAGTTCCCATTATCGTTCTTCGTTCTTCTTTGTGAGCAATATTTAACAACTCTAGCTTATTGAATGTCATTGTTAGAAAAATAATAATAATATTGTCGAAAAATGTTCTGTTTGTTCTCAATATTCAGTTTGCATTACTTCCTTCGTAGAAAAATGTTCTCAATAATAATAATATTGGTGAACTCATGAACATTGTTGCTTCTCAGTAACTTGGACGATAAGCATATCACATGTTTGATGTAATGCCACACAGAGAATGACTTGTTCTGTAATCAGTCATATATATTAATAGTATTTTTCATTCTATTTTTCCATAATATACAACCTTGTTTTGTTTAAATTATAGAATCAGAGAAAATTAGGGGAATTCTTAGGGTATTTACTGTGATATGAATAGAGTTTTAAGAATGTAACCAATGTCTAGTTTTTAATCAAGAATGAGTCACTAATCTTTGATAACAATTATGTTGCATTTGTTGTGGTTGCATATTTTTCTAGTGTGATTCGTTGGTTGCAGTGTTGTTGAGTCAATGTGACTAATTCTTTTGTTGCTTTTAAATGTTGGTATTTGACTGTTATTCCTTTTTTGGTTAGAATGTGATTCAAACATTTGGTTACCACTTATACAAGTGATACTGCTTATTTTCGAAATAGATTCTTCATAGATGAATGATGATAGCTGAGTCAATTTGACTAATTCTTTTGTTACTTTTAAATGTTGGTATTTGTCTGTTATTCCTTTTTTGGTTAAAATGTGATTCAAACATTTGTTAGAATGTAATTTACATCTCTAAAGGTAATTAGTTGTTCTCTCTCGCCACTGTAATTATATATAACTTATATCATTCAATGGATTATGGATTATGGATTATGGATTTTTATATTTGTCATTTAATTTTTGTTTTTTTCTTTCTTACAGGTAAAATGTCTAATAACCAGGAAGACACCCACGAGACACATGATACACAGGAAGCTCAGAATGAAGCTTCGAATGTAGAACATGAAATAAAAAGAGGAAAACCCATTATGAAGAGAATCATCCATGCTAGAGATAAAGGGATGAGATTTGATGTACATTGGAGTGACCAGAACCAACTAGTTGAGCCTAACGGTTCAATGTTGTCTTCATACATTAGTTCACTTGTCCGTCAGCACATTCCAATCACTAGTGATAATTGGAGGTGTAAATCGTTGGATGCCGGTAAAGAAAAGATATGGACTGAGATACAGGTACTTACCAAATATGATTGATGTTATTAGATTTTTGTTAACGATTAAGTCTTTAATTTACTTATACTAACACACTTTATGTTTATATGTGTATGTTTTTTCGTAGAGGTCCTTTAATATTGAAGAAAGCCGGAAAAAGTATTGTCTTCAATTGGCCGGAAAGAGACACAGAGGGTTTAGAGCCTTATTATCAAACAAATATCTTAGGGATGAGGAAAAAAAATTTGTTGAAGCATAACTTCCACCGTTGTATGCGGATGTGATTACACCGGAAGAATTGGGCATTTTTGTAGACAAACGGAAAACTGAAGAATTCAATGTAATGTTATCTTGTCATGTCTATTGATTGTATTATATATTTGTTTCATTAGTTTGTTTTGATATGACTTAAAAAATTTTATCCAGAAATTGAGTGCCATTAATCGTGAAAGAGCATCAAAACCCGCGTATCCATACAGAAAAGGGCGTTTGGGATATGCACGGTTACAACAAAAATTGGTAAGTATATATTAATGCTATGATTTTATTAATTGTATTATTGTGTTATAATTGATGAACTTATTATTTAACTAAATTTGTAGTTAGAAGAGTCTAAAAGTGAAGAATCATCACTTCCGGACCATGTTTTGTGGAAGGAAGCTCGCGTGGGTAAGGGTGGAGCTGTTACAGAAGATGTTCAGCATGTTTATGAAGAATGTGTAAGTATAACATTATGTCTCAAAGTTAATTGAAATTTTATTAAATTATAATTAATTTTTAATCCCCACTAATAATTTTCGATATGTCAATGAGTTTCAGGAGAATCTATCTAAATCCATACCCGCAGGTGAGGATGATTGCAGGAGCATTCTTAGTCGAGTACTAAATGTTCCTGAGTATCCCGGTCGGGTGAGAGGTAAAGGATTTGGTGTGACTCCATCATCCTTGTATAACCAATCAAAGAAAAAAAATCCCACCACCCAAGAAATCATGCAAACTGTGATGGCACTACAAGCGCAAGTCCAAGCATTGCAGCAGGATAAAGAGAGATATGAGGCGGAAAGGCGCGGTTCCGGTTTGAAAGATGCTAGTGACAAAGCTAGTATCAATTCTCCAAATAAAATTCCCGAGGTAATTAGCACATATTTATTTTAATTAAATTAACACATTTATTTTATTTGACCTTTATACATATTAACAGTTGCATATTTATTATTGTTTCAGGGCATTTCATCTTGCCAGCTGTATTTGTCGTTTCCGACTTATCGCATGGTTGGCAAGGGAAAAGTGCATAACTTTGTGGGAGCGTTACTTCACCATCATTCGCTCCCACTTACTTGAGCGATTTATGGCCAGCAACACAAAAAGTCTGTTTCTTTTACCGTATAATACTGGAAACGGGTAAGATTTTCATTATAATTTCATTCTAATCTTTAATTTGTATCTTTTGTGTAGAAATTATCCATCTAAACTTTTGTTATATTTTACAGTGGACACTGGTTGTTGGTTGCCATTAATCCTATAACAGAAGTGGTCTATTATCTTAATTCATTGGATACAGATTGGTCCACATATTAGAATATGAAGGATGTGGTTGACACGTAAGTGAGATTGTTCGAAATATTCGTGTGTATTTGTATATTTAATTATTTATGTGAAATTGTTCTAAGTTTACGTTTTTCTTTTATAGAGCTATACTACTATACCGTGCACAAAGAGAGACTCGAGTAGCACGGGCTAGATCAACCAATATTACATGGGTCAAAGTGGAGGTATATTAATTTTCACAATATTGCTTATTAGTGAGGCTACTTAATAACACAAAACATCTATATATTATTTCTTATTTGTTTGTCTATGTGTAGTGCCCTCGTCAGCGTAATGGCATAGACTGCGGGTACTTCGTTTTGAGGTTCATGAGAGAAATCCTTCAAATGGGACAATTGGAGATTCCTATTAGGGTATGCATGGTTTTATAACTTAGGATTTATTTTAATATTTATCGGATATGTCATAATTTATTATTTTTAACTAAATAATGTGTATTTTGTTTTGTTATGTAGTATTTCGAAGATATGACGTGTTCTTGTTACACAAGGAAACAATTGAATTATATTACGGAAGAATTGTGCGAATTCTTTCTTCTAAGAAGAATTCTTTGAATGTATAGTTTTGTGAATGTAAATTTTAGTTTTGTGAATATAAGAAAATTCTGTTGCAAGAAGAATTCTGTTGTAAATTCTAGTTTTTTGAATAGAAGGAAATTCTGTTGTAAATTCTGTTGCAAGAATTTTGTTGTAAGAATTCTGTTGTAAATTCTAGTTTTGTGAATATAAGGAAATTCTGTGTTTATTGAAATGTATATGAATTCTGTTGTTGCAAGAATTCTATTTATTGAAATGTATAAGAATTATGTTGTTGCAAGAAATTCTATAAGAAATGCAGGTTTGAAACTATGCAGGTTTCTGCATAAAAAAATGGCTAAAATGGGATTTTTTATACGTAGAAAAAATCAATAAAATTATAGGTATACTTTAGAGAGCGCTTTTAAGGAAAAAGCGCTCTCTAAAGTCCCCTTTAGAGAGCGCTTTTAGGGAAAAGCGCTCTCTAAAGGTATATAAAAAAATCATTTTCCGTATACATTAGACAGCGCTTTCAAAAGCGCTGTCTAAAATCACCTTTAGAGAGCGCTTTTAAAGGAAAAAGCGCTTTCTAAAGTTTATAAAAAAAAAATTTAAATTTTAAACGTATACTTTAGACAGCGCTTTTAAAAGCACTGTCTAAAGTCCCCTTTTAGAGAGCGCTTTTTCATAAATAAAAAAACACCGTCTTTACCTACGACAGCGCAGGCTTAGACAACGCTTTTAAGCGCTTTTATAGGGCAAAAAAAGCGCCCTTTTTTCCCTCTTTTCCCGTAGTGAAATCCATAAAGTCAGAGATAAGCTTAACAGGCTCCCCTGATTCTGTTACTCTCAAAATTCATTTATGCTTGTTCAGAGTCTCCCCTTGATCCCAAGACTCATAAAATGATTTTGAAGTAGAATTATGTCTAAAAGAGAAGGATTACTTCTCAGTGACGTTTCATTAGAATCTGACTAGAACTGGCTGGTCTTCATCTCATAACCAAGCTTACTATCAGAATACTGTAGACGTATCTGATCCTGATTTGTCTCGTCAGACTTGATGTCTTGCATTATATATCAAAAATTGGTAGATACTTTCTTAGATGCCACGCATCATGTATCAAAACTAAATCTTCAATATCTTAGCACAGATCACCAACAGGTGCACATATATTCATGTCATTTGATGGTTCAAAAACCAAATATTTTCATTTATGACCATGACTTGATTTCTTCTCCAAAGAATTTACATTCTTTCGACGCTGGAGTCTAGGTACCATATGAGGTTTGGATACCCTTGAATTTTAGATATCAATTGAATCATCCTTTCAAAAAGTTAACAACTTCTGACAAGTTTTGGGTATCAGCACAAAATTCATGGACATCTCTTATTTCTGATAACTTGGTGGTCAACACTAGACATCTCTTATCAGATCAAGCTTGTTTGGTATTCTTCTTTCTTGTACACTTCTTCTGGTATAACATATCTTCTGATATTTTATCAAATACAGTTTATGTATTCTGATATGTCTTAACTTCTGTCTTCTGATAACCTGTTCTAACACACAGTGAACTTTTGCGAAGTTCCTGATCAATTCATAAACATATGGTTATAAGTAAAACATATTCAATATATTCAATTATATTTGGGATGAGATTCTTTAGATTGGATATCAAAATCATATATCACTTTCTCCCCCTTTGTCAGAAATAAAAAAGGTGTAGAAACGAAATAGACAAAGTAGTATGAAAAAGAAAATTTCATTAATATTTAATAGAGAAATTACAACCGAAGACGACAGACACAAAACATACTTAGACCTAATGAAAAATACTAAGAGCTTAGAAGTTCTAAGATTCAACAACATTTCAGGGCCTGAGGTTTGTAAGCTCTCCCAGTGTCAGATGGTCTTCGATAGGAGGTTTATAAGCTCTTCTTGAATTCAATCTGTAAAGTCTAAGAAGTGAGGTTTGTAAGCTCCCTTCTATTCAGAACAAAGAAACTAGTCTCTTAGCAGAGTATTAGTCCAATAAGCTTCTGACAATGTTGCAACTATCTTCAACAAGTGCATCGTTTGATCAAAGTCTTTTAGCCGCACTGATGATTTCATCTTTATAAAGAAATTTAGATAAAGTTCTTCCATACGGTATGTAGAACTTATGTTGACTTCTTGAGATAGTTAGAGATTCTTTTAGGTAGTTGAAGATGGTTAAGGGCAGATTAACACGGATATTGTTCATTAAAAAAATAGATGGCGAGCCGGTCAACATGAGATAAAACATTTTTGTCAACTTCACGAGGACGAAAGTTGGTAAGAAGAAGATTGAACCACGCTCTAGCGGTGGGAAGAAGATTTTCGGGATTTGTGGGTTCATATATGAGTGAAGTGTCATGGATGTTAGCAAGATTTTCAATGAAGAAATAGGTAAAGCGAAACTCATCCACAGTGATACTGGATTGATCACAACCAATAGCATCAGCAATAGATTCAGGAGAGATGATAAATCCAACACCATGAATACGGGAGAAAATGAATTTTCCATCAACACTAATTAGGGCATACTTCCAAAATTCTTTCTCAAGATTTGAATAAATAGGTCCATTTAAGAGTTCAAAGTATTTGCCCCATTTTTGTTTTTGAACACCGAGAATAGTGTCACGATCTGTTCCCTTAAGACTCATAAAATGAGGTCGTTTTTCAATAATGACTTCAAGAATCTCTTCATTACCACAGAAGGTTTTGAAATCAAGAGATTTTTCTTTCACAAGTTCTAAGTCAGAAATCTCTCCTTTAATGGTTTTTGAAGACATGATAAACAGAAATGGAGAAGAGGAAGAGACGAAGATTATGAGGGTAACACAATTTAGAGAAAGGATGGAGTGGCCAGGGCTGATGAGGAAGGATTAAAATAGAGGGAAGGGAGACAAAGAGTTAAAGATAATTAAAGGAGATGAAGAGACTCGTAACACGTGAAACGAAAATAAATTTTGACTACTGCTACTTCCAAAGTGTTTGATAAAACGATAAATTAATACGCTTAATAAAGGACAAGAGTAGGAGACCTATACAGACACTGGGTTTAGGGAGAAACAGAGAAGACACTCAAAGAGGAATGAATTCAGGATATCTGACAAAAGGTAAGGTGGCATGATTTTAATGTCTTGTATCAAAGATATTCTCATTACTCGAGTTGTCCCATCAGATACTAGGTGTGATACAAGTAATACCAAAAGGTATCAACCTTTCGTATCATGATGACAAATAAATGCATCACGGTTTTCAATTACTAGAGGATAAAAACATTTACCGATAGCCAAGCGTTATATTCAAATTACTTATGAATTAAAAAGGACTTTGCTAGTAAAAAAGGTCTCATATCTCAGTAGTATAGTAAATGTCACTAAGCACTAGAAATTTAATTTTCTATTCTGGAAGTTACATTTAGAGATAGCTCTTTTCATTTGATGTAGAACTAAGTTCATATGCAAAATGAAAATAGGTCTAATTTCAATAAGGAAATTTTGAGAAAGATATTACCCTAGTAAGGATTTTATCTTAAAGATTTTAGAAATTGAAATCCTTCTGATAATGTCTCTTAAAATGTATTTCTCTAGAATATAAGAATAGATTTCTAGACTATATGAATTCCTTCTCTAATACCCTTTTTAGTCCCTTATGTAAGCCTCTGGGTCCATTTTGGTCCCTTATACTGTGTTAGTTGAGATGACGTGTCAGCTGAGGTGACGAAAGAAAGGACTACGTGGCAGAATTATTTTTTAATAATTTTAATTAATTTTTTTTAGAAAATCTATTTAAATTAAATTGCACAAACTTTAATATAAAATATTTGGTCCTGAAGCCCATGTTCTTAACAGTAGCAGCCTAATAGTCAAATTTTATTATTATTGTGTGAACAAACTATATAAACACTCATATTTGTTGTTGAATATTCAATGTGGGACTTCACAAAACCAACCCTATAATCTTCTTTTTTCCGTCTCAGAAAACCAACCCTACAATCGCGTTAATAGTTATATTTATTGTACATACTTTTGAAAGATTCAGATGTTTTACTAAATCCTACAAGCCACGCTTTACCCTGCAACATGAAACTGCAAAAACATTCACGTGTGTGAAATATATGGATGCTTATTCAGTATATTCCAACACCCCAAAGCCAAATAATCATAATTCATAATCGGTGCGACACTTCCCTTGGAGCAGATTAATATAGACAAACTTCAATCAATGGATTAGGAAATCAGAACTGAACAAATCTATTGTAGTGTGATTAGTGAACATAAAGGCAACGAACCTTGTGCTACTGAATTGTATGCTACATGCAAGGTTGGGTTTTCTAATTCAGCATCGTTCGCTTTCAGTATTTCTTTCATTACAAACAATTGAAAACTGAACAATTCAAGCTCAATTGCCATCTAAGAATAATATTTAACTTTTTGCTCAAAACTGTACTAGAAGGCAAAGGTAAAGGCAAGAACAAGGGCTTCGCGGACATAGAATAAACATCAGTACTTTTGTTTTTTGTTGATATCATAAAGCACACACATGTCTGCTACTGTCTTCATCTGAAATCAAACAGGTCTTATAGCAGATTCAAATGCAGGACATAAATCAATGAACAAATAGTCATCCGTTCAATCAAGATACCTAGTAGGTGTAGCTAAATAAATAAAATACAATCAATTTTAACACTTCCTGATAGATGGCCCAAACGAAATATTAGAAAACCCACTCACCTAAATGATTATGTGCTGAATTAATTAAATTCTATTTCTTTTTAGTGGTTTTATTTCTCTTGTTGGGCCTTACCCGGGTTGCTGGCCCAAATCAGTTGTATTTAAACAGTATTTTTCTCTTGTAAGAGGCAGAAAAGAAAAGTCTTATTTTTATCTCTTTCTTGTTTTGTGTTCTTCTAATGGTAGAAACCCTAACTTGGTAATAGTTGCAGATTTCTTTTTATCATTGGTGCTTTCATCTTGCTCTCATGGCCCCTCCCAAACCCACCCAACCCACCCCTCAAGAAATCATTGAACAAGCTGTTCAAACATCACACATTCATCTTGATAATGCCATCACTCAAATACATTCAGATCTAGATGAGAGATTTGACATTGTTCGTTCAGATCTAGAAAAAACTCAGCAGCATTTAGGAGCAATTAACACGAGATTGGAGAATGAAAGGCAGATCGAAGACTCACGCTATGAATCGCTCATGAGCTCTCTTAACAAACTGCTGTCACAAAAAGGAGCTCAAACTATCCCTACTACTGCACCAGCAGCAGCGTGTTCCTCAGGTACATCTCATACAATTTCATTACCCATGCTCACATCACCAATTTCTGCTGTGATATCACCTAACCACACACCAGTCCGTTATTCTGCTTCACTACCACATAATTCTGGTCAACCACCTTTAGTCACTTCATACACTACAATCCCTACAACCCACATTCCACCACCTCACCCAAACTATACCTACGCTGCACCAATATACCCCCCACACACCCCATACACCAACTCATTCTCACCACATATACCATACAATCAGATTCCACCTTTACCCCCTTTCCGGACTCCTAAGCTAGAACTTGCTTTATTTGATGGTTCAAACCCTTTGGAGTGGCTATTTCAAGCTGATCAATTCTTTGGTTTTTACAATTTACCCCCTGAAAATAGGCTTTCCATGATGTCCTTTTATATGAAAGGAGAGGCTCTTGGCTGGTTTAAATGGATGCATCATAATGACTTTCTAACAGATTGGCCAAATTTCACTAGAGCGTTGGAATTGCGTTTTGGACCCTCTACATTTGCTAATCACCAGGCAGAATTATTTAAACTCAAACAAACCAATTCTGTAGTGGAATACCAAGCAGCATTTGAAAAGCTAGGTAACCAAGTGGTGGGTCTATCACATGAGGCTGTGCTTAATTGTTTTATTTCTGGGTTGATTCCAGAAATTCAAAATGAAATTGCTATACACAAGCCCACTCACATTTCCCAAGCCATTGGATTGGCCAAACTCATTGAATCAAAACTACGTGAATCCAAGCCCAAATTCCAAAAGCCATATCCCACCCATTTTACAAAGCCCACCCCTTCCCCACAACCTGCTGCAGCAACCAGCCACCTACCTAAACCAAATACCAACCCACCTCTTCCTAAATTTCCCATTAGACGCCTATCGAACGCTCAACTTCAAGAGCGACGTGCTCAAGGACTATGTTTCAACTGCGATGATAAATTCATTCCGGGTCACAAATGCTCTACGGGTAAATTTTTGTTATTAGTGGATGATGACGATTCTCCTTTACAAGCCAGCCAGCTTCCTGAACCTGAAACCGTGATTAAATCAGAACCGGAGGAGACGTATTTTCAATTATCTCCACAGGCTGCTTGTGGCCAGCCATCCCCAAAAACACTAAAATTCAAGGGAATCATTCACGGCCTAACAGTAACCGTTTTGATTGATACGGGCAGCACCCACAATATTCTACAGCCACGTATTGCACAACACCTCAAACTTCCAACTACACCTATTCCTAACTTTTCTGTTATGGTAGGTAATGGCTCTAAACTTGACTGCTCTGGCCTTTGCCCACAAGTTCCCATCACCCTCCAAGATCACTTGTTCCAAATTCCATTTCACCTACTTCCTATTGAGGGAGCTGATGTTGTCCTTGGTATGGAATGGCTTCGTACACTAGGACCACTTATGGCTGATTTTTCAATTCCTAAACTTTCCTTTACCCACCAAAACAATGATATCACTATTACTGGTGATCCCAAAGACCTCCCTACAGCTTCATCATACAACCAAATCTGTCACCTTATTCACACAGATTCCATCGCATCATGCCATTTACTGTTATACCAACCCACCCCTCCAACAGAACCCAACCCTACAACTTTAACCACAAACCCCATGGAAGCCTTGCCCAAATCACTACCCACCAATATCTCCAATATCCTCAAATCTTTTGCTGCAGTTTTTCAAAAACCACAAGGCCTACCACCATCCCGCCCCCATGACCACCATATCCCAATTTTACCAAACACCGCACCAGTTAACGTAAAACCTTACCGCTACCCTCATTCACAAAAAGACGCCATGACATCTATTATCCAAGACATGCTCAAAGAAGGTATCATTAAACCCAGCCACAGTCCTTACTCATCCCCAGTCCTATTGGTTAGAAAAAAAGATGGCAGTTGGAGATTCTGCGTGGACTATCGTGCCTTAAATGCTGTTACAGTCCGTGACCGTTTTCCTATCCCTACCATAGATGAAATCTTTGATGAATTGGGGTCTGCAACTATATTTTCCAAGATCGATCTTCGATCTGGTTATCACCAAATTAAAGTTTCACCAGACGATACACACAAAACAGCTTTCAGAACTTTTGACGGACACTATGAGTTTTTAGTAATGCCATTTGGGCTAACTAACGCTCCTAGTTCTTTTCAATCCGCGATGAATGATTTGTTGAGACCTTTTCTACGCCGGTTTGTTTTAGTTTTTTTTATGACATTTTAATTTACAGTTCTTGCATTACAGAACATGCTCATCACTTATCTTTGATTTTAGAGTTGCTTTTATCTCACCAATTTTATGCAAAAATGTCCAAGTGTGTCTTTGCTGTTCCTAGTATTGATTATCTAGGTCACATTATTTCAAGTGAAGGTGTAACACCGGACCCGACGAAGATTCAAGCAATTATGGACTGGCCTAGGCCACGATCCCTCACGACGCTCAGGGGTTTTTTAGGACTCACCGGTTTTTATCGACGCTTTGTACGTCATTACGCCTCTCTCGCCGCTCCCCTCACCGACTTACTGAGGTCCACTAAATTTACATGGAGTACATCTGCCGAAGCAGCGTTTACAAAGTTAAAACAGAAAATGACAGAAACTCCTATTCTATGTCTTCCTGATTTTTCCAAGACTTTCATTCTGGAAACGGACGCTTCAGCCTTTGCAATTGGTGCTGTGCTCTCCCAACAAGGACACCCTCTGGCCTTCTTCAGTAAAAAGTTGTGTAACCGAATGCAAGCCTCCTCAGTCTATGTGCGAGAAATGTACGCCATCACTGAGTCAGTCAAGAAATGGCGTCAGTATTTAATTGGAAGACACTTTCATATTTACACAGACCAGAAAAGCCTAAAGAATTTGCTCGTACAAACCATACAGACACCAGAACAACAAAACTGGGCTGCAAAGTTGCAAGGTTTTCAATTTGAGATCTTTTACAAACCTGGCAAACATAACCAAGTGGCTGACGCACTGAGTCGTATTGATCAAGAAGAAGTTGTCCTGTTGTCCATCTCATCTCCAGTACCCACCCTCATCACGCAGCTTAAAGAGTATTACAAACACACCAAAGAAGGGCAAGACCTCGTACATAAAGTTAACACAGAATCAGACATGCAGAATTTGTTTGAAGTGAAACATGAGATTGTATACTACAAAGACAAAATCTTCTTACCTCCTGTCAATGAACTCAGACAGGCCATCATCCAGGAATTTCACTCCACACCTATCGCCGGTCATTCAGCTACGCAACCAACCCTTGCTCGCTTGTCAGCTTCCTTTCTGTGGCCGGGCATTTACAAGGACGTGGAAGCTTTTGTCAAACGATGCCAAACCTGTCAACACAGCAAATACATACCAAAAAAAAAACAAGGGTTACTACAACCGCTCGAAATTCCAACCAAAGTTTGGGACGAGATATCCATGGATTTTATCACTCACTTACCATCATCTTTTGGACACACAACAATCTGGGTCATATGTGACAGGCTGACAAAATACATCCATCTCCTCGCCTTACCAACTAACTTTACCGCTCGCGATCTAGCAAGACGTTTCTCATCTGAAGTTTGTCGCTTGCATGGCATCCCTAGTTCCATTGTTTCTGACAGAGATCCACTCTTCTTGAGCTCCTTCTGGAAGGAACTGTTTCGAGTCCAAGGCACCACCTTAAAGTTCAGCTCCGCGTACCATCCTGAAACAGACGGACAAACTGAGGTCATGAACCGATGTTTAGAAGCTTATCTCAGATGTTTCACAAGCGAAAATCCTAATCAATGGTTTAAATACTTACACCTCGCTGAGTATTGGCACAACACAGCTTATCACTCGGCCACCAAGATGTCTCCCTTTGAAGCTCTTTACGGCAGAGAACCACCATCGTTTCCTCAGTATCGTCAAGGACTCACAACCATCCCAGATCTCGACTTAAACCTGCAACAGAGACAAGAAATTTTGAATACTCTGAAACAAAACCTAGAACGTACAAGACAAAGAATGAAGGACCAAAGTGACAAAAAACGGCGAGATTGTACCTTTGAAGTAGGCGATCTGGTCCTCCTTCGCCTTCAGCCCTATCGACAGGTCTCCGTTCACCGTCGTAGCTCTCAGAAACTATCAAAGCGATATTTTGGACCTTTCCGAATCCGCAGCCGTATAGGTCCGGTTGCTTACGACTTGGAGCTTCCGCCATCGTCCAAAATCCACTCAGTTATCCACGTCTCGCAGTTGAAGGCGTTTCATGGTGACGACCCATCCGCAAACTTTCATCCACTTCCTACATCTCTTGATCGTTTGCATGCAGATGACATAAACCAAGAAGATCTGGTGAACCAAAGCGAAGAGATGAAGATTTCCAAAAAGCGAAAGGAAGAAGGGTTCAAAGCTGGAAAAAAAGAGCAAGAAAAGAAAGATGAACTAGCAGAGAGAAAGAAAGCAAATGAGATTGAGAAGTATGAAGTAATGCGTAAATCACTTAAGTCTTCTGAGGAGTTGGTAAGTAAACAGATCGCGTGTCCCAATGCCCCAGCTTCACTTCAATCGCAGCCACTAAAATCTTTGGATTCCTCTCTCTTTCAATCTGGACCGCCCACTACCTCCAACGTTCCTCTGCCAACATCACGTGATTCAACTGCTACCGAGGCTTCTTGGAACTCCCACATTTCTACGCGTGCTTCACAATCTTCCCCAGCTGGCAAGCATGCAACGGGTCCCAATGCCACCGCCCCACCAACTGCAAATGGGCCCCCTTCAAATTCTTCAACACGACTTAATTGGGCTACAGTTTTTCGCCCTACCCAACTTCCTCTTATGCCCAACCTTGCGGACAAGGTCGTTGTCGGGCCGGACAGTAGTGATAGAAGGCCCAAACGAAATATTAGAAAACCCACTCACCTAAATGATTATGTGCTGAATTAATTAAATTCTATTTCTTTTTAGTGGTTTTATTTCTCTTGTTGGGCCTTACCCGGGTTGCTGGCCCAAATCAGTTGTATTTAAACAGTATTTTTCTCTTGTAAGAGGCAGAAAAGAAAAGTCTTATTTTTATCTCTTTCTTGTTTTGTGTTCTTCTAATGGTAGAAACCCTAACTTGGTAATAGTTGCAGATTTCTTTTTATCACTTCCTTTATATGGCTAGGTGTAAAGAACAAATCCTTTGGGATTTGTTTGGGAGTGAGGAAGGGAATGAAGATTAGGGCTTTAGAATAAAAGAAGAAAGAAAGGGAAGGTGAAGGAAGAATAGTTTCTCACCCTGCATAGGAGGTTTATTCTTCTTCATATGACAAAAATCCTAAATGGAGAATTTAGCTCTGATTTGCCTTTTTATTCTTCCATGGAGAATAGCAAAAGCAGGGGGAAAGTTGTTGAATGAATAAAGGGCATCATTGTGCCACGCGCTCTACAGCGGAGTTTAGGCAAGGGTCAAACTCGAGACCATTGTAGACAGCCTGATATCATTTTTTTACTCAACCCGAGCTCTAGTCACATGGAAGCAACAATCATTGGACCAACACTCCCCCCTCTTCACTTATCAGGATGATATTCCATATTAAAAGATATGAGCAACTTAGTACTACCCTGTTTTGCTGGAGTTTGGATTATCATACTCTTCTCATTATAGGACGAGGTGATAAAAAACTATATATACAGAACCTCATCATCTAATATATATATATATATATATATATATATATATATATATATATATATATATATATATATATATATATATATATATATATATATATATATATATATACCATGCACGAACCTGAGTAACATTTATAATTTTCTTGGTTGCCCATCCAAATAAACTTGTGGCAATTAGGAAAGAGATTAGGGTTATCTTTTGTAAATTACTTGATCAGAACCAATGTGTAATTAACAGCATTATTTGGTTATGATCTTATAAGCTGAGATGATAGTAATTCTGCTATGTCTAGTCTTCCATGAAGATATCACTGCTGTAATAAAGATAAGTTTGTGCATGCAGATATCACTGCGAGTAAAGTTACATAGTTTGGTTCAGTTTCCTCAGTTCTCATTCTATTAAAAAGCTTCAAAGCTTTGTCGCTTTCTCCTCTTCGAGCATAGCTCCCTATGATTGAACTCCATAGCACCACATCCGTAAAACTAGACCCTTCAAAAATTCGTTCAGCAAGGTGCAGTGATTTAACATTACAAGAAGTTTAGAATGCTTTAGTTGCAGCTCCAAGAATTGAACTCCATAGCATCAAAGCTTTAGAATGCTTTAATTGCAGCTCCAAGAATTGCTTCATATGTCGTGCAAAGAAAGTCAGAAATAGGTGATAAATAAAATTGAATGTATTTTCTATGAAGCTTTCATGGGGTTTGTGAAGTCTCACATTGAATATGCAACAACAAATCTGAGTGTTTATATAGTTTGTTCACACAATAATAATAAAACTGGACTATTGGACTGCTACTGTTAAGAACATGGGCTTCAGCCCCAAATATTTTATATTAAAGTTTGTGAAATTTAATTTAAATAGATTTTCTAAAAAAATTAATTAAAATTAATAAAAAATAACCAAAATGGACCCAGAGGCATACGTAAGGGACTAAAAAGGTTATTAAGCCTAAAATTAAATAGTAAAGGTTAGAAATACATTACTCAATACTTCTGTAGATTCTCAGCTTCTGATGTAGAGACTTCTTCAGAATCACCAAGCGTTCAGCTTCTGCGGTTGATGTCTTTTTTCTCTTACAATCTTCATAGGAATGTTTAACATTGTGCAGAGACACGTTCATATTCCTGGCTTCCATTCTGAAGGGTGAGAACATCTCTTCTGACTTTCGTTTCATCTTTAATCATTGGAGAAGAACCAAGTTCTTTCACTAGTCTTAGAATCGTCCATCTTGTATCTTCAAGAGAGATCAGAAAACAACTTCTTCAAGAAGGCTTATTTTCATAAGGCTAAAAGTTTCTCAGCTTAAACATAAACCATTGAGCATTTATGTGTTAAAGAGACTTGTTGGAATCTTCTTGCATCAACAGAGTTCAATCATTGAATGGATGTTGATCTTCACCAGATGCAAATATCATCAAACCAAAATCTATCTCCTTTGAGGGTTTGAATGATAATCTTGTTCTTACTTATAAACCAGAAACAGTTCATCAGAAGGTCTGTCTTTCCTTTCTTAGAAAGTTTGAACTTTTGATGACTTCTGATTAAGCATCTTCTGATCTGATACTTCTTAGGCAGCTCCATTTTTTTCATCATAGAGAAGATAGTTTCTAGCTTTGTGTTCTTCTACTAAGCTTTAGTTTCTGACTTCCAAGCTTATCATCAAATCTGACTTTGATTTGATTTTTGATGAAGGTTCTTCACTACCCTTTGGATATTCAGAGCAATTTAACCAATATGCATTAGAATAGATTCAAATCATATTCTGTTATAAATAAACATGCTAGTTGTTTCTTAGAAATGCTTTGTCACGATGATCATGATTTTAGCCATTTCTTTACAAGATTGTTCTATTCTTCAATCATATGTATCTGATTATGAAGAACTAGAACATCAAAATCTTCTTTTCGTCAGATAGCTTCTTAAGCTCATACTTTCACTCAGTCGCATGAGTCCAGAAAATGGTGAGTACAGAAGGATACATCCATGTATCTGAAGCTTCTGAAAAGAACTTAGAATAACATACTGACAAACTTAAGCTTGTTCAACTGAGATACCTTGCTCAAGCTAACAACTTGCTTGTCTCATGTAAAGCCAATTTTCCTTATGAACACACATATGTCAAGAACTCAGAAACTTGAACTTGCATGTGTTGTTCTTCCAAACTTCTGACAGCTTGATAATCTTCTTTTCTGATCACTTGAGAAATCTGCAAAGCTTTTCAGAATCGAAGTAGATGTCTTCATTCTGTGCAGACAGTCAGAATCCTGATAATAAGCTCCAAAGCTAATTTTTAAGCTTGATTAGTTGTCAT
The DNA here is from genome assembly GCA_022829125.1 of Lathyrus tuberosus. Taxonomy (NCBI): domain Eukaryota; kingdom Viridiplantae; phylum Streptophyta; class Magnoliopsida; order Fabales; family Fabaceae; genus Lathyrus; species Lathyrus tuberosus. The sequence goes on from JALAZF010000538.1 coordinate 3,257,570, forward strand.
TAGCTTCTATTCGAATAGCAAGCTATTAATCATCTTCTTCAAGAATCCTAACGAAGAAATCATCATTCAGAATCTTAAATTCTGCAGTCATGACTTAAAATCTTGATAACAAGATTTATAACATCTTCAACATACTTTACCTTGAAGTGTTCATGCCTCAATATCATGACTCAAGCATTTTCTCTTCTTCACATGAAAGAGTTCCTAATGAGCAATCCTGATAAAGTCAACGGTAAGCCGAATATGATTGTTGAAAACATCCCATACTCAGAAAGAATAACTTTCAGCAAACAAGATTTCTTGCTTTCTGATGATTCTTGTGATCCTTCTTAGATCATCCTTCTTAACCCTTGTCTAGGCACCACCTTGAGAAGATACATAGTTCTCAACTAACGTATTCGAAGAATAGAATTCATCATATTCTTCAAATAATCTGATGAGTCTATAATCCCTTTTCCAGGTGATTCTTTACCTTGCTTTCAATCTTCTTGCAAACATCATAAGAGAGGGTTATATTGTCAATAGCAACTAGCTCTAAGAATCAGTGACATAATCCAAAATGAACCTTTCTAGTTTGTCATTTCTGTACTCAATCTTTTCATCATTGTATGAGAGTGAAACTGTAGATGGTGGAGTATAACCAGAGCGTTTCTCAAGCTCGTCCGGATCTTTATCTGACACGGTTAAGTGTTTGATAAACATAAATAACATAACCGGAGCTCTGATACCAATTGAAGGTTGAGAAACACAAGAAAGAGGGGTTAGAATTGGGTTTCACATTTCGTCCCCTTTTGCGGAATTTAAATCAATTGCGTTAAAAAGTAAATAAAATAAATAAACACAATTATTTTATCCTGGTTCACTATTAACGGAGTTACTCCAGTCCACCCCTCAAGGTGATTTCGCCTTATCACAATGACTTAATCCACTAATCATCAACATGATTACAACCACAATGGAAACCCTCCATTGCCTTCTTGAGAATCCTGGCATTCATTCGTCTCTCAAGGAATCATTTACTAAGCTGTTAGAAACACGCTTAGTCTTCACTAGCCTTCTGGTCTTCACTCGACCGCTCAAGGAATCAACCTCCAAGTCACTAAACCACGACTTGGCCCTCTCGAGCATTCTGGTCATCATTCGACCACTCAAGGAACATTACCTTTTTCAAGAATTTTCTTGTGCACTATATATGCTTCTTACAAGCTGATTACACAAATGAAATACAATAGCAAGATATGAGCAACAACTCCTTGTTTTCTAATATAGAAACTATCTAAAAATAAATCTCTAAGAGATTATAAAGCTCCCTAGTTCTGTATTTGCTTAAAAGCTTTCTTATGAGCACTGCAGCTTCTTATCATAAGCTTTAAGTTTCTATACTCTTTTCTGAGTAGTTAGTGCTTCTTCCAGCTTAACTATCAAGATCAACTAAGTTACTATGCTTCACTTATTGATGTTTCACTTGATGAGTTTCACATAGCTTTAGCATGTTGCATCGTTGTGCGTTCTTCATCATTCTGCTTCAGCTTCTTCTCCATTGAGCATTCTTCGTTTAAGCTTCAGCTTGCAGCATCTTGTACTCCTTTGTTGAGCATATAATACTTTTCCCAATTCAACCATCAAGTTCAACTAAGCTAATATGCTTCACTTATAATGTCTCACTTGAGTAGTTTCATATGGTGTTAGCATAATCCTTGTTTGTGCACACTTGTAGTTAGAGTTTCATCTTTGCTTGCTACATGTTGACTTGTTTGCTGTGTTGAGTAATAATCATTTGTATGAACAGAAATCAACAATATTTTATCTTCCTCTCATTTGTAATCAGTGGCTGCTTCAGCAATCAGCTATGAGCTTCTAGCCATGAGCAATATTTCTTCAAGCTTCCAAGTCTTCAATTTATAGAGCAGGAGAGAATAGATCCGTTGAGGGGTATTTTTGGAAGCATATTCAAACAGCAATATCCCAACGCTCACATAAAGGAATGGTCAACATCATTGTACAAAAAGCTAATCCTGCGCCACCTTCTCAAGGTAAAGGATACCGAGTTTTAATAATATTATATTCATCTTAAAACCATTCTGATCTTCAGTCTTCTAGTATCTTCAGAGGCTTCAGATATTGACTTGATGAAGCGTGTTGTAGAAGAGTCATTCTTTGTGTAGTCTTCAGAAACTCAGTCTTCAGAATTCCAAGATCTTTGTTCAGCAGAATCTATCTTGAGAATCTTCAGCACTTGTTCTTTTAAAAGCATTATCTTCAAAGTCTTCAGAATCTGTTCCTTCAGAACCTTGTCTTCAGAGTCTTCAGATTTCATTAAGCACGTTCTTTTTCTTCAGAGTCTTTAGCACTTTGTCTAATCAGAACCTTGTCTTCAGAAACTCTTCAGAACATGATCTTCACAAATTGTGTCTTCAAAATCTTTAGAACTTTGTTCATCTGAAGTGCACCACGTTAGAAATTCTTGTAGGCCTTTCTCATAAAATCTTAATTAGAATGTCCAGAACTAACATTCATTAGAACCGTTGTATTAGAAACATTCATGAATCTTGACTTTAACTTGTACACACATATATGTTTTCTTCTAGAGTGTTGATAATAGAGTCTGATGACATCACACGCCTTCTTATCAGAATCAGAATCATATTGACAACAGCCACACACTAGACAGAAACCATATCATACATAATTGTTCTCTTAGATAATATGTGCAGTTATCATCAAAACTTAGTGGCCAGATGTAAAACCAAATCTTGTTCTTACATAAGGATCCTGCACAGGTGAATCACCGAACCAACCACTGTCATCATGACTGTCAAAAGGAGGGTCAGTCTCCATATGATGAGCTTCCTCATCATCCTCTTGGTCTTCCTCTTCATCCTCATCTAGACTTTGAATCCTTGCACCTGAGCCTTTTGTCTTGACCACAAACCTTTGCTCTTGACGATCCCAAATGTAACCCATTAAAGTCATGGTCTTTTGGCTAAATTCTTGATCACTTGAAATGGAGATGTATGGAATATTCTGAACAACAATCCCAGCATGATCCAATACACTTTGGATAAATAATCCATAGCATAAAGATGTGCCTCTACCAGATTCCTTCATTGCAAAAATTCGACTAGCAATGTAGTATGGTCAGTTAACTTTCTTCCCATTCTTGAGCAAAAAGACCAATTGCACTTCGGCTTGGTCAACTCTTGAATATCCTCCCTTCTTCGGTTGGTGAATATGAGCCACAATCCACTGTAGAATCCTATCTTGCCGCTTCAATCGACCGGTAGTGACCTATTTTGGGAACAAATCACTTGCAACAACATCCTATGGATATGGGTTTTTTAACGTATAATTCAGAGCAGATTTGAATTCATAACCCGGAGCCAATTTGGTGTCAGTTATGTTAAGATCAGGACACATAATTGGACATATACCAAATAAATCTCTCCAAATAGCATAATCCACCTGTAGACTCTTACCACCTATATTGTAGCCATAGTCATAATTAAGAAACTTTCCGTGTATACTAGTGTAAAACAAGCTGGCCGTGTCCTCATTATAATTTGTACCACATTCTAGGAAATTATTGAACTTTTGATGATTAAGCATATCAATAATTTCTGGAATGTGCATTCGTTCAACAACTTTCGGATAGTAAACAAACTGCTTAATAACTGACCTTTTCTTAAAATCCTTTTCATAAGTCTCAGCAAGTTCATCAGAAAGTAAAGACATGGCATTTACCGGAATATCAAACGGGGGTTGTGAAGTTGATGCTCGAGAAGTAGAAGCTCGAGTGGACCTCTTTCCTATTACTCTTGAAGATGCCATTGAAACTCTGTTTTGGGAGATGATGAACAGTACCCACAGTAGAAATTAGTGGAGAGAGATCAAATTGTTCACTAATCTGGACTTGAAATGTCTAATTTGTGAGAGTTCTTGAAATGGGTTTTAGGGTTTGTAGAGGAATTGAGAGAGTTGTTGGTGAAGAGAAATGAAATGATAAGATGCAAATGAGAATGATAATGAGAAGATGAAATGAAAAGACACAATGAATAGTATGTAGTTCCCAATGCCAACTGTTACGCTTCAATTTTCAAGAAAAATTCTGACTCACGAAGCGATGCGTCGACCTCAAGCATGGGATGCGTCGACGCATGCATGTTAAAATTTCAAAATTTAGAAGGGTTCAGTATGAGTCGACGCATGAGGGTCTCTCAGGTCGACGCATACATGGCAGAATCATTTAATGTTGAATTGGGAAGAGCATGAGTCGACCTATACCCTGTTCAGGTCAACGCATGCAGTACAAACATGGAAAAAAAATGAAAAAACATGTTATGAATGCATCACACAAAGATAAATGGCAAGCCCACACTTATTCAAAACATCAAAATGGACTAAAATGAGGATCTAACGATCAATTAAACACTAAGATAACACACCAAACATAGTACAAACACACACACACACACAGATATATATATATATATATATATATATATATATATATATATATATATATATATATATATATATATATATATATATATATATATATATATATATATATATATATATATATAGTCAATACAAGTCAAATAGATATGAACGATATTACCTCCAATGATGATGAACGATGAATGCCCTCACATAGCTTGAGCTTTTCAATATGGTTAATCAAAGTATAGACAAACATAGATATAGAGCATACAACCATTTAATTTAAACATGATCCGAGATATCGAGAACGCCAAGTTCCCTACGAATGTTTAAGAAGGGTTTTGTCGCAAGTGGTTTTGTAAAAATGTCGGCAATTTGATTCTTGCTATCAACATGCTCGAATACGACATCACCTTTCTCTACATGATCCCTTAAGAAATGATGGCGAATTTCAATATGTTTCATGCCTGAATGTATTACTGGATTTTTGGTTAAGATAATGGCACTCGTGTTGTCACACAAAATAGGAATATGGTCAAGTTTAACATTAAAGTCGAGTAATTGTTGCTTGAGCCACAAGATTTAGGCACAACAACTACCGGCTGCAACGTATTTCGCCTCGACTATTGACAAAGCAACAGAAACTTTCTTTTTGCTATGCCAACTCACTAAGGAATTTGAGAAGAAATGACAAGTGCCACTAGTGCTCTTCCTATCCGATTTGCAACTGGAAAAGTCAGAATCAGAATAGCCAACCAAAGTACAATCACTTCCCTTGGAAAACCAAAGCCCATACTTTAGAGTACCACATAGGTATCTAAGTGTTAGTTTCTTGGATTGGCTGGAATTTCGGTAAAACAAAGTTTGTTCAATGTTGATGTCAAGGTGGTGATGTTGCAACATTGATTCTTAACACTGGGTTGTGTTAAGTAGTGAAGTTGTTCAATGTTTGATGTCATATGGGTGATGTCACAACATTGAGTCTTAACACTGGGCTGTGTTAAGAGTTAAGTTGGATGTCTGATGTCACTGGCGATGTTGTGACATTAGATCTGCAGAATTAATAACACCATGTTTGTGATGTTTTTAGGGTTTGCGTTTTAGCTGGAATTGTGGAGAGCTGTTAGTCTCATTGGATGCGAATATCTTGGGTTAGATATTCTCTGTTGCATAGAGATTTGATGCAGGTTTGTAGGAGATTTAAAAGGTGAAGATTTAAGAAGATTTTGAGAGAGAAAATCTGTTTTGAAGATTTAGTTTTAAATAACAAATCAGATCAAATATTGCAAGGAGTCCAAGCCCAATTCAGGTGGCTATATAAAGCGCATAGATCAAAGGAAGAAGGTACAGAAATACAGAGAGAAGATCAAGAGCATAGGCTGAGTGTCTTGAGGATTTTGTATGAGTTTTATATACACCACTCTAGGTTGAATTGGTGAGTTGTTTTCTGTCCTCTCTAAAGCTGTGAAGCAAAGAGAGTTGTGTAACTTGATCAAAGCTGTGAAGCAGGATCAAGGTTTCTCAAAGAGGTTATTCTTTGAAAGGTTTTAGGGATTGAGTAGTGTTCTCATATCTAAGTGGTTTCTTAGGTAGAAAGTCACTAGTAGGAATTAAGATTAGGAGATTGTCAACTGGGTTGTTGAGTCTGTAATTTAATTCTACAAGTAGTGAATTTCATCCCTGGCTTGGTAGCCCTCAGATTAGGTTGTTTGAACTGAACTGGGTTAACAATTTGGTGTGTTCTTCTGTTGTTTATTTTGTCCATTGTGCAGAGTATGTTGTTGTGACATCGCACTTAACATCACATATCTAAATACCAGAATTTCAATTGGTATCAGAGCAGGCATCCTGTCTGTCTCTGGGTGAGATCTAGGGAAGTTACTTTCTAGTGTAAAGATGGACAAAGAAGTTGGAGGATTTGTCAACAGACCCCCTATTTTGGATGGACCCAATTATGAGTATTGGAAGCCAAGGATGATTACTTTCTTGAAATCCTTGGACAGCAGGGCATGGAAGGCCATAGTTAAAGAGTGGAAAGTACATGTTGTATGTGAAAAAGATGATGCTGGAAAAGATAAAGAAGACACCTCAAAGCTGAAGCCTGAAGAAGAATGGACCAAGGAAGAAGATGAGCTTGCCCTTGGTAACTCTAAAGCCCTGAATGCTATCTTCAATGGAGTTAACAAGAACATATTTAGGCTGATCAACTCATGTGAAGCTGCTAAGGTTGCATGAGATATTTTGAAGGCTACTCATGAAGGAACATCTAGAGTTAAGATGTCAAGACTTCAATTTTGACATCAAAGTTTGAAAGTCTGAAGATGAAGGAATATGAGACTATCCATGACTTCCATATGAGTGTTCTTGAGCTGGCAAATGCATCTAGTGCTCTTGGTGAAAAGATGTCAGAAGAAAAACTTGTAAGGAAGATCCTTAGGTCTCTTCCTAAGAAGTACAAGATGAAGGTAACTGACATTGAAGAATCACATGACATCTGCCAAATGAGGGTGGATGAGCTCATTGGATCTCTTCAAACTTTTGAGCTTGGTTTGAATAAGGAAGAACCAGAAAAGAAGCCCAAAAGTATAGCTTTGGTCTCCACTCCTGCAGAAGTCAAAGATGATGATTCTCAGGAAGATCTATCTCAAGCCATTACTATGTTGGGAAGGCAGTTCAACAAAGTGTTCAAGAGGATGAACAATAACTACAAACCTAATGTCAAGAATATCTCTTCTGACATCAGCAAGTCAAAAAAGAAAGATGAAGAAAAGACTGCTCAAGAGAAAGGTGTTCAGTGCTTTGAATGTGAAGGTTATGAACATGTCAAGAAAGAATGTCCCACATTCTTGAAGAAGCAGAAGAAGGGCATGACAGTTTCCTGGTCTGAATCTGATAGTGAAAGTGAAGGTGAGTCAGCAAAGCATGTTAGAGCCTTAACATGAACTGTTGTTTCTGATGATGATAGTGATGGAGAAATAACCTATGAGGAGTTAGCATCTACTTATCAAGAGCTGTGTTTAAAAAGTACTGAGATTTGTCAAGAAAACAAGTGTCACAAACAACAGATTTCTCAGCTTGAGAATGTAAAAGCTGATCTGGAAAATGAAGTTGCACTAGTTAAATCTCAACTTGATCAGATGACAAAATCTGCTAGGATGATGAACAGTTGTACAACCACTCTTGATAAGATTCTTCAGTCAGAGAAAGTTGCTGGAGATAAATCAGGTATAGGATATGTGGTTGAGGAAAAGAGTTCTACAGAAGCAAGCACATCTGGAACAAAGAAGGAGGTGTCCCAACCAATGTCTCAACATCAAACAAAGAGACATGATTCTACACCTAAGAAGGTTACTCATCCATAGCCTCAGAATGTTGAGAAGAAGAATGCTCATCATCAGAAGAAGGTGCAGTCTCAGGGAGCTAGTCAGTATATGCCACCTCAATATCACAAGAGCTTGAAGGTTGTTAGGTTCAATCAGAACATGTTTCATCAACATCAGGGGAACATGTATGATTATGGATATGGATACAACAATGCTGTGCCTCATTACTATGGAAGAAGGAAGCCTCATCATCATAGGAGACAGTTCAAAAGATAACAGCCTTACCATAGAAGAAGAAATTAACACTATGGATGGCAGCACCAGCAACATCATCATCATGGTGGCAGAAGGTTTAACCACTTTAGAGATGACAGAGTTAGGTGTTTCTACTATGGAAGGTTTGGACATATGCAGTACTCGTGTTTTAAACTGCATGGTTATCCACAATATGCTCCTCAAACCAAACTAAAGGAGGTCAGACCCAAAGTTGCTAAACAATGGGTTCCTAAGGAGAAAGTGAAATGTCTTTTAGCCCACACCTCGGATAGACAGGTTGATAAGGATACATGGTACTTTGACAGTGGATGTTCAAAGCATATGACTGGATTCAAAACTCTGTTAGTTGAAGTCAGTCATTGTCCCTCACATGAGGTTATTTTTGGCAATGGTGAAAAAGGTGTAGTTGCAGGAGTCGGAAAAGTGAAGAATCATGATGGTCTTACTCTTGATAATGTAGTTATTGTCCAAGGGTTGAATGCTAATTTGATTAGCATAAGTCAACTTTGTGATGAAGGTTATAAAGTAAGCTACACCAAAGATGAGTGTGTGGTGACTAATGGGCAGAATGAGGTAGTTATGAAAGGAGCCAGATCCAGAGATAATTGCTATCAATGGGTACCTCAAGTTGTCAGCTCATCTGGTGATGTTAAGGATAATGTTGTAACATCAGACTATAACATTAAGTGTGAAAATCTGAGCTTGATGAAATGTCAATTAGGGTTAATGACTTATGGAGTTAAGTCCAAAGACAATTGCTATCTATGGATTTCTCTAGACTCGAGTTCTTCCTCAGATGAAGAAGTCAACAATGCTGATGGAAGAATCAAAAGCTGTGACCTTAAGAAGTGTTGGGAGCTGAATACTTGCGAGGCCAAGAAAGATGACAAACCTGACTAATGACTCCTATAATTCAGAAGAAAAATTTCACAGGTTGACAATCCTTGGGTTGAAAGATGCTGATGTTGGAGAGGTTGATGTGTATGATCTGTCTAAAAATGAGTTGATTGATAAGATGGTTCCTGGGGTTGCTAAACGACTGAAATCAAGGAAGAGGAAAGCTATTGAGTCACCTCCAAAGATGAGAACTGATAAGCAGAAGATCTATGTGGATGGTACTACAAAATCCAGGAGTGAAGTGTTCATCTCTTCCAGAAATAGGAAGATCGGAGATAAGTCTGATGATAATGTCCAGGATATCTCTCAAATGAAGGAAGTCGTTGATGTTAGAACTTCTAAGAAAATTCAAAAGGCCATACTAGATAACATTTCTGTGCTTTTCATAAAATGGTGGAAGTATGTTCTGGAAAAAGAATTTGGTATAGATACTCTGGATATGGTTGAGTTTGCTAGGATATAGTTCAGAGAGAGTGTGGGAACTTATGGTATTTAGGTGTGTATGAATAAGTTGCTCTGACTGGGTTTTATTGGGAGCTTCTTGAAGGACTTCTTTGTGCAATGAGTCCTTTGAATGGTGATGAGAAGCTGATGTCCCAAAAGATGTTATAACATCATGTTTGCTGGTGGTTATATCTGGAAGATGATTAAGATTGGACATGTGGAGTTGGATGCTCTAGCATTTTTGGTGAGAAGAGGTGGAGATTATGTTCATGTATTTAGTAGTTTGTTCTGGCAAAGCATGACTACTGTCTTTGGAGACTTCACCAGTTTCAACAACTACTGGTGGATGTAAGGATAGAGGAATTGTGATCTCTTGAAGAGACTGGATCTCAGTAAAGCTTATAAGTAAGATGAGAATTTGTGGAGCATATGTAATACCCTGGTGTCAAGAGTGTCAAGAGTATCCTTGGTGAAGGATGTCTTTGTTTTGGATCTGAAGCTTAGTGCTTACATTATATCTAAGGAGCATCTACATAGTCATACGGGAGAATGATGAAGTAGAAGGTTTGCCTTGGATGGTGAAGATGAATTATATGATAGCCTTTGGAGAAAGGGACAGTGGTACCAAAATGCATGTACTCAAAAAATGTGCTCAAATGTTAATCTCCATCTAGAGCATTTGTTAATCATGACAGGGGGAGTACTTGTCTATGGATTTTGCAGCAAAGGTGCATATATTATGAAGCTTGCATGTTGATCAAGCTTGTGGAGATTGGTTGCCTCTTATGAGGATATAATGTCAGATAGCATGTTATGCCATTAGGCTGTTGATTGGTGTTTTTGTGTGGCCTTGAATGGTTCTAGTCATATGAAGCAAATTGTTTGAATCTTGTGCACACATGCTTCTGAGGAGATGTCTGAAGACAAGATTGAATCATGGCCTTGAATAGATTGTACACTTGTCTTGGTGTGTGTTATTCTAAGTGTGAGGAGTTGACTTAGAGTTCAGTGGAAGGCATTGTGTGTGTGTTTCAGATCTTGTGGATGATGGTGTGAAGCCTTCATAACTGGATGGATGAAGAATATGTCTGGATTTTCAAAATGTGGATATTGCTGACAGAAGAAGTATGGTTTTGTACAGGGTGTCATAGGACTTACTTGTTGAGGTTTGTCCAATTGTGGCTAAAAAGGGGGAGAAATAGTCAAGAGTCAGTCAAGATGCAAGAGGTGCTGCAATGACAAGGAGTGCTGCTAGTTGTGATGCAGAAGTGTAGATATTGAGGGGGAGAGTTGTTGAACAGCTTGTATGCTGGTTCTTGCCTTGAGGGGGAGATTTATTCCATGTTGCTGGTTGGTGTTGAAGTTTGTGTACAGCAGAGTATTGGAGTGTTTGTGCAGCATGCTGAAAGCATTGTGAAGTATTGAAGTTTTTTTTCCGCTGCTGAAGTCTCTGAAGGTGCAAAGATTGTTTTAGCCAAAATTAGCCAAAGGGGGAGATTGTTAGTTTCTTGGATTGGCTGGAATATTGGTAAAACAAAGTTTATTCAATGTTGATGTCAAGGTGGTGATGTTGCAACATTGAGTCTTAACACTGGGTTGTGTTAAGTAGTGAAGCTGTTCAATGTTTGATGTCATATGGGTGATGTCACAACATTGAGTCTTAACATTGGGCTGTGTTAAGAGTTAAGTTGGATGTCTGATGTCACTGGCGATGTTGTGACATTAGATCTGCAGAATTAATAACATCAGGTTTGTGATGTTGTTAGGATTTGCATTTTAGCTGGAATTGTGGAGAGTTGTTAGTCTCATTGGATGCGAATATCTTGGGTTAGATATTCTCTGTTGCATAGAGATTTGATGCAGGTTTGTAGAAGATTTAAAAGGTGAAGATTTAAGAAGATTTTGAGAGAGAAAATCTGTTTTGAAGATTCAGTTTTAAATAACAAATCAGATCAAATGTTGCAAGGAGTCCAAGCCCAATTCAGGTGGCTATATAAAGCGCATAGATCAAAGGAAGAAGGTACAGAAATACAGAGAGAAGATCAAGAGCATAGGCTGAGTGTCTTGAGGATTTTGTACGAGTTTTGTATACACCACTCTAGGTTGAATTGGTGAGTTGTTTTCTGTCTTCTCTAAAGCTGTGAAGCAAAGAGAGTTGTGTAACTTGATCAAAGCTGTGAAGCAGGATCAAGGTTTCTCAAAGAGGTTGTTCTTTGAAAGGTTTTAGGGATTGAGTAGTGTTCTCATATCTAAGTGGTTTCTTAGGTAGAAAGTCACTAGTAGGAATTAAGATTATGAGATTGTCAACTGGGTTGTTGAGTCTGTAATTTAATTCTACAAGTAGTGAATTTCATCCCTGGCTTGGTAGCCCCCAGATTAGGTTGTTTGAATTGAACTGGATTAACAATTTGGTGTGTTCTTCTGTTGTTTATTTTGTCCATTATGCAGAGTGTGTTGTTGTGACATCGCACTTAACATCACATATCTAAATACCAGAATTTCACTAAGTATGCGCTTGACCACTTTTAATGTAATTTCTTGGGACATGATTGATATCTAGCACACATACATACACTAAACATGATATCCGGTCGAGATGCGGTAAGATAGAGAAGAGAACCTATCATACCTCTATACTTCTTTATATCAACGACCTTACCATTCTCATCTCGATCCAAGTTTACACATGTAGGCATTGGAGTATCAATTGCTTTTAAGTTAGCCATATCAAAGCACTTGAGTAGATCATAGCAATACTTCGTTTGGCTCACAAACGTTCCTTCTTCGAGTTATTTGATTTGGAGTCCGAGGAAGTAGTTTAGCTCCCCCATCATGCTCATTTCAAACTCACCCTGCATCAACTTAGAAAATTCCTTGACCAAATGCATGTTAGTAGATTCAAATATAATGTCATCTACATAAACTTGTATTGAAATGGAGTGTTTTCCTTAACGCTTAATAAAAGAGGGTAGTATCAACCTTCCCTCTTGAGTATCCTTGGTCTAGTAGAAATTTGCTAAGACGCCCATGCCAAGCCCTAGGGGCTTGTTTGAGATCGTACAAAGCACGTTTAAGCTTATAAACATTGTCACACCCTAATTTTGACCTTGAATCGCCGACCATACATATCATATCATTTTCATCATCTGTGCATCATATCCATCATCTAACCATTGTGCAGCCAAGTACGCGTCTTTTTGTTGTCTAAGCTCAGGTGCTGCAGGATTGAATCAAGGTTCAGGCAAAGTTTTCAGGTCAAGGATGTGTGCGGTGTGGTTTGAAATTCAATGGAAGTTTGACCTAATTTTGGTCAAAGGAGTGGTTTGCTTCAGTATCAAAATATCAGGTTGTGGCAAGGACCACTATTTTAGGGTGGATAATCATCAGAGCCAGTTCAGTTTCAATTAGGGTTTTGGTGCAGTGGTAGCACAGTTCATATCTCAAGCCATCTTTGTTATAGATCATTGTGAGGGCAAGGAAGTGTCAGATTCAAGTGATTTGTGTCTGAAAATCATCAAGTGATTAGGATTAGGGTTTTGTACAAGTTCAATTTATTTGATGAAATCAAGTTACAGAGCCATCAAAAGTCGAGGCATTTGGTCAACATATCAAGTTATTTGCAAGTTCCGATTATGTGGTTGGTGTTCTTGACGTAGGAGAATTCTAGCTTGCTATTGAATTCAAGACCATTTCAAGATGGAATCAGGATATGGTGTTACTTCTCATGGAATTGATTCAGAATTTCAATACATTTCTGGCTCTAAATCGAGTTATGCTTGATTCTATCTCCCAAAGAATTGATTCAAGATGCTAAGTTATTTCATGTGGAAAGTGCAAGAGTTCTCAGGGTTTAATTTTCAAGCATCAAACGGAGAGTGCAAGTTCAAGTCCATGTTTCATTTCAATATTCGAGTTTCAACCTCAATGGCATTTCAAGTTTTACAAGCAAGTTTCATGTCTTATTTCAATTTTATTCCAATTCATTTTTAAAGTGCAAGTATTTCAAATTCAATTACTTCAAGTTTCTGATTCAAGTTCAATTTCAAGATTCAAGTTTAATCTATTTTAATTTCCTTTCAAGTATCAATCCTAATCAAATTTCAAGTGTCAATTCTAACCAAAATTCAAGTTTCAATCTTATCTCAATTCTAATTCAAGTGTCCATTTCATATTTCAATTCAAATATCCAAGTTTCAAATTCCAAGTTTTAATCCATTGTCAAATTTTTTAAATTTCATTCAAGATTTCAAGTTTCATGCCTTTCCAAATTCAAGTCAAATTCATATCAATTCACAATTTCATTTCAAATTCAAGGTTTCAAATTCAAGTTTAATTCAATGTCAAGATTTGAAATTCAAGTTCATTGCAAGTTTCTTTCCAAAATTCAAATTTCATGTCAAGATTACAATTTCACTTCATAACTCATGTCAAACCCACCAATTCAAGTGTCAAAATTCAAATTTCCATCCATGTCAAGTTGCAAATCCATTCTAAGTTACTAGTTCAAATATTAAAGTCATGCTTAAAAAAAATCAAACCAAATCCATGTCAAGTCACAAATTCATGATCACATCTTAATTTATTTCAATTTCAAATTCATTTTAATTTAATTAAAAAAAAAAGTCCATAAACTCATTGTTTTGTTACCGTCTTTTGAGGCTCATTTGTGCAAGCCCATAACTAGCCAAAACCTACTTCATAAAAGTATATATGCATGAGTTACATTGATGTGAGGGAGACCAATCCACAAGCATATTCGTGCGCCGCCACTTGTCCATGATTCTCTCTCATTTTCAAGCATATTCGTGCGTCGCCACTTGTCCATGATAAGAAAAAACGGTTTTTTTTAAGTAGTGTAGGACTAGACATCTTTGTGAGAGATACACCACTTGTCCACCTAAAACTTTAAGATAATAAGTAAGTGGGTTCTCCCACTTATAAATGCTCAAGTCACCACATTCCTATCCAATATGGAACTATTTCCCTACTTACTCACACTTACTAATATTATTCCAACAGGTGGAAGCTTTGTGCAAACTGGTCCTCCCTTCAACAAGCACAAAACCACATATCACTCACCTCATCACCATTTCTAACGACACAAACATTTCCATTAACAATCTCCAAACACTGCTCTCCATAGAAATACCATTCGGACCACCACCATCTATAACCTCCATATCTCAGCCATCATAATAAACCTCAAACTCACATTCAACAACCCGGTTTTGACAGTTATAAATCCGCCACTGTTTCGACGTTTTCGACTTAATATCACACGACACGGATTGAACACGAGCAGACTCTTACTTTCGTTTGTTTTCGGTGAAAAGTTCTTCGCAACTCAATTATTTTGCTTTCGTTCGTTGCTATTACGTCTCCGTGTTTCGTTTCCAGTTAGTTTTGTTTTCAGTTATGATTCTGTATATGCGTATTTTCGACGCCATGAGTTCAACACATAAAGAGTTGTTTTCGACAATTGGAGGTACATGCCAAAAGAAGCACAACTGAAAGAGTATATCTACTTGGGAGATATTCTTCAACATTCTTCGACATTTCGACGGGGCAACGTTTCGACATTTAGTCAAGTAAAGATTTCTGCAAATGGAAAAGGTTTTGACAAGTATGAAGAACGTTGTGATAGTTCGACAATTCGACAAGTCTGAAAGGACGCGTTGGTTCGACATAACTTAAAGATTCAAATTCAAGAGAATCATAACGTTTGGCAGAAGACGCGTGGAAGCACCTGGCGAAAGGGAGACATGCAGAAGGCCAGATGTCGAAGTTTTAGGATTTAGTCGTTAATAGCAGATATTTTGTTTATCTATAAATAGGATAGTTGTTATTAGAATTCAGTGTGAAAAACTTGTACAAAAACTTCCTGCAATTACTCAAAGTACCCGTGTGAGAGAAAAGAGTTATCCGGAAAAATGTACGTGTAAACACCATCTTTCAATTTCTTTATCAATCAAAGTTTTTTTTTTATCAATTTCTTTATCAATCAAAGTCTTTTTACCAATTTCTTTACATTACCAGCATCTTTATGTTTCCTTCGCCATTTTACTTTAAAGTTCTTTTCAAAGTCATTTTCTTTTATCTCAGACTTTTATCTAGAGTTAGTCGAAATCTTTCATTCTAAAAGACTTAATACATAAAACCAAACACCAAGATATCACCCTTGACTTAAAATTATCACGTTGATTTAAGTTTTCGCCCGACGTCCTAGGATTTGTTTGGTTAATCCTGCAAGTAATCCAGACTTCACCATTCTGGTAAACCAGAGATTGTTCGCCAAGATCAACAGCGAACAGATTCATTCATTGATAATTGATGTTTGGTGTTGCACTTGTGTGTTGAAACTGTAGTATGTTGATGTTTGTTTGAAACTGGTGGAGACTTGCTTTTTCATGTTTCTGATTATGCATCTCGTCGCATTTTGCATATTTTATTTTGGAAGATTGATTTTTAAACGTGGAACTAATGATGTTGGTTAGATTGATTAATTCTTGTTTGAGTTTCACGAGTTGTGTTTCGTGTCCGTGTGTTCGTTTCAATTAATCTCGTGTATAAATGTCTTGATGCTGCTGCATGAGTTTCCTCTTGATTATTCCTTTGATACTACAAAGAAGAAGCTGATTTTATTTTTTTATTTATTTTGTTTTAAATGGGACGTGCCACGTGTCTTATAGTAATTGGCTCACTTTTTTTTTTTTGAAAAGTCAAAATCATGATATTAAGTATCTTGTTTTATTATTAGGATATATACTTTTATTTTGAATCTTAGTTTATAATGTTAGTCTTAATATTGTTAAGATATGCATCTTTTGGTGAAGATTTTTGTTTTTATATATACTGTTAGTGTGAGGCTCTGTGCATAACGTTAGTCTTAGTTTTAAGGATGCACATATTTTCGGTTTAATAAAAGTGTGGGTTTTAAAAGGTATGTGTATTTTGGTTGATCTTCTACATAGATAGTGTGAGTTTTTTTATATATATGGATCCTACGTTTGGTTTAAGTATATACCTATATATTCTTTTTGGTTTCTAATTTTTCATGTATAGTTGTTAATACAATTTTGATATTTGTTTTTTTTTTTTTAGCTTAATATCAATTTTTTTGTAATAATTTAAATTTATTGTGAATAATATGTGTGTCGTTTTAGCTTTCTTTTTTTTCCGATTATTTTGAGTCGATGTACAAAATTGTAACACCACTTTAATAATATTTCACTTGTTGTCTTATATTACATTGCGATTTCGAAATTAATGTTCAATTTGACTTTCGAGAACCGCTTGGATGCATATATTTTTTTTGCTCAGCTTCTGATAGAGAGATTCATACTTGATTCTACTCTAAGTTAGCTAAGAGCTAAATTCAGTTGCTTTCGGTGCTTCCGGTTCTATTTGAGTCCCATAGCCTCCTCTTAAGCTTCATACAATGAGACTTGGTTTGCTTTTCCTACTCTTATTTGCATGTATTTGTGTGATGGATTTATTTTGCTATGGCTTGGCATTTCATCCCCATTCGACAAAATGTACCCCCATTCCCACGAAGTGTAATAATTTTATCGTTTTCCTTTATTTTGTTTATGTCTTGCCTTTGTCTAGACCATTTTTCCAAAATAATTCTCGATCCAATATCGAGCCATCTTTTACACCCTTATAAGTCGATTGCTTGTTAGCATCGCCATCAACCTAATGCACATACTTGCACATTTTCTTTGTGGTTTCGTTACTAAGAGCACCCTTAGGGACTAGGATCGACCTCACCTCTCGCAAGCCCTTTATCCAACATCAATGGCTCATTCCCTTGACTTGTAAGCCGAGCGCTTTTGCCTCGCCATCAACCTTACCCTTTCCCTTTGGACCTTGTTAGAGTCCCTCCTTCTTCAACTTAGCTTTAGATAGAGTTTGTCAACTCTATGTAAGTGTCATTGTTATTGACACTTACCTCCCCCTTGAAACCTTGATCACTGTCAAGTGTTCCTCAAGTCGTAGTTAGCCGAACTACGGACGCTCTGATTTCTCATTTATCAATGAGAATACGTAGGCATAGGATTGTGAAATCCTAGCGAGCAACCTCCTCTCTTTTTCCCGTAGTCCCCAAACTACGATTACTCTAACTTCCTCATTGTACTATGAGGATACGTAGGCACGAGATTGCGATGATCTTGGCGAACACCCTAGGAAAATAAACCATCTAGTCCATATTCTCTTTCTTTTCTTATAACTCGAGAAGCCTAACACTTTTTAAGCAAACATTAACACGCAAACCTAACCTAATGGTTCCCGTTGAGTACAACGGACGTGAGGGGTGCTAATACCTTCCCCTCACGTAACCGACTCCCGAGCTTAGACTCTATGGTTGCGATGACCATGTCTTTTCTGAAATTCTGGTACCAGACGTGTGATGTTAAGGTGCGATGTCACAACAACACACTCTGCAATAATGGACAGAATAAGCAACAGGAAAATACAAGGAATTGTTCATCCAGTTCGGTCTAACTACCTACGTCTGGGGGCTACCAAGCCAGGGATGAAATTCACTACTTGTAGATATAATTTACAGACTCAACACACCAGTTGACAATCTCCTAAACTTATACTCTACTAGTGACTTTCTACCTAAGAAACCACTTAGATATGAGAACACTACTCAATCCCCTAAAACACTCAAAGAACAACCTCTTTGAGATCCCTTGATCTTGCTTCCTAGCTTCGATCAATCAACAACTCTCTATTGCTTCACAGCTTCTAGAGAGGACAGAAAATTCAACACCTATTCAAACCTAGAATAGTGTGATTACAAGTACTCTAAACAAACCCTAGACTCTAAGCCTCCAGCTCTTGATCTTCAATCTGTTTTCTGTACCTTCTTCCTTGGTCTTGTGCGCTTTATATAGCTCCTTGAATTTGGATTGGATTTGTCACAATATTTGATCAGATTTGTTAATTAAAAACTGAATCTTTTAAAACAGATTTTATCCCCAAAATCTTTTTAAATCTTCCACCTTTTAATTCTCCAACAAACCTGCAATCAAATCTCCCATGTAACAGAAAATATCTAGCCCAAGATATTCTCATCCAACGAGTCAACACTCTCCACAATCCCAGCTAATACGCGACCCTAATAACAACAAGCCTATGCTGTCATTAGCTTCAGTTCTGCAGGTCTGATGTTACAACATCACCTATGTGACATCAAACATCCACTTCAGCAACTAGCAACCTTAACACAGCCCAGTGTTAAGTGCAATGTTATGACATCAAGCCCATGACATCAAACATAGTTAACCTTCACAACTTAGTACAGCCCAATACTAAGACTCAATGCTGCAACATCAACACCATGACATCAGCATTGAACACCTTGTTGTTTTACCAAAATTCCAGCCAATCCAGGAACTTACAATCTCCCCCTTTGGCTAATTTTGGCTAAAACAATCTCTGCATCTTCAGAGACTTCAGCAGCGGAATATCTTCAATACTTTGAAACTTTAACTTGCAGCAGTTTGACAATCTTTATATAGTCTTCATTACTTGATCTGCTGCAGCACCATCTTCATTATTGACAACAGCCAATTGGTGCTCCCCCTCAAAAACATGAACCAGCATCACAGCTGTTCAGTAGCTCACAATGTGCAGCACTTTTCTCCCCCTTGATGTTTGCTTGGCTGCACTTCTTCAAATGCTAAGATATCTGTATCACTAGCTCAGTCTAAACTCCCCCTCAATAACTGCACTTCTGCATCACAACTAGCAGCACTCCTTGTCATTGCAGCACCTCTTGCATCTTGACTGACTCTTGACTATTTCTCCCCCTTTTTAGCCACAATTGGACAAACCTCAACAAGTACTTCTTCTATCAGCAATATCCACATTTTGGAAATCCAGACATATTCTTCATCCATCCAGTTATGAAGGCTTCACACAATCATCCACACAATGCCTTCCACTGAACTCTAAGTCAACTCCTCACACACCAAGACAAGTGTACAATCTATTTAAGACCATGATTCAATCTTGTCTTCAGACATCTCCTCAGAAGCATGTGCACACAAGATTCAAACAATTTGCTTCATATGACTAGAACCATTCAAGGCCACACCAATCAACAGCCTAATGTCATAACATGCTATCTGACACTATATCCTCATAAGAGGCAACCAATCTCCACAAGCTTGATCAGCATGCAATCTTCACAATAAATGCACCTTTGCTGCAAAATCCATTGACAAGTACTCCCCCTGTCATGATTAACAAATGCTCTAGATGGAGATGAACATTTGAGCACATTTTCTGAGTACATGCATTTTGGTACCACTGTCCCTTCCTCCAAAGGCTATCATATAATTCATCTTCACCATCCAAGGCAAACCTTCTACTTCATCATTCTCCCGTATGACTATGTAGATGCTCCTTAGATATAATGTAAGCACTAAGCTTCAGATCCAGAACAAAGACATCCTTCACCAAGGATACTCTTGACACTCTTGACACAAGGGTATTACATATGCTCCACTACTGGATTTACTATCAGCAAAATAATCCAAACTCAACACTGTGTCACAAACTCCACAAATTCTCAGCTTACTTATAAGCTTTACTGAGATCCAGTCTCTTCAAAAGATCACAATTCCTCTATCCTTACATCCACCAGTAGTTGTTGAAACTGGTGAAGTCTTCAAAGACAGTAATCATGCTTTGCCAAAACCAGCTACTAATCACATGACCATAATCTCCACCTCTTCTGACCAAAAATGCTAGAGCATCCAACTCCACATGTCCAATCTTAATCATCTTCCAGATATAACCACCAGCAAACATGACGTTATAACATCTTTTGGGACATCAGCTTCTTATCACCATTCAAAGGACTCATTGCACACAGAAGTCCTTCAAGAAGCTCCCAATAAAACCCAGTCAGAGCAACTTATTCATACACACCTGAATACCAAAAGTTCCCACACCCTCTCTGTACCATATCCTAGCAAACTCAACCATATCCAGAGTATCTATACCAAATTCTTTTTCCAGAACATATTTCCACCATTTTATAAAAAGCACAGGAATGTTATCTAGTATGGCCTTTTGAATTTTCTCAGAAGTTCTAACAACACTGGCTTCCTTCATTTGAGAGATATCCTGGACATTATCATCAGACTTATCTCTGATCTTCCTATTTCTGGAAGAGATGAACACTTTACTCCTGGATTTTGTAGTATCATCCACATAGATCTTCTGCTTATCAGTTCTCATCTTTGGAGGTGACTCAATAGCTTTCCTCTTCCTTGATTTCAGTTGTTTAGCAACCCCAGGAACCACTTTTGCAATTAGTTCATCATCACTCTTCTTTATTTTAAGGCTTGAAGTACCTTTCTTGACTTGAGATGTTTTAACATCAGCTCTAACATCTGCATCTTCCAACCTGTGAAATTTTTCTTCTGAACTATAGGAGTCATTAGTCAGGTTGTCATCTTTCTTGGCCTTGCAAGTATTCAGCTCCCAACACTTCTTAAGGTCACAGCTTTTGATCCTTCCATCAGCATTGTTGACTCCTTCATTTTGCTCACATAACTGACTACTCAAGTTGGCTTTTAACACATCATCCAACTTAGGAGTACCAACACCATAAGTCATTAACCCAGATTGACTTTTCACCATACTTTCACACTTGATGTCACCATCTGATGTTACAACATTAACCTTAACATCGCTAGATAAGCTGTCCTCTTGAGGTATCCACTGATAGCAATTATCTTTGGATCTTACTCCCTTCATCACTACCTCATTCTGCTCATCAGCTACCACACATTCATCTTTGGTGTAGCTTACCTTGTAACCTTCATCACAAAGTTGACTTATGCTAATTAAATTAGCACTCAACCCTTGAACAAGGAGCACATTATCAAGAGTAAGACCATCATGATTCTTCACTCTTCCAACTCCTTCTACTACTCCTTTTTCACCATTGCCAAAAATAACATCATTTGCATGGCAAGGATTGAACTCTACCAAATGCTTCTTGGATCCAGTCATGTGCTTTGAACATCCACTGTCAAAGTACCATGCATCCATAGCAAAATGTCCATCTGATGTGTGAGCCAATAGACATGTGACGTGAGCTTTAGGAACCCATTGTTTTACTACTTTGGGCCTGACCTCCTTCTGTCTGGGTTGAGGAGCAGAATTTGGATAACCATGAAGCTTGAAGCAAGAGAACTGCATATGTCCAAATCTGCCACAGTAGAAGCATTTAACTCTGTCATCTCTAAAGTGGTTAAACCTTCTGCCACCATGATGATAATGTTGCTGGTGCTGCCATCCATAGTGTTAATTTCTTCTTCTATGATAAGGTTGTTGTCTTCTACTACCATAGTTTGACTGTCTTCTATGGTAAGGATACTGTCTTTTGAACTGTCTCCTATGGTGATGAGGCTTCCTTCTTCCATAGTTATGAGACACAGCATTGTTGTATCCATATTCATACATGTTCCCCTGATGTTGATGAACCATGTTCTGATTGAACCTAGCAGCCTTCATGTTCTTGTGATATTGAGGTGGCATATACTGACTAGCTCCTTGAGGCTGCTTTCTCTTCTGATTATGACCAGTCTTCTTCTCAATCTTCTTAGGTTGTGAAACATCAGCTTCCTTGGGAGTAAGATTCTGCCTCTTTGGCTGATGTTGAGGCACAGTTTGTGACTCTTCCTTCTTTAGACCTGAAGTACTTGCTTCTGAGGTACCTTTGTCTTCGGCCACATATCCGATCCCAGCTTTGTCTCCAGCAACTTTTTCTGACTGGAGTATCTTGTCAAGAGTGGTTGTACCACTGTTCAATATTCTAACAGTTTTAGTCATATGCTCAAGATGAGCTTTGACACATAGGACTTCTTTCTCCAATTCAGCTTTATCATCCTCAAGCTGAGCTATCTGTTGCTTGTGGCACTTGTTTTCTTGACAGACTTCAGCACTCTTAAAACACAGCTCTCTATAGGTTAAAGCTAGCTCATCATAAGTGACTTCTCCATCACTATCATCATCAGATTCAACAATTCCTGTCAAAGCTGTAACATGCTTTGCTGACTCACTTTCACTTTCACTGTCAGAGTCAGACCAGGAAATCGTTAAGCCCTTATTCTGCTTCTTCAAGAATGTGGGACACTCTTTCTTGACATGTCCATACCCTTCACATTCAAAGCACTGAACACCTTTATCTTGGACAGTCTTCTCTTCATCTTTCTCTTTTGACTTGCTGATGTCAGAGGAGATGTTCTTGACATTAGGCCTGTAGTTATAGTTCATCTTCTTGAACACTTTGTTGAATTGCCTTCCCAACATAACTATAGCCTGAGGCAGATCCTCCTGGGACTCATCATCTTTAGCTGCTGCAGGAGTGGAGACTAAGGCTATACTCTTGGGCTTCTTTTCTGGTTCTTCCTCATTCAGCCCAAGTTCAAATATTTGAAGAGATCCAATAAGTTCATCAACTCTCATCTTGCTGATGTCTTGAGATTTTTCAATGGTTGTTACCTTCATCTTATACTTCTTAGGGAGGGACCTAAGAATCTTTCTTACCAGCTTCTCTTCTGTCATCTTCTCACCAAGAGCACTGGATGCATTTGACAGCTCAAGAACACTCATGTGGAAGTCATGAATAGTCTCATCTTCCTTCATCTTCAAGCTTTCAAACTTAGATGTTAGAAGCTGAAGTCTAGACATCTTAACTCTAGATGTGCCTTCATGAGTAGCCTTCAAAATATCCCAAGCAACCTTAGCAGTTTCACATGAGTTGATCAGCCTGAATATGTTCTTGTCAACCCCATTGAAGATAGCATTTAGGGCTTTTGAATTCCCAAGGGCAAGCTCATCTTCTTCCTTGGTCCATTCTTCTTCAGGCTTAGGCTTTGAGGTGCCTCCTTTATCCTTGCCAGCCTCATCTTTCTCACATACCTCTGGAGCTTTCCACTCTTTAATGACAGCCTTCCAAGCTCTGCTGTCTAATGACTTTAAAAAAGTAGTCATTCTAGGCTTCCAATACTCATAGTTTGAGCCATCCAAGATAGGGGGTCTGTTGACGAATCCTCCAACCTCTTTGTCCATCTTTCACCAGAAAGTAACTTCCCTAGATCTCACCCAGAGACAGACAGGATGCCTGCTCTGATACCAATTGAAATTCTGGTACCAGACATGTGATGTTAAGGTGCGATGTCACAACAACACACTCTGCAATAATGGACAGAATAAGCAACAGGAAAATACAAGGAATTGTTCACCCAGTTCGGTCTAACTACCTACGTCTGGGGGCTACCAAGCCAGGGATGAAATTCACTACTTGTAGATATAATTTACAGACTCAACACACCAGTTGACAATCTCCTAAACTTATACTCTACTAGTGACTTTCTACCTAAGAAACCACTTAGATATGAGAACACTACTCAATCCCCTAAAACACTCAAAGAACAACCTCTTTGAGATCCCTTGATCTTGCTTCCTAGCTTCGATCAATCAACAACTCTCTATTGCTTCACAGCTTCTAGAGAGGACAGAAAATTCAACACCTATTCAAACCTAGAATAGTGTGATTACAAGTACTCTAAACAAACCCTAGACTCTAAGCCTCCAGCTCTTGATCTTCAATCTGTTTTCTGTACCTTCTTCCTTGGTCTTGTGCGCTTTATATAGCTCCTTGAATTTGGATTGGATTTGTCACAATATTTGATCAGATTTGTTAATTAAAAACTGAATCTTTTAAAACAGATTTTATCCCCAAAATCTTTTTAAATCTTCCACCTTTTAATTCTCCAACAAACCTGCAATCAAATCTCCCATGTAACAGAAAATATCTAGCCCAAGATATTCTCATCCAACGAGTCAACACTCTCCACAATTCCAGCTAATACGCGACCCTAATAACAACAAGCCCATGCTGTCATTAGCTTCAGTTCTGCAGGTCTGATGTTACAACATCACCTATGTGACATCAGACATCCACTTCAGCAACTAGCAACCTTAACACAGCCCAGTGTTAAGTGCAATGTTATGACATCAAGCCCATGACATCAAACATAGTTAACCTTCACAACTTAGTACAGCCCAGTACTAAGACTCAATGCTGCAACATCAACACCATGACATCAGCATTGAACACCTTGTTGTTTTACCAAAATTCCAGCCAATCCAGGAACTTACATTTTCCTTTAGTTTATGGGTTTTATCGATATTTCCCTTTCCCTTATGGGAATAAATAAAGTTCGGTGGCGACTCTGTTAGTTCAGCCCCGCGGACGTGCAATTGCGCCTCGCGAAGGATCGTGCTTTTTTCGAGGTACGACAAACATAATTAGGATACTCATGACTTTCAAAACCAGGAGGTTGAGATACATAGACCTTTTCATTAATGTATCCGTTTAGGAAAGCACTCTTAACATCCATTTGAAATAATTTGAAATTCTTAGGACAAGCATAGGCTGTCAAAAGGGGTATAGCCTTAAGTCGGGAAATGGTAGCATAAGTTTCCTCATAGTTTATGCCCTCCTCTTGGTTATAGCCTTGCGCCACTAAGCGCGCCTTATTCCTTGTTATAACTTTGTTTTCGTCAAGTTTGTTCCTAAACACCCATTTGGTACCAATTACTCGATGGCCTCGCGGAAGGGGGACAAAGTCCTAAACCTCATTTCTTTTGAATTGATTTAATTCCTCTTGCATTGATAAAAACCAATGTTCATCGAGTAAGGCCTCTTTGGAGTTTTTAGGCTCAATTTGAGAGACGAAAGCAAAGTGATAACAAAAGTTACTTAGCTTGGATCTCGTAGTTACTCCTTTTAATATGTCTCCGAGTATGTTGTCGATGGGATGATCCTTAGAGGATTTCCAAGCTAGAGGAAGGTCATCTTTGCTAATTAGATAATACTCCTCAATCTTTTCAGAGTTGTGATCTTCCTCTTCCTCAACTTTCACTGATTCAGGTTTATCAGTCCCTTTTTCACTGTCTTGGAGTATGCCTTCTGAAGATACACCTGCACTATGAAAAGAAATACCTTTTCCGACATTTTCGGATAAGATTCATCAAAAGTAACATGTATGGATTCTTCTACAGTAAGTAACATTTTATTGTATATTCTATATGCCTTACTAGTTTAAGAGTATCCAAGAAAGATACCTTCATCGACCTTTGAATCAAATTTATCAAGGTTCTCCTTACCATCATTGAACACAAAGCATTTACAACCAAAAACAAGAAGATGTGATATGTTAGGTTTCCTTCCTTTCAAAAGCTCGTATGGAGTTTTGTTGAGAATAGAATGGATAAGCACCATATTCAAAACATAACATGTCGTACTAATAGCATCGGCCCAAAAGTATTTAGGAAGGCCACTCTCATTGATCATAGTTCTTCCTAATTCTTCCAAAATGCGATTTTTACGTTCCACTACTCCATTTTGTTGAGGAGTACGTGGTGCGGAAAAATTATGATCAATGGCATACTTATCACAAAATTCTTCAAAGAGGTGGTTTTTAAATTCACCTCTATGATCGCTTCGGATTGTGACAATGCTTGTATTTAATTTGTTTTAAGAGAGCTTGGAAAACTTCTCAAATGCTGAAAAAGTATCACTCTTGCTTGCTAAGAAAATAGTCCAACAAAATCTAGAGTAGTCGTCTACAATCACAAAACCATAATAATTACCACCCAAGCTTTTGATCCTAGATGGTCCAAAAAGGTCCATATGAAGGAGTTCAAGAGGTCTCGTTGTAGAAACAATATTTTTAGATTTAAACGAGATCCTTGTTTGCTTCCTCATTTGGCACGCATCACATAAGTGATCTTTTGAAATTTTGATTTTGGGTAGGCCGACAACTAGATCCTTAGAGACTACTTTATTTAGCAAATTGAAGTTGACATACGCTAAGCGCCTATGCCATAGCCATGAGTCTTCACTCATGGTGATAAGACATTTAGTGCTAGTCAAAGATACCTCACTTAAGTCAAGCATATAGACATTGTTAACCCTCAGGCCTTTAAACACATCATCCTCCTTATCATTATTTTCAATCATGCAACAATCTTT
Source organism: Lathyrus tuberosus (assembly GCA_022829125.1). NCBI lineage: Eukaryota > Viridiplantae > Streptophyta > Magnoliopsida > Fabales > Fabaceae > Lathyrus > Lathyrus tuberosus. The sequence goes on from JALAZF010000538.1 coordinate 3,284,024, forward strand.
TGAAAATGAAACTTTATAACCTTTGTCGCATAATTGACTAATGATAATAAGATTGTGTTTAAGACCCTCAACTAATAGGACGTCTGAGATAGTAGTAGAAGAGGGATTACCTACACTACCTTTGTCGAGTATAGCTCCCTTGTTATTGTCACCGTATGTCACAAATCCTTTCTTTTTTGCCACAAAGTCAATGAATAAGGAAATGTCTCCCGTCATGTGTCTTGAGCATCCACTATCGAGAACCCATCTTCTCTCCGTAGACTCAAGACATTGTACCTACACAATCAAACAAGGGAAATAGGTACCCAATTTTTATTGGGTTCTTGGGTGTGAGTGAATCTTTGGTTGCATTTGGGCAACCATTGGAAAATGCCTTTAGGAACTAAGAATCTCCTAAAACGGCATTTGGCAATGGTGTGACCCTTTTTGCAACAATATAGACAAGTAAGGTTAACATTGGTGTTACTTTTGCTATTTTGATCTCTAATCACATATGTATATTTTTTATAAGGATTATTCATGCTTTTTCTAAAATGTGATCGATTAATAGCAAAAGTGACTTTAGGTTCTAAAGCCTTATCTACTTTAGCTTTAAGAGTTCTTACCTCTTTTTGCCAAATGTGACAAGTTTCACAACCTGCCCAACTTAACCAAGTACACTTGTCATCCTCAATTTTAGCTTTTGTTGCTTCCACCATTGAGTTCTTAAGAGCTTCTAATTCCTTTTCGGAATCGGAAATATTTTTCTCTAAATGTGAGAAAATTTGTTTGTTTAACGCTAAGCGTTTAAAAGCTTCTTTAGCCTCATGGTGTAAAGTATCAAAAGCATTTTGCAATTCGGAATGAGACCTTTTATCAGAGTGTTCATACTTAGAATGTCTTACCTTCTTCTTCTTCTTTTGATGAGCCAAGAGACAAAGGTTGACGGATTCGTCTTTATCACTTGAGTTATCTTCACTAGATGACTCACTATCACTTTCCCAAGCAATGTATGCCCTTCTATGTTTGCTCGTTTTCTTTTGTTGACGACTCTTTTCTTTTCCCTTGTCTTTCTTCATCAATGGACAATCTGGCTTATAATGACCAACTTTTCCATAATTGTAGCATGAACCTTTTGATTTACCATTCTTATTTCCTTCATCCTTAGAGGTCTTTGTTTGTCAGCGAAAGTTGATGAGATTCTTGTCCGAATGTTGAATTCCATTTTTCCTTATGTATCGATTATATCGTCTCACAAACAGCCCTATATCTTCATTCGTATATTCATCAACATCACTTGACTCACCACCACTTAGCTCTTTTGCGGAGGACTTTGAGCTAGAAGCCTTTAGAGCTATAAACTTCTTGTCTGTGTCTTCCGACTTCTCTTTCTTTTCCTTTTTCTCGTGTTGGCCGAGACTTGTGAGCACTTGCTCATGCTCCTCAAGCTTACCAAAAAAAGTTGTGATGTCCAAAATCATACGATCATTAGCTTCCTTTATGGTCGTGACCTAAGGTTGTCATTCCCTAGTAAGACATCTCAAAATTTTGTTAGTAGCAACATCGTTGGAAACGGGTCTACCAAGTGAGTTTAACCGATTGATTAGATGAGTAAATCTCTTTTGCATTTCAGCAATGGTTTCACCATGCTTTATGTGAAAGAGATCAAACTCTTGTGTCAAAGTGTTGACTCGAGCTAGTTTGACATCATTAGTTACCTCATGGGCAACTTGTAATGTGTCCCACATAGCCTTAGCAGTAGTACAATGGGAAACTCTATAATATTCATCAACTCCTAAAGAATATTTCTAGCTTTCCAATCGTCATTATACTTTTTCTCATCTTCTTCATTCCATTGTGCTTCCGGCTTAGGCACAACAACGTTATCCGCATTGGTCATAGTTATTTCAATAGGACCATTTTGTATAATGTTCCATACCTTTCTATCAATAGAATTGATATGCACTCGCATACAATCTTTCCAATAACCGTAGTTTTCACCATTAAAAAGCGGTGCTCTATTGTACGCCCATTTTGGTTCGTTAGCAATTTTCTAAAAAGTTATATATGAAGCACTAGATGAACCAGTGCTCATGATACCACTTGTTAGAATATGGCAATGATCTAGAAGGGGGTTGAATACATCACTAATTTTTAACAGAAATCGGCGCTTAAAATTTGTTTTAAAAATGTGCGGAAGCGGACGTGGATTTTAAATCGTCTAAACGAACTATTATTGGTAAGATCGGATATGCGAAACCGAATGGAATAAAATCAATGAGAAAACGAATCAATACATTACCAATTTACCAATACAAATAATGATCACTTTGAATTAACCGATTTCTAATGAATTATAAAATGTAAAATTAACTAGACAATTTTATGAACAATTTGTGTGCAATCAATACGTCGAACACTTGGTGTGCACAACACCCCACGTTGAATTTCCTATAAAATGATAGTGCACAATTTTTCACAATTACAATCCAAGTGATTGTAATGATTTTTCAAAACAAATTTTCAGCACTACACAACAGTAGAAATTTATCGAACAGTTGATATCACACAAACGTTAACAACACAAAGTAAAGAGATAGAGAAAGAGAGAACGACATCCGATTTGTTTAGGCAGTTCCCCTTTCATCCGCGCTTCAAGTACGTCTGCCACCAATTCTAAAACTAGAATTGAGATATGTATAATATCAAGTTGCAAAGTTTTGTACAAGAGAATTTATAGTCACCACACACTCAAGCCTAAATGTTGATGTTGATTTTATTCACTTCTCCCCCTTGATTCAAGTTGAATCAAGTGCATAAAACGCTTCGAACAAACCTTCGGTTAGCGGTACTCACTTAAATCTTCAAGTCTTTCGCTTGGCTGATTTCGATCGCAAGACGTTCGACACAATCCTCTGGTTACCGCTACTTGCTTGAACGAACCCACCGTTCTTCAAGCCTTTGACTCAGCTGAATCTGTGAAGCAAAGATTTGTGCAAAAAACCCCCCAAATCCCTCAAGATCTTGGAGGACAAAACCCTAACGGTTTTATTCAAGAAAACCTCACTGAAATCTCAACCCAAACTAGATACACAAATCCTACGTTTGGACGTTATCACCTCGACAATGCACAGCTCAACAAAAATGATTATGTGTAATTTTTGAAGAATGCAAGTGTGAGAATGAAGATGATGAGCAAATTCAATGTATATTTTCAATTTTCTTGTTGTGTATTGTACAAAAGATGATGCATATATATATATATATATATATATATATATATATATATATATATATATATAACCAAGACCACATAACAGAATTAACAGCTTTTGGAAACACAAAGACTCAGAAAAATATGCTTAAATGAGCGAGAGGTCGACCTCAACCTTCTATGAGTTGACTTGAACACTCCAGAAAGCAAATCTGCGTAGAAATTCAAGCCATACGTCGAACTGAACCAAGCCATGCGTCGACGCAAAGGCACTCGAGAGTAGAGAATTGTTTTTCTTTCAGTATGCGTCGACCTCCACTCATCTGTGAGTCGACGCAAGGGCACCCGAGAGCAGTTAATTGTTTTTCCTTCAGTTTGCGTCGACCTCCACACATCTGTGAGTCAATGCAAGGGTGCCAGAATGCTAAAAACACGTTTTTATAAATTTTTGAGTCGACCTAAAGCCCTGTATGGGTTGACCTAAGGTATCCAAAATGATCCAATGCACAATTTTCACATATGGGATGATCCTATATGCATAGACACATGTATGTGGATTATTATATGAATATTAAAGGATGAATGCAAGATAAGACGCGGTGATACCGTCCAAAGTACACAAGTATGAGATATTACTAGTTTTGACATCATTAAAACTAAGCACTAAGGAACCTTGCCCTCACAAATTAGACCCTCGATGGCATCCTTTAACTGGATGCAGTCGTCAATGTTGTGGTTGTGGCCTTTGTGGAAGCGATAGTACTTTGTCTTATCACTTATGAACTACTCTTTGATGCATAAGGGGTTTTTGACTCAGCCTTTTCAAAACTTTGTGTTGGCGCATTCCTGGTAAATCTTCTTTTAAGAAGCATTCAAAGGAGTGTACTTATCGTACCTGTAGCGGGGAAATTTGAGATTAAGCTATTGATTAACTTAACTCATAAATCAAGAGTCGTCACCGCACTTTTATTTTTCCAAAGGAATGGGGAAAAGAACGAACAAAACCCACCGAAGTTTTAAAACAAAACTAATAGAACAGAGAGAAAAAGTGTAAGGGGTTTGGTTATACAATGGGAATGTGTTAGCCCCCCAAAACATCTATAGTACTCTATAGAAACCTCTTGAAAATCTATGTTTAACTTAAAAGGTGTTGTTTTCAAAGGATTGAGGAGATGAGAAGTGTCGCAGTGAGAATCGAATATCAAAGCTATGAGATTAGCTTGGCTCGCAGAATAAAGATGTCACCGCCGAACTTTTATTTTATCTAAGGGATGGGAGAAAAGATCGAACAAAAATCCTAAGTAAAAAATGAAAAGCAAAAAGCAAGACCTAAAGCTAAGAAAAGAGAGATCAAAGGTACGGGGGTTGGTTATACTATGGGAAGTGCAGCGGTAAAAATTATGAGTGTAAGCTATTGATTAACTTAAATCATAAAGCAAGAGTCTTCACCGCACTTTTATTTTATCCAAAAGGAAAGGGAAAAGAGGGAACAAAACCTAAAAAATTCTAAAACAAGAACAAACAGAGAATGGGTAAGGGGGCTGGTTACGCAATGGGAAGGTGTTAGCACCCAAAACGTCTATAGTACTCTATAGGAACCCTTTGAAATATCTAAGCTTTTTGGTTTGAAAAGGTTTGTTTGAAAAGATATTGGGGAGATGAGAAGAGAAATATTTTTTAAGATTTTTGTGTTTGGAGAGACTTATCGCCTCATGCCTACGTACCTACAAAGTGCAATCTAGGATCAAAACCTCATAGTTCATAGTACAAATAACAAAAATTATTGGTTATGATTCATTTTAACTTGAAAAGACAACTTGTCATTTTCAAGAGAGAATACTCAACTAATTACCCAATGGTATGCGAAAGAGGCATTTGCATCACATTAAGATGGAGAATTTGCTTGGATTAAAATCAACAAGACTAATAACTTCAACATCTAAGTGGAAAATGGCCATACTTTACACAAAATACCATGGTTAGGAGATTTACATCTCATCAAAGAAGATGACTCATGTCTAATCTTTTTGAAAAATTTAAAAAGAAAAAGTGCATAAAGCACAAAACGTTTGAATGAGTTTTATATTTTTTATGTCTTTTTTGAAATGGTCAAAGTATGATTAACATTGATTGACATTTATTAAAGAAAACAAAGTTTGAAAATCACTTGACAAAAGTCAAGGTTTTATTATGAAAGCGGTTTTAAGTTTGAAAACAAGAAGGTTTTGAAAAAGGGAGAAGGTTTTGAAAATTTAAGAATAGGTGGAGAAGAAGGGACTATCCTATTGCATAAAGATAAAAGCTAAGGATAAGAACAGTCTAACCACACAAGCAAGATCCATAGCATAAGCATTATTCCCTTTTGATTTGGTCTTGATCAAAAATAAGTCTTAAAAGGAGAACTTCAAGTATCCAAAATCCAAGGTTTTTCATCACAAACTTCCAAGCATAGGTTAGGATCCTAATTCTAAGTCCAAAGTTCCATGTCCAAATGCAAAGGATAGTAACCATAGTCCAACATTATGAGAACAAGTTTTTTAGGAGTTTAAGCCTTTATTAGTGTTCTTGGTCCAAATGGACAAAAGGAAAAGAGCATAAACATAAACAAATGGTCCAAGTGGAAAAAAGAAAAATGGCGGAAACATAAACAATGTAGAATGATATGATAACATAAAGTATAAAATAAAGAGAGATAAGGAGCAAGAATGAAACATAAACAAAATTAGTACAATAACATCACAAAGGGACCAATGCCATAAGCCTTCAAAAGGTAACACCGATTTGAGTATTTTCCGGAGCCACTCACTAGTTCCCATGAGAATGAAAACATAACCCCATACATTAATCATAAGAAAAGCTTCATTCCGGATGAAATCGACGGATATCCGACTTAGTCTCATAAAGAACCCAAAGGTTAATCTATTTCAAACCACGCCATGGAAAGTAAGAGACTAATAATCTCGCTTACAAAAAATACTCGGTTTTCCGTCTCGCATCATGAACTATAATGAATGAACAATGTACTTAGGCCAAGTTTAATGAAGACTTGTTAGAAGATTGATAGAATCAAAGCCTCTACACAACAAGCTTCATAGATTTTGAACCTAATACAAAAGATCAACCATCCTTGGGCTTACAATCATAAGTTTGGGCCACGAAAGTTCATGTTCTGATTCGGAGAGGGACAAATGTAGCGCTATGTTAAGCAATCGCCAAGTTACTTATATAGAAGTCACCCTACTCGAGGTCGGTCAAAATGATCTTTGTGCTAATGCATGCTAGATGAACGATATGTAAATCGTCATCCGAAAGCAATACCGCACGAAAAAGAAAAAAGGTAATGATCTAGTCTTGATCAAGAATTCAACAAAGAAATTCTAAGATCCATAAGACTTTCATCGGTCCAAATAAAAGAGAAATAGATGAAGAGAAAGCCAAATTAAACCACAAAATTATGTTATCTAAGGCTAAGAACAAAGGGAAGGGGAAGAAAATGGCAAAACAACCAAAACAGTCACAAAACAAGCCAAAAACACCATTATGTCCCAGGGTAATCGATTACCCTGATTCCTCAAGGAATCAAGTAATCGATTACTCTGCACGCAGAGTAAAAAAAAGTGCAAAAATCAGCATGATCATCTTTCAAAACTTTCTCCAAACACCTTATGATCATAGAACCAAAATTGCACGAAATTTTAAGTGAAACAACAGTAAAAACCAGCAATCAAACACAATTACAAGATCCAAAGGATCAAGTAACAAGAATCAATAATAGATCACATTGTGAAGGATGTAATCAAGAACAACAATGGTGGATCAAGAGTTTACCACTTCAAATCTGAAAATTCTTCAAATCAAATCCAAGAACCACACTCCAAAGCCTTGATCCGCAGAAATTGATGAAGATAACAAGTTTGGATGAAGGTTTAGCTCAAAGTTGAACAAGATTCAATGTGCAAATTTGTTAACTTTTAAAAGAAGAAAGTGAGATTTGAGTGAATTTTGTGGTTGGGGAGAGAATTTGCAAGAGGTTTCTTGGCTATCAAAAGCTTGAAAAATGAATGAAATGAGGCCGCTGTTTATAGGATTTAGGCTTGGAAATTTTGGTGGTTTGGAGTTTGGTTTGGAATCAAAATTAGGATTGGAATTTGAATTTTGGAGGCAAATCAAAATCAAGTGGTAATTAATGAGGGTGTATGGTGGGAATTAATTATGATGAGGTATGAGATTTATTTGGAAGTGATCTAGAATATTCTCATGATGCAAAATTTGAAAATTGGTGCCAAAATGCTGCAGAATTTAAATTTCGCACATTTTCACAAAAAGCGCACTGAGTAATCGGTTACCCTAATACTGGTAATCGATTACCACAGTGAAAATTTGTGAAAATTTGCCTTTTGATGTGTTGTCTTGGCTCTGGATCGATTCTTTTTGCTTGTCAAAGAAGACATGGAAATAAACACATGAACCTTAGAGTCTCTAGAATAATAATCAATTAAATCTTGAAAACTCTTGATCAGATGAATTTGAATTATTTGCAGATCAACTTTGACTTTGTTCGGATGAAATTCATTTGAGCTGAGGGACTGGTATTTGATGTCCTTGATCCAAATTCTTCCTGAAAAAGTTAATAAAGGAAAAAAAACATATTTTTAGATTTTTAATTAATGATTAGTAAACATAAACAAATACAAACATCAAACAAACAAGAGAACAGGGGTGCTTGGCGATCTCGCTCAAGAACAAACCTTCAGAGGAGGGCAATAGAACTAAAGCTTGTGATCTTGATTATGGTATGAGATGCAAATGACATGTGGGATCTTAGGGATAAAAATTAGGGTATTACAGGAAGGTACTAGCACTCTAATTATCTGCAATACTCTACAGGAACCTCTTGAAATATTTGTGTTTTAATTATAATTGTCTGCTAAGAATAAAGATGGGCAAAGTAAAAAGAAAACGGGAAAAAAAGGTAGCTCGCTAGGATCTCGCAATCCTATGCCTACGTATCCTTAATAGGAAATCAGAGCAATCGTAGTTTAAAACTACGATGAAAAAGGAAAAGAGTGTAAAAAGGAAAGAGTGTGAAAAAAAATAAAAGGTTGCTCGCCAAGGATTAGGGCCCTTGTGCCTACGTATTCTAAAAAAGAACTTGAGAAATCAGAGCGTCTGTAGTTCGTGGAACTACGAGTTGTTAGGTTCTAAGAACCAAGAACAACAACAAAGACAAACATATAAGGGACATGCACAATGACAATAAGTCAACATATAATCTCTCCCCTTGGATTAGGTCAACAAGGATCAAAAGAAAGCAACAGATACATGGAAGAACATCATGTAAATGGCAAGCAGACAAGACACAAATATAGTACATGGCAAGAACATCATGTATGGTCATACAGACAAGATATCACACAAACAAACAAGAGAACAGGGGTGCTTGGCGATCTCGCTCAAGAACAAACCTTCAGAGGAGGGCAAGAGAACCAAATCTTGTGATCTTGTTTGTGGTATGAGATGCAAATGACATGTGGGATCTTAGGGGTAAAAATTAGGGTATTACAGCTGCTCCTATTTAAGTTTCTTCTATCCGGAGATACGAAGATGGGCATCTTTGTCTCGACGAGATAGAAGAGACTTAAATATAACAACAACCCAATTTTTGGCCTAAGAGACCACAAAATGATATGAGCATGCAAATGATATGCAGACATAAGACCTCTGTGGGGGGAAACGCCACAGGAGACAAACAAAAGGCTGGAGAGTAAAGAGAAAAGACGCTGCAAGGGAAAACAAAAAGGGAAAACACATCCCAATAGAGGAGGAAACAATCTCCGCTGGGGAAGAATAAAGGGCAAGATTCCACTGAGGGAAAATTACCAACACCATAAATAAAAGGGGGAGAACTCGTCCCAACAGGGAGGGAAAATCTCCGCTGGGGAAAAGATCGTCTACTACCAAACATTCAGTAATAGCATGATCAAAAGGAAAGATTGCCAACTACCAACCAATTGGCAGCTACAACAAGGCAATCAACCAAAAGGATATGAGAAATATTACCTACTACAAACAAAGGGCAGGACGACAAAGGTTACAAACTCAAAAAGGAGTACAAGAAATATCACCTACTACCAACTAAAGGGCAGGATTACCAACTATCAAACAAGTGATAACTATAACAAGCTAACCAAACCCGACTATATTACCTACTACCAACTAAATGGGCAAGACGACAAAGGTAATAAGCCAGCTATATCACCTACTACCAACTAAATGGGCATGACGACAAAGGTGATAAGCTCAAAAAGAAGGATTACCAACTATCAACCAAGTGACAGTTACAACAAGGTAATCAACCAAGGATATGAGAAATATTACCTACTACCAACAAAGGGCAGGACGACAAAGGTAATAATCTCAAAAGATCGAAGAAATATCACCTACTACCAACTAAAGGGTAGGACGACAAAGGCGATAAACTCGAACAAGGGAGAGATTACCAACTACTCCCTCTGTTCCTTTATAAGTGTCATTTTTTGACATTTTACACTTACCAAGAAAGCTAATCAATATAGTTACTTTTCAAACAATAATTCTTCTTTTACCTATAATACCCCTAATTATTTATTACATTCATCTAACTTTTTCTCTCCCTGTAATGATTACTTAGGAGTAATTTAGACAAAAGTGTAATTAATACTATCTTGAACTTTACAAGTGACACTTAAAAAGAAACAAAAAATTATTCTAAAAATGACATTTAAAAAGGAACGGAGGGAGTATCAACAAAGTGATAGTTACAACATGGTAATCAAACCCGACTATATTACCTACTACCAACTAAATGTGTAGGACGACAAAGCTAATAAGCCAGCTATATCACCTACTACCAACTAAAGGGAAGGGCGACAAAGGTGATAAGCTTCTATTGCCAAAGCAAGGGGCCAAAATTCAATCCTGGAATAAACAGAGAGAAACGGTCAAACAAAAACTCATCCTGAGGAGGAAATATCTCAACTGGGGATTAATTCCATCCAGACAAACGAACTGGGGAGGAAAACTAAAACAAATATCTTCCATGAGGTATAAACTCGGTGGGGAATTAACAAAGATAGGCATTTTTCTGCTTACGGGTCGACACTCTAATAGAGAGAGGACACACATGCTCTACAGGGATAACCACACCAGAGAGCAAGGGAAGCACCAACACAAATGCAAGATGCGCAATGCAACAACAATATGTTATGCACAACAAATAAATGTGCATGCAATGCGTATATGTATGAATATGCTGACAAAACAAACATAAGGATTAACAGAGGGTGAATAAAGGAAAGCATGTTAAATAGCATGCATGAAGTTATCACAACAACAATTCAACTAACATCTCACACCAATCATATAACAATATCATTACCAATTATTCACCAAACAAACAGTAAATCACACAATACAAATCAATTAATCACCTATCACCATGTATATAATAACTTAGCAACATAAATGACATATAATGTAATGAGACTCACACCCGAATCAATGTGTATGCATGTGGTACCAATTTTCATGAACACTAAGGTTCACCGTTCTTGTCCCTACCTCCTAGGACCAGAACCACTCACTGATCCATCACCTCCAAATCAGCTACCGGCCCCAATCCACACAATGGGAGTTTAGGCTCACCAACAACGGACAATTTATCCACAAATGTATGCAATGCAACTATTTATGCATGCAACAACACCAACACCATCGTGTACAATAACCCACCACCATGGTTATCGTACACTGTCCAAATTGGCTAACAAGCATAACATGTAGTTCATGCAACATATATATCTTTTTATGCAATCACCACAACTCAACAATATCAAATTTGAAATAATGCTTTATGCCACACCACATCATAACACAACCTTCATTCACGTCAAACAATAAAATGTCACTACTCATGTTCACAAAGGTATGCAATGCGGCTATTTATGCATACGACAGCGATAACATCATCGTGCACAATAACCCACCACCATGATTATTGTACACTGCCCAAATTGGCCAACATGCATCAAATTATATTTCATACAGTATGGATATATACATGTATTTATTTTGCATTCACAATAACATTATTAAACATGCACATATTACACCAACAATGTCATTAAAGTATCTTCATATTACTATCATTAACATCACAACAACATCATCAAACATCACAACAACATCATCAAAACATCACAACAACATCATCAAAAAATCTTCATATTACTATCATTAACATCACAACAACATCATTAAACATCTTTGCAACAACACTCAAGGTTCGTCACTTACACCACGACTTTTTAAGGTACACAACAAGCAACAATCACATTCTTCAAGATATTAGACATAAAAAATATTAGGAAAATGATTCATATAATTATACCATGTTAAAGTTCTACTTATTAGCTTTCCAATTCTTTGAACGGTTCGTCATTTGGATTAACGCTTAAAAAGTTATGATCGAAACCGTTTCTGGCGTTTTTCTGCCTATGAGTCGACTCAAAGGTCGACGCACAGGGTACTTAGGTCGACGCAAAACCTATGAGTCGACGCATACTGTTAAAATTTCCACAATTTTGTATTCGGGTGGCTATGAGTCGACCCAGGGGTTCTAGCTGTCGACTCATACTATTCTGAACCCCAAAAATCACTTTTTTTAAATGCACTTTCACCCCAAACTTTCACACCAAAGCCTATACCACTAACCCTTATCACCATAGACCCGATTTTATACCAAAATAACATCCTAAACCTCGATTATGCATTGTTTTACTCATGGATTAACAAAAATTCATCATAATTTCATTCTTACGACTCAAAACTCTAAAACTCAACAATGGAGGAATTTTCAACAATTTCCAAAACATAATTTCTACACAAATACATGTACAAAACTCATCACATATCAGTTAGAAAACATCGTTTATCACACAATCAAATAACAATTTCATCATTGATCAAGTATTCATAGTAATCACCACATAGAACAACATTTCACCCATAAGACAAAACCTAACTTCTACCCACCGTTCAACATGTTAACCCTTATAGGATCAGAACCCCACCCTTACCTCGAAATCAAGCTTTCCAAACTTTCACATATGGTGGTTCCTCTTCTTCTCCTCTAGCCCTAGCTTTTCTCACTTTCAGTTCCAAAACACGTACGATCAGAAAACTGATTCCAATCTTTCTTCCAATTCCCTTATAACTCCTTCAACTATGATTTGCCTATTATTCCCTTACTTATTCCTCTAACTCTCTATTTTGCCATCAACATTCTCTCAATTGCCAATTATGCCCTTCCTTTCTCACTTTCACCTTAGTATTCTTATTTTATTATAATAATAATTATTATTCCAATATTAATATTACCAATTATTTTATAACTAAAATAATAACAACATTATCTCATAATAATATTACTTTATTCACCATTCTCACCACACCACCCATTTCTACAAAATTAGCCACACGCCCCTCACCCTCGAGGTCATTAACATTAAGGTCACTACCCCCTACCGTAGGGTACCCCAAACACAACAAAGCACACATAATCACATTTATACACATAACTTCACAAAATTAAATTACGAAAAATAATTTAAAATAAACGGTCGTTACAACTCTCGCCCACTTAGAATATTTTCGTCCTCGAAAATTACTTGATGCAAACAACTCAGGATATGACTCTCGCACCCTGCTCTCCAACTCCCAAGTCATATTTCCTCCAGTAGCGCCTCCCCACATGACCTTCACGAGGGCAATCTCTTTGCCCCGCAACTGTTTCACTTCGCGACCATCAATTTTCACAGGCAAAGCCTCCATAGTAAGGTTATCCCTTACTTGCACACCGTCCATCAAAATCACATGCAACGGATCTGGAATGTACTTCCGTAACTGCAAAACATGAAATACATCATGCAGATTGGACAAACTTGGTGGCAACGCCACTCTATAAGCAACAACTCCTGCCCGCCCAGATATCTGATATGGACCGATAAACCGAGGAGTGAGCTTCTTCACCGGTCACTAGAGTGACTCTCAAGAATACATGGTCCCCTTCCTAGAACTCAAGATCCTTTCTCCTCTTGTCATGATAGCTTTTTTGTCTACTATGAGAAGCTTTCATTTGTTCCCGAATTAGTTTCACTTTCTCCGTATTCTGTTGGACTAATTCAGGTCCAAGCACCACGCTCTCACCAGATTCATGCCAACACAAAGGCGTCCTGCACCTCCTACCATACAACGCTTCAAAAGGTGGCATCCCAATACTAGAATGAATATTGTTGTTATAAGTGAATTCAATCAACGACAAGTGACTATCCCAAGCACCTCCTTGTTCTAGAACACAAGCCCTCAACAGTTCTTCTAACGACTGAATAATTCTCTCCGTCTGACCATCCATTTGTGGATGATAAGCCGAACTCAACCTCACCTTAGTACCCAACGCCTCTTGCAAACTCTCCGTCACGACATCTTGTCTGACATTGCACCCTCACCAGAGGTATTCTATCACAAACTATTTGAAACCACAAATAGTCTTGATAAGCAACTACACTACTGTAGTACCAGATCTTAAACAGAAGTCCAACTCCCCCTGTTGGAGATAACAAGTGCTCCTTTGCAAGAAGACCAACTTAAAGTGAATAAAAAATATAAGACTCATCTTCATGTCGGCAAGAGTGTGCTCCTTGTTCAACACACCTGCTGAACGCATTCACTCACTGCTTGGTCCACAAGCAATCTATGTACCACAATAGTACTCCCGGCAGACAGAAGTTCTCCCCATATCTTTTACAAAAGATGCTCTTTCCAATAAGAAACACCCAAAATCACTACATGATATCACATGACCAACTTCATGCTCATATAGTGAGAATGTACCAACTTTATGCTCATATAGTGAGAATATCACATCCTTGTATCATAACCAACAATCTCTTGGATTGAGACCAAAATCACCATTGATCCCTCTCATCTTGAACCCATCCATATTCTGTACAAATCCACCTTGAATTTTACAGCCATAAATATCCTTATTCCTTGAGAAAAAATTCAATTGAACCTGGAATGCTTCACATTCCTCAAAGAGACGTACAAAATCTCTTAGTTTGTTAGCTATCCCAGATGTCCTTCACACTAGGAATGCATCAAATACATGCTCCAGAAATTCTCAACTTACTTGCCTCACAAGCACCAAACTGATCCAGTTATTTCTAGAGTTACTTGCAGCAGAAGAAGCCACCTCTCCACAAGCATTCTGACCTCAGTAAAAGTCAGACTACTAGATAGACACCTCGTAGTCCAAGACAGTCTTCACCTCATCATTCTCCCATATGATAAGTTAGAACACTTCTTGTTAGTTCTCGTGTATTAGGATTGGCTTAATTTTTGTAAAACAAATAATAGCAGCAATATTGTAATAGAGAATAGGATGTATAAACTTGCTAAGAAGAACAGGTACAACAAGATGTTTTTTTTAAATGCCAGAACATGTTGTGTTGAAGTTATTCAACAACTGGAACAACATGTCGAAGAAGATGTCCTATGAGGGAGCATTCGACATCGCGCCTGCTGAGCTGGAATTAATGAGATTCAGCTATGTTTTGAATTGTGCAGAATATTTAAGAGAAAATTATGCATTCTATGTGGCGCATACTTGAAGGTTTAGAAGATTCAATAAGATATCAAGACTTTCTAAATATGGAGACATATTAGGAAAAATTAGATTGAAGACCTTTTTTTCTTGGAGTTTATTTTGGAGATCTGTAACAGCTATTGAAGCTGTGATTGAAGGCCCAAATCCAGTTGGGTACATGTTATAAATAGAAGGGTTTGTAACCTTGGATGTGACAGCTCAACATGTAGAAGTCTAGGGTTCTGTCTAGGTAAACCTCCCGACTTGTGGGATGGTTACCCGTATTCCTCAAAACCTATAGGTAAGACGCAGTACGCTTTGTTCTTGGAGGAAGTTGTTAAGCAACTCCAGGTGGTGGTCTTAGTTAAGGGAAAAAGCTAACAAACGGTGGAGTTTGGCTTCATACTTAGCTAGGTATTGTTCTCATCAGATGTTGATGGAGTGTGGATTCATGGTTATCTGTGTAATCAGTGTATAGGTAAATAGTCGTTGATGCAGTGATGGATTGTCAACTGCTAGACATCAGTGTGATGATTTGGAGTGAGAAGGGTTTCTCATATCTAGAGAGGATCTAGGTAGAAGGTCATTAGGTAGTGATTAAGTGATAAGCTGTAAACGGGGAGTTTAGCTTTGAATTGATGCTGCTGATAGTGGACTTCATCCTTGGCTTGGTAGCCCCCAGAGTAGGTGTGTTAGACTGAATTGGGTTAACAATTCTGTGTGTCTTGCTCTTATCTTTTCAGTACCATGATTATTGCAATATACCTTGCCCTTTGTGATCATGTCAGACCAGATGTCGAACAACATGTTCTAGGACATCTGAATTCTGCACATGTACCAGAATTTCAATTGGTATCAAAGCAGGTCATTCTGTTCTGTATCTGGATGAGATCCAAGGGAAGATAATTTCTGGTTCATGGTCAAGGTAGAAGCTTTCTACTGAAAAGTTGTTTGAACTTGGAGTAGTTCATATAGGTGTGAGAATGGTCCCTAGAAGTGGAGGAAGGACTGTTCGTGACAGGCAGTGGCATATGCTGAAGGCTTGGAGGTTTGATTGAAAAGCTGCTGTGTTGTGGTTACGTTAGGTTTGATTTATTTTCAAACCTATGGTATTGTGGTGTCACCTGGACTATGATGTTAGGGGTGATATGTGACACCTGAAGGTTTTGAGGAGTTTGTGTTTTGATCCGTTGCATATCTATCTGAAAACTCCTGAGGTTGTAATTGAGGAGGTTATTCTTCTCTGAATGTATACATTATGGTGATGGGATATATGCAAACCTGCTTCAACTTACTTTGTCAACGATACTTGAAGATTTTTGTTCAAGTCCACTCATGAAGGCATTGATAAGTGAAGATGTAAGAAAGAAAAGTGATTTACTTTTGCCTCTATTCTTAAAAGGGCTAATCTCCAGTCTTTGATCTCTTGATATGTTCATTGGAATGATGTCCTATCTTGTGTTAGAACATCTCGTCAGAATTGTGCTGAAGGAATGGCATAGCAGATGCTCTGGGTGCTAAACTAATGTGGTTTGATCACATGAGTTTGGAACCTACTCCTGATCTGGAAGAGGAGGCATCTGGGTGGTTTGTCTAGGAAGGTTCTGGCCCTGGAACTTATCTTAGATGTGTGAGTTGGTCAAGGTGTGATCAACATGTTATTTACTCCTGAGGTCAGTTTATTTCTTGTCCTTGCTGCAGGAGTGGAGAACCTGAGATTTCAAGAAGTATTCTCGCTTGCAGACTTCTTGGACATGAAGGTCAAAGATCAAAGAGGCATGATTTTTTTTGGAATATCATATGAATGATCGTGTGAAGCTAGACAGTACTGACTGTGTGTGATTCAATCATAGCCTGTGCTGCTGTTAAAGGTGATTGATTACAGATTGGAGAGTTAGATAAGAGAATAGTACTCTCATGCTTCTGTGATGTGATGGGTTATGATAGTTGTTTCTGGTCCCAAGGCTTAAAGGGGGAAGCTTGGAGATTCTGTTTTGGGATGTGGTGTTTTTCTTAGTGCAGCTGGATTCTGTTCATGATGTCAAGACTGATGTCTTAACATCTGTGGGCAAAACATTGTGTTCAGAATGTTATGGTGGTTGTCTCCTGAGATCACAAGCCGCTACCTGATTTATGTACTGATGTAAGGGTCAAAGCGTAGATGAATGTGTTCAGCAGGTGAGTTGAACAAAGAGTGAGCTCTTGAAGACATGATGATGAGTCTCATGTTTTCCATTCTTCAAGGTACGAAGAAGCACATCCTATTCGTGATAGGGGGAGAGTGTTACTATTTTATGCAGCCGGACGTGTGATGGTAAGGGGGAGATTGATAAGTCTGCTGCTTTTGGTGTTGGCACTGTTTTTTTTTAAGCAAATTAGGAATTTGCATTCATAAGGATTAGGTGTGCTGTGATGTGATCCTTATTGCTTTTGTAATGTTTAATGGAACAGAATTGAAAACAGAAATTTATTGAATTTTTTGAGAGCATACAAGATTAGTAAATACACCAAACAAAAAGTCTAAAGATTATCCCAACCCCCCGAATCTAGAAAAGTTTTCCAATCTTCGTCTCATTCGTCATCAGAAGCTTGAAGTTGCACTTAGTTCTTCTTGATGGTCTTCATCCTTGTTTCTGATGTCTTTCGTGTTCGTGTTGCTCCTGAAGATGCTCCAGCTGTGGACAGTGTTGTGTCATTCAACTTCTGAGGATCTGGCTTCTTGTCCTCCTGCATGTGTCTCCTTGCTGCATTCTTGTTAGTCTGACTCATGGTTCTTTCCTTGGTATGCTGATAGGGGCAAGGAGGTTTGTTATTTATAATGGATAAAAAGTCATCGTTTGTATCGCCTGACCAGTCAAAGTAGTCTTTGGTATGGGAATCTGTCCTTCTTGGGAAACTATTTTTTTGGCACATTGGATACCAGAACTTCGTGTTTGGTGCCTTGGTAGAGGTTGTCCTAGTAGGATGAGCCTAGGTCTTGTCTGGTTGTCTGATGAGTTTGCTTTTGGTTTAACTGCTGGTGCTGGTTGTGACCAAGTAGTGTGTTCTTTTGTCTCATGCTGATGTCCTACCTTTTGTTACAACATTTTTGTTTATCGTGTACCATACTTATGGAGTTGGAAGAAGCAGCATTATCGTCTGAAGTGGCAGTTCTGACATAATGTGGATTAGAATGGGAAGATTCTAATCTTGATGGTAAGTAGTTCTGGAAATACATGGCTACTTTCATGTTGAAGACTCTATTAGGTTGTTGCCAGGAGGTTTCTTCTAATACAAGCAAAAGGTGGTGGCAGTCCTTATCTTGTGTTGCAAGACATTTGTTTGGAATTTCAAATCAAGTAGGCTTTTGTTTATTGGACTTGGCAGAGCTTGTATCTAAAATCCCCATGGTGAGGTCTTGCTCAACTTGTACCAGAATGTGGCATTATTGGTGTAACATCACAAAAGGCATTGAATGTTAAGGCTGTTGTCTATAGCCTATTGCAGCATGTGTGCTGGTCAAGTTTGTGCTGTGTAATGTCAAACATCATGATGGGACATATCATAGCTGTGTGGAGTTAGTGCCTATGCAGGAGAGGGATAAAAAGCAGAATTGTTGTATCTGGGTGACTCTACTTTTTCTCTGCTGTTTTTGAAGGAATCCAAGGAAATATGCTTGAAATGTTTAAATCTCTGAGGAGTCTTGGGTTGATAACTTTGTGAACAAGCAGACAAACTATTTTGGTAAGATGTCAGAATAGCACTCAAGACATGTTTCCCTGAGCCAAACAAAGGAATATTCTAGACTGTGCATCCAGCCACGCGAGCCGAGTAAATGCTTATTAGCCATGCAGGACTGGTCTAAGAGCTATTAAAGGCATTCAAAGTCAGTTTGGACGGTGCACCTTGAATTAAGTTACAGGTTTTCCATTCTCTATTAACATTCTCTTTGACCAAGAATTAAAGATCGTTAATATCTAAGAAACTGCTCTGCTATTTAGAGAGGCTTCTCCTATCCTCTACCAACAGGTCAGGGTTGTTCTCATAAAAACTATGGGTTTTGTTCGGGTCTGGGTTAGTTGTGCCTGGGTTTGGTTTTGTGATGGCCTCCTTTGTCAATTTTTGGCCAAAAAGGGGGAGAAAGGGATTGATGCTCAGAGGTTCAGACAGGAGTTTGTGATTGCATATGTTGTCCACACATGTAAAATCATATGTCTATCATGTTTCTTTTTGGATATTTTTGTGACCTGTGATCTGAGTTATGAACACAGTTATGATCTGTGTTCTGAGTTATCAGGAGTGGTGGAGGGTTTGGTCTTAAGTTTCCTCTTATGCCCTTCAAAGAGCAATTAAGAGTTCTCTCATGCCACCATTGGTCTTCGTGTTAAGAAGTGGTTCCTGGATTGAGGGGGAGTACAAGCTGTCTTCTGCTATCTTCTTCCTCGTGTGCATCAACAAACTTCAGGACCTTCCTTCCTTTTATCCTGAAGATTGTTGTTCGTTGGTGCTGATGCAGTGGAGTTCTTTAGAGTGCTGCAAAGAAGATGTCAAACAAAGATGGTGAGACATTATTTTTAACATGAAGATCTGTTGCTGTGTGCTGTAGACTCTGAACACTACAGCTGTTGGTTGTATTTTTATATTGCTGTAAACTTCTGGTTAATAATTGTTTTTAGATTATTTGTTTTAGCCAAAATTTGCCAAAGGGGGAGATTGTTAGTTCTCGTGTATTAGGATTGGCTTAATTTTTGTAAAACAAATAATAGCAGCAATATTGTAATAGAGAATAGGATGTATAAACTTGCTAAGAAGAACAGGTACAACAAGATGTTTTTTTTTAAATGCCAGAACATGTTGTGTTGAAGTTATTCAACAACTGGAACAACATGTCGAAGAAGATGTCCTATGAGGGAGCATTCGACATCGCGCCTACTGAGCTGGAATTAATGAGATTCAGCTATGTTTTGAATTGTGCAGAATATTTAAGAGAAAATTATGCATTCTATGTGGCGCATACTTGAAGGTTTAGAAGATTCAATAAGATATCAAGACTTTCTAAATATGGAGACATATTAGGAAAAATTAGATTGAAGACCTTTTTTTCTTGGAGTTTATTTTGGAGATCTGTAACAGCTATTGAAGCTGTGATTGAAGGCCCAAATCCAGTTGGGTACATGTTATAAATAGAAGGGTTTGTAACCTTGGATGTGACGGCTTAACATGTAGAAGTCTAGGGTTCTGTCTAGGTAAACCTCCCGACTTGTGGGAAGGTTACCCGTATTCCTCAAAACCTGTAGGTAAGAGGCAGTACGCTTTGTTCTTGGAGGAAGCTGTTAAGCAACTCCAGGTGGTGGTCTTAGTTAAGGGAAAAAGCTAACAAACGGTGGAGTTTGGCTTCATACTTAGCTAGGTATTGTTCTCATCAGATGTTGATGGAGTGTGGATTCATGGTTATCTGTGTAATCAGTGTATAGGTAAAGAGCCGTTGATGCAGTGTCGGATTGTCAACTGCTAGACATCATTGTGATGATTGGGAGTGAGAATGGTTTCTCATATCTAGAGAGGATCTAGGTATAAGGGTCATTAGGTAGTGATTAAGTGATAAGCTGTAAACGGGGAGTTTAGCTTTGAATTGATACTGCTGATAGTGGATTCATCCCTGGCTTGGTAGCCCCCAGAGTAGGTGTGTTAGACCGAACTGGGTTAACAATTTTGTGTGTCTTGCTCTTATCTTTTCAGTACCATGATTATTGCAATATACCTTGCCCTTTGTGATCATGTCAGACCAGATGTCGAACAGCATGTTCTAAGACATCTGAATTCTGCACATGTACCAGAATTTCACTTCTGATTCAACTGGTGAATATCAACTTCCATAATCTGAACTCCAATTTCAGAAAGCATGATGATGTTTTAACATCAGTTAAGACATCCAGATCATATCACAGACAACATATACTATGGTTCTTGATACAATTCCCACTGGACTTACTATCTGTATAGTAATCCAACTGAAGATCTTCAGAGAACACAACTCCTACCAGCTTGGTCATCAAGAACTTCAGGCCACTGTAGAGAGGAATAAGCTCTCATACTCCCACCAAAGCAAGCTCTTTAAGTGACGATCCCTTCAACAATCAGTAAGACAAGAGCAAAACCAACTCCTCCTTTGGTCTTCAAACAACCTCCCTTCTCCATAAAGGTAATTTGTTCTTGGATTCAAGTGACAATGGTTAAACATAGCCAAGTGTCACAGCTTCCTCCAGATCTCCAGCCAAGAGTCTGGGTCTTCAGCAAGACATCTTAGATACACTAAGACTATGAAATGTATACTCTACTAGCTTTTGCAATTCCCACACATTGCATGGGCCTTTTGGAGCATCCATTCCAGTCATATCAGCTTCTCTCAAGATAATATACCTCCACTGTAATCAGATCCCACTGAGTGAACAATCTGATAATAACCCTGATGTCAGAACATCTAACATCAATGTCATGACTTCCAGCTAATGAGCTCAAGTCTGTCTGATACAGTCTTGATCAACTCCCCTTCAGACATACCATCTTGAAAAGCTTATCCACTTCTAAAGAACAAGAGTTCCATGCTCTCATAGACTTGATTAACATATCAAGTTTGAGTAGATAACTTCTATCATGTTTATGAACCATACCTTGATGAACAACTGCTTGAGGAACACATCTTCAGAAGAATTAATCATGCCAAAGCCTGATTCTTTATGAAGGAGTAGTCAACAACTACAAGAAATCTAGCTTCCTTCAAGTTGAAAAGGATCACATGCTCTCAGCAGCTGCACTCCAAATCACCTAGATCAGAAATAAACTGATCCAAGCAATATTCATCAACATTAAGATGTCTTCATCTTCACTTCCATCAGCACCATATTCTAGATAAGCTTCCTGGCACGAAACTTCCTAGTCAGATTATGTGCCTCTGCAGATCCAACCAGAAGAGGGTTCCCAGAGCATAAGATATTCCCCTTCCTTGTTCTAGAGATTCACTCCTTGAATCAACAAGATTCTGCACAAACTCGGCTGATGGGATGTTTCAACATCAGATCCTTGTAGAAGGCCAAATAGATTCAAGGACCAGATACTTGAACATTGATGATGCAACAATTGATGAGACGCCTCAGTTTCATCTTCCTTGATCATCAACTAAGGATAATTCATTAAATACTTGTGAATATCACAAATAGCAATGAATCTTAAATCCTTGTTCAGAAGGCCATACATCCAAGAGATATCAACACTTTAGGAATACCAATAAAGTATTCTTTAGTGTAAGAACTTTCCTTCCCAATCAGAATGTTGAGACATCAAGACTGACACCCTTGACTCATGTTGACTTGGCTAGCACAATCCTATGCATCTTCCTTGAGAAGAACCACTTCAACTGATCTGAAGAAGCACTACCTTGCACGACATGGAAGGTGAAAATAAATCACCCCCAAATTCTTCAGATTGATAATTCTAAGGACCAACCATGATCCAGAAGAACAACCAGAAGCCTCCAGAACAAAAAAAAATAGTCCTCATGACAAGAGATGCCTTTATGAGTGGACTTTAGAGAATTCTCAAGTGTCTTTGGCAACTTTATCATGACAAGGGTATTTACCAGTTTCATAAACCAATAAATTGATAACCTATACCTCTCCTACTATGACTTTAAAATACCTGAAGAAACCAACCTTCCAAGTATCAAGACGTCAAAGGCACACAATAACAAAACAATTCTCTTTATTCCATTACTCCCTGCTTGAACGGCTAGAACTTCAATAGATGCTGACACCTTCATGAACAGAGCCTTCAATCTAGCTTTACCAAAGTCCTTTCATCAGAAACACATGCAGCGAAACACCCAAGAACACCTTCAATGGTCTTCTGACAAGATGTCAAGACTTCTTATGAGACATCATGCAGAGAAGAACCTCTTCACCAGCAATAGAAGACAACCAACTAGTAGTTGTCATCCTTGATCCAATACCAATCATTCCAGAAATCCAATGAATGGTCTTATCGCACAAATACACACCTTGTTTAACGAACCAGAAAGTATCTCCCAAGATATCATCTAGAAATAGACAGGATGCCTGATATAATACTAATTGAAATTTTGGTATAGCAGATAGCAGATGTCCTAACAACATGTCACGACATTGTTCTCTGCATAACTTTAAACTAGGGTAGAATAATTAAGCAGATATTCTGAATATCAGCAACAGCTTCACAACAAATGTTTCAAAATCTGTTGTGACATGTTAATCAACAAGCAACTACTAAACTGTAAATTGCAGAATGATAAATAACACAAGATATGTTAACCCAGTTCAGTGCAACTCACCTACATCTGGGGGCTACCAAGCCAGGAAGAAGAATCCACTATCAGTAATATAGTTTTATGTAAACAACCTCTGGTTTACATTAAACAACCTCTGGTTTACCTATTACTACCCAATGAAAACTTTATCATTAGAAGTCACATTAAATTGATAACAGAAACGCATCTCACTCCCTTAATCACAACCTCTGATATCTAACAGTTACAATCGACAGCAACTACATCATCCTACTTGAAAGAACCCTCTTTCAATGCACAGTTCATCCAAGCACTCTTGACTAACAAACCTACTCGGATTTACTTCAAAGCTTTATCCAAGAATAATACATGATTCATTACCTAAAGGTTTCTGAATCTGTACACACATTTATGTCTACCACAATGTATCAAACCGATACAAGTGGAGACTTACAACTCAAGAAAGCCCTACGACTCTCAAAACCCTAAATCCTTATTTTCTACTTTAAAAAAATGTTAATAAGAGTTCTTATTCTACCCTAAGTCTTGGTCTTCCTTTTATAATCTTCTGCTTTCTTGGGCTTTGAAATATCTGTTTATTTCTTCCTTGATCCATGTTCTGATTGCTCCTTAAATCTTGGACCAGATTAGCAACAACCTACTATATCAGGTCAAGATGTCGAGACACGTCTGACAAGTCTTCTTCCATCAGACTTCTTTATGTTGGAACATCTTGCATAACGTCTTGTTTTACCAAAATTTGCTCAAATCTGCAGAGCCTTCAAAAATCGTTCAAGGAACTTTTCTTCCAACAAATTCCAGTCCGTCATTACCAAAGTAGATTGATCAAGATACCATTCCTTGGCCTTCCCTATTAAGGAATGCGGAAATAGTCTCTTGAACAAGGATTCTTCTTCAGCTTCAGGCGCTCCCGTTTCACCCGCAATTTCATAGAATTTAGTGAGAAGTGTGAAAGGATCCTCATGATCCATATCGGTAAAAGGATTTTGATATAGAAGCGCAAGAATTCCCGTTTTCATCTCTGAATGCCTTTAGTGTGGGCGTTTTACGCAAACTGAGCATTATGCCTTGGACTGTTGGTACATGGAGTTGAAGTTGGAGGTGGTGGAGGAGGATTTGCCATGGTTGGCGTTACAATTGGTGTGGATGAAGAAGATTCTCCTCGCTCTTGTCTTTCTCTAGCAAGTTGTCGTCTCTGTCTTGTTCTGTTATTGAGCCTACGAACAGTTCTTTCAGTCTCAGAGTTAAAAAGAAGTTCTTCTGCAGGTACACTCCCTCACATAAACAGATTCTACACACTAGCCAAACAAATTAAAAAGCACAAGAGAATTACGGAGGTAAGAGATTCACAATACAAATATCTTAAAGTCACTAAACTATTGCAATGCTTGCAATATCAATATCGACAATAATCCCCGGCAACGGCGCCATTTTGTTGAAAAGTATTTTAGGTGGGTTGTTTTATCATATCCGCAAGGATTTTTTAGATATCTATATGCTTGCCGTTCAATAGTTTAACGATCTAAGAAAAGGGTTTTCAAAGAGTTCTTGTTTTGTAACATATGTTTTTGTAGCAAAGAGTAAACTAGAGAAAAGATGTTTTGTTTTTAAGAAAAACATGTCAAGATTAGATTTTGTTAACCCCTTTCATACATATCCGATTAATCAAGCCTGTGAACTTAGTTTCTATCAATAAAATCGTGTATCCACACGAATCCGTTTAATTCTAAAGCGACTTCGTGGATATTATTGTTTTAATCTCTAGATGATTTTTCGAAATAATAATCGAAACAATAAACATGAAGATCGATACTGTCGCTCCCGAAAGATTCGCATCCAACGGTACAAACGCGGGAGTGGTGCAGAAGACACAGAGTCGCCAACAATGTGTATTTATCCCGGGAGAGGGAAAGGAAACATTGCATAAACCTGAAGAGAAAGGGGGAAAGACATGGTCATCGCAACCATAGTCCGGGTTTGGGAGTCAGTTATGCGAGGGGAAGGTGTTAGCACCTCACGCATCCATCGTACTCGATGGGATCCATGCTTGTTGTCTAAACGGAGGATGAGCTGTCCTACTATCTATGGCTGAACAAAAGAAAACGGGGATGGGGGTGACTAAGACGGGCTCGGTAGGACATATTCGATGCCCTAGCCCTACGTACTCCCTCAGTGCAATGGGAAAGTCAGATCAACGTAGTTCGGATGGGAACTGTGGGGGAAGGTTGCTCGCCAAGACAATCGTTGTCTTGTGCCTACATATCCTCAATCGGACGAGAGAGAGGAATCAGAGCTAATGTAGTTCGTGGGTACGATCACAGATGGGTAAGTGTTTTTTATGAGCGACGTTAGATTCGCGTCCGGCAGTTAGGGTCGATGCCTGTTTGCGACTCAGACGAAGGTAACGTGCTCTTTTCTGAAAATGGTCTGGAACCAAACAATCCCGAAGGATAAAAAGATTTGAATTTGTTTTTGTGTTTTTTAGACAGAAGTGTTTTTAAGTTAGTTTATAACTTGCATTGCACCAAAGTCTAGGGCACAGAGACGAATACTTAACGAATCGTCCCAAGACATGACGCTCGCTAAGCATTCTAGAAAGATGAGAGGAAGCCCCTCATTTCTCATTCCCCACGCTTAAGGCTCGTGCGCAATACACTTTATCTTTATTAAGTGTTTTCAAAAAGTTTTGAGATGAGAAGAGAGAAGACACAAAGGAAACTCTAAAGGGAAACTAAGAGTCCTAATGTTATCATGCATGGATGACCTATGGTTAGTGAGGCTTAGGAGAGACAACTACCTAAAACCTAATGCTAATCCTACTCCAAGCTTAATCAAAAATTAAGTTGGACTAGGTAGCACTAAAGGGAAAGAATCCAAGACTTAAACAAGTCTTGAGATTCATAGGAGGAAGAGAGTGAATGAGAAGAATGAGAAAGAGAAGAAGAAGATGAGATACAATAAATGGCATCAAGCACATCACATCATAAATATCCAACTCAAATCATCAAAAATATTTCAAAGATCAATACAAAACAATTCAAGTAAGCATGCAAAGGTAATCATGAAAAAATGCAAGTATACTTGTATGAAATGCACAATTAAGCATACATGAACTTCATATCAAGATGAAATGAGAAAGATAAGATGAGGATGAAAACAAGTCAGAACCAAGATCATATTATCATCAACAATTCACATGTGCAAAAGGAAATCAAAGCATGAAACATTATGCACCAAAGAAAGCTACAAAAAGAGGACGAAGTTCCAACACTTAAGCATACTCAAACATGATTCAAACATGATCCATAAATGGCAAAACTTGGCCACAAAGGACCTCAACCAGGGGTAAACATCATATCAAATGCGCATACAAAGTATCAAGAAGAAACTCAAGCAAATGGGCATGGCAAGTCAAACTTGTGTAAAGAGGTGTCAAGATATAGTCATGCATAAGTCATTTAAGCACAAATAATCAAACATATATCAAATGACATTCAAAAATTGTGAAATTAGAACCCCAAATGACCTAAGTCAAAGAATAACAACATGCCAAAAGATCACACCAAAATTCACAAGTTAAGTACCTCAAACAATTAGGCAAAGATCACATAGGAACCATGAACCAATATGCAAAGGATAGGGACTAAAAGGAAATATTCAAAGAGTTTAAAAATATGAGAAAAATATTTTTAGGAACCTCAACATGTTCTCTAACAGATGCAAAAATAATGAGATGCAAATCATGTATAGATGATGAGAACAAAAATCAACAAGGCAGGGTGTGCATACATGAAACAATCCACAAAGAAATTAAACAAACAATTAAATCAGAGGCACAAAATAAAATAAAAATGGAAAATAAAATTTGACAAAATTTTATAAAATTCTAAATATGCTTCAAGATTTTTTTCGGGATTTTTGGATGCATTTAATTAATTTTAAAAATTAAAAATGGAAATGCAACAATTAAGAAAATAAAAATAAAGAAATAAACTCAAGGGGGTGCAAACAGCAAGGGAAACACGTTCAAAACTGGGCTGGATCAAAGGAGGGGGGCGTGAATAGAAAGAAGCCCAAAGCGCTTCCTACCATAGGCTCTGAGTCAACAATATTGACTCAATCATTGCCACGGGATTGATCCAAAGATCCACACGCAGTCAACAATCCAAAAGTAATCAAGATGGAAGGCTCAGATTAACTCGCGCATGGTAATAATCATGGGGAAACACACAATAATCATGATCTGACTTAAAAACAAGTCACGTGGGAGGCATGTGGCATTTTTAATATGCTGGCAACATATCATCCATCAGATCAAACAAACGCATCAGATCAAGTCAATGAATCAAAAAACATGCAAGATCAAAGGTCCAGATTAAGTGCACATGGTAGTTATCATGGATGAACACACACACATATCAAAAATACATCCAATCAGAAGCATTCATTTAATGAGGTGGCAAGACAAGAACCATTGGATCTGAGCATGGACGGTGGAGATCTCATCTCCTACCTTGAAACCCTCAGATCACCTGAAAATAAACCAGACGTCGGAGCTAGGGCTCCGGTCGTCTTCTCCGGTAGCCTCAACGGAGATCCAACATAAAAATTTCCAAAAATCAACAACAAGGGTACAGTTCCACTCAGTTTTTCATGAAGATCTCAAATATCACATTTAAATCAATAGATCATGCACGAACAAACCAAATCGAAGACAATAAGTTTAGATCCAAAAACTTAAATCTCAAAATTCAGGCAATCCACACGTCCAAACTCAAAACAAAATAGATCAGCATCATCAGTGAACTTCATAGATCATCATGCACACTTAAAATTCTAGTTATATGACCATGAAAAGCAAGCTTACCTGAGATCTGTAGAGCTTGAAATACACCAAGAGCTCCTTCCAAAAGCTGCAGATCTTCCTCTTTTGAGCTCTATTTGCAAAATAAATGCAAATAGAGGCTTGAAATTGGCTGGATCTAAGGTTTTGAACTTGAGCAACTTGAACACGAACTTGATGAAATCCTCACTCTAAGCTCAAACCAATGGTAGATTCTTGTTCCTCTCACCACACTGATCAATAATGTGCAAAGAAAACTTCAAAAACTCTCAAGAGAAGAGAGATTCGAAGAGAGAAAAGTTTGGAGGTGAAAATGGGTTCTGAGCAAATGAGGGTGCAGGACCTAATTATGAAGGCATGAGTAAGCTTATATACATCCCATTAGAGCTCTGATCACAATTAAAACTTGATTAATCCCTTGGTTAATGAAATTGGATGGTTTATGCCAAAATGCACTTTGTGTTGTACCCACTAATCCACTCGTGCATGGGTCATGAAATCAGCATGATTCACTCACATTCCACTTGCTGATCACAATGGAATTGAAATTGGGCCTTTTGGTTGATTGGTTAATGAGATTTGGATCAATTTTCAAATTGTTTATTTGTTAAATACACCATGAATAAGGCACGGTTTGGCATGCAACAAGGGTCAAAATTGGTGCTCATGGCTTGTACTTTGATGGTACAATATGACTTGAAGCAATTGAAGTGATTACAAGTCCTTTTGGATGAAAATGCAAATGGTGGAAAATTGGTACATGTGGAAAACCTCAAAATGCACCTTGCCTTGCCTTAGCCATAACTTGACTACAAAAGGTATGAACATGTTCTAGTACTTTTTGGAAATAGGAGAGAAAGATATTCAACTTTCATGTCTGAGGAAAATTCATTTGAAGCTTCTTTGATGATGAAAAGTCAAGTTGAATGTGGTGGAAAAACTGCCAAAAATGGAAAGTTCTCATTATAGGTCATTTTCCAAATTTAGTAACTTTTGTACAAACCCTTGATTCTTTATAAATGGTATGAAAATTGACCCTTGAAGACTATATGAGGATGTGAGACCTTGAAAACCCTGAAGAGAACCTCAAAATTCCACAGTTGACTTCCCCTCTCACTGTTGACTTTTCTTGGTCTACAAGCAATTGATCCACTGAACATCTTTCACAATGAAACACTAGACAAGTCTTTCCTCCATGAGTACTTGTGAGCATATGAAACCCATGAGAGCATGCTTGAATCCACAAAGTTCAACAAAAAGCCCTTTTAAAACCAAAACCCTAATTGGTCCCTCTGGATAGGAGGGAAAGATTCACTTGAGATCCTTTGCTATTCTTGACCTTATGAAGATAAGATGAACTCCTCAAACCACCTTGAGGCTTGAGACTCCCTTGAGATGAACCAAGTACCTTGATCCCATGCTAAGAACCAATGCTATGCACAAATGCTAATGCAAGAAATGCAAAGAAACATAAGCCAGTTAGCTAAAAGTAAGAGGGCAAATTTTGGGGTGTTACAGATACAAAGCAAATATTAACTTCCAAATCTATGTCTAGAGTTTGTTGGTTAATAGATGAAGAAATTAGATCAAGAATTGGAAAATCTATGTCTAGAGTGATTCAAACCATAAATACAACATTAAAAGCAAAGATCTTCGTCATCTATTAATCATCAACCTTGTTCACATAAAAAAGATCAAAAGAAATACATAATAGCAAGGTTAACTACCTCTAATCTTGACACAAAAGTGTTTAGCTAGCCATCACCATGGTAGCTTGATCAACAAGTAAAAAGGAAAGCTTTGCTAGCATCAAAGTCGAAGAATCGAAGATGATGCTCCAAAGATTTGATTCTCACTTCTTCTTGAGTTCTAAGCTTTTTTGACCTAAAAACCCTTTCTAATCTCAAAAATTCTGAAAATGTAAAGTTCTTCCAATATATCTTCTAAGGTAGCTATTTATAGAAAGTGCAAAAAGTAGCAGTAAGTGGCTCCGCGTTAAGCGACATCAGGAGCGCGCTAAGTGCGGTAAGCAAAATAGATGCAGATTCCCAAAAAGCGCGCTTAGCGCAGTTGGAGGCCGCTTAGCGCGGTTGGAGGCCATAAGCTACTGCCTCAACAGTGAAACCGCGTTGAAACTGCGCTAAGCGGGATTTACCATCATTATCACTGCGAAAATGATCTTCTAGGCCTTCTTTCCTTCACCATAGGTTCCAAGCATTATATATCAACAAGAAGACCTGTCAAAAAGCATCAAAATGATCATAATTCACAATATTTACAATAAAATTGGAAACTTGCATATTTACACTAAAACTTATAAGTTTACTACTAAAATATCAAGGAAACCATTGGAAAGGGCCACAAAATACCATCAAATGTATGCACAATTTAGCCCTTAACATAATGCAACCTTTATATGAAAGGTGCCTTACATGAACACAAAACCAAGCTAACTTAGAACTACCCATCCCAAGGTTAAGATTGCGGGTTTTGGTAAAGAAAGAAACTCCAACTTCTAGGCTCGAAGGGGTTGACAAGAGAATAACTTCCTTATTTCTCAAGTGTTTGGGAGTTGAAACAATGCCTTACATCGTCAGCAAAGTTTTGAATTGAAAGCATGCCGACAACAGTTATGGGTATTACGTTTTCATCACCCTCCCTCCAATCTTTGCATAATCAAAAGAAAGTGGACAAGAGATAATTTTTTTGAAAGATAAAGCATAAAGATGTAAATAGCAAACACAAACGAATTGAATCAAAAAGTTGCAATGCTCATTTCATTAATCATGAAAGTACAAACATAATTCAAAAGCAAACAACTGCTACAAATAAAGAAAAAATCCAAACAACAAGAAACATGGCCTAATGACTAATTAAACACAAGGATAAGTTATCCTGTCTTTGGGAAGTAGATCGGTTGAAGTCGTTTGAAGCTTCAATTGCCATGCCCTGGCAGAGGATTGTTCTGGACATTAGGATCAGTATCATGAAAGGTGAGGATCTTGTTTCTGATTAGCTTTTGCACCCTAGCCTTCAATGCATAGCAGTTTTCCAAGTTATGGCTTGCGTCACCCTGATGGAATTCACAATGAATATCAGCCCTATTGCCGGCTGGAAGAGGATTTGGAGGAGAAGGCAGAGTCCTCGTGGTAATCAAACCTTTTTGAACCATACCAGGATACAAATTAGTGTATGTCATGTGAATAGGATCAAATTGATTCCTACTACGGTACTGGTTTTGTCCAACAGTCGGACGTTGAGGTACTTGAGCTGGTCGTGGAGCAGTAACAACAACAACAGTAATGTGATCAACATATTGAGGTCTGGGACGAGGTCTTCTCTCAGTCATGATAACATTAGTCTGATCTTATCTCTTCTTCTGGAAGTTCCCATAGGATTTATTAGCACCGTTGGAAGATTCGGCAACCTTGGACACCTTACCGTTCTTGAGACATTCTTCAAGTCTTTGGCCAATAGTAACCAAATCCGTGAAGCTTGAGGAGACACTGCCAATCATCTTTTCCCAATAAAATGGAGACAAGGTGTCCATAAACATTCCAGTGAGTTCCTTTTCTGCCAGAGGAGGTTCTACTTGAGAAGCTAACTCTCTTCATCGCCGAGCATACTCCTTACAAGATTCCTTCTCATTCTGAGTCATATTCTGGAGTTGGCGACGGTCAGGAGCCAAGTCAAGGTTGTACTTGTACTGCTTCATGAAAGCATTAGCAAGATCTTGGAAGCAGTGGATGTTGTTTTGTTCAAGGCTCATGTACCATTTGAGTGAAGCTCCACTCAAGCTATCTTGAAAACAGTGGATGAGCAACTTCTAATTGTGGGTATAAGCAGACATCTTTCAGAAGTACATAACCAGATGAGCTCTTGGACAAGAGTGACCCTTGTACTTCACAAACTCGGGAGTTTTGAATTTGGCTGGCATAACAATGTCAGAGAGTAGGCACATGTTGTTTGCATCCACACTAAAGAAGTCATTACCCTCCATGGCTCTAAGTCTCTTGTCTATGGTCTGAAACTGTTCACAAACCACCTCATGTTCAACAAAGTCTTCACGGTCTTCACCCTGAGCACTGGCAGCGTTGTACTCATAGAAAGGGTTCTCAAAGGGAGCTCGGGCAGTCTGGGCAACAGCATGAACCACAGGTCCAGGCTCGGCGAAAACAGGAGCTTGAAAAACTGGTATGGCAGTCTGACCAATGATAGCAGTAGAAGCAAGAGGTGGAATGCCATTAAGAGGTAAACCAAACTCTGGCCAAGTTGAAGGTGGCATCTGAACAGGCTGAGGGTCAGCGTTTGAAACTTCCTGAATAATAGTTCTTTGAGGCTGCTCTCCTCTGGCAGTCAGGACTTAGAGCATCTCAGTGAGTTTAGTCATGCTTGACTTAAGATCATAAATTTCCATTATGATCTCTGCGTTGTGTACTTCTTGTTCTGACATCTTGTAGCTATAGTTAACTCTAGTCTTGTATCTGTGTCGAGGAATCAGCTTGACGACTGACAGGTGACGCTGGAAGATAGAGACAGCCGGAATGAGTTACTAGAAAAATTGGATGTATGTGATGAATCATGCAAATGTTATGCAACGCCATGCAACACGAGATGCAGAATACAAGTAACATGATCAAAAGTTTGAGATCACAAGCATGGAGTCTGGGTGAAGAGTAACCATGGGTGTGTACTATGGGTAAAGCACATGCACAACGGGTTCTAACAAGGTTCCCAGAGTCATCAATCCATCTTTCGGATATTACTAACACTCCAATTACTCGGGAATCAGTAATATTCTCAAGAGAATCTCATCTGAGTGTAGCATCGCGTATCAACTACTTCGGGTTTACACCCTGATAGTCATCGCACTACATCCTAGAAGGCCAAGTGAGGTAAATGGGTTCTAAAGGTCATCAGCTTCTCGGTCTCCCAGGTCGAAAGTAGTAATGCTTTCACGACTACTCGTTCAACAAATACTACCATCAAATGGGCCTCCACTGAGCGGGGGATCTCAAGCCAGCTTATTCGGGATTACTCCCTCAAAGCCTCCTTGACTATACCACCTTACTATAGATAAGAGCTCTCAAGTCCGGGTTAGGACTTATCTCACACACATAGGTCAACCTGAAAAACAGAAAAACAAGGCAACAACAAACAATAATAGCAACACAAATATAACAAGTTAGGCTTAACCCACTGAACAATGGCCCCCAGTGAAGTCGCCATATTCTGTCGCTGTGAGAATCGGATAGCAAAGCTATGAGATTAGCTTGGCTCGCAGAATAAAGACGTCACCATCGAACTTTTATTTTATCCAAGGGAAGGGAGAAAAGATCGAACAAAAATCCTAAGTAAAAAATTCAAAGCAAAAAGCAAGGCCTAAAACTAAGCAAAGAGAGATCAAAGGTACAGGGGTTGGTTATACTAAGTGTCATACCCTAAATTTTGACTAGGCGTTTTTATTTTTTCTCATTTCATCTGTCTATATTTTCATACTGTTTCGTCTGCATATGATGTCATATATTTTCTTCATGAATATTTTTTGAATTATCAGCCGGAATTAACGTGTTAAATTTTCAAGTATTTTGGTCGAATTGAAAAGTCAACTGTGCAAAAAAGTCGGTATTCGGACAATTTTTAAAATCGAACTTTCAGACATAATTTTTAATCTATTTTTTTCGTACTTTAACCCGGTGTGCTAATTTTAATTTTTTGACTTTCCGGTCATCATGTTTCTGACCCGTCTGAGCCTTTTTATCGGGTAAAATCAATTTCAAAATTTAACAAAACGGTGTATTTTTTCAATACATATTATTTCTTGCTTATCGTTTTGGTGTGTTCATTTTATTTTTTCGGACACTTCAATACCGGACCATTTTATCGTTTTTAACACGGTTCCTCATTTTGTCTTATTCTACACATATAGTACAAAAAACATTAATGCATTTTGTTTTTTATACATTAATGTACTTTTATTTTTTATACATTAATGCATTTTACTTTTTATACATTAATTCATTTTTGTTTTTTTATACATTAATTCATTTTGTTTTTTATACATTAATTCATTTTTGTTTTTTTTTTTACATTAATGCATTTTGTTTCTTATACATTAATGCATTTTGTTTTTTATACATTAATGCATTTTTATTTTTTATACATTAATTCATTTTTGTTTTTTAATACATTAATGCATTTTGTTTTTTATACATTAATGCATTTTGTTTTTTATCTTCACTGACTTCTTCACCAAGTTATGTTTTCCTATAAATAGGGCCATATGTTTCTCATAATTCTCACACCAAAACAAATACAACACTTGTTTTCTCTCATTTCTCTCTGCATTTCAAAGTTTCAAAATTCAAAAGAGTGAGAATCGAATTTTCAAAACCAAAGGGTTTCAATCTATTCCAAGCACATCAACACACTCCTGGAGGATCAAGGAAGCTCACAGGATCTTCCTCTTGCTTCTGTAACTATATTGAAGAGGCATTGGACCTTGCTCCAATAGGTAAGTGTTCTTGCACTTTGAAACTCCATGTACATGCATCATTATTGATTGATTCTTGAAGCAAAAATGTAGCTCTTAATGTGTTTGTTGTGATACTCCTACTGTTTTCACTTTAACATGTTTATATGTGGATTTTATGTTATTTAAAAACCATGCTTATTTAACGATGTTCTTCCGTGTATATTTTATCTGACACGATATTTTGCCGTGTGCTTTCTATTTGTGTTCACTGTGATGTTTTGCCACATATATCTGTTATTTGTTACTCGTGATGCTTCGCCGCGTATCTTTGTCTGCTGATTACATGATGTTTTTCCGTGTATTTCAGTTGATTTTTATTGTCTGATTACCATGATGTTTTTCCATGTGTATTCTGTAACTTTTTGTCAGTTTAATCTGTTACACGATGCTTTGCCGTGAATGTCTGTATCTCTGTTTATTTATTACGTGACGCTCTTCCGCGTACCTGTTATTTGTTACTCGCAATGCTTTGCCGCGTATCTTTGTCTGTTGATTACCACGATATTTTGCCGTGTATATGCTTTTATGTCACGAAGTTCTTCCGTGTATATTTTATCACATGATGTTTTTCCATGTATTCAGTTTCACATGCAATGTTCTTCCATGTATATTTTATCTGTCACGATGTTTTTCCGTGTATTCATTTATTCCGTAATGTTTTACCACGTATGCACGCTCCCTTTGGATCTCTTAGTTCAAATTTAATTTTCGATTAGGTTTGAAGTAAGACAGACTTTAGGATATTTAACCAAGCATGATAACATTAGGGTAGATTTCCCCTCTCGCCGTCGTGCGATTTGAATTTTCTTTTCTGTAGTTCGTGCCCCTTAGGGGTGAACTACGACCGCTCTGATTTCTCAAGATCCCGTTGAGAATACGTAGGCATAAGACTGTAAAGTCTTAGCGAGCAACCTTTTCTTTTTTTCATCGTCTCTTTACATCCGACGTTTTCCCGGATATTCGTATTTTCAACCTCTTATTTTTTATCTCTTTCAATCCGACGTTTTCCCGGATATCTGCAACCTTTTCATTTTTTACGTCTCTCCTTCCATCCGATGTTTTTTCGGATATTCATATAGCATCCTTTTAATAAAAAGAAGATTCACATACACTAGTACTAAGAAAAGCATTATTCTCGGTGAAACTGCTCTTAGACCAATTGGGCCTCTCCTTGAGTATATAAACCCCAAACTTCCTTTTCAAAACAACTCTCCATTTGATTTAGATTCAAAAATTGTTATCAAAACTTTCTTCAGTTCTTGAATAACTAACCATACAATTGTGTTTATAACACTGGAAGCTTGCTCACTTGTAAGTTCTACCATCTTTCTTTTACATACTTGTTTATATATATATATATATATATATATATATATGCTTGTATATCTGCTTAGAGTTTTTCCCCGGCAATTAGGTCTAGGATTAGATCAAACCGGTGGTCACTCTTTTAACACAGTCAAAACTAGTTCCCTATAGGAAATTCTAGATACAGTCTTGCCTCCTCTTGTGCTTATACAATATGGAACAGAGAAAGGCATTATTCTCGGTGAAACTTTTCTCAAGACTGTCACTACTAGAAATTTGTCTAAGAAATTCATTTCCCCAAAGAGGATTAATTCCCGGTGAAACCTCTCTTGAATTTCTTCAAACCCTAGAACTGTTCACTAAAGAAAGGATTATTCCCGGTGAAACCTTTCTTGAACTTTTCTTAGGTTTGGACCCACAGGCTTCCTAAAAATATCCCCAGCCTCCTCTTGGGCTTTGTACAAGGACCCCCAGGCTTCCTATAAGTTCTCAGCCTCCTCTTGGGCTTAGTACAAGGACGCAAAGACCTCCTACAGGTATAGGATAGAACTTAGTCATCTTTTCCTAGTTCAATCCTCTAGAGAGTCAGAACATCAGACCAATTTAGGGTTGATTCTCATCCCTTAAAACATCAGCCTCCTCTTGGGTATCATACAAAGATCATCCTCCAGTTAAGAGTTAACCTCTTCATACTAGTAGACTTGGAAAGTCACATCTCCTCTTGGATCTCAAAGAAACCCTCAAGTTTCCTAAAAGAATAGGAAAAACCTTGATCACTTTATCAATCTCCAACAGAGTTAAAACCTCCATAGGCTTCAAAACTCAATCTTTAAACCCTCATTCTAAATTCCCCGGCTAGGGTCAAACTACCACCAATAAATCCTCAATCAGAACCTCAAGGCATCTGATATTTCAACTCTTCTACACTCAGCAAGAGTTGATTCCCCAATTTGGACCTGTCTCTGGATCTCAATAATCCTCAGCAGAAGCTAGCTCCTCTTAGGCTTTATATAAGAAATTCCCCAATCAGCCTCCTCTTAGGTTTAGTATAATGATTTTCCCTAAGCGGTTTAGCTTCAATCTTGGACTTTAAACAAGACACAAATACACATCTAGCTTCAATCTTGGGCTTTAAACAAGACACCAAACATATTTTTCCTCCAGTAGAATAGGAGGAACTACGATTGCTCTGATTTCCTTATTATCATTACGGGAATAC
Organism: Lathyrus tuberosus; assembly: GCA_022829125.1. NCBI lineage: Eukaryota > Viridiplantae > Streptophyta > Magnoliopsida > Fabales > Fabaceae > Lathyrus > Lathyrus tuberosus. Next base: position 3,321,119 of record JALAZF010000538.1, read on the forward strand.
GTAGGCATAAGAATGCAAAATCTTAGCGAGCACACTTATCAAAAACCTTAGGTCAAGTACCTTACCAAAAACATCAAAAAACCCGAAAACAACAAAAATATCTTTAAAACACTCTCTCAACCTTCCCAAAGGAGAAACTTTCCCATTCATGACAGATAAACACCAGTAAGTAGAATAACATAATAAAATGCTAAACAATCCATGGATAACCATGTATAGGATGGGTAATTGACAACTCCCCATTGTATAACCTGACCCCGGACCCCCCAATCTCTTAGCATTTGTTAAAGAAAACATTTGCGTGCAAGGTTAGCTTGAGATAACTTCCCTTTCCTTTCCAGCTTCATAGGATAAATAAGAAATCAGAAAGTAGCACCTCATTCCAACCAATGGCGATAAGGTGGTCGCGTCACCGACAAAAATCGCACGCTACAGAAAAATGGCGACTCTGCTGGGGACTCAAACTACGACTAAAATTCCTAAGTGGTCTAGGTTGTTTAGCTTATTATATACTATATATATATATATATATATATATATATATATATATATATATATATATACTGCCTTTCCTACTTGATATCCGTGTTTATTTTTCTGTCAATGGATATGTGATTGATACGCATGTGGAAAGTTTGAGAGAACCTTAAGATAAGGGGTGGCATATACGGGAGAACTTATAGGGAGTGAATCTCGAACAAGCGATCTTGGTAGACACCCAAATCAGGCGAGGGCCCGTGTGGATACTTACTGTTGAACGACCGATTGTCGTGAAAGCAGAGTTTTCCCAGTGCGGCACCCGTGACCCTGAGGATTTAGTAGACATTAACCCTATGACCATTTGGTAGTGCGGTGACTATCGGGAATAGTTGATACGCGATACTACACTCAAATGAGATTCATCCTAGGATGCTATAGCTCGCTCGGGTGAACCAGTTTGCTGTTGATATCCCTAGGGGGTCAATGATTTTGGGAACCTATAACCCGTTCTACATGTACAAAAATTGACCAAAATAGTACAACCTTTGGGGATGGGTATAGCCATGAATCCATGCTCGTGACATCGAACTTTTGAACCCCATATTTGTAATTTTGCTTTTGTTTATACATTCGTGCGTTCTTTAAACTTTTTCAAATCTTTTACATGTAAATTGTATCCTATGCTGCATAAGCATTGCATATCATTTACATCCCCTGCATAAAACATACATACGTCCAGGTCATCGTCAATTCATTCTAAGTGTCTATCTTTCAGTCATCTGTAAGTCGTCAAACTGATTCCTCATCACCGATACGGGACTGAAGCTTCAATCAACTTCAGCTCAGTTACTTCCCAAAGAACGGACATCTCATCCTTGTGTTTGATTAGTCACTGACCTTTTTTCTGTCTATTTTGCATTTTCCTTGGTTGTATTGTATTTATTTGCTTTCAGTTTGTTTATCTTTAAATGTTAGTTTTAATGAAATGAGCATGTACAGTATTTTGATTCAAATCATCTATTTATTCGCATCTTTATGCTTTCTCTTTCAAAAAAACAAAACAAAAACTTTCAAAAAATACACCTCTTTTTCAAATTTTTGACTATGCAAATATTTGTGGGAGGATGATGAAAACGTAATAGCCATAATTATTGTCGGTACGCTTTCGAATAAACTTTGCTGACGATGTAAGACATTTTTTCAATTCCCAAACACTGGAGATATAAGGAAGATAATCCCTCGTTAACCCTTTTGAGCCTTGAAGTAGGAGTTTCTTTCTTTATAAAAAACCCGCAATTTTAACCAGGGGCAGGGTAGTTCTCAGTTTAATTTGGGTTGTGCATTCAAGTACAAAAAGTTTACATACAACAAGCAGATGTTGAAAACGTCTTTCAAATCAAAAGCCAGTGATGGTCCGTCGTAATCATTAAATCAAGTAGTCACTTTCTTTCTAAGAAGAAATCAAAAAGAAAAAGCCCGCTAAGTCAAAGAGCTTAGGCAAAAACTAGGGCATCCCGCTGACTATAAATTTCAAAAGAAATAGTTCGGGCAAAAGTTAGGGATAACACAGAGAAGAGGTCCTTAAATCCTCGATCTTCAAAAGTCCACAAAGACGAAAAATAACTAAATGTTGTAAAGAAGCAGTAGCTGTCGTCTCAAGACTTCTGGACCATCGTCATCACTATCATCAGTACAATTCCGGAACCTTTTGGAACCTGAATGCACAATTTAAGTTTAACTGAGCATAGGACTGGAGAACATCATGAAGTTAGGGTGGGCACAAATAAACTTTGAGCCTTTATCTTTTTTTTTTTCATAAACCGTGAACCAGGCCACGTTATAACCCTCAAAAGACCTAATTGAAGTAAGGTTATTTTGAGAGCATACTATAGCAAGGTTGCGTAAACTGACTCCAAAATCATTTTTTGCAAATCATTTATTTTGGTATCATACCTTTGTTTTACTTTTCATTCTGAATGTTTTAAATCACCATGTTTTTAATCAGTAATTCATATTACTGTGCTTTTTCTAAAACAATGATTTTGTTTTCAAAATTTTTACATGAACTTTACATCAAATTTGCCATGTTTAAATAAACATTTTTTATTGCAAACTAACTTTCCTCTCAAGGAATTTTCAAAACTGTTTAGAAACTTGGTCAGTGATCCTATCAGGGGCAAGTTCTTTCCAGAGCCTGTTAAGAATCAGTTTAAGATTTGTTCAGTGCAAGTCCTTCTCGGAATTGGTTTATTCAGAAAAACTTTCAAGACTCATTACTGGGGCAAGCCTTCCTAGTATACAACATACAGCTATTATCATTCAAGCTGAAGCAACGATCAGTTCATCTACAACAGTCAGCAAGTCTGGGGCAATTTATTTGGAAAAATCCCCAAGTAAGCCATCCAGCCTTCCTCTAAGGATTATCAACTTGATACAATTTACCAGTATGACAAATAGGCGTTTAGCAAACAGCATTTTCAGTCCCTAAGCAATGGCAGTGATCTCTGTGTTAAGGAATCAGTTTTGTCTGTCACTCCCCAAAAGAGTATAAACTTGTTGATTTTCACTCCCCAAAAGAGTATAAACTTGTTGATTTTCACTCCTCAAAGAGTCTAAACTTATTGTCAGCATTTTCATTTGCATTACATACATTTAATCATACACCGTAACATTTTCATATACTATGCATTCAAGAGTGTTTTAATCCCTATTTACATTCACCAGTGGTCGTGTTATTATCAACATCTTACCTTTCTACAAAGTCCAACTTATCTGGCACCTATACTTTTATGTCTTATCTGATGTTCTTCCAGATATAACTTTGTTTCTATCTGATGTTCTTCCGTATATGTCTATTTGTTCTGATGTTTTTCCAGAACTTTTCTCTATATCTATCCGATGTTTTTCCAGATATGTCTGTCTGTTCTGATGTTTTTCCATAACTTTCTTTCTTCATCCGACGTTCTTCCGGATATGTCTCTTTTATTCTGATGCTCTTCCAAAAACTCCTTACATGTCTATCTGATGCTCTCCCGGATATGACTTTTTCTCATCTGATGTTTTTCCAGATGTATCTTTTGTTCTGATGTGCTTATCTGATGCTTTTCCAGATATGTCCGTCATTCTGCCAGTCTTCTAAAAAAAATTTCCTGTACATTTAACGTTTTTCTAAATGTTTCGGATTTACCCTCAAAGTTATTTTTAATACATCTAACGTTTTTCTAGATGTTGTTGATATGTTTTCCAGAGTGTGTTACTTCTTTTGCATCTGATGCTTTTCCAGATGCCTGTATCTCTATTCCAGGGTTTATCCCTCTTTTTCCAAATATTGCTGGATACTTTTTGTCACCTTGACAGATTTCCACAATATCTTATATCCCCAGAAAATTCTGTTGGTCTGTCTCATGTGGCATCATTCCCCACAGTGTTCAAAAGTCTTTCCTTCATCACGTATCATTTCATCTGTATTCACGGTCAAAATTCTAGGTACTCTGATATTTAATCCTCTTATACCTCGAATGTCTAAAACTCTTTGCTATTCATACCTTCAGGTCTAAGAAAATTAAATAGGGGCATCTGTCATACCCTAAACTTTGACCAGGCGTTTTTATTTTTTCTCATTTCATTTGTCAATATTTTCATACTTTGTCGTCTGCATATAATGTCATATATTTTCTTCATGGATATTTTTTGAATTATCAGCCGGAATTAACGTGTTAAATTTTCAGGTATTTGGGTCGAACTGAAAAGTCAACTGTGCAAAAAAGTCGGTATCCGGACAGTTTTTAAAATCGAACTTTCAGACATAATTTTTAATCTATTTTTTTGCGTACTTTAACCCGGTGTGCTTATTTTAATTTTTTGACTTTCCGGTCATCGTGTTTCTGACCCGTCTGAGCCTTTTTACCCGGTAAAGTCAATTTCAAATTTTGACAAAACGATGTATTTTTTCAATACGTATTTTTTTTGCTGATCGTTTTGGTGTGTTCATTTTATTTTTCTGGACACTTCAATACCAGACCATTTTATCGTTTTTAACACGGTTCCTCATTTTGTCTTATTCTACACATATAGTACAAAAAACATTAATGCATTTTATTTTTTTATACATTAATGCATTTTTGTTTTTTATACATTAATGTATTTTTGTTTTTTATACATTAATTCATTTTTGTTTTTTATACATTAATGCATTTTATTTTTTATACATTAATTCATTTTTGTTTTTTATACATTAATGCGTTTTGTTTTTATACATTAATTCATTTTTGTTTTTTTTTACATTAAAGCATTTTGTTTCTTATACATTAATGCATTTTGTTTTTTATACATTAATTCATTTTTGTTTTTTTATATATTAATTCATTTTTGTTTTTTTATACATTAATGCATTTTGTTTTTTATACATTAATGCATTTTGTTTTTTATCATCATTGACTTCTTCACCAAGTTATGTTTTCCTATAAATAGGACCATATGTTTCTCATAATTCTCACACCAAAATAAATACAATACGTGTTTTCTCTCATTTCTCTCTGCATTTCAAAGTTTCAAAATTCAAAAGAGTAGGAATTGAATTTTCAAAACCAGAGGGTTTATATCCATTCCAAGCACATCAACACACTCCTGGAGGATCAAGGAAGCTCATAGGATCTTCCTCTTTCTTCTGTAACTACATTGAAGAGGCATTGGACCTTGCTCCAATAGGTAAATGTTCTTGCACTTTGAAACTCCATGTACATGCATCATTATTGATTGATTCTTGAAGCAAAAATATAGCTCTTAATGTGTTTATTGTGATACTCCTACTGTTTTCACTTTAACATGTTTATATGTGGAGTTTATGTTATTTAAAAACCATGCTTATTTCACGATGTTCTTCCGTGTATATTTTATCTGACACGATGTTTTGTCGTGTGCTTTCTATTTGTGTTCACTTTGATGTTTTGCCACAAATATCTGTTATTTGTTACTCGCGATGCTTTGCCGCGTATCTTTGTTTGCTGATTACATGATGTTATTCCGTGTATTTCAGTTGATTTTTATTGTCTGATTACCATGATGTTTTTCCATGTGTATTCTGTAACTTTTTGTCAGTTTAATCTGTTACACGATGCTTTGCCGTGAATGTCTGTATCTCTGTTTATTTATTACGTGACGCTCTTCTGCGTACCTGTTATTTGTTACTCACGATGCTTTACCGCGTATCTTTGTCTGTTGATTACCACGATATTTTGCCGTGTATATGCTTTTATGTCACGATGTTCTTCCGTGTATATTTTATCACATGGTGTTTTTCCATGTATTCAATTTCACACACGATGTTCTTCCATGTATATTTTATTTGTCACGATACTTTTCCCTGTATTCATTTATTCAGTGATGTTTTGCCACGTACGCATGCTCCCTTTGGATCTCTTAGTTCAAATTTAATTTTTGATTAGGTTTGAAGTAAGACAGACTTTAGGATATTTAACAAAGCATGATAACATTAGGGTAGATTTCCCCTCTCACCGCCGTGCGATTTAAATTTTCTTTTCTATAGTTCGTGCCCCTTAGGGATGAACTACGACTGCTCTGATTTCTCAAGATCCCGTTGAGAATACGTAGGCATAAGACTGTTAAGTCTTTGCGAGCAACCTTTTCTTTTTTTCATCGTTCTTTACATCCGACGTTTTCCCGAATATTCATATTTTCAACCTCTTATTTTTTATCTATTTCAATTTGACGTTTTCCAGGATATCTGCAACCATTTCATTTTTTACGTCTCTCCTTCCATCCGATGTTTTTCCAGATATTCATATCACATCCTTTTAATAAAAAGAAGATTCACATACACTGGTACTAAGAAGAGCATTATTCCCAGTGAAACTGCTCTTAGACCAATTGGGCCCATAGGAAATTCCAGATACAGTCTTGCCTCCTCTTGGGCTTATACAATATGGAACAGAGAAATGCATTATTCCCGGTGAAACTTTTCTCAAGACTGTCACTACTAGAAATTTGTCTAAGAAATTCATTTTGCCAGAGAGGATTAATTCTCGGTGAAACCTCTCTTGAATTTCTTCAAACCCTATAACTGTTCACTAAAGAAAGGATTATTCCCGGTGAAACCTTTCTTGAACTTTTCTTAGGTTTGGACCCACAGTCTTCCTAAAAGCATCCCCAGAATCCTCTTGGGCTTTGTACAAGGATCCTCAGGCTTCCTAGAAGTTCTCAGCCTCCTCTTGGGCTTATTACAAGGATCCAAAGACCTCCATCTTTTCCTAGTTCAATCCTCCAGAGAGTCAGAACATCAGACCAATTTAGGGTTAATTCAAATCCCTTAAAACATCAGCCTCCTCTTGGGCATCATACAAAGATCATCCTCCAGTTAAGAGTTAACCTCTTCATACCAGTAGACTTGGAAAGTCTCATCTTCTCTTAGATCTCAAAGAAACCCTCAAGTTTCCTAAAAGAATAGGAAAAAACCCTGATCACTTTATCAATCTCCAACAGAGTTAAAACCTCCATAGGTTTCAAAACTCAATCTTTAAACCCTTATTCTAAATCCCCCGGCTAGGGTCAAATTACCACCAATAAACCCTCAATCAGAACCTCAAGGCATCTGATATTTCAACTCTTCTGCACTCAGCAAGAGTTGATTCCCCAATTTGGACCTGTCTCTGGATCTTAATAATCCTCAGCAGAAGCTAGCCTCCTCTTAGGCTTCATATAAGAAATTCCCCAATCAGCCTCCTCTTAGGTTTTGTATAATGATTTTTCCTAAGCAGATTAGCTTCAATCTTGGGCTTTGAACAAGACACAAATACACATCTAGCTTCAATCTTGGGCTTTAAACAAGACACAAAATGTAACGCCCCAAATAATTATAATATTAATTTATTTAATTATTATGATTATGCGATGTTTTGGTGCTTTGTGATGACCTTGTGACGTTGATGGATTATGTGATTTGTGGGGTATCCTTGGGTTAAGGGAACTTTGAGGCCTTAGATTTAATAGATTAATTAGATTATTTTATTAATAATAGTATTGAAATCATTTCAATAACTAAAATATTATTTAAAATTATTATTATTATTGTTGTTAATTAAATAATTAAGAGACCATTAAGGGTAATACGGTAATGTGGAGGGGATTAGTGGAGGATAACATGGTAAACAGAGATTAAGGCCCAAAACCCCTTAGGTTTAACAAAAGAGAAAAATAGGGATTTTGAGATCAAAATTTTTCAACCCTAAGGAGTGATTAGAGATTTGAGGAAAGGAGGCTAGATTGAGGAATCGACCGTAGAACCCCGGAAAACGAAGAATCTCGGCTGAAATTTCGAGGTATGGGGGGTAATCCGGGTTAATGTGTTTGATATGGGTTTAAGGTAGAGGTAGTCATGTGTTTTTTTTCGTTTCTGATAATTTCGTGTGGATCTGTAATGAATCTGTCATGTATTTTCATGATCTGATGTGTGTGATTTTTGTGATGATTCTGATGTAAATTGTTGTATTTTGATGATTAAACGATTGTTGATGCTGGGACGAAATTTGGGTAACCAGATCTGTAAATCGAACTGATAATAACTAAATTCAGACTTAGTAATTAAGGGTAATTGATGTAGATGATGAAGTAGGATGAATAACTTAGATCTGGGAGGAATCGAAGATAATTTAAGGCTGTTTCTGGTAGATCGAAGGTGTTGGGAAGAGGGATTTTGCGATCAGATGCGAAATCTGAGTTTTGGAGGAGTTTCTGGTGATACGCGTAAGGGGGAAGGCAATACGCATAATGGGGACACTCCCAAGGTGATACGTGTATCGTACGCACCTGTCCCCAAGGGCTGACACGACCCTCTGCTGCTACGCGTAGCATACGCGTATGGATTGTTAGGCAATACGCGTATTAGAGACGGGGAAAAAGGGGAATACGCGTAAGAGGTGATGCATTACACATATGGGATTGGGAAAAGAGCCTTACGTGTATGGGCTAGCCAGTACGCGTAAGGAGATCTGAAGGAGAATTGAGAGGGATGACCTCTCTGCTGATACACGTATTGAAGAGGGCATTATGCGTAAGGGTTGGGGTGTAATTTGGGCCATACGCGTATCAGGGTGGTCCATACGCGTATGGACAGTGGTGTGTGCAGAATTTTTCGTTCTTGCGATTTCAGTCCCGATTTCGCTTGTAACGTGGTTTCCTTAAGACGTAGGGTCATGATGAGATAATAAGACACTAGAATCTAGTAATGACGATGAATAGAATAAAAATCGGGGATCTATGTGATGAACCAACTATGACGCATTGTGAGTTATAATGACGAACTTTGACGGGTGCGACTTGTTGTGATGTTATGATGTTTAATTGATGATAATTCATGAATGATGATGTAACCTTGATGATTTTATGACGATATTTATTATGAAGATTGTGCATCATGCATTCATGGCATAGTAGGACTTCGGTCCATTTTGATGGCTTCAATCCCATTGTATGGATTGAAGTGTTTTATGACGTGCTCCGGTTCTTGTGTAGAATCGGTCCTATTGGTGGGGATATTTGGAGGGTGATGGCCCAGTGTCCATCTATTATGACGATGTTGGTACCACATGCATGAGTCTGACGTTGCATTGCATAATATGTGGCATTGCATTATATTGATGTTATTGATGTGTTTTGACATTGTGTGTGATTGATGATGATGTTACTTGTGCCTTATCTTTTACGCATATCTTATATATTGATTTCGTGAATACTCACCCTGCCTGTTTGAATGTTGCCTCCACGTGGGTAACGTGCAGGTAATCAGGTTTTGCTCCTTGGCGCATGAAGATTTAGTTTTGAAGAAATTTTGATTTCTCCATCGATTAGAGGGTCTTGCTCTGATATGTAACATCGGGTCAGGACGTTTGAGTCGAACGATTACGTTCTTTTGTTTTATGTCGACATGATGTTTTTCATGAGTTTTATTTGAGAAGTTGTGAATCATAAGAGTATTTATTTAAACTTGACTTTCCATTGCGTGGTGTTTAATTAATTATGATGGTAAAAACCGTGTGACGGGACAGGTGTATGTTTGAATGATTTTGACGATATGTGATGCCCTTTTTGGGATGACACTCTAATTACTTGCCGTGTTATTCGTGTTAATTGTTGGGTAGAAAAAGGGTGTTACATTAGTGGTATCAGAGCAGGTCGGTCCATCCGGCCAGGTTTTTACGTGATGCCAGTCCCCTGCCAGTCGACGAGTGTGTGTACACTGTCGATGTTTTGTTCCTTATAACCTTGTTGGTGGTGTGCATGATGGCTGGAAGAAATGACTGTGCTATTACTGATGCTTTGGAATCAGTTGCTAATGTGGTGGCGAAACTCAATCTGAATGGTGGAATTCCAGATGAGTTTCTTGCTTTGGGGGAGTTCAAGAGGAATAATCCACCAACTTTTCTGGGTACTCATGACCCAGCAAGTGCATACAAGTGGCTGAAGGCAATTGAGAAGATCTTCCAGGTGATGGGGTGTACCGATGCGCAGCAAGTTCAGTTTAGGACGCATATGCTGGAAGAAGAGGTCGAGGACTGGTGGGATAACACCCGTCAGAGACTGGAAGATATTGGCACTGAGATAACCTGGGTTGTGTTCAAGCAGGAGTTTCTGGGCAGGTATTTTCCAGAGGATGCTCGTGGTAAGAGAGAGGTGGAATTCCTTGAACTGAAGCAAGGAGACATGACTGTGGCAGAGTATGCTGTAAAGTTCGAGATGCTGGTAAAGTTCTGTCCTCACTACAACCCTGCTGATGCTGAGATGTCTAAGTGTCTCAAGTTCGAGAATGGGTTGAGACCAGAGATCAAGCAGGGTATTGGATGCTAACACATTCACAGGTTTGCTGAGCTGGAGGATAAGAGTAGGATTTACAACGAGGATAGTCGAGCTCGATCTGCTCACTACAAGCAGTTGAGTGAGAAGAAGGGGCAGTATAGAGGTAAACCTTATATGACTTCAGCTGACAAAGGGAAGTAGAAGTCTTCAGAGGGGAAAAAGACAAGTGGGGGAGCAGCTCCCGCTTCTGGAAAGTGTTATAAGTGTGGCGTGCAAGGCCACAGTGCTGATGTGTGCACCAATATTGTGGTGAGGTGCTACAAATGTGGTAAGAAGGGACATAGAGCTACTGACTGCAAGGATGATGGTCTAACTTGTTTCAACTGTGGTGAGAAAGGTCATATCAGTACTCAATGTCAGAAGCCGAAGAAGACTACGACTGGTACTCAGGCCAGTGGCAGAGTGTTTACTTTGAGTGGTGCAAAAGCGCCAGAGAAGGACAACCTGATTCGAGGTACTTGCTTTATTAATAATATCGAGTTGATTGCTATTATTGACACTAGTGTTACTCATTCTTTTATCTCGCTTGAATGTGCTAATAGATTGGGTTTGAAGTTATCTGATATGAATAGTAACATGGTAATAGAAACCCCAGCTAATGGTTCTGTTACTACTACTTTTGTGTGTTCGAGATATCCTGTGATGATTTTTTATAAGAGTTTTGTGATGGATTTGGTGTGCTTACCCTTACACCAAATCGATGTAATCTTTGGAATAAACTGGTTAGAGTTCAGCCGTGTTCATATCAATTGTTATAACAAGACGGTAGAGTTTTCGGTGCTTGGGGATGGTGGAGAGTTGATGTTCTTGTCTGCTAAGCAAGTGGACGAACTTCAAGAAGACGAAGCCTCGGTGTTTACAATGTTTGCGTCGTTGCAGATTAATCATGAAGCTGCAGGTATGGAGTTGCCTGTTGTCTGTGAATTTCCAGAGGTGTTTCCAGACAACATCAGTGATTTGCCTCCAGAACGTGAAGTGGAGTTTGTAGTGGACTTGGTGCCAGGTACGAGTCCGGTGTCAATGGCTCCTTATCGGATGTCCGCTTCTGAGTTAAGTGAATTGAAGAAACAGTTGGAAGAGCTGCTTGAGAAGAGGTTTGTTCGACCAAGTGTTTCTCCGTGGGGTGCTCCTGTGCTGCTAGTGAAGAAGAAAGATGGAAGTATGAGGTTTTGTGTTGATTATCGGCAGTGAATAAAGTGACGATTAAGAATAAGTATCCACTTTCGAGAATCGACAATTTGATGGATCAGTTGGTAGGTGCCTGTGTGTTTAGCAAGATTAATTTGAGGTCGGGTTATCATCAGATCTGTGTTAAACCTGACGACATTCCGAAGAAAGCTTTCAGGACGAGGTATGGTCACTATGAATACACTGTGATGCCGTTTGGAGTGTCCAATGCACCTGGTGTGTTCATGGAGTATATGAATCAGATCTTTCACGAGTATTTGGATCAGTTTGTTGTAGTCTTCATTGACGATATTCTAATATACTCTAAATCTGAAGAAGAGCATGCTGAGCATTTGAGGACTGTGTTGCAAGTATTGAAGGAGAAGAAGTTGTATGCAAAGATGTCGAAGTGTGAGTTCTGGTTGAAGGAGGTGAGTTTTCTTGGTCATGTGATTTCCAGTGGTGGAATTGATGTTGATCCTTCTAAGATTGATGTTGTATTATAGTGGGAGACTCTGAAGTCTGCTACTGAGATACGAAGTTTTTTGGGATTGGTAGGTTATTACCGCAAGTTTATTGAGGGCTTCTCTAAGTTGGCATTACCTTTGACTCAGTTGACTCGAAAGGGGCAAGCTTTTGTGTGGGATGTAGCTTGTGAGGAAAGTTTTGTAAAATTGAAGAAGAGATTGACGACTGCTCCAGTGTTAATTTTGCCTAATCCGAGTGAATCTTTTGTAGTGTACTGTGATGCATCGAAGATGGGTCTTGGAGGAGTATTGATGCAGAATGGGCAAGTTATTGCTTATGCTTCCAAACAATTAAGGGTCCATGAAGTGAATTATCCAATCCATGACTTAGAGTTGGCGGCTGTGGTATTTGTGTTAAAAATTTGGAGACATTATCTATTTGGTTCTAAATTCGAAGTGTTCAGCGGTCATAAGAGCTTGAAGTACATGTTTAATTAGAGAGAGTTGAATATGAGGCAGAGAAGGTGGTTGGAATTGTTGAAGGATTATAACTTCGACCTGAATTACCATCCTGGTAAAGCGAATGTAGTGGCTGACGCATTGAGCAGAAAGTCATTGCATATGTCGATGCTTATGGTGAAAGAGTTAGAGTTACTTGAACAATTCTGAGATTTGAGTTTGGTGTGTGAAGCGACTCCTGACAGTGTGAAGTTGGGAATGCTGAAGTTGACTAGTGGTATTCTGGAAGAGATCAGAGTGGGGCAAAAATCTGACTGGAAGTTAGTGGACCATTTGACTTTGATCAACCAAGGTAACGGAGGAGAATTCTGAATTGATGAGAATGATGTGATGATGTTCAGAGACAGGGTGTGTGTTCCAGATGTCCCAGATATTAAGAGGAGTATACTTGAGGAAGGACACCGAAGTAGGATGAGTATTTATCCCGGTGCTACGAAGATGTACCATGATTTGAAAAAGTTGTTTTGGTGGCCAGGTATGAAGAAGGATGTTGCGGAGTTTGTCTATGCGTGTTTGACTTGTCAGAAGTCGAAGATTGAGCATCAGAAGCCTTTAGGTATGATGCAGCCGTTGAGAATTCCAGAATGGAAGTGCGATAGTATTTCCATGGATTTTATGGTGGGAATGCCGAAGATTGCTAAGGGAAATGATTCCATTTGGATGATTGTGGATAGATTAACTAAATCGGCTCATTTCTTGCCGATGAAGATTAATCATTCCATGCAGAAGTTAGCGGAGATGCATATTAACGAAATTGTGAAGTTGCATGGTATACCTTCGAGTATTGTGTCGGATAGAGACCCGAGATTTACATCGAGGTTCTGGAAGAGTTTGCAAGAGGCTTTGGGTACTAAGTTGAGGATGAGTTCAACATATCATCCACAGACGGACGGTCAGACAGAAAGGACTATTCAATCTCTGGAGGATTTGCTGAGGGCATGTGTGTTGGATCACGGAGGATCTTAGGATAAACATTTACCGTGATCGAATTCACGTACAATAATAGCTTTCATGCTAGTATTGGAATGACACCCTATGAAGCTTTGTATAGGAGACGGTGTAGGACTCCTTTGTGTTGGTATGAGTCGGGCGAGAGTGATGTACTCGGACCTGAGATTGTGCAAGAGACGACAGAGGAGATTAAGATGATCCAAGAAAGGATGAAAGCTTCGCAGAGTCGCCAAAAGAGTTACCATGATAAGGGGAGGAAAGCACTTGAATTCCAAGAGGGAGATTACGTGTTTTTAAGGGTGACGCCAGTGACTGGTGTGGGTCGAGCCTTGAAGTCTAGGAAGCTCACTCCACGTTTTGTTGGTTCGTACCAAATCTTGCAGAGGATAGAAGAGGTAGCCTATCAGATTTCTTTACCGCCGACGCTTGCGAATTTACACGACGTGTTCCATGTGTCTCAGTTGAGGAAGTACATTCCAGATCCGTCACATGTGATTCGGATGGGTGATGTACAAGTGAGGGATAATCTGACTGTAGAAGCATTACCTGTGCGGATTGATGGCTATGAAATGAAGCAGTTGCGGGGTAAAGACATAGCTTTGGTGAAGGTGTTGTGGGGTGGACCAGCTGGCAAAAGTTGGACTTGGGAGCGTGAAGATCAGATGAAGGAGTCATATCCGACTCTGTTTCCTTCAGGTAATTTTCGAGGGCGAAAATTCTTTAAGTAGGAGAGAGTTGTAACACCCCAAATAATTATAATATTTATTTATTTAATTATTATGATTATGCGGTGTTTTGGTGCTTTGTGATGACCTTGTGACGTTGATGGATTATGTGATTTATGGGGTATCCTTGGGTTAAGGGAACTTTGAGGCCTTAGATTTAATAGATTAATTAGGTTATTTTATTAATAATAGTATTGAAATAATTTGAATAATTAAAATATTATTTAGATTATTATTATTATTATTATTATTATTATTGTTAATTAAATAATTAAGAGACCATTAAGGGTAATACGGTAATGTGGAGGGGGTTAGTGGAGGATAACATGGTAAACAGAGATTAAGGCCCAAAAACCCTTAGGTTTAACAAAAGAGAAAAGTAGGGATTTTGAGATCCAAATTTTTCAACCCTAAGGAGTGATTAGAGATCTGAGGAAAGGAGGCTAGATTGAGGAATCGACCGTAGAACCTCGGAAAACGAAGAATCTCTGCTGGAATTTCGAGGTATAGGGGGTAATCCGGGTTAATGTGTTTGATATGGGTTTAAGGTAGAGGTAGTCATGTGTTTTTTTTCATTTCTGATAATTTCGTGTGGATCTGTGATGAATCTGTCATGTCTTTTCGTGATCTGATGTGTGTGATTTTTGTGATGATTCTGGTGTTAATTATTGTATTTTGATGATTGAACGATTGTTGATGCTGGGACAAAATTTGGGTAACCAGATCTGTAAATTGAACTGATAATAACTAAATTCAGACTTAGTAATTAAGGGTAATTGATGTAGATGATGAAGTAGGATGAATGACTTAGATCTAGGAGGAATCGAAGATGATTTGAGGCTGTTTCTGGTAGATCGAATGTGTTGGGAAGAGGGATTTTGCTATTAGATGGGAAATTTGAGTTTTGGAGGAGTTTCTGGTGATACCCGTAAGGGGGAAGGCAATACGCGTAATGGGGACACTCCCAAGGTGATACGCGTACCGTACGCACCTGTCCCCAAGGGCTGACACGGCCCTCTGTTGCTACGCGTAGCATACGCGTATGGATTATTGGGCAATACGCGTATTGGAGACGGGGAAAAAGGGGAATATGCGTAAGAGGTGATGCATTACGCGTATAGGATTGGGAAAAGAGCCTTACGCGTATGGGCTAGCTAATACGCGTAAGGAGATCTGAAGGAGAATTGAGAAGGATGACCTCTCTGCTGATACGCGTATTGAAGAGGGCATTACGCGTAAGGGTTGGGGTGTAATTTGGGCCATACGCGTATTAGGGTGGTCCATACGCGTATGGACAGTGGTGTGTGCAGAATTTTCCATTCTTGCGATTTCAGTCCCGATTTCGCTTGTAACGTGGTTTCCTTGAGACATAGGGTTATGATGACATAATAAGAAACTAGTAATCTAGTAATGACGATGAATAGAATAAAAATCAGGGATCTATGTGATGAACCAACTATGACGCATTATGAGTTATAATGATGAACTTTGACGGGTGCGACTTGTTGTGATGTTATGATGTTTAATTGATGATAATTCATGAATGATGATGCAACCATGACGATTTTATGACGATGTTTATTATGACGATTGTGCATCATGCATTCATGGCATAGTAGGATTTCGGTCCATTTTGATGGCTTCAATCCCATTGTGTGGATTGAAGTGTTTTATGACGTGCTCCGGTTCTTGTGTAGAATCGATCCTATTGGTGGGGATCTTTGGAGGGTGATGGCCTAGTGTCCATCGATTATGACGATGTTGGTACCACATGCATGAGTCTGACGTTGCATTGCATACTATGTGGCATTGCATTATATTGGTGTTATTGATGTGTTTTGACATTGTGTGTGATTGATGATGATGTTACTTATGCCTTATCTTTTACGCATATCTTATATATTGATTTCGTGATTACTCACCCTGCCTGTTTGAATGTTGCCTCCACGTGGGCAACGTGCAGGTAATCAGGTTTAGCTCCTTGGCGCAAGAAGATTTAGGTTTGAAGAAATTTTGATTTCTCCGTCAATTAGGTCTAGGATTAGATCAAACCAATGGTCACTCTTTTAACACAGTCAAAACTAGTTCCCCATAGGAAATTCCAGATATAGTCTTGCCTCCTCTTGGGCTTATACAATATGGAACAGAGAAAGACATTATTCCCAGTGAAACTTTTCTCAAGACTGGTACTACTAGAAATTTGTCTAAGAAATTCATTTCCCCAGAGAGGATTAATCCCCGGTGAAACCTCTCTTGAATTTCTTCAAACCCTAGAACTGTTCACTAAAGAAAGGATTATTCCCGGTGAAACCTTTCTTGAACTTTTCTTAGGTTTGGACCCACATGCTTCCTAAAAGCATCCCCATCCTCCTCTTGGGCTTTGTACAAGGACCCTCAGGCTTCCTAGAAGTTTTCAGCCTCCTCTTGGGCTTAGTACAAGGACCCAAAGACCTCCTATAGGTATAAGACAGAACTTAGTCATCTTTTCCTAGTTCATCGTCCAGAGAGTCAGAACATCAGACCAATTTAGGGTTTATTCTCATCCCTTAAAACATTAGCCTCCTCTTGGGCATCATACAAAGATCATCCTCCAGTTAAGAGTTAACCTCTTCATACCAGTAGACTTGGAAAGTCTCATCTCCTCTTGGATCTCAAAGAAACCCTCAAGTTTCCTAAAAGAATAGGAAAAACCCTGATCACTTTATCAATCTCCAACAGAGTTAAAACCTCCATAGATTTCAAAACTCAATCTTTAAACCCTCATTCTAAATCCCCCAGCTAGGGTCAAATTACCACCAATAAACCCTCAATCAAAACCACAAGGCATCTGATATTTCAACTCTTTTACACTTAGTAAGAGTTGATTCCCCAATTTGGACCTGTCTCTGGATCTCAATAATCCTCAGCAGAATCTAGCCTCCTCTTAGGCTTCATATAAGAAATTCCCCAATCAGCCTCCTCTTAGGTTTTGTATAATGATTTTCCCTAAGCAGTTTAGCTTCAATCTTGGGCTTTGAACAAGACACAAATACACATCTAGCTTCAATCTTGGGATTTAAATAAGACACCAAACATCTTTTTCCTCCCGTAGAATAGGAGGAACTACGATTGCTCTGATTTCCTTGTTATCATTATGGGAATACGTTGGCATAAGATTGCAAAATCTTAGCGAGCACACTTATCAAAAACCTTAGGTCAAGTACCTTACCAAAAACATCGAAAACCCAAAAACAACAAAAATATCTTTAAAACACTCTCTCAACCTTCCCAAAGGAGAAACTTTCCCATTCATGACAGATAAACACCAGTAGGTAGAATAACAGAATAAAATGCTAAACATTCCATGGATAACCATGTATAGGATGGGTAATTGACAACTCCCCATTGTATAACCTGACCCCGGACCCCCCAATCTCTTAGCATTTGTTAGAGAAAACATTTGCGTGCAAGGTTAGTTTAAGATATCTTCCCTTTTCTTTCCAGCTTCATAGGATAAATAAGAAATCAGAAAGTAGCACCCCATTCCAACCAATGGCGATAAGGTGGTCGCGTCACCGACAAAAATCGCACGCTACACTAAGGGAAGGTACTAGCACCCTAAGTATCTGCAGTACTCTACAGAAACCTCTTGAAATATTTGTGTTTTGACTAAAATTGTTTGCTAAGGATAATGATGGGCAAAGTAAAATGAAAATGGGAAAAAAAGAAAAAGGTAGCTCGATAGGATCTCGCATTCCTATACCTACGTATCCTTAATAGGAAGTCAGAGCAATCGTAGTTCAAAGCTATGATGAAAAAGGAAAAGAGTGTATAAAGGAAAGAGTGTGAAAAAAAGAAAAGGTTGATCGCCAATGATTAAGACCCTTGTGCCTACGCATTCTCAAAAGGAACTTGAAAAATCAGAGCGTCCGTAGTTCGTGGAACTACGAGTTATTAGGTTCTAAGAACCAAGAACAACAACAAAGACAAACATATAAGGGACATGCACAATGACAATAAGTCAATATACAATCCCTCCCCTTGGATTAGGTCAACAAGGATCAAAAGAAAGCAATAAATACATGGAAGAACATCATGTAAATGGCAAGCAGACAAGACACAGACACAGTATACGGCAAGAACATCATGTATGGTCAGACAAACAAGATATCACAGAATACACATGGAAAAACATCATGGTAATCAGACAGTGAAAAGTCAACAGAAATACATGGAAAACATCATGCATAAATAGGCAAAGATATGCGGCAAAGCATCGCGAATAAAACATAAGTACACGACAAAACATCGTGAGGTAATCAATTATGGAAAAGCATTGAGATTGAATCAGAGAGAACAAGTAAGTCACAAAAATAGAATCGGGCAACAAAGACTTATTTGTTATGAAACTAAACAAAACAATATAGAGATCAAAGAGAGGAAGAGAAGAGAAAAAGTAATCTTATATTATCTTCTGCCAAAAGTACATTTTATGTTGTAATACGGACCTTATTTATAGGGCCTAAGGGAGATGGAAAGTCACAACTATTAATAGGGAATATGAAGATGAAAAGAAGAATAAGAATGGACATCCACATTTATTTTTATTCATAACACTCCCCCTTGGATGTCCATTGAGGATATGCCTCGTTAAAACCTTACTAGAAAAAACCCAGTGGGAAAAAATCTAGTGAAGGAAAAAAGTACAATATCCTTTCATTTCTCCCCCTCAGCTGAACAATAATTTCTTCGATGAAGATCAATCTTTTGTACTAGTTGATTAAAAATTCTACTTGGGAGTGACTTTGTGAAAAGGTCTGCAAGATTATCACATGAACAGATTTGTGGATGCTTATATCACCACTCTTTTGAAGATCATGAGTAAAAAAAACTTTGGAGAAATGTGTTTTGTCCGGTCTCCTTTAATGTAACCATCTTTCAATTGTGCGATGCATGCAGTATTATCTTCATATATGGTCGTTGTATTTAATATCTCAGAAGATAAACCACAAGTATTTTGGATGTGCTGAATTAAGGATCTCAACCAAACGCATTCTCCACTTACCTAATGTAATGCTAAAAGTTCTGCATGATTAGATGATGTTGCTGCTATGGTTTGTTTGACTGATCTCCATGAAGTAGTTGTACCCTCATGTAAACAAATAACTTTTTTGTGATTTACTATTATGAGGATCTGACAGGTACTCTGTACCTGCATAACCTGTTAATTCAAATCTGGATACTTTGCTATAAAACAAACCCATGTCTATTGTACCTCTAAGGTAATGGAGTATATGTTTGACTCTGTTCTAATGTCTTCGTGTAGGTGAAGAATTGTATCTTGCTAATAAATTGACAGCAAATGATATATCAAGATGTGTATAATTAGAAAGGTACATTAGTGCTCCAATTGCACTGAGATATGGCACTTCAGGACCAAGCAATTCTTCATCCTTTTCTCGAGGTTTGAAAGGATCTTTCTCCACATCTAATGATCTAACAACCATTGGAGTAGACAACGAGTGACATTTGTCCATATAAAAGCGTTTTAACACCTTTTCTATATAGTCTTCTTGATGTACAAATATTCCCTTGTCCAAATATTCAATTTGCAAACCTAGACATAATTTTGTCTTTCCTAAGTCCTTCATCTCAAACTCTTTCTTTAAATAATTCATAGCTTTTGGAAGCTCTTCAGGAGTTCCAATAATATTTATGTTATCCACATAGACAACTATTATTGCAAATTCCTTTCCTGATCTTCTTATAAAAATACAAGGACAAATGGAGTTATTTGTATATCCCTCTCTAAGCAAATATTCACTGAGACAATTATACCACATTCGTCCAGATTGTTTCATCCCATAGAGAGAATTGTTCAATCTTATGGAGTAGCTTTCTCGAGATTCGGAGTGGTGTGCATCTGGTATATTGAACCCTTTAGGGAGTTTCATGTAAATTTCACTATCAAGTGAACCATGCAGATAAGTTGTTACAACATCCATCTTTTGCAACTTAAGACCTTCATGTGCTACAAACTTAATTAAATATCAAGAATTGAATTGCATCCACTGCAGGTGAATATGTTTCATTAAAATAAATCTTAGGTCTTTGTGAAGATTACTGAATAACAACTCAAGCTTTGTAGCTCACAATTTCACCGTTTATTTTACTTTTTCACAAACAAAGTCATTTATATCCAATTGGTTTTACACCTTCAGGTGTTCGAACTACAAGTCCAAAATCGAGTCACTTGTAAAGTGAGTTTAATTCGTCTTCAATTGAATATATTCATTTTGGCCAATTCTCACTTTGTCTACAATCTTTGATAGACTTTGACTCATGATCCTCATTATTATTTATTATAATATAGCGCTATACTGTATACATATACATTGTCAACATTGACTTTATTTTGGTTCCATCATATTCTATTCATGACATAATTTATCGAGATCTCCTAATTTTCATAAATTTCAGGTACCTAGTTAGTTCTTCCGGAACTCAAAATTAAATTATGTCAAAGTGCTCTTTGAGTTTTCATATCCTTATTTGGGTCATTTTTAACTTTAGTTTCTTTTCTTGGTAGAGGACTTTTAGCATCGGAACCGACTTTTCTACCACGCTTCAGGCGCAGCTATAACTCATTTGTAATATTATATTGTCCAATATTAGAATCCACCTTGAGTGGAATATTAGCAGCTAATAATTTGTTTCATAAACTTTGCAAATGAATTGTATTTTGAACTTTGAGGATCAAAATTATATAATAATATTTTATTTCAAATTGTTCATTTGAACTTCTGGTTCACACTTTGAGCTGCTTATTTTCTCCCCCTAATGTTGGGAAAATTAATTTATCAATTGATATCTGTAATACCCTAAAATTTGCTCTCCTTCTTTGTCATCATAGCATGGCATTATCATTTATCATATCATATCCACCTCATTAACATTACATTGCATTTAACATAGAAAAATGAAGCATGGCATCCTTCTTACCATCAGGGTATGTGATCAGGTGGAAGGTGGACAATCAAGAGATCATTCAAAGCACAAAAAGGTCAGTCAAGTTGCCTCAAGGCAAGCCAAGAAGCCTTTCATGTCTCATACTATCTCAATTGATCTCCCAAAACTTCAAGGAAGTGAGATTCAATGGGAGATTGAAGCACTACATCTTTCACTATGCAAGAAGTCCAAAAATTGAAGGAAAACCCTCAAAGGAGATAGCTCATTGATCCAAAATCATCCTCAAATGGTATATCTCATCATCCTTTAAGAAGATACACAACATACTCTGAGGAATTTGAAATTGGAGACTGCACTTTTACCTCCTAACCAGAGGGGGCCAAAATTAGGGTTTCCATTTAAATCAGGGAATCTTTGGATTTTTGAACAAAACTTGATGTCATGGTATTCCATATGTCCCTAAGTGTATGTATGTGGAAAATTACATCTCAATTGGTTTTAGAAGTGGTTCAATTGGAAGAAAGATCAAGAATCAGAGAAATTGGGGCAAAGTCAAATAATCAGAGGAAAAAGTCAACTCTTGACTTTTTGAGGCCAAATTCATAAAATTCATGTTACATATGTCCAATGTACAAAATTTGATCAAGAAACTCCAAAGGAATCATGAAAAAATCAAGATTTGGAAAGTTGCCATTTTTGGATGAAGTAAGGTTACTAAAAATAGCAAGTTTTGGCCATTTTGCATCAGAATTGGAACCAAGGCCATTCAAAATTGAAGCACCAAATGAAAATTCCACTCTGCCTCAATGAAAGGCCTTGCTTTGAGCTTCAAATCCATGGGTATAACATCTCCATTAGACAAAAATTGAGGGAGATATGATTAATCAAAGTTGGAGGAAAGTAGGCCAAAAACCATGTCTTGACCAAGCTTGGCCAGGTCTGCGCGCAGTCATTTTCTCAAACAGTTGGTGAGCAAGATGTGTAGATCAATTACTCATGGTTAAAGGTTTCAAATGAAAAATCTTTCAACATGAAAGTTGTTCCTCTATGTGAGATCTTCAAGATTGATGTTCATGGATTTTTCATTTGATCAAAGGATAAGGAGTTATGATGGCTCAAAGATTGGTCAATGCAACTGAAAATCCATGCCAAGCATGCCTTGCCAACCAACCTCATTATCTCGCCCATGCACCAGTTGGTGTTTCTTCTGTTACAAGCCACATTTGGTCATGTTCCAAACTTCAATTCAACCAACTTTCAACACCAATATTGTTCCCTAATGTATCATCTTTCTAATGCCACCAACATTGGATTGTTTCATTCATTGACAAGTGAGAAATTCCTCCTCAAACACTTGCTGTCACAATGAAGATTTGCTGCATAATTTTGGTTCAAACACACATCAAGTACATGACAGAAGTCCTATGTGTGCTGCTCTATTCTTTGCTTCATTTGGCCAAACACATTTCACATTATGCATACGAGCTTGAGCCTTGCATGAAAGAGGAAGTGAGAAACTTGCACCACAAGATTCCTGCTGCTACATCAGAACAACATAACACCACTTTCCTTCTCCTACACACCACCATAACTCCATGAACCTCACCCTCACTCTAACAGAACTTCCCCAACTCGTGCCATTAACCACCTAACTCAGTTAGTTAACTCAAACTCAGTTAACTAACTCAGTTTAACTAGAGTTCTAACTGTTAACTGAACTGGTTGGGAGTTAACCTTGGATATATAAGCTGAAACTCTCACAATTTCAGAGGAAGATTCTCATTTTTCACTCTCACTCCAAATTGCTCTCACTTTTCTCTCAGAGTTCTCTCCATTCTCTCTCTGATTTCACACGAGTTCTTCACACGTTCTCACCTTGATCTTCATCAATTGTTCATCATCAAGCACTTCTGATCAAGAACAAGCTGAAGTAAGAGCAAGCTATCGAGAGCAGCAACTTCTCCAATTGGAATCTCAGTTCATTGTCTTCAAAATCCAAAGGTTCAGAGCATTTATTTTGCTCTTAGGAAGCTCAAGATCAATCTCTCATCTCTGGTTTTCTGTTGATTCAAGAGTTCTCCAATTTCAGGTTTCAAAATTTCTCAAACTTTAATTGCACGATTTTATCCTGTTTTGACTTGTTGATGTGTTGTTTGAGCTTATTAGAAGCTATGTGAAGCTGGCTAGTTGATAGAGCTCTTTAGGAGCTTAGAACTGAAAATTAGGGCAAATTTATCCTCTTCGATTCTCCTTATTCATGCTTGATCTATGAATTTTCTTGTTGGATTTGTGTTCCTCATGAGCTTAGCTTTCGTTTGGTATATGGCTTGTGAATTTCTGGAGAAAATGTGAGTTGCAGGTGGTGGCTGCTGGCCGGAGAAGATGACCGGAGGTCATCTCCGGCCGGTGACTTTAACTGTTAGGGTTTATGTGTGTTTTAATCCTGTCCGTTCATGTTTTCTGATCGTGTGATCCTTGTCTTGCCAGCACATTAAAAATCACATGCTCCTCACGTGTATCTTTTCTGAATTCATTTAAACATGTGGTAGTGTAGTGCATGGTAACTTGTGTGTGTCCTCACGCATGTGCATTGATCCTGATTACTTTGACCACGCATTGACCTTGACTTGATCCATTGGCTGAGAATGAGTCAATTTCTGTTGACTGAAGTGCATGCTTGCTATTGTGTTATGCGCTGAATTGGACCTTATTCAGATTGATAATTACACCCCCATGTATTGAAGCCCAATAATTTTGAACTGTCCAATTGCTATGTTCATACCCCCCTGCATTTTGCATTTATTTTTCATTTTTATTTCTTTCTACACGTTTGATTTCTAATTTTTAAAAATACCAAAACATATTGGAAAATTCTACAAAAATTCATGTGTATTCTTAAAACATTTAGGAAATTTTCTATGATTTTATTTTCTGATTTTATGACCATTTTGCCCCTGTTCCATTATTTCTTTTGAATTTCCATTTGTATGCATACTTAATGTGACATATGATTTTGTGCATTTTTGTTCTTGATCATAAAAAATGATTTTGATGCCTTTCTTTTTGCATTGTGGTCACAATATGTTGAGGTATGTTTGAGATTTATGAGATGATTTTTAAGTCTTTTTTGGATGACTTTTGATGTGTTGCTTTGAGCATGAATGCATGAAGCTTCCATGAGACTTTGACCTAATTGTTGAGTGACTTTGGTTCTGATTCATTGCTTGTGGACTTGATATGTTAATGACATGTGTTTAAGGTGTTTGATTGGTGAAAGTCATAATTTTTGAAGCATGTTTGCTATTTGTTTGAAGCATGAAGTTTAACTTGTTCATTTTGTGAATGCATGCCTCATGTTTGGTTTGCTTGATCATGAAGGCACTTGTACCATGAGTTGTGGTTTTGTTTGAGGATGTATAGCATGTTAATTGACTTCTGATTGTGACATTTGGGTTTCATCTTTGCATGTTTGATGTTTATCTTGCACCTTAAGTCACTTGTTTCACAAGTATGAACCACATTCACATCACTTCACCTTTTCTTCTTTGCTTCTTGTTGGATTGAGATTTTGTTTGCATGATTTGGTATGCTCATTTAGGATAACCTTAGGTTGTGTAAATATGAGTTACATTCTGACTTGGAAGCATGTATAGCATTCAATCTCATTTTACTTTGTTTGTCAACTTGTTTGAATTTGATTTGTTCATTATATTTTCTTACTTTACTTGTAAGTGATTGTGCTAACCATGTAGGGGCTTTGGTAAGTTTCAATTGAGTGTGGATGAGGAATCCACATTCAACTTCTATCCTTTCTCTGTTACAATTCCATTTGGTGTTTTGCTAAGCACTTATGTGCTTTCTTTTAATAACTCATTACTTTCCCTTTTTGAATTACAATTCATCTTCTACTTTGGAAGTGAATTGTTTAATTCTTTCTTTCTTTAGACTTTAGGTTGAAACCTCACAAACCTTTAGGATCACTCTCTTTAATCTTCAATTAGGATTGAGTCTTAGTCCATATAGGTTTTACCTTTTCTCCTCTCTTGAGTCTCTTTTCTCATCTCAAAGAAAATTCAAAACATATAATAAAGGTAGGCATTTATTGCATTTAGGCCTTTCATATAAAGAAAAGATTATAAGGGGTCTTCTCTTGTAATCTTAGAATGTGTAGCATATAGCCCATCTTGGGTCAATGTGTTAAACATTTGATCTTGTATGAGGGACTTAAATGCAATATTTGTTGAAGGTGCAAATAATAAAAAACACTTCTTCACTTCATAATCAACAAAACACTTAATAAACACAAGTATGCTAGTGTGTTTGAACCTTGACAATTGGAACTAAGTGTGAGGGTCTTCTTCACCCTTAGTGTGCTTTCTTACCCATTCCATCTTGGAATGTGAGAAGGTACACATTCCAATGACTAAGATCCAGATACACTGTCATATGCAAACAAATCCAAAACACTTCCTTCTAAAAGACAAAACCAAACAATAACGTCTTTCCTTCGGGAATTCTTTTCTCACCTCATTCACTCTTAGCGTACGAACGCGCTTCTACTCGTTCTTTTGCAAGACGGTAACGCACTCGGACCAGCGAGCCTGCAACACCTGAGCTAGAACGTCAGCCGTTCTCTAAAAAACACAAACAATTCATCCCTAGTGAGGGGAACTACGTCGCTCTGATTCTCATGCTCCCGATGAGATACGTAGGCAGTGGGGTAGGGCCCATGCGAGCACTTCTTTTATTTTCCCTACGTTTGTTTCCCGTTCCTTTTCTTTTCTTTCTCCTTTCTTTCTTTCAGTTCCTTTTCCAGTATCTTTTCTACACCCTTTGATCGAGACAAGCAAGCGTGGATCCCATCGGGTACGATGGACGTGAGGGGGTGCTAATACCTTCCTCTCGCGTAACCGACTCCCTTACCCACTTCTCTTGGTCGCAAGACCATGCTTTTCCTTTCTCTCAGGTTTACGCGGTGTTTCCTTTCCCTCTCTTGGGATAAATACACATTGCTGGCGACTCTGCTGGGGACAATTTGAGGTTGACCTATTGCTGGTCCATCCCTAAGCGAGTCAATCCTAGCGCTTGTCTGTTTTTCTTTCATTGGGTGTTTACTGTTGTGTTGTATTTACTGTTTTATTGTATGGTTATTTACTGCTTTACTGTACATTACTGTATTTACCGTATTTTAGCATTTTCATTTCATATGATATATTATGCTATACTGGACTGTGCTATTTTCTGTTTGGCGGGATGGGATTTCTGAGAGATAAGCCCATTACACAGGCTTGAGTATACACTTAGAATTAGAGTGGAGAGTAGTGGGACCTACGTGCCGTTTGGAGTGCGTTGGGTGTTCACGAAATTCACAGCTAGACGAGGCTATCTTGGGACACGTCGTGGCATGCGCATCTTGCGTATTCCAGGATGTAGATCTAGAGAGCTGTCAACTCTAGTGACCGATCATGAGGACCTTAGTGGAAATATCCCTTTTTAGTGGTGACAATGGCAGACCACATTCTGTGGCAAACCCATTCGCACCCGAGGGCCCACTTTGGAACTTGCATAGGATGACTTTTATTTTCTAAGGGGAGTCAGTGGACGACCTCTTTGATTGGCATAGCATTGTATCCTACGGGCTGAATGTGCTATTGCTTCTCAAACCTCCGAAGCTGACAAGCCTTATTTTCTAAGAACCACATGTGAGTATGGGCGGGATGTTTACAGGTTTGCAGGAAACCCAGACTCCTACCTACCTTACTTGTGATTCTATGATGATTTCAGACATTGTATCCTATGACAGTGATTTAAGTGTTCATCTCAGATATTGCCAGATTCAGTACAGAGACACAGTGCACACAGTTCAATACAGACACCGACACTTGATTACCTGATCACATGCCCTTTTGCATTGCATTATCATATCATAACAGTTATGTTTGTCATTTTCAGGTGCATAATACATTTCTGATTCCAATCCATGGGTTCAACAGAGATCGTCGCCGAGAGAAAGAACAATGTGTCTTACAAGTTTCCAGATCCTGTCTTGGATTCATTGCTCAAAGTTATAGATATGGCTGGTCCGGGTATTCTTGATAGGTTTCAGAAGAGCTACGGGAATTTGGTTGGGATGGTCCGTACAATCACCAAGTATGAGCATGATGCTTTACACACTCTGCTGCAGTTCTACGAGCCTTCGTTGAGGTGCTTTCTTTTTTCAGATTACATTTTGATGCCAACACTGGAAGAATTCTCATTTATTTTGGGAATTCCGATCACGTCGGCAATACCATTCTTCTCTGGTAGTTCTCCCAGCGTAAAAGAAATTGCTGCTGCTTTACAAATGGATCAGACATTGATAAAGAGTGGTGTGAGCAGTAAAAATGGAGTTAGCGGATTTCATTTAGAATTTCTGGCTGGACAGGCCCAAGAGGCTGCAAGTGCTAAAAATTGGACGGTTTACAATTCCATTCTGGCTCTCTGCATATATGGCCTAGTTTCTTTCCCAATCAGCAAGACTTTGTGGATATGCAAGCAACGAGAGTTTTTGTCCTTAAAAATCCAGTCCCTACTTTGTTAGGAGATTTTTATCATTCCGTGCATTACAAGAATGAGAAAAGGAGGGGAGGATCTGTTAGTTGTTGCACTCCACTGCTGAGTCATTGGTTTTTCAAACATTTGCCTCAGACAGGTGCCTTTGTGGAAACCAAAGATGTGGCGAAATGGTCTAAACGATTGATGAGTTTAACTGCTGATAACATTGTATGGTTTGATCACCGGTTGTTGAGAATAGAGCTTGTCACAAGATGCGGAAATTTTCCAAATGTGCCTTTGATTGGCAGAAAAGGAGGGATTAATTATAATCCAGTTTTGGCCATCCGACAGTTTGGGTATGCTTCCAGATATCCTCCTACAGAGCAAGATGTGGAAGAATCTTTATTCTTTACAGGAACTAAAGATGCGAAGGTGGTAGAAGTAGTGAATGCTTGGAAAGATAAGCACAAAATTGGAAAAGAAGTTTTTGGAAAAGGAGATTGTAGATCTTATCCTGAATATGACAGGTGGATGGAGACGAAAGTAAAGGAATTGCTTTTACCCTTTTCAAGGGGACCTCTTTTATGTTCAGCACAGCCAGAACAACCCACTATGGTGGCTATTGAAGAATGTGAGAAGTGGAAGAAAATGGTCAGAGAGTTGCAGATAGAGAATTCTGGAATGAGCAGATGTCTTCAGAAAGCTCTAGCTGACAACAAAGAGTTGGAAAAGAGAGCCTTGAAAGCGGAAAAAACCTTGGCTGACAAAGAGGAAGATTTTGATGACCGAGCTCGGTACTTTCGGAAACTTACTTTGGGAGCAGATGACACTAGTCAGGCTCACAAGATTACAAAACAGGCTTTAGCCCGAAGCAAGGATTCATTAGCTCAACTTCGTCAAGCTTGGGATGAAGTCAGAATTGAAAATGCCGAGTTAAAGGATCAGTCGAAGACTAAAGACGAGGAGCTTAAAAAGGCACATGAGCAGAGGAGAAAGTATCGGGAAAGTCTCGATAAAAGTCAAGAACAGTTAGAAGAAGCTAGAAGCCAGTTGAAGAATACCAAGAAAGAGCTTGAAGAAGTCATGATAGAAAGGGAGATACTCAAGACGCAAGCCGGCATAAAGAGACACAAAGGAGTGTGTGATGACGAAGCTCTAATGCTGCATATGGGTTCTTTAACTGAAGCTCTTGAGAAAAGGGATGTCTTGATCAAAGAGATGATTGAAAAGCCGAATCACCAGCGTACCCGTATACTTTTTGAGGAGATCAAATACTCAAGTGATAAGCTGAAGGGTGTGGAATTGTCAGACTGATGTTCTTTTCCTTATATTTTGTTATTAATGGTTACCATCAGGCTTGTTGATGGATCCATTTTTCCTTGTATTGCATTTGCGGTTGAATCTTTCTTAAATGTACTTGGATACTTTGTTGAATGAGTATGAGCAGTTTTATTCAGAATTATTCCTTATCAGATAGCTGCACACAAGCACATGACCATGACACGTCTCTTTATATCACAATTTCTGGTCTTCAGATTTCTGTGGTTGGATTGGAATCAGGGTATAAAGTACCTCGGAAATGACAAACATGGCATTGCATGGCATTGCATATCATTTTGCATTTTTTTTGTTACTTGCTTTTCAGGTACTCGTTGCGGGGTCTCTAACCTTTATTTGGTTTCAGGCAGTATAGCGGAGAGTCATATTCACCGATATTCGACGCGAAGGAATCAAGTAAGAATCATGGATCAAGTGCAAAGTGATTTGGCGGAAATGAGGGCGCGTATGGACCAGTTCATGACCCTCATGACTGGCATGGCGCAAAATCAGGAGAGACTGAGGCTTCTGGTAGAGCGTCCCGACAATGGGCCCGAAGGTGATCATCATGACAATTCACAGGGACATGGCATTCCTCCTCCCGGTGGCAACCCTCCTCCTGGTGGTAACAATCGGGGTAATGGAAATGGTAGGCATGCTGGTGTTACTCTTGAGGATACTCTGGAAGACCAATTTACTCTGCTGGATGCTGATGTGGGTAATCAAGGTGATCGAAGGTATGATGAGTTAGCAGAGAAGATCAGGGCCATAGAATGCAAGAACTCTATGGGTATTGATGTTACCAGCTTGGGGCTGGTCTCAGGAGTCAGAATTCCCCCTAAATTCAAACCTCCCACTTTCGATAAGTATCACGGCAATGCGTGTCCCCAAACGCATCTTCAAGCTTACTTTGGGAAGATTTCAGCCCATACGGATGACGAGAAGCTATGGATGCACTGTTTTCAGGACAGTCTGGCGGGGGCGTCTTTGACCTGGTACATGAAGTTGAGTAGAGCTGCTGTGAAGAATTGGAAAGATCTGGCAGAAGCGTTCCTGAAGCAATACCAGTATAATATTGACATGGCGCCCAACCGCACTCAATTGCAGGGGTTGTCACAGAATGCCAAGGAGAGTTTCAAAGAATATGCACAGAGGTGGAGGGAAATGGCTGCCCAGGTCCAACCTCCCTTGTCAGACAGAGAAATGGCGGATATGTTTATGGGCACCTTGCAAGGGGCCTATTTGGATAGATTAGCTGCTTGTCCGTCGACTGGATTTGCTGATATTGTAATTGCGGGAGAAAGAATAGAAAGTCTGTTAAAGCTTGGAAAGATCCAGGATGTGAGTGGGGCTGGCTCTTCGGGGACGAAGAAACCGTTTGCTAGTAACCAGAAAAGAAGAGAAGGTGATACGAATGCTGTGTTTAGAGGACGAGGCAGAGGGCGTTCTCGAGCTTATTATCAGGTAGATGCTGTGACAATCCCCACACCGTCTGTTCAGAAACAACAACCCCAACAACAAGTTCAACAGCAACAACCTTTTTTCCAGCAAAGGTCTAGACAGAGGGATCGTAAGATGGATCCTCTCCCTATGACTTATGCCGCGCTGTTGCCCCGGCTACTCGAGTTAAAGTTGGTAGAACTCCGTACTATGAAAGCTCCGGTTGCTGGAAACCTGCCACCTAACTTCGATGCTAATGCTCGTTGTGAGTTCCACTCAGGTGCTCAGGGACACTCCATTGAAAAATGCTGGGCTTTCCATCATAAAGTACAAGATTTGATTGATGCTAAAGCCATCAATTTCTCTCCCGCTCCTAATATTACTCAGCATCCCATGCCTGATCATAGTGCAGCAAATGTGTACGCTATTGAAGATGGGAGGAGATTGAATTTGGTGTTAGACGTTCATCAAGTGAAAACTTCTTTGTTGGTGGTAAAAGATCGTTTATTGAAGGGACGGGTGTTCCCGGACTGTAATCAAGAGTGCTCTGAGTGTATGAATCAGGAGAACGGCTGTGATAAGTTGAAGATGGGTTTACAGAATCTGATCGATGAAGGATGTCTACAGTTCGACAGAGTCGTGAAAGACACTGATGAAATATCAACCGTGACCATCTATTACACTCCCGCTGAGATTCAAATGCCGGTCAATGCAGTTCCCGTGGCGAGTGTTGCGCCAGAAAGGCCCAGTCCTGTCACTATCACGGTGCCAGGACCAATTCCGTTCACGTCTACGAAAGTTATCCCATGGCACTATGGGGCAGATGTATATTACGAAGGTAAAAAACAGGAAGTTGAGTCATCAGTCAGCCCAAATGTTGATAACGTAGGGGGTGTAGGGGGCTTTACAAGGAGTGGAAGGTTGTTCGCTCCCCAAACCTTGAGAAGTGATAAAGAGGCAGAAGCTGCAGCAAAGGCTAAGGGTAAACAGGTGGTTGAAAGTGCGCCTACACCTGAAGCAGAGACGAAGATTACTTTTGATAAGGAAATGGAAGAATTTATGAAGATAATCAAGAAAAGCGATTATAAGATTGTGGACCAACTGAATCAGACCCCTTCAAAGATTTCAATCCTGTCACTATTGATGTGCTCTGATGCGCACCGACAGGCGTTGTTGAGAGTGTTGAAGAGTGCGTACGTGCCACAAGAAATTACTGTTAATCAGCTCGAGGGCGTAATCTCCAATGTTAATGTCAGCCATGGCTTGGGCTTTACAAGTAGAGATTTGACTGTTGAAGGAAGAAACCATAATAAGGCTTTGCATATCACGATGGAGTGTAAGGGCGCAGTGTTATCTCATGTACTGGTAGACACTGGTTCATCACTCAATGTCTTGCCCAAGAAGGCATTAATGAAGCTGGAAGTTGACGGTTTGATCTTAAGGCCTAGTGAATTGGTGGTCAGAGCATTCGATGGAACTAGACGATCTGTGTTTGGTGAGGTGGAATTGCCCGTACAAATTGGACCACAGGTATTCAAATCCACGTTCCATGTAATGGACATACAACCTGCATATAGCTGCCTATTGGGACGCCCTTGGATTCACGGAGCCGGGGCTGTTACTTCTACTCTACATCAAAAGCTGAAGTATGAGTTTGAAGGGCAGGTTGTGACAGTGTGTGGAGAAGAAGACATCTTTGTGAGTCACTTGTCTACGTTCAAGTACATTGAAATGGATGGGGAAATTCATGAGATGCTGTGCCAATCATTTGAAGCAGTCAATATTGACGATGCACCTGAGTCTTCTTCTGTACCAGTTGGGGCTGGTACCTCCATTTCATCTTACAAACAAGCTGTCGAAGTCGTCAGGGCAGGCAACGCCCAAGGTTGGGGCCGGTTGATAGAGACCCCAATGAAGGAAGACAAATTTGGTATTGGTTATCATCCCTCTACAACTTCAGATGCGGGGAGCAGGGGACCCATTACTTTCAATAGTGGGGGAATCATCTACACGGACCAGTCTTGTGCAGCCACAGAGGATAGTGTTGACAGTGATTGTGACCTGGACAACTGGGTACGCCCTCATGCTTCGGGACAACAAGTGCAAAACTGGTTCGTTGAAGAAGTCATCCGGGTTGCTCTTCAGACAGAGTAATTTTTCTTTGTTTTTTCTAACCATAATGCATGACAAAATCTTGCGCTCTGCCCAAGGCGTATAGATTCATTTGTAGGGCCACCATGGTTGCATTTGCAATGTTTAATCATTAATAAAGGACGTTTTGCAATCAAATTTTGTTCTCTGTCTTTCAGTTTTTATTTTTGCACAAAAAATATAAAATGGCAATGTTTCATTTTCTTTTGTTTTGCTTAAAAATAAATTCTAAAATAAGGCATGAACCCGTTCATGCAGACTTGATCCTCCGGATACCACTGATAACGATTTTGATATGGCCATGTATGACTTTGACAATCCGATTTATCAAGCCGAAGAAGGGGATGAGAAAGATTGTGAACTCCCTGAAGAACTGGCCAGATTGTTGAAACAGGAGGAAAGGGTCATCCAGCCTCATCAGGAGACTGTAGAAATCATCAATATTGGTACCAAGGACGCCAAGAAAGAGATCAGGATTGGTGCCAGCTTGCAAGCAGATGTGAAGCAAACTTTGATGGAAATGTTGCGCGAGTATGTTGACATCTTCGCCTGGTCGTATCAAGACATGCCGGGGTTGGATACAGATATTGTTGTGCACAGGCTGCCATTGAGAGAAGAATGTCCGCCAGTCAAGCAGAAACTTCGTCGGACTCACCCCGACATGGCCTTAAAGATTAAGGAGGAAGTCCAGAAGCAGTGGGACGCTGGTTTTCTTGCTGTGACAAAGTATCCTCCATGGGTAGCCAACATCGTGCCAGTACCGAAGAAAGATGGAAAAGTGAGAATGTGTGTGGATTATCGAGATCTTAATAAAGCTAGCCCGAAAGATGATTTTCCACTACCTCATATTGATGTGCTGGTCGATAATACAGCTCAATTTTCAGTGTTCTCATTTATGGACGGGTTCTCCGGGTACAACCAGATCAAGATGGCACCTGAAGACATGGAGAAGACCACGTTCATTACTCCGTGGGGTACATATTGTTATAAAGTAATGCCTTTTGGGTTGAAAAACGCAGGGGCAACGTACCAACGGGCGATGGTGACATTGTTTCACGACTTGATTCATAAGGAGATCGAATGTTATGTAGATGATATGATTGCCAAGTCGAGAACCGAAGAGGAACATCTGACTAACCTGAAAAAGCTGTTTGAAAGGTTGAGAAAGTTCCGTCTGAGATTAAACCCAAACAAGTGCACGTTTGGGGTGCGTTCTGGAAAGTTGCTGGGTTTCATTGTGAGCGAAAGAGGAATCGAGGTTGATCCTGCCAAGGTGAAAGCAATACAAGAAATGCCTGAACCGAGAACAGAAAAAGAGGTTCGTGGTTTCTTGGGTAGATTGAACTACATTGCAAGGTTCATATCTCACCTAACAGCCACGTGTGAACCAATATTTAAATTGTTAAGGAAAGATCAAACGGTCAGGTGGAATGACGATTGCCAATTGGCATTCGATAAGATAAAAGAATACTTGCAGGAACCTCCGATTCTAATGCCTCCAGTTGAAGGGAGACCGCTGATAATGTATCTGACAGTGCTTGAAGGTTCCATGGGTTGTGTTCTCGGTCAACATGACGAGACAGGTAGGAAGGAGCATGCTATTTACTACCTGAGCAAAAAGTTCAATGATTGTGAGTCCCGATACTCAATGCTTGAAAAGACATGCTGTGCACTTGCATGGGCCGCTAAGCGATTGAGGCAATATATGGTTAGGCACACGACCTTGTTGATTTCAAAAATGGATCCTATCAAGTATATTTTCGAGAAACCAGCATTGACAGGCAGAGTTGCACGGTGGCAAATGGTCTTGACAGAGTATGACATTCAGTACACTTCACAAAAGGCCATCAAAGGAAGTATCTTGTCCGACTATCTTGCGCAACAGCCGATTGATGATTACCAACCCATGAAGTTTGACTTCCCTGATGAAGACATCATGTTTCTCAAAGCTAAAGACTGTGAGGAACCACTTCCGGAGGAGGGGCCAGACCCTGAATCCAAATGGAGTCTGATGTTTGATGGGGCTGTCAATATGAATGGGTGCGGAGTTGGAGCAGTTCTTATCACGCCGGAAGGTGTTCATATGCCGTTCACTGCCCGAATAACTTTCGGATGCACCAACAATGAAGCAGAGTATGAAGCTTGTATAATGGGGATCGAGGAGGCGATTAATCTACGGATTAAAACCCTTGATATATTCGGTGATTCAGCTTTGGTAATCAATCAAGTGAAAGGGAGTTGGTACACGCACCAAGCAAATCTAGTGCCGTATAGAGATTATACGAGGAGATTGCTGACATTTTTCACAACAGTGAAACTGTACCACATTCCTCGAGATGAGAATAGGTTCGCTGATGCCTTGGCCACTTTGTCTTCCATGATCAAAGTGCAAGGATGGAACCATGTACCTAAGATTGAGGTATCCCGCCTTGACAGACCAGCATTTGTGTTTGCGGTCGATGCAACGTCTGATGACAAGCCATGGTTTCATGACATTAAGTGTTTCTTGAAAAGTCAAGAGTACCCGCCCGGGGCATCGTCCAAAGACAGGAAGACGTTGAGAAGGTTAGCCGGTAGTTTCTTCTTGAACAAAGATGGCGTGCTGTATAAAAGAAATTTTGACACGGTCCTGCTTAGATGTGTGGATAAACATGAAGCAGACTTGTTGATGATTGAAGTGCACGAAGGCTCTTTCGGTACCCATGCCGGAGGGCATGCAATGGCTAAAAAGTTGTTAAGGTCGGGATATTATTGGTTGACTATGGAGTCAGATTGTTGCAAATATGCCCGCAAATGCCATAAATGCCAGATCTACGCAGATAAAGTGCATGTACCTCCAAATCCGTTGAGCATCATGTCGTCGCCTTGGCCGTTTGCCATGTGGGGCATTGATATGATCGGAAAGATTGAGCCCACAGCTTCCAATGGTCATCGTTTCATCTTGGTGGCAATTGATTACTTCACCAAATGGGTTGAAGCCGCATCCTATGCCAATGTTACTAAGCAAGTGGTTGCTCGTTTCTTAAAACGGGATATCATTTGCCGATATGGAGTTCCCGAAAGAATCATTACTGATAATGGTTCTAATTTGAACAATAAGATGATGGCTGAGTTATGCCGGGACTTCAAAATCGAGCACCATAATTCTTCTCCGTACCGCCCAAAGATGAATGGCGCGGTCGAAGCGGCCAACAAAAATATCAAGAAGATTGTGCAGAAGATGGTTGTCACATACAAAGATTGGCATGAGATGTTACCATTTGCTTTGCATGGGTATCGAACGTCGGTACGCACGTCCATTGGGGCAACCCCATTCTCACTTGTATATGGTATGGAGGCAGTGCTACCGGTTGAAGTAGAGATTCCGTCCCTCAGAGTCATGATGGATGTTAAGCTAGATGAAGCTGAATGGGTACGAGCCAGATTTGATCAGTTGAGCCTTATTGAGGAAAAGCGATTGGCGGCTGTATGTCATGGGCAACTATATCAGCGCAGAATGAAACAGGCATTTGACCAAAAGGTGCGTCCTCGGGTTTATAAAGTCGGAGACGTGGTACTCAAAAGGATCCTTCCTCCTAATACAGATCACAGGGGCAAATGGACTCCTAATTATGAAGGTCCATTCGTGGTTAAAAAGGTTTTTTCGGGCGGAGCTTTATTGCTTACAACCATGGATGGCGAAGACTTTTCATCCCCTGTCAACTCGGACGTAGTCAAAAAATACTTCGCATGAATAGACCCGCTGGATAATAAAAATAAAAAAATCCAGGCAAAAAAGGGCATCCCGGCGAACCAAAAACAGAATAAGGTTCGGGCAAAAATTAGGGATATAATTGAAAAAATTTGTACACCCGGTAAGTTGAAAACCCGAAAGGGCAACTTAGGCAAAAAAGGGTATCCTGGTGGATCGAAAACCTGAAAGGGCGGTCCACACAAAAGAGGGATTTAAGCGAATGACTACGGTTTGAGTTATCTGTACCCCATTACCGTTTGAACAACTGACGTTCTGAAGGATAGGAATCGGTCTGATCATTCCTCAGAAGGCAAGGTCGGGGAGTTTTGAAGACATACTGGTCATAACAGAATGGAAACTCAGTGGAATTCCGTTTTCACATTGCCATTAGGATAGTTTCTTTTCTCAATTTTCAGCGATCACCTCTTTCCAGGGATTGCTTCCAGATGTAATTGCCTATTCTGGGCTCTCAGTCAATAAATTGAATTTCAGTAAAAAGCCTCCTATTTTTGTTTTATTGCTTTGTTTGCAAAGACGTCCTAATTTTGATAAAACATTGCATTTGAAAACATGGCAGCCTTACAATAACATGCGCAGAAAAAACATTTGAAATTACTTCGAATGTTGAATACTCCCGGATGGTGGATTCTAGCCATGCAATATTCGGGGCATGTGGGCATATTCTTTTGTTGCAGGTAGCGGGTGCAGACGATTTTAAGTACAAGACCAGCAAGAAATCACCCCACGCAAAAGACTGGGGCAATTATGGGTAAGGAGATCGGCGTTCATCGTTCGGTCGACGGTCGGTCACGACGATTCGATATCAACGAACTGAATTCAACTGGGTATCGTTGTATCTTATTAAGTCGATTCTCTCATTCAGTACTTCCAACAGCTACAAGCTTTTCTGTGTCGATGATGGTTGCGAATTCCCCAATAAAGTTGCTTCGCAGACACCGAAGTTGATGGTCAATCCCCGTTGAAGTCACAAGAGTTTGAAGAGGCTAGATCTTCTGTAAAATCCTCTTATGACATCCTCTCCGGGGACAAATTGTTGGTTTTCTTAAGCATGGGGCATGTTGTTTCCCCAGCATGAAGTGTTAATCACCCCCCAGTAGAGTTTGATGGTCATTATCCCCAGCGAAGTCGCAGGAGTTTGAAGAAGTTAAGTCTCCTGTAAAATCCTCTTATGACATCCTCTTCGGGGACAAATTGTTTGGTTCCCCAGCATGAAGTGTTGATCATCCCCAGTAGAGTTTGAGGACAGTTGGTCTTCTGTAAAATCCTCTCAAAAGGCATTCCCCAGCATGAGACGTTTTAAAGCAGTTTCCGCCAGCAGAGTTTGTTATAAACTCGTCATCCCTAACGGAATTGTCTAAAGGGAAGCTCGCCTAACATGGTGCATTGTGGTACTTATCCTAAGCTCGACAGTCATATTCTTCAGCAGACTACTGTGGATTTGCTTTGGGTTTCCCCAACAGATCTCTAAGGACTCTTTCTAGCAAGTTGCAGTGGAATGTTCTAACCAGGATTTGCATATCCCTGGCAGAGTAGCCCTGATACCCAGCAAGATCGTATCTCTGGTCATGGTATCCCCACAAAGGTCAGCATCGAATCTTGTCAGCAACTTCCAGCTGAGTTGTTGTTCTCTCCGCAGAGGTTTATCAGATCGACAGAATCTATTCCTCAACAAGGATGGTACAGCCTTTCCCTAGCCGGGTCAGAAGGTTGATAATCCCTATAAAGGATCTTGGGTTGAATAAATCCCCAAGCAGAGTTTTAAGGGCTCATTTCCCCAGCAGGACGTCATTTAAAAATTCTCATCCCCAGCGGAATCGCTGTGACCAGAATTCGTTCCCCCAAACAGATGGAATAATTCCTGGCAGAGTCATCGTTTCCTCATATTTCCAAAGTCCAATATATTTTTGGCAAGAATGATAATTCGAAGCAGACGGATTGTTCATTCATTCTCCGGTGGAGACATTATCCTTTCAGGAGTCTCTAAAGTCAAGTCATTTCATTGGTCTTTGCTCCTCAGCAGAGTCAGCATAGATGTCTGACACAGATGCAGAGAGTAATGCAATGTTGCATATTCCAAAAGTCCAACAGTGGATTGGCAAAAGTCCGTCTTCGGGTGGCAAAAGTCCAACAGTGGATTGGCAAAAGTCCGTCTTCGGGTGGCAAAAGTCCAACAGTGGATTGGCGAAAGGTCCATCTAAGGGTGGCATATTCTAAAAGTCCAACAGTGGATTGGCAAAAGTCCGTCTTCGTGTGGCAAAAGTCCAACAGTGGATTGGCAAAAGTCCGTCTTCGGGTGGCAAAAGTCCAACAGTGGATTGGCAAAAGTCCGTCTTCGGGTGGCAAAAGTCCAACAGTGGATTGGCAAAAGTCCATCTTCGGGTGGCAAAGCAGCTAAAAGTCCAACAGTGGATTGGCAAAAGTCCGTCTTCGGGTGGCAAAAGTCCAACAGTGGATTGGCAAAAGTCCGTCTTCGGGTGGCAAAAGTCCAACAGTGGATTGGCAAAAGTCCGTCTTCGGGTGGCAAAAGTCCAACAGTGGATTGGCAAAAGTCCATCTTCGGGTGGCAAAGCAGCTAAAAGTCCAACAGTGGATTGGCAAAAGTCCGTCTTCGTGTGGCAAAAGTCCAACAGTGGATTGGCAAAAGTCCGTCTTCGTGTGGCAAAAGTCCAACAGTGGATTGGCAAAAGTCCGTCTTCGGGTGGCAAAAGTCCAACAGTGGATTGGCAAAAGTCCATCTTCGGGTGGCACGAAGCTGCAAAGTCCACCAGTAGTGTGGCAGGCCAGTAGTCGTCTGGAATTGCATAAAAGACATTATCAAAGTCCACCAGTAGTGTGGCAGGCCAGTAGTCGTCTGGAATTGCATAAAAGACAGTATTAAAGTCCACCAGCAGCGTGGCAAGCCAGTAGTCGTCTGGCGTCGTTCAAAAGACAGATCTCTCCGACGTTTCATCGAAGATTCAATCCAGCAGTCTCGTTGGGTTTATATCCCTTTTCTTCTTCATCATCCAGAGCAAATTTTTGGTTATATTTGGTATTCAATCACTATATACCTTGAAAGTCCGAAAGCAATTGCTTTCAGGCATTCAGGTCTACAGCGCTTGAATAGGGGCAGCTGTAATACCCCAAAATTTGCGCTCCTTCTTTGTCATCATAGCATGGCATTATCATTTATCATATCATATCCACCTCATTAACATTACATTGCATTTAACATAGAAAAATGAAGCATGGCATCCTTCTTACCATCAGGGTATGTGATCAGGTGGAAGGTGGACAATCAAGAGATCATTCAAAGCACAAAAAGGTCAGTCAAGTTGCCTCAAGGCAAGCCAAGAAGCCTTTCATGTCTCATACTATCTCAATTGATCTCCCAAAACTTCAAGGAAGTGAGATTCAATGGGAGATTGAAGCACTACATCTTTCACTATGCAAGAAGTCCAAAAATTGAAGGAAAACCCTCAAAGGAGATAGCTCATTGATCCAAAATCATCCTCAAATGGTATATCTCATCATCCTTTAAGAAGATACACAACATACTCTGAGGAATTTGAAATTGGAGACTGCACTTTTACCTCCTAACCAGAGGGGGCCAAAATTAGGGTTTCCATTTAAATCAGGGAATCTTTGGATTTTTGAACAAAACTTGATGTCATGGTATTCCATATGTCCCTAAGTGTATGTATGTGGAAAATTACATCTCAATTGGTTTTAGAAGTGGTTCAATTGGAAGAAAGATCAAGAATCAGAGAAATTGGGGCAAAGTCAAATAATCAGAGGAAAAAGTCAACTCTTGACTTTTTGAGGACAAATTCATAAAATTCATGTTACATATGTCCAATGTACAAAATTTGATCAAGAAACTCCAAAGGAATCATGAAAAAATCAAGATTTGGAAAGTTGCCATTTTTGGATGAAGTAAGGTTACTAAAAATAGCAAGTTTTGGCCATTTTGCATCAGAATTGGAACCAAGGCCATTCAAAATTGAAGCACCAAATGAAAATTCCACTCTGCCTCAATGAAAGGCCTTGCTTTGAGCTTCAAATCCATGGGTATAACATCTCCATTAGACAAAAATTGAGGGAGATATGATTAATCAAAGTTGGAGGAAAGTAGGCCAAAAACCATGTCTTGACCAAGCTTGGCCAGGTCTGCGCGCAGTCATTTTCTCAAACAGTTGGTGAGCAAGATGTGTAGATCAATTACTCATGGTTAAAGGTTTCAAATGAAAAATCTTTCAACATGAAAGTTGTTCCTCTATGTGAGATCTTCAAGATTGATGTTCATGGATTTTTCATTTGATCAAAGGATAAGGAGTTATGATGGCTCAAAGATTGGTCAATGCAACTGAAAATCCATGCCAAGCATGCCTTGCCAACCAACCTCATTATCTCGCCCATGCACCAGTTGGTGTTTCTTCTGTTACAAGCCACATTTGGTCATGTTCCAAACTTCAATTCAACCAACTTTCAACACCAATATTGTTCCCTAATGTATCATCTTTCTAATGCCACCAACATTGGATTGTTTCATTCATTGACAAGTGAGAAATTCCTCCTCAAACACTTGCTGTCACAATGAAGATTTGCTGCATAATTTTGGTTCAAACACACATCAAGTACATGACAGAAGTCCTATGTGTGCTGCTCTATTCTTTGCTTCATTTGGCCAAACACATTTCACATTATGCATACGAGCTTGAGCCTTGCATGAAAGAGGAAGTGAGAAACTTGCACCACAAGATTCCTGCTGCTACATCAGAACAACATAACACCACTTTCCTTCTCCTACACACCACCATAACTCCATGAACCTCACCCTCACTCTAACAGAACTTCCCCAACTCGTGCCATTAACCACCTAACTCAGTTAGTTAACTCAAACTCAGTTAACTAACTCAGTTTAACTAGAGTTCTAACTGTTAACTGAACTGGTTGGGAGTTAACCTTGGATATATAAGCTGAAACTCTCACAATTTCAGAGGAAGATTCTCATTTTTCACTCTCACTCCAAATTGCTCTCACTTTTCTCTCAGAGTTCTCTCCATTCTCTCTCTGATTTCACACGAGTTCTTCACACGTTCTCACCTTGATCTTCATCAATTGTTCATCATCAAGCACTTCTGATCAAGAACAAGCTGAAGTAAGAGCAAGCTATCGAGAGCAGCAACTTCTCCAATTGGAATCTCAGTTCATTGTCTTCAAAATCCAAAGGTTCAGAGCATTTATTTTGCTCTTAGGAAGCTCAAGATCAATCTCTCATCTCTGGTTTTCTGTTGATTCAAGAGTTCTCCAATTTCAGGTTTCAAAATTTCTCAAACTTTAATTGCACGATTTTATCCTGTTTTGACTTGTTGATGTGTTGTTTGAGCTTATTAGAAGCTATGTGAAGCTGGCTAGTTGATAGAGCTCTTTAGGAGCTTAGAACTGAAAATTAGGGCAAATTTATCCTCTTCGATTCTCCTTATTCATGCTTGATCTATGAATTTTCTTGTTGGATTTGTGTTCCTCATGAGCTTAGCTTTCGTTTGGTATATGGCTTGTGAATTTCTGGAGAAAATGTGAGTTGCAGGTGGTGGCTGCTGGCCGGAGAAGATGACCGGAGGTCATCTCCGGCCGGTGACTTTAACTGTTAGGGTTTATGTGTGTTTTAATCCTGTCCGTTCATGTTTTCTGATCGTGTGATCCTTGTCTTGCCAGCACATTAAAAATCACATGCTCCTCACGTGTATCTTTTCTGAATTCATTTAAACATGTGGTAGTGTAGTGCATGGTAACTTGTGTGTGTCCTCACGCATGTGCATTGATCCTGATTACTTTGACCACGCATTGACCTTGACTTGATCCATTGGCTGAGAATGAGTCAATTTCTGTTGACTGAAGTGCATGCTTGCTATTGTGTTATGCGCTGAATTGGACCTTATTCAGATTGATAATTACACCCCCATGTATTGAAGCCCAATAATTTTGAACTGTCCAATTGCTATGTTCATACCC
This sequence comes from Lathyrus tuberosus, assembly GCA_022829125.1. Lineage (NCBI taxonomy): Eukaryota > Viridiplantae > Streptophyta > Magnoliopsida > Fabales > Fabaceae > Lathyrus > Lathyrus tuberosus. Next base: position 3,363,433 of record JALAZF010000538.1, read on the forward strand.
CCCTGCATTTTGCATTTATTTTTCATTTTTATTTCTTTCTACACGTTTGATTTCTAATTTTTAAAAATACCAAAACATATTGGAAAATTCTACAAAAATTCATGTGTATTCTTAAAACATTTAGGAAATTTTCTATGATTTTATTTTCTGATTTTATGACCATTTTGCCCCTGTTCCATTATTTCTTTTGAATTTCCATTTGTATGCATACTTAATGTGACATATGATTTTGTGCATTTTTGTTCTTGATCATAAAAAATGATTTTGATGCCTTTCTTTTTGCATTGTGGTCACAATATGTTGAGGTATGTTTGAGATTTATGAGATGATTTTTAAGTCTTTTTTGGATGACTTTTGATGTGTTGCTTTGAGCATGAATGCATGAAGCTTCCATGAGACTTTGACCTAATTGTTGAGTGACTTTGGTTCTGATTCATTGCTTGTGGACTTGATATGTTAATGACATGTGTTTAAGGTGTTTGATTGGTGAAAGTCATAATTTTTGAAGCATGTTTGCTATTTGTTTGAAGCATGAAGTTTAACTTGTTCATTTTGTGAATGCATGCCTCATGTTTGGTTTGCTTGATCATGAAGGCACTTGTACCATGAGTTGTGGTTTTGTTTGAGGATGTATAGCATGTTAATTGACTTCTGATTGTGACATTTGGGTTTCATCTTTGCATGTTTGATGTTTATCTTGCACCTTAAGTCACTTGTTTCACAAGTATGAACCACATTCACATCACTTCACCTTTTCTTCTTTGCTTCTTGTTGGATTGAGATTTTGTTTGCATGATTTGGTATGCTCATTTAGGATAACCTTAGGTTGTGTAAATATGAGTTACATTCTGACTTGGAAGCATGTATAGCATTCAATCTCATTTTACTTTGTTTGTCAACTTGTTTGAATTTGATTTGTTCATTATATTTTCTTACTTTACTTGTAAGTGATTGTGCTAACCATGTAGGGGCTTTGGTAAGTTTCAATTGAGTGTGGATGAGGAATCCACATTCAACTTCTATCCTTTCTCTTTTACAATTCCATTTGGTGTTTTGCTAAGCACTTATGTGCTTTCTTTTAATAACTCATTACTTTCCCTTTTTGAATTACAATTCATCTTCTACTTTGGAAGTGAATTGTTTAATTCTTTCTTTCTTTAGACTTTAGGTTGAAACCTCACAAACCTTTAGGATTACTCTCTTTAATCTTCAATTAGGATTGAGTCTTAGTCCATATAGGTTTTACCTTTTCTCCTCTCTTGAGTCTCTTTTCTCATCTCAAAGAAAATTCAAAACATATAATAAAGGTAGGCATTTATTGCATTTAGGCCTTTCATATAAAGAAAAGATTATAAGGGGTCTTCTCTTGTAATCTTAGAATGTGTAGCATATAGCCCATCTTGGGTCAATGTGTTAAACATTTGATCTTGTATGAGGGACTTAAATGCAATATTTGTTGAAGGTGCAAATAATAAAAAACACTTCTTCACTTCATAATCAACAAAACACTTAATAAACACAAGTATGCTAGTGTGTTTGAACCTTGACAATTGGAACTAAGTGTGAGGGTCTTCTTCACCCTTAGTGTGCTTTCTTACCCATTCCATCTTGGAATGTGAGAAGGTACACATTCCAATGACTAAGATCCAGATACACTGTCATATGCAAACAAATCCAAAACACTTCCTTCTAAAAGACAAAACCAAACAATAACGTCTTTCCTTCGGGAATTCTTTTCTCACCTCATTCACTCTTAGCGTACGAACGCGCTTCTACTCGTTCTTTTGCAAGACGGTAACGCACTCGGACCAGCGAGCCTGCAACACCTGAGCTAGAACGTCAGCCGTTCTCTAAAAAACACAAACAATTCATCCCTAGTGAGGGGAACTACGTCGCTCTGATTCTCATGCTCCCGATGAGATACGTAGGCAGTGGGGTAGGGCCCATGCGAGCACTTCTTTTATTTTCCCTACGTTTGTTTCCCGTTCCTTTTCTTTTCTTTCTCCTTTCTTTCTTTCAGTTCCTTTTCCAGTATCTTTTCTACACCCTTTGATCGAGACAAGCAAGCGTGGATCCCATCGGGTACGATGGACGTGAGGGGGTGCTAATACCTTCCTCTCGCGTAACCGACTCCCTTACCCACTTCTCTTGGTCGCAAGACCATGCTTTTCCTTTCTCTCAGGTTTACGCGGTGTTTCCTTTCCCTCTCTTGGGATAAATACACATTGCTGGCGACTCTGCTGGGGACAATTTGAGGTTGACCTATTGCTGGTCCATCCCTAAGCGAGTCAATCCTAGCGCTTGTCTGTTTTTCTTTCATTGGGTGTTTACTGTTGTGTTGTATTTACTGTTTTATTGTATGGTTATTTACTGCTTTACTGTACATTACTGTATTTACCGTATTTTAGCATTTTCATTTCATATGATATATTATGCTATACTGGACTGTGCTATTTTCTGTTTGGCGGGATGGGATTTCTGAGAGATAAGCCCATTACACAGGCTTGAGTATACACTTAGAATTAGAGTGGAGAGTAGTGGGACCTACGTGCCGTTTGGAGTGCGTTGGGTGTTCACGAAATTCACAGCTAGACGAGGCTATCTTGGGACACGTCGTGGCATGCGCATCTTGCGTATTCCAGGATGTAGATCTAGAGAGCTGTCAACTCTAGTGACCGATCATGAGGACCTTAGTGGAAATATCCCTTTTTAGTGGTGACAATGGCAGACCACATTCTGTGGCAAACCCATTCGCACCCGAGGGCCCACTTTGGAACTTGCATAGGATGACTTTTATTTTCTAAGGGGAGTCAGTGGACGACCTCTTTGATTGGCATAGCATTGTATCCTACGGGCTGAATGTGCTATTGCTTCTCAAACCTCCGAAGCTGACAAGCCTTATTTTCTAAGAACCACATGTGAGTATGGGCGGGATGTTTACAGGTTTGCAGGAAACCCAGACTCCTACCTACCTTACTTGTGATTCTATGATGATTTCAGACATTGTATCCTATGACAGTGATTTAAGTGTTCATCTCAGATATTGCCAGATTCAGTACAGAGACACAGTGCACACAGTTCAATACAGACACCGACACTTGATTACCTGATCACATGCCCTTTTGCATTGCATTATCATATCATAACAGTTATGTTTGTCATTTTCAGGTGCATAATACATTTCTGATTCCAATCCATGGGTTCAACAGAGATCGTCGCCGAGAGAAAGAACAATGTGTCTTACAAGTTTCCAGATCCTGTCTTGGATTCATTGCTCAAAGTTATAGATATGGCTGGTCCGGGTATTCTTGATAGGTTTCAGAAGAGCTACGGGAATTTGGTTGGGATGGTCCGTACAATCACCAAGTATGAGCATGATGCTTTACACACTCTGCTGCAGTTCTACGAGCCTTCGTTGAGGTGCTTTCTTTTTTCAGATTACATTTTGATGCCAACACTGGAAGAATTCTCATTTATTTTGGGAATTCCGATCACGTCGGCAATACCATTCTTCTCTGGTAGTTCTCCCAGCGTAAAAGAAATTGCTGCTGCTTTACAAATGGATCAGACATTGATAAAGAGTGGTGTGAGCAGTAAAAATGGAGTTAGCGGATTTCATTTAGAATTTCTGGCTGGACAGGCCCAAGAGGCTGCAAGTGCTAAAAATTGGACGGTTTACAATTCCATTCTGGCTCTCTGCATATATGGCCTAGTTTCTTTCCCAATCAGCAAGACTTTGTGGATATGCAAGCAACGAGAGTTTTTGTCCTTAAAAAACCAGTCCCTACTTTGTTAGGAGATTTTTATCATTCCGTGCATTACAAGAATGAGAAAAGGAGGGGAGGATCTGTTAGTTGTTGCACTCCACTGCTGAGTCATTGGTTTTTCAAACATTTGCCTCAGACAGGTGCCTTTGTGGAAACCAAAGATGTGGCGAAATGGTCTAAACGATTGATGAGTTTAACTGCTGATAACATTGTATGGTTTGATCACCGGTTGTTGAGAATAGAGCTTGTCACAAGATGCGGAAATTTTCCAAATGTGCCTTTGATTGGCAGAAAAGGAGGGATTAATTATAATCCAGTTTTGGCCATCCGACAGTTTGGGTATGCTTCCAGATATCCTCCTACAGAGCAAGATGTGGAAGAATCTTTATTCTTTACAGGAACTAAAGATGCGAAGGTGGTAGAAGTAGTGAATGCTTGGAAAGATAAGCACAAAATTGGAAAAGCAGTTTTTGGAAAAGGAGATTGTAGATCTTATCCTGAATATGACAGGTGGATGGAGACGAAAGTAAAGGAATTGCTTTTACCCTTTTCAAGGGGACCTCTTTTATGTTCAGCACAGCCAGAACAACCCACTATGGTGGCTATTGAAGAATGTGAGAAGTGGAAGAAAATGGTCAGAGAGTTGCAGATAGAGAATTCTGGAATGAGCAGATGTCTTCAGAAAGCTCTAGCTGACAACAAAGAGTTGGAAAAGAGAGCCTTGAAAGCGGAAAAAACCTTGGCTGACAAAGAGGAAGATTTTGATGACCGAGCTCGGTACTTTCGGAAACTTACTTTGGGAGCAGATGACACTAGTCAGGCTCACAAGATTACAAAACAGGCTTTAGCCCGAAGCAAGGATTCATTAGCTCAACTTCGTCAAGCTTGGGATGAAGTCAGAATTGAAAATGCCGAGTTAAAGGATCAGTCGAAGACTAAAGACGAGGAGCTTAAAAAGGCACATGAGCAGAGGAGAAAGTATCGGGAAAGTCTCGATAAAAGTCAAGAACAGTTAGAAGAAGCTAGAAGCCAGTTGAAGAATACCAAGAAAGAGCTTGAAGAAGTCATGATAGAAAGGGAGATACTCAAGACGCAAGCCGGCATAAAGAGACACAAAGGAGTGTGTGATGACGAAGCTCTAATGCTGCATATGGGTTCTTTAACTGAAGCTCTTGAGAAAAGGGATGTCTTGATCAAAGAGATGATTGAAAAGCCGAATCACCAGCGTACCCGTATACTTTTTGAGGAGATCAAATACTCAAGTGATAAGCTGAAGGGTGTGGAATTGTCAGACTGATGTTCTTTTCCTTATATTTTGTTATTAATGGTTACCATCAGGCTTGTTGATGGATCCATTTTTCCTTGTATTGCATTTGCGGTTGAATCTTTCTTAAATGTACTTGGATACTTTGTTGAATGAGTATGAGCAGTTTTATTCAGAATTATTCCTTATCAGATAGCTGCACACAAGCACATGACCATGACACGTCTCTTTATATCACAATTTCTGGTCTTCAGATTTCTGTGGTTGGATTGGAATCAGGGTATAAAGTACCTCGGAAATGACAAACATGGCATTGCATGGCATTGCATATCATTTTGCATTTTTTTTGTTACTTGCTTTTCAGGTACTCGTTGCGGGGTCTCTAACCTTTATTTGGTTTCAGGCAGTATAGCGGAGAGTCATATTCACCGATATTCGACGCGAAGGAATCAAGTAAGAATCATGGATCAAGTGCAAAGTGATTTGGCGGAAATGAGGGCGCGTATGGACCAGTTCATGACCCTCATGACTGGCATGGCGCAAAATCAGGAGAGACTGAGGCTTCTGGTAGAGCGTCCCGACAATGGGCCCGAAGGTGATCATCATGACAATTCACAGGGACATGGCATTCCTCCTCCCGGTGGCAACCCTCCTCCTGGTGGTAACAATCGGGGTAATGGAAATGGTAGGCATGCTGGTGTTACTCTTGAGGATACTCTGGAAGACCAATTTACTCTGCTGGATGCTGATGTGGGTAATCAAGGTGATCGAAGGTATGATGAGTTAGCAGAGAAGATCAGGGCCATAGAATGCAAGAACTCTATGGGTATTGATGTTACCAGCTTGGGGCTGGTCTCAGGAGTCAGAATTCCCCCTAAATTCAAACCTCCCACTTTCGATAAGTATCACGGCAATGCGTGTCCCCAAACGCATCTTCAAGCTTACTTTGGGAAGATTTCAGCCCATACGGATGACGAGAAGCTATGGATGCACTGTTTTCAGGACAGTCTGGCAGGGGCGTCTTTGACCTGGTACATGAAGTTGAGTAGAGCTGCTGTGAAGAATTGGAAAGATCTGGCAGAAGCGTTCCTGAAGCAATACCAGTATAATATTGACATGGCGCCCAACCGCACTCAATTGCAGGGGTTGTCACAGAATGCCAAGGAGAGTTTCAAAGAATATGCACAGAGGTGGAGGGAAATGGCTGCCCAGGTCCAACCTCCCTTGTCAGACAGAGAAATGGCGGATATGTTTATGGGCACCTTGCAAGGGGCCTATTTGGATAGATTAGCTGCTTGTCCGTCGACTGGATTTGCTGATATTGTAATTGCGGGAGAAAGAATAGAAAGTCTGTTAAAGCTTGGAAAGATCCAGGATGTGAGTGGGGCTGGCTCTTCGGGGACGAAGAAACCGTTTGCTAGTAACCAGAAAAGAAGAGAAGGTGATACGAATGCTGTGTTTAGAGGACGAGGCAGAGGGCGTTCTCGAGCTTATTATCAGGTAGATGCTGTGACAATCCCCACACCGTCTGTTCAGAAACAACAACCCCAACAACAAGTTCAACAGCAACAACCTTTTTTCCAGCAAAGGTCTAGACAGAGGGATCGTAAGATGGATCCTCTCCCTATGACTTATGCCGCGCTGTTGCCCCGGCTACTCGAGTTAAAGTTGGTAGAACTCCGTACTATGAAAGCTCCGGTTGCTGGAAACCTGCCACCTAACTTCGATGCTAATGCTCGTTGTGAGTTCCACTCAGGTGCTCAGGGACACTCCATTGAAAAATGCTGGGCTTTCCATCATAAAGTACAAGATTTGATTGATGCTAAAGCCATCAATTTCGCTCCCGCTCCTAATATTACTCAGCATCCCATGCCTGATCATAGTGCAGCAAATGTGTACGCTATTGAAGATGGGAGGAGATTGAATTTGGTGTTAGACGTTCATCAAGTGAAAACTTCTTTGTTGGTGGTAAAAGATCGTTTATTGAAGGGACGGGTGTTCCCGGACTGTAATCAAGAGTGCTCTGAGTGTATGAATCAGGAGAACGGCTGTGATAAGTTGAAGATGGGTTTACAGAATCTGATCGATGAAGGATGTCTACAGTTCGACAGAGTCGTGAAAGACACTGATGAAATATCAACCGTGACCATCTATTACACTCCCGCTGAGATTCAAATGCCGGTCAATGCAGTTCCCGTGGCGAGTGTTGCGCCAGAAAGGCCCAGTCCTGTCACTATCACGGTGCCAGGACCAATTCCGTTCACGTCTACGAAAGTTATCCCATGGCACTATGGGGCAGATGTATATTACGAAGGTAAAAAACAGGAAGTTGAGTCATCAGTCAGCCCAAATGTTGATAACGTAGGGGGTGTAGGGGGCTTTACAAGGAGTGGAAGGTTGTTCGCTCCCCAAACCTTGAGAAGTGATAAAGAGGCAGAAGCTGCAGCAAAGGCTAAGGGTAAACAGGTGGTTGAAAGTGCGCCTACACCTGAAGCAGAGACGAAGATTACTTTTGATAAGGAAATGGAAGAATTTATGAAGATAATCAAGAAAAGCGATTATAAGATTGTGGACCAACTGAATCAGACCCCTTCAAAGATTTCAATCCTGTCACTATTGATGTGCTCTGATGCGCACCGACAGGCGTTGTTGAGAGTGTTGAAGAGTGCGTACGTGCCACAAGAAATTACTGTTAATCAGCTCGAGGGCGTAATCTCCAATGTTAATGTCAGCCATGGCTTGGGCTTTACAAGTAGAGATTTGACTGTTGAAGGAAGAAACCATAATAAGGCTTTGCATATCACGATGGAGTGTAAGGGCGCAGTGTTATCTCATGTACTGGTAGACACTGGTTCATCACTCAATGTCTTGCCCAAGAAGGCATTAATGAAGCTGGAAGTTGACGGTTTGATCTTAAGGCCTAGTGAATTGGTGGTCAGAGCATTCGATGGAACTAGACGATCTGTGTTTGGTGAGGTGGAATTGCCCGTACAAATTGGACCACAGGTATTCAAATCCACGTTCCATGTAATGGACATACAACCTGCATATAGCTGCCTATTGGGACGCCCTTGGATTCACGGAGCCGGGGCTGTTACTTCTACTCTACATCAAAAGCTGAAGTATGAGTTTGAAGGGCAGGTTGTGACAGTGTGTGGAGAAGAAGACATCTTTGTGAGTCACTTGTCTACGTTCAAGTACATTGAAATGGATGGGGAAATTCATGAGATGCTGTGCCAATCATTTGAAGCAGTCAATATTGACGATGCACCTGAGTCTTCTTCTGTACCAGTTGGGGCTGGTACCTCCATTTCATCTTACAAACAAGCTGTCGAAGTCGTCAGGGCAGGCAACGCCCAAGGTTGGGGCCGGTTGATAGAGACCCCAATGAAGGAAGACAAATTTGGTATTGGTTATCATCCCTCTACAACTTCAGATGCGGGGAGCAGGGGACCCATTACTTTCAATAGTGGGGGAATCATCTACACGGACCAGTCTTGTGCAGCCACAGAGGATAGTGTTGACAGTGATTGTGACCTGGACAACTGGGTACGCCCTCATGCTTCGGGACAACAAGTGCAAAACTGGTTCGTTGAAGAAGTCATCCGGGTTGCTCTTCAGACAGAGTAATTTTTCTTTGTTTTTTCTAACCATAATGCATGACAAAATCTTGCGCTCTGCCCAAGGCGTATAGATTCATTTGTAGGGCCACCATGGTTGCATTTGCAATGTTTAATCATTAATAAAGGACGTTTTGCAATCAAATTTTGTTCTCTGTCTTTCAGTTTTTATTTTTGCACAAAAAATATAAAATGGCAATGTTTCATTTTCTTTTGTTTTGCTTAAAAATAAATTCTAAAATAAGGCATGAACCCGTTCATGCAGACTTGATCCTCCGGATACCACTGATAACGATTTTGATATGGCCATGTATGACTTTGACAATCCGATTTATCAAGCCGAAGAAGGGGATGAGAAAGATTGTGAACTCCCTGAAGAACTGGCCAGATTGTTGAAACAGGAGGAAAGGGTCATCCAGCCTCATCAGGAGACTGTAGAAATCATCAATATTGGTACCAAGGACGCCAAGAAAGAGATCAGGATTGGTGCCAGCTTGCAAGCAGATGTGAAGCAAACTTTGATGGAAATGTTGCGCGAGTATGTTGACATCTTCGCCTGGTCGTATCAAGACATGCCGGGGTTGGATACAGATATTGTTGTGCACAGGCTGCCATTGAGAGAAGAATGTCCGCCAGTCAAGCAGAAACTTCGTCGGACTCACCCCGACATGGCCTTAAAGATTAAGGAGGAAGTCCAGAAGCAGTGGGACGCTGGTTTTCTTGCTGTGACAAAGTATCCTCCATGGGTAGCCAACATCGTGCCAGTACCGAAGAAAGATGGAAAAGTGAGAATGTGTGTGGATTATCGAGATCTTAATAAAGCTAGCCCGAAAGATGATTTTCCACTACCTCATATTGATGTGCTGGTCGATAATACAGCTCAATTTTCAGTGTTCTCATTTATGGACGGGTTCTCCGGGTACAACCAGATCAAGATGGCACCTGAAGACATGGAGAAGACCACGTTCATTACTCCGTGGGGTACATATTGTTATAAAGTAATGCCTTTTGGGTTGAAAAACGCAGGGGCAACGTACCAACGGGCGATGGTGACATTGTTTCACGACTTGATTCATAAGGAGATCGAATGTTATGTAGATGATATGATTGCCAAGTCGAGAACCGAAGAGGAACATCTGACTAACCTGAAAAAGCTGTTTGAAAGGTTGAGAAAGTTCCGTCTGAGATTAAACCCAAACAAGTGCACGTTTGGGGTGCGTTCTGGAAAGTTGCTGGGTTTCATTGTGAGCGAAAGAGGAATCGAGGTTGATCCTGCCAAGGTGAAAGCAATACAAGAAATGCCTGAACCGAGAACAGAAAAAGAGGTTCGTGGTTTCTTGGGTAGATTGAACTACATTGCAAGGTTCATATCTCACCTAACAGCCACGTGTGAACCAATATTTAAATTGTTAAGGAAAGATCAAACGGTCAGGTGGAATGACGATTGCCAATTGGCATTCGATAAAATAAAAGAATACTTGCAGGAACCTCCGATTCTAATGCCTCCAGTTGAAGGGAGACCGCTGATAATGTATCTGACAGTGCTTGAAGGTTCCATGGGTTGTGTTCTCGGTCAACATGACGAGACAGGTAGGAAGGAGCATGCTATTTACTACCTGAGCAAAAAGTTCAATGATTGTGAGTCCCGATACTCAATGCTTGAAAAGACATGCTGTGCACTTGCATGGGCCGCTAAGCGATTGAGGCAATATATGGTTAGGCACACGACCTTGTTGATTTCAAAAATGGATCCTATCAAGTATATTTTCGAGAAACCAGCATTGACAGGCAGAGTTGCACGGTGGCAAATGGTCTTGACAGAGTATGACATTCAGTACACTTCACAAAAGGCCATCAAAGGAAGTATCTTGTCCGACTATCTTGCGCAACAGCCGATTGATGATTACCAACCCATGAAGTTTGACTTCCCTGATGAAGACATCATGTTTCTCAAAGCTAAAGACTGTGAGGAACCACTTCCGGAGGAGGGGCCAGACCCTGAATCCAAATGGAGTCTGATGTTTGATGGGGCTGTCAATATGAATGGGTGCGGAGTTGGAGCAGTTCTTATCACGCCGGAAGGTGTTCATATGCCGTTCACTGCCCGAATAACTTTCGGATGCACCAACAATGAAGCAGAGTACGAAGCTTGTATAATGGGGATCGAGGAGGCGATTAATCTACGGATTAAAACCCTTGATATATTCGGTGATTCAGCTTTGGTAATCAATCAAGTGAAAGGGAGTTGGTACACGCACCAAGCAAATCTAGTGCCGTATAGAGATTATACGAGGAGATTGCTGACATTTTTCACAACAGTGAAACTGTACCACATTCCTCGAGATGAGAATAGGTTCGCTGATGCCTTGGCCACTTTGTCTTCCATGATCAAAGTGCAAGGATGGAACCATGTACCTAAGATTGAGGTATCCCGCCTTGACAGACCAGCATTTGTGTTTGCGGTCGATGCAACGTCTGATGACAAGCCATGGTTTCATGACATTAAGTGTTTCTTGAAAAGTCAAGAGTACCCGCCCGGGGCATCGTCCAAAGACAGGAAGACGTTGAGAAGGTTAGCCGGTAGTTTCTTCTTGAACAAAGATGGCGTGCTGTATAAAAGAAATTTTGACACGGTCCTGCTTAGATGTGTGGATAAACATGAAGCAGACTTGTTGATGATTGAAGTGCACGAAGGCTCTTTCGGTACCCATGCCGGAGGGCATGCAATGGCTAAAAAGTTGTTAAGGTCGGGATATTATTGGTTGACTATGGAGTCAGATTGTTGCAAATATGCCCGCAAATGCCATAAATGCCAGATCTACGCAGATAAAGTGCATGTACCTCCAAATCCGTTGAGCATCATGTCGTCGCCTTGGCCGTTTGCCATGTGGGGCATTGATATGATCGGAAAGATTGAGCCCACAGCTTCCAATGGTCATCGTTTCATCTTGGTGGCAATTGATTACTTCACCAAATGGGTTGAAGCCGCATCCTATGCCAATGTTACTAAGCAAGTGGTTGCTCGTTTCTTAAAACGGGATATCATTTGCCGATATGGAGTTCCCGAAAGAATCATTACTGATAATGGTTCTAATTTGAACAATAAGATGATGGCTGAGTTATGCCGGGACTTCAAAATCGAGCACCATAATTCTTCTCCGTACCGCCCAAAGATGAATGGCGCGGTCGAAGCGGCCAACAAAAATATCAAGAAGATTGTGCAGAAGATGGTTGTCACATACAAAGATTGGCATGAGATGTTACCATTTGCTTTGCATGGGTATCGAACGTCGGTACGCACGTCCATTGGGGCAACCCCATTCTCACTTGTATATGGTATGGAGGCAGTGCTACCGGTTGAAGTAGAGATTCCGTCCCTCAGAGTCATGATGGATGTTAAGCTAGATGAAGCTGAATGGGTACGAGCCAGATTTGATCAGTTGAGCCTTATTGAGGAAAAGCGATTGGCGGCTGTATGTCATGGGCAACTATATCAGCGCAGAATGAAACAGGCATTTGACCAAAAGGTGCGTCCTCGGGTTTATAAAGTCGGAGACGTGGTACTCAAAAGGATCCTTCCTCCTAATACAGATCACAGGGGCAAATGGACTCCTAATTATGAAGGTCCATTCGTGGTTAAAAAGGTTTTTTCGGGCGGAGCTTTATTGCTTACAACCATGGATGGCGAAGACTTTTCATCCCCTGTCAACTCGGACGTAGTCAAAAAATACTTCGCATGAATAGACCCGCTGGATAATAAAAATAAAAAAATCCAGGCAAAAAAGGGCATCCCGGCGAACCAAAAACAGAATAAGGTTCGGGCAAAAATTAGGGATATAATTGAAAAAATTTGTACACCCGGTAAGTTGAAAACCCGAAAGGGCAACTTAGGCAAAAAAGGGTATCCTGGTGGATCGAAAACCTGAAAGGGCGGTCCACACAAAAGAGGGATTTAAGCGAATGACTACGGTTTGAGTTATCTGTACCCCATTACCGTTTGAACAACTGACGTTCTGAAGGATAGGAATCGGTCTGATCATTCCTCAGAAGGCAAGGTCGGGGAGTTTTGAAGACATACTGGTCATAACAGAATGGAAACTCAGTGGAATTCCGTTTTCACATTGCCATTAGGATAGTTTCTTTTCTCAATTTTCAGCGATCACCTCTTTCCAGGGATTGCTTCCAGATGTAATTGCCTATTCTGGGCTCTCAGTCAATAAATTGAATTTCAGTAAAAAGCCTCCTATTTTTGTTTTATTGCTTTGTTTGCAAAGACGTCCTAATTTTGATAAAACATTGCATTTGAAAACATGGCAGCCTTACAATAACATGCGCAGAAAAAACATTTGAAATTACTTCGAATGTTGAATACTCCCGGATGGTGGATTCTAGCCATGCAATATTCGGGGCATGTGGGCATATTCTTTTGTTGCAGGTAGCGGGTGCAGACGATTTTAAGTACAAGACCAGCAAGAAATCACCCCACGCAAAAGACTGGGGCAATTATGGGTAAGGAGATCGGCGTTCATCGTTCGGTCGACGGTCGGTCACGACGATTCGATATCAACGAACTGAATTCAACTGGGTATCGTTGTATCTTATTAAGTCGATTCTCTCATTCAGTACTTCCAACAGCTACAAGCTTTTCTGTGTCGATGATGGTTGCGAATTCCCCAATAAAGTTGCTTCGCAGACACCGAAGTTGATGGTCAATCCCCGTTGAAGTCACAAGAGTTTGAAGAGGCTAGATCTTCTGTAAAATCCTCTTATGACATCCTCTCCGGGGACAAATTGTTGGTTTTCTTAAGCATGGGGCATGTTGTTTCCCCAGCATGAAGTGTTAATCACCCCCCAGTAGAGTTTGATGGTCATTATCCCCAGCGAAGTCGCAGGAGTTTGAAGAAGTTAAGTCTCCTGTAAAATCCTCTTATGACATCCTCTTCGGGGACAAATTGTTTGGTTCCCCAGCATGAAGTGTTGATCATCCCCAGTAGAGTTTGAGGACAGTTGGTCTTCTGTAAAATCCTCTCAAAAGGCATTCCCCAGCATGAGACGTTTTAAAGCAGTTTCCGCCAGCAGAGTTTGTTATAAACTCGTCATCCCTAACGGAATTGTCTAAAGGGAAGCTCGCCTAACATGGTGCATTGTGGTACTTATCCTAAGCTCGACAGTCATATTCTTCAGCAGACTACTGTGGATTTGCTTTGGGTTTCCCCAACAGATCTCTAAGGACTCTTTCTAGCAAGTTGCAGTGGAATGTTCTAACCAGGATTTGCATATCCCTGGCAGAGTAGCCCTGATACCCAGCAAGATCGTATCTCTGGTCATGGTATCCCCACAAAGGTCAGCATCGAATCTTGTCAGCAACTTCCAGCTGAGTTGTTGTTCTCTCCGCAGAGGTTTATCAGATCGACAGAATCTATTCCTCAACAAGGATGGTACAGCCTTTCCCTAGCCGGGTCAGAAGGTTGATAATCCCTATAAAGGATCTTGGGTTGAATAAATCCCCAAGCAGAGTTTTAAGGGCTCATTTCCCCAGCAGGACGTCATTTAAAAATTCTCATCCCCAGCGGAATCGCTGTGACCAGAATTCGTTCCCCCAAACAGATGGAATAATTCCTGGCAGAGTCATCGTTTCCTCATATTTCCAAAGTCCAATATATTTTTGGCAAGAATGATAATTCGAAGCAGACGGATTGTTCATTCATTCTCCGGTGGAGACATTATCCTTTCAGGAGTCTCTAAAGTCAAGTCATTTCATTGGTCTTTGCTCCTCAGCAGAGTCAGCATAGATGTCTGACACAGATGCAGAGAGTAATGCAATGTTGCATATTCCAAAAGTCCAACAGTGGATTGGCAAAAGTCCGTCTTCGGGTGGCAAAAGTCCAACAGTGGATTGGCAAAAGTCCGTCTTCGGGTGGCAAAAGTCCAACAGTGGATTGGCGAAAGGTCCATCTAAGGGTGGCATATTCTAAAAGTCCAACAGTGGATTGGCAAAAGTCCGTCTTCGTGTGGCAAAAGTCCAACAGTGGATTGGCAAAAGTCCGTCTTCGGGTGGCAAAAGTCCAACAGTGGATTGCCAAAAGTCCGTCTTCGGGTGGCAAAAGTCCAACAGTGGATTGGCAAAAGTCCATCTTCGGGTGGCAAAGCAGCTAAAAGTCCAACAGTGGATTGGCAAAAGTCCGTCTTCGGGTGGCAAAAGTCCAACAGTGGATTGGCAAAAGTCCGTCTTCGGGTGGCAAAAGTCCAACAGTGGATTGGCAAAAGTCCGTCTTCGGGTGGCAAAAGTCCAACAGTGGATTGGCAAAAGTCCATCTTCGGGTGGCAAAGCAGCTAAAAGTCCAACAGTGGATTGGCAAAAGTCCGTCTTCGTGTGGCAAAAGTCCAACAGTGGATTGGCAAAAGTCCGTCTTCGTGTGGCAAAAGTCCAACAGTGGATTGGCAAAAGTCCGTCTTCGGGTGGCAAAAGTCCAACAGTGGATTGGCAAAAGTCCATCTTCGGGTGGCACGAAGCTGCAAAGTCCACCAGTAGTGTGGCAGGCCAGTAGTCGTCTGGAATTGCATAAAAGACATTATCAAAGTCCACCAGTAGTGTGGCAGGCCAGTAGTCGTCTGGAATTGCATAAAAGACAGTATTAAAGTCCACCAGCAGCGTGGCAAGCCAGTAGTCGTCTGGCGTCGTTCAAAAGACAGATCTCTCCGACGTTTCATCGAAGATTCAATCCAGCAGTCTCGTTGGGTTTATATCCCTTTTCTTCTTCATCATCCAGAGCAAATTTTTGGTTATATTTGGTATTCAATCACTATATACCTTGAAAGTCCGAAAGCAATTGCTTTCAGGCATTCAGGTCTACAGCGCTTGAATAGGGGCAGCTGTAATACCCCAAAATTTGCGCTCCTTCTTTGTCATCATAGCATGGCATTATCATTTATCATATCATATCCACCTCATTAACATTACATTGCATTTAACATAGAAAAATGAAGCATGGCATCCTTCTTACCATCAGGGTATGTGATCAGGTGGAAGGTGGACAATCAAGAGATCATTCAAAGCACAAAAAGGTCAGTCAAGTTGCCTCAAGGCAAGCCAAGAAGCCTTTCATGTCTCATACTATCTCAATTGATCTCCCAAAACTTCAAGGAAGTGAGATTCAATGGGAGATTGAAGCACTACATCTTTCACTATGCAAGAAGTCCAAAAATTGAAGGAAAACCCTCAAAGGAGATAGCTCATTGATCCAAAATCATCCTCAAATGGTATATCTCATCATCCTTTAAGAAGATACACAACATACTCTGAGGAATTTGAAATTGGAGACTGCACTTTTACCTCCTAACCAGAGGGGGCCAAAATTAGGGTTTCCATTTAAATCAGGGAATCTTTGGATTTTTGAACAAAACTTGATGTCATGGTATTCCATATGTCCCTAAGTGTATGTATGTGGAAAATTACATCTCAATTGGTTTTAGAAGTGGTTCAATTGGAAGAAAGATCAAGAATCAGAGAAATTGGGGCAAAGTCAAATAATCAGAGGAAAAAGTCAACTCTTGACTTTTTGAGGCCAAATTCATAAAATTCATGTTACATATGTCCAATGTACAAAATTTGATCAAGAAACTCCAAAGGAATCATGAAAAAATCAAGATTTGGAAAGTTGCCATTTTTGGATGAAGTAAGGTTACTAAAAATAGCAAGTTTTGGCCATTTTGCATCAGAATTGGAACCAAGGCCATTCAAAATTGAAGCACCAAATGAAAATTCCACTCTGCCTCAATGAAAGGCCTTGCTTTGAGCTTCAAATCCATGGGTATAACATCTCCATTAGACAAAAATTGAGGGAGATATGATTAATCAAAGTTGGAGGAAAGTAGGCCAAAAACCATGTCTTGACCAAGCTTGGCCAGGTCTGCGCGCAGTCATTTTCTCAAACAGTTGGTGAGCAAGATGTGTAGATCAATTACTCATGGTTAAAGGTTTCAAATGAAAAATCTTTCAACATGAAAGTTGTTCCTCTATGTGAGATCTTCAAGATTGATGTTCATGGATTTTTCATTTGATCAAAGGATAAGGAGTTATGATGGCTCAAAGATTGGTCAATGCAACTGAAAATCCATGCCAAGCATGCCTTGCCAACCAACCTCATTATCTCGCCCATGCACCAGTTGGTGTTTCTTCTGTTACAAGCCACATTTGGTCATGTTCCAAACTTCAATTCAACCAACTTTCAACACCAATATTGTTCCCTAATGTATCATCTTTCTAATGCCACCAACATTGGATTGTTTCATTCATTGACAAGTGAGAAATTCCTCCTCAAACACTTGCTGTCACAATGAAGATTTGCTGCATAATTTTGGTTCAAACACACATCAAGTACATGACAGAAGTCCTATGTGTGCTGCTCTATTCTTTGCTTCATTTGGCCAAACACATTTCACATTATGCATACGAGCTTGAGCCTTGCATGAAAGAGGAAGTGAGAAACTTGCACCACAAGATTCCTGCTGCTACATCAGAACAACATAACACCACTTTCCTTCTCCTACACACCACCATAACTCCATGAACCTCACCCTCACTCTAACAGAACTTCCCCAACTCGTGCCATTAACCACCTAACTCAGTTAGTTAACTCAAACTCAGTTAACTAACTCAGTTTAACTAGAGTTCTAACTGTTAACTGAACTGGTTGGGAGTTAACCTTGGATATATAAGCTGAAACTCTCACAATTTCAGAGGAAGATTCTCATTTTTCACTCTCACTCCAAATTGCTCTCACTTTTCTCTCAGAGTTCTCTCCATTCTCTCTCTGATTTCACACGAGTTCTTCACACGTTCTCACCTTGATCTTCATCAATTGTTCATCATCAAGCACTTCTGATCAAGAACAAGCTGAAGTAAGAGCAAGCTATCGAGAGCAGCAACTTCTCCAATTGGAATCTCAGTTCATTGTCTTCAAAATCCAAAGGTTCAGAGCATTTATTTTGCTCTTAGGAAGCTCAAGATCAATCTCTCATCTCTGGTTTTCTGTTGATTCAAGAGTTCTCCAATTTCAGGTTTCAAAATTTCTCAAACTTTAATTGCACGATTTTATCCTGTTTTGACTTGTTGATGTGTTGTTTGAGCTTATTAGAAGCTATGTGAAGCTGGCTAGTTGATAGAGCTCTTTAGGAGCTTAGAACTGAAAATTAGGGCAAATTTATCCTCTTCGATTCTCCTTATTCATGCTTGATCTATGAATTTTCTTGTTGGATTTGTGTTCCTCATGAGCTTAGCTTTCGTTTGGTATATGGCTTGTGAATTTCTGGAGAAAATGTGAGTTGCAGGTGGTGGCTGCTGGCCGGAGAAGATGACCGGAGGTCATCTCCGGCCGGTGACTTTAACTGTTAGGGTTTATGTGTGTTTTAATCCTGTCCGTTCATGTTTTCTGATCGTGTGATCCTTGTCTTGCCAGCACATTAAAAATCACATGCTCCTCACGTGTATCTTTTCTGAATTCATTTAAACATGTGGTAGTGTAGTGCATGGTAACTTGTGTGTGTCCTCACGCATGTGCATTGATCCTGATTACTTTGACCACGCATTGACCTTGACTTGATCCATTGGCTGAGAATGAGTCAATTTCTGTTGACTGAAGTGCATGCTTGCTATTGTGTTATGCGCTGAATTGGACCTTATTCAGATTGATAATTACACCCCCATGTATTGAAGCCCAATAATTTTGAACTGTCCAATTGCTATGTTCATACCCCCCTGCATTTTGCATTTATTTTTCATTTTTATTTCTTTCTACACGTTTGATTTCTAATTTTTAAAAATACCAAAACATATTGGAAAATTCTACAAAAATTCATGTGTATTCTTAAAACATTTAGGAAATTTTCTATGATTTTATTTTCTGATTTTATGACCATTTTGCCCCTGTTCCATTATTTCTTTTGAATTTCCATTTGTATGCATACTTAATGTGACATATGATTTTGTGCATTTTTGTTCTTGATCATAAAAAATGATTTTGATGCCTTTCTTTTTGCATTGTGGTCACAATATGTTGAGGTATGTTTGAGATTTATGAGATGATTTTTAAGTCTTTTTTGGATGACTTTTGATGTGTTGCTTTGAGCATGAATGCATGAAGCTTCCATGAGACTTTGACCTAATTGTTGAGTGACTTTGGTTCTGATTCATTGCTTGTGGACTTGATATGTTAATGACATGTGTTTAAGGTGTTTGATTGGTGAAAGTCATAATTTTTGAAGCATGTTTGCTATTTGTTTGAAGCATGAAGTTTAACTTGTTCATTTTGTGAATGCATGCCTCATGTTTGGTTTGCTTGATCATGAAGGCACTTGTACCATGAGTTGTGGTTTTGTTTGAGGATGTATAGCATGTTAATTGACTTCTGATTGTGACATTTGGGTTTCATCTTTGCATGTTTGATGTTTATCTTGCACCTTAAGTCACTTGTTTCACAAGTATGAACCACATTCACATCACTTCACCTTTTCTTCTTTGCTTCTTGTTGGATTGAGATTTTGTTTGCATGATTTGGTATGCTCATTTAGGATAACCTTAGGTTGTGTAAATATGAGTTACATTCTGACTTGGAAGCATGTATAGCATTCAATCTCATTTTACTTTGTTTGTCAACTTGTTTGAATTTGATTTGTTCATTATATTTTCTTACTTTACTTGTAAGTGATTGTGCTAACCATGTAGGGGCTTTGGTAAGTTTCAATTGAGTGTGGATGAGGAATCCACATTCAACTTCTATCCTTTCTCTTTTACAATTCCATTTGGTGTTTTGCTAAGCACTTATGTGCTTTCTTTTAATAACTCATTACTTTCCCTTTTTGAATTACAATTCATCTTCTACTTTGGAAGTGAATTGTTTAATTCTTTCTTTCTTTAGACTTTAGGTTGAAACCTCACAAACCTTTAGGATCACTCTCTTTAATCTTCAATTAGGATTGAGTCTTAGTCCATATAGGTTTTACCTTTTCTCCTCTCTTGAGTCTCTTTTCTCATCTCAAAGAAAATTCAAAACATATAATAAAGGTAGGCATTTATTGCATTTAGGCCTTTCATATAAAGAAAAGATTATAAGGGGTCTTCTCTTGTAATCTTAGAATGTGTAGCATATAGCCCATCTTGGGTCAATGTGTTAAACATTTGATCTTGTATGAGGGACTTAAATGCAATATTTGTTGAAGGTGCAAATAATAAAAAACACTTCTTCACTTCATAATCAACAAAACACTTAATAAACACAAGTATGCTAGTGTGTTTGAACCTTGACAATTGGAACTAAGTGTGAGGGTCTTCTTCACCCTTAGTGTGCTTTCTTACCCATTCCATCTTGGAATGTGAGAAGGTACACATTCCAATGACTAAGATCCAGATACACTGTCATATGCAAACAAATCCAAAACACTTCCTTCTAAAAGACAAAACCAAACAATAACGTCTTTCCTTCGGGAATTCTTTTCTCACCTCATTCACTCTTAGCGTACGAACGCGCTTCTACTCGTTCTTTTGCAAGACGGTAACGCACTCGGACCAGCGAGCCTGCAACACCTGAGCTAGAACGTCAGCCGTTCTCTAAAAAACACAAACAATTCATCCCTAGTGAGGGGAACTACGTCGCTCTGATTCTCATGCTCCCGATGAGATACGTAGGCAGTGGGGTAGGGCCCATGCGAGCACTTCTTTTATTTTCCCTACGTTTGTTTCCCGTTCCTTTTCTTTTCTTTCTCCTTTCTTTCTTTCAGTTCCTTTTCCAGTATCTTTTCTACACCCTTTGATCGAGACAAGCAAGCGTGGATCCCATCGAGTACGATGGACGTGAGGGGGTGCTAATACCTTCCTCTCGCGTAACCGACTCCCTTACCCACTTCTCTTGGTCGCAAGACCATGCTTTTCCTTTCTCTCAGGTTTACGCGGTGTTTCCTTTCCCTCTCTTGGGATAAATACACATTGCTGGCGACTCTGTTTCGGTGCCACTTTCGCGTTTGTACTAGGATGAAAATCCCGGGAGCGACAATATCCAGCCTACTGAGCTTCAAGCACATATCCAATTATTGGACCAAGATAAACCTCAAATACGATATTCATGTAAAATGAATTTTCTCAAAATTCTTTCAAAAATCATCTTAGCGTACTATATTGAAGCAATTGAATAATTACAACACATCCAAAAGTTTACCTAGATGAGAAGTATTAGATTATGAACCTAAAATAATTTGTAAGTTAAGGGGAGAATTATCATGCACTAACTTGTTGGCTTAATGCGAATAAATATCTTAATACCATACTTTGTGTGTTTCAAATATCTAATTTAGAGTTGATGATCTCACAAGTATCAACTATATAACTAACTTTAGACGTCTAAAGAATGGATCTTCAAGTCCATTTTTTATGAGCATGTTCTTCAAGATGTTCAATATTAATTTTAGTAATATAAGTGATACTTATCAAGGAATTTCTGAAAAATCCAGAAAATAAGATCTTAGTCTAATTAGTTGAGAAAGTAATTTCACAAACTTCTGGCTGTGAATAGACATATTCACGATTTTTTTTAGTCGATGCAACAATTAATGTCATAAAAACTTAATTTCTAAAATTTTCCTTTAGGAACACACAAATTTTATTGGCCTTGAAGAAACTTCTGGTTCTTCAAAACTAGTTCTCACATCATAATACATCTGAGATGACCCAACCGATTTTGCCAACAACACACTTAAGTGTGATTTGTAAACATCTGGTTTACCATAATACATATGATTCTATTCTTCTAATTTGTTTTAATCTCTAGTAAATATAAAATAATTTGTATATAATATATATTTTTCAATCTTAATAAATTTACATTTATTAATATTATTCATGCAATCTTTTTGTGATTGTCAATTTTTCTAAGATCCATGAAAATCGTCACTGATACTTTTCTAATCAATGGTGACAGAATAATTATTTTCTTATCAATCATCAAGGGATAACCGTTGTTTGATGAATGAATAAAAGTAATTTATTCTTTGAACAATCCTCTAGGGATCCTTTATAAATATATAATTTTTTTCGAGAGGTAGATCATAGATCTTCAAACAATGATAATGATAAACAGTTTTCGTGCAATCCTCCGGGGATGCATTATAAGTTCTTCAAGAACTATATACATTGTTATTTTTCAATCATTCATGGATTTTGATTAGTTCTTCAGAAATTATATAATAAATTATTATTTTGCTATCCTTCAGGGATGCTTGATAAATTCTTCAGGAACTATATAATAAATTATTATTTTTCTATCCTTTAGGAATGCTTGATAAGTTCTTCAATAACTATATAATAAATTTTTATTTTTCTATCCTTCAAGGATATTTGTTAAGTTCTTCAAGAACTATATAACAAACACATTACTTTATAGTATTTCAGAGATACTTTAACATTATTCATTCAATCCTTCTGGGATTCATGAAAATCATGTTTGATTTTTTTTCTTCTAATCAATATATCAATACATAATAGGTAGAATTAGAAATATATATTACGAAACAAAAAATAATAATATTACCTTCTAAATCTTGAAGCTTCATATCGTTAGACCTTCATTATCAAACTATTTGTATCACTTCTTAGACAATTATAGTTAACATTCATATGGTACAGTTTCGTGCTGATAACGTGTTATGAAACAAAACAAAACAATATAGAGATCAAAGAGAGGAAGAGAAGAGAAAAAATAATCTTATATTATCTTCTGCCAAAAGTACATTTTATGTTGCAATATGGACCTTATTTATAGGGCCTAAGGGAGATGGAAAGTCACAGCTATTAATAGGGAATATGAAGATGAAAAGAAGAATAAGAATGGACATCCACATTTATTTTTATTCATAACATTATTAACTAATTTAAATATTAATATTTAATAAGATTAATTAATAATTTAATTAATCAATATTAAATAAAAATATTTAAATTAATTAATAATTATGACACCATTTTTACATTTTTTTCAAATATTTAACAAATGACCAAATAAGAGTATTAAAAAACAAAATATTTTCATAGATTTTTAAATTATACAAATGACTACACTAAGAAATAAAAATGCTAAAATAAATAACTAAAATGTTTTTTATCTTTTTAAAAAAAATATACAAATAAAGGAAATCAAAACAAATAATTAAAGAAACATAAATTTATATTTTTTTTAAAAAGATAAATAATTAATAAAGGAACATTCTACAAAAGAAAAATAAAGAACAAAACATGTAGTCATGTAAACATATCACTTATTATTATCCAAACTTAAGTATGAGGTGGAATCACTACAATGATAGAATGGCCTAGAAAACATACTCATTCAATACTAACCACATTATAAGTTGCAAAAACAAAATTAAATGATGAAAATTAGTTTGCAGAAAAAAGAACTATAAACATATTTTCTCATATAATTCAATATTAACTATAAAACTAGAAAATTAAAATACTAAAAATGAATAAAAAATTGAAACATCTTTTCGTTTTTAAATATTATACAAATTAAATAAAAAGTAATTAAAATAATTAATTAATTACAATAACTAAAAAAAATATAATAACAGAAGTATAATAACAAAAGTATGATAAATTAAGAAAGAATAAAAAACCTGAAACTACTCCTTGTCCTTCGACAAACTTACTGCTTCATCCTGCTTTGGGAACGTAAACCAAACTTCCTTCATTATGTTCAGTTTATTTCGCGAACGGAAACGTTATTGCTGTCGAAAGCTTGCGGAGCTGAGCTCGTGTGAAGTTGTTTGTGTGTTTGCTGCGAGTTGACGATAATGAGCGAAAGGAGGATGATGGAGGCACTACGCCAAAAATGATTTTAAGCAGCGCACCTTAGACAACGCTTTTTTCCAAAAGCGTTGCTATAAGTTAAATAAAAAATAAAACACGGAAAGTATGTACGAAATTGTGTAAAAGCGCTGCTAAAAGGCCCACCTTAGACAGCGCTATTCAAAAGCGCTGCTAAAAGGCCTACATTAGACAGCGCTTTACAAAAGCGCTGCTAAAAATCCCACCTTAGACAGTGCTTCTAAAAAGCGCTGCTAAAGGCCCATGTACAAAGCGCTGCTAAAGGCCCATATTAGAAAGTGCTTTACTTAAAGCGCAGCTAAAGGCCCAACTACAAAGCGAAAGCGCTGCTAAAAGCACTCATTAGATAGCGCTTCACAAAAGCGCTGTCTAAAGTCGTTTAAAATTAAAATTAAAAAACATATTCTATTTATTCTTTCTATTCTCAGAACTGTTTCTCTTCTCTCGCGAAAAACCCTAAACCCAGAAAAAATCTTCGTCCTCCGTCCTCTCACGCACCTCCGTCCTCTCCGGCGAGGCTTCTGGGTTCCACAATCAGACGAAGCTTTTTCACGGTATACTTTTTCTTAGCTTTTTCACGGCCATAGCTTTTTCTTTGATTTCTTTTACATTTGTTTCTAGTAAATTCATGCAATTGTTTAATGTAAGTTCATGCAATTGTACAGTAGCAAACATGTACATTTGAATACCATTTAATATTTTAACCACATTCTGAAAATATTAAAGAACTGTAACAAATCCTTTCTTTTTGAATTCATTCCTCTTATCTCTCCATTCTATCTGCAGCATTTTTGTTTTTGTTTCACACATTTTTCTCTAATCTCATTTTTGTTTAATTTTCTGTTATTATTATGTTGATAATCTAGAAGCATTTGTAGATGCGTGCACAATAAGCCGATGGTCTGATGTTCCTACATTTTGTTATCTTAAGAAAACAGTACGCTTTTGGGTTTATTTTTTTGTTTTATTATCCTTAGATCTTTTGAATTTTATATCTTAATTAGATGAAAGCTTCCATTTAGGAACATGTGTTTGATTAGTGAGAAGAGTCTTTTATTAATTGTATCATTCTTTTCCGCATTAATATCGGTATGCCTGGTAAGCAATTTTTAAGCCCTATGCAATTTCCGTACATTTCTGTGTTTATACAACTATATTGATCAACAACATAACAACATCACAACATATCTATATTAATTAACATATTTAATACTAATTAACAACGAACTGCCAATAGATAATAGAATTGTGAGAATATTGTGATATTGCATTATTTTGTAAATGAAATGTAACTATTACAATCTCTTATTACAGGTTAGATGGCTAGTAACGAGGATCACCCACATGATGATTCTATTCATGATGGAGATGAGACCGGTAATGCAGTGGAAAGGGAAATTAGACGAGGAATTACAATTATGAAGCGACTCATTTGTGATAGAGATCGAGGCATAAAACATGATGTGCATTGGAGTCAAGATAACCAACTAATTGAGCCTAACGGTTCAACGTTGACAAGTTATCTTGGTTCAGTTGCAAGGAGAGAAGTTCCAATTACTTGTGATGATTGGAGAAACAAATTGTTGAAAGACGCTAAAGACAAAATATGGATTGAGATACAGGTACCATATGTGATGTTATTTGTTTTTAATGTCGATTATGTATTTAAATTACTTATACTAACGCACTCTGTGTATGATTTTCGTAGAGGTCTTTCAACATTGATGATACCAAAAAAGATTATATACTCGGATTGGCCGAAAAAATACATAGAGGGTTTAGATCTTTTTTATCAAACAAGTATCTTAAGGATGCGGATAAAAAATTTATTGATGCAGAGCTTCCACAGAAATATGCAGATTTGATTACACCTCATGAATGGGAAACTTTTAAATCCAAACGAAAAACCCCAGAATTTGAGAGTGTAAGTGACATAAATCGACAACGAGCATCAAGTCCCGCGTATCCATACAAAAAAGGGCGTATGGGATATGCACACTTACAACAATCTATAGTAAGTATCTATAAATTGCAATGATATACTTGTTCATCATGATTTATTTTTTATCATGTTATTTGGTTTAATGTGTAGTTAACAAAGGAGAAAAGTTCTGAAACATCTCTTCCGGACCATGTTTTGTGGAAGGAAGCCCGCGTGGGTAAGGATGGAGTTGTTAAAGAAGATGTTCAACAAATTTTTGAGAAATGTGTAAGTATAACATTATTGCTTGAATTAAATCAAATGTTTATTAACATATAATTAAGTCAAATTTTCGATATTCATATGAATTTCAGGAGATTCTATCTCAGTCTATATCTCCAGATGAAGACAATGATTGTAGGAGGCTACTTAGTTGAGCATTAGATGTTCGTGAGTATTCTGGTCGTGTGAGGGGTAAGGCATATGAGATCACTCCAACATCCTTGAAAGAACCAAAGAAAAAAAGGGCAAGCAATAAAGAACTGCAGGCAAAGTTGGAAGCATTAGAATCTGAAGTTCGTGAATTGAAAAAGGAAAAAGAAAGAGATGAAAAAGAAAGAGATCAAGCTTCAGCTTTTAAAGATACTAGTGAGAAAGATAGTATCAATTGTAATTTTCAACCGAATATTCCCGAGGTAATTATATATATTATTATGAAATTAAATTAGCTTAATTTATTTAATGGACATATATACACATTAACAATGTCATATTTATTATTGGTTTTAGGGCATTTCCCGTTGTCAACTCTATTTATCGTCACCGACTTATCGGATGGTTGGCAAGGGAAAAGTGCATAACACTTTGGGAGAAATGCTTCACCATAAACCGCTCCCCACTGGATTTTTGAAAGTATCGATTGATATTGTTTTAGAGGGGGGTGCCTTATTACCACTACCTGATGATGTTTCGGATGCAACATTGTTGGGAGATGCAATGAGATCGTTTGTTGCATGGCCGTCAAGCCTCATTTGCCTAGATGATAAGGTAAGCTTAAAACCATTATGAACCTTTGGGTATTCAAATTTTTTACGGGCATTTTACGTACATTTTTTTTACATGGTAATGTTAGACTCCAACAAAATCCAAATCAAATGATAAGGGAATTATGCGGGAAACCGAGTCGGTTGCATCGAGAAAAGAGGTACAACACAATTATATGATATTTATGCATGGAAAATGTTAATTCGTGATCTTATACTTCACCTAACTAATTATATGATATTTAGATTCAGGCTAAAGAGATTGAACAAGTCAGTAGGGGTAAGATGCCTGAAATTAGCAACATTCCCACACAAACAAAGGGTGTTGTTAAGAAGACCGCAGCTAGAAAAAAAACCTACTTCTCAGTATAGGTCGTGCCTTCAGACATGTTTACTTATAACAGATATTCCGGATGGTGGTACTCGGCTTATACCTATGGAGGAAGGTATTTTTGGTTTTGAATATTTGGAAACAATTGGTAGAGAGGACATGGAGCAAGTTTTTAAACATTTGGAATTGGGCATCGGTGTTGTCGATACATACATTCGGTATACTCCGATCAACTTTGTTTAATTAATTGAACAATTTATTTACTCATTTCAAATGAATAGTCTAATATGTTAATGATGTTTTTATTTAAGGTTTCTGTATGACAAATTGATGCGCCCGCGTGGATTGGAACAAAGATTCGCTTTCTTATCTCCCATGACTATCAACTCATGGTTAATCGTACAGAAACCAGATGAAGTCATACAGTATGTACTCGGTTTATTTATGGCCAGCAAAGATACAGAAAAGTTGTTCTTTTTACCATATAATACTGGCAACGGGTTAGATTTTCATTCTAACTTCATCTATTATAATTTTTTGTTTTTTGAAGTTGTGTAGAAAGTTTCCATCTAACCTTTGTTTTCATTCTAACCTTTGTTTAATCTTATAGTGGACATTGGTTGTTGGTGGCAATTAATCCGATAAGAGAAATTGTATATTATCTGGATTCTTTACACAATGATCAAGCAACATACCCAGATATGAAGAAGTTGATTGATACGTAAGTGAGATTGTTCTAAAAATTCGTGTGTATATTTATTTATTTATGTGACATGTTCTAAATATTCGTTTATATTTTATTAGCGTTATACAAGTTTTTCGATCACAAAGAGATATTCAAGTTCCAAAGAGCAAAGCCAACAACATTACATGGATTAGAGTGGAGGTATATTTTCACAATTTTGATTATATTAGTGATGATACTTGATAAAACTAGTTAAGGGGTATATCCTGATATATATCCGTATTTTCTTTCCATGTGTAGTGTCCTCGTCAGCGCAATGGAATAGATTGCAGATATTTCATGTTGAGGTTTATGAAAGAAACTCTTCTTTTGGATCGAATAGATATTCCATCCAAGGTATGGATTTCTAACTTAGGAATTATTTTAATATTTACCACATATGTCTCATATAATTAAATAGTTTTAGCTAAATCATACTATGTTATATTATTATGTAGTACTTTGATGAATTCAAATGTGTTCATTACTCAAAAGATCAATTGGATGAACTTAAGGAGGAATGGTGTCAATTCATTATTGAGCTGAGAGTTTTATAAGGTATATTGTCTTTCTTTCATTGATGAGAATTTTGAGTATATATAAGTTTGAGTTTTGATGAATATGTCGTCATTAGTATATTAAATTGTGTTGCAGTGTTGTTGTTGTTTGTTATAGAAGGTTGGAATCATAAATTGTGTTGGTGCTGCCAAATATTGATTGATATCTTGTCCATAGAAGGTTATAATCATATACTGATTTTCATAGGCACTTGGCAATATTCAATAACTCATGATCATTTATTGACATTTTTGGCAATGCTTGCAGCTTGAATATCAGATTTGGCAATGCTTGCAGCTTGAATATCAGATAAGAACAATGCCTTCTTTGTTTTCTTTTATATTTTGTCTAATGTTGTTGTTGTTTTGTTTCAGGTTATATGTGCAGATGTAGAAGATAGAGCTAACAAGTTCATTGTTGTTGTTTTTTAGCTTGAATATCAGATTTTTTGTAACTAACAAGATATATGAATTGTTGTTGTTTTTTAGCTTGAATATCATCAATTTTTTGTATATATAAATTATTGGATTAAAGATGTATATATAAATAGATAAATTTGGTGCATATTTATTGTATTGAAGCTCTAATTTATGAAAATTTGGTGCAAATTCTAAATGCATATTCTGGTGCAAAATGTGGTGAAAACCTGGTGCAAAATATGGTGGTAATCTGGTAAATATTTATTGTATATATCAGACAGCGCTTTTTTTAAGTTTTATATATAAAAAATTCCGTGGACATTAGACAGCGCTTCAAAGAAAAAAGCGCTGTCTGAAGTGGGGATTAGACAGCGCTTTAAATAAAAAGCACTGCTTAAAGTAGACAATAGACAGCGCTTCTAAAGGAAAGCGCCGTTTAAAGCAATGCCTAAAGATAACCAAAAGCGCTGTCTAAAGTCAAAGCGCTGCCTAAAGGGGTTCTTTAGACAGCGCTTTTACAGACAAAGCGCTGGCTAAAGTGACAAACAGATTGCGCTTTCAAAGTAAAAGCGCTGGCTAAAGCAGACATTTAGCAGCGCTTTCTCATTAACTAAAGCGCTGTCTTTACTTATAGCAGCGGTCGAATAGGCAGCGCTTTTAAGCGCTGTCTAAGCCCAAAAAAAGCGTTGTCTAATCCCTTCTTTGGCATAGTGAGGCTCGGAAGGTTGGGTCTTTGCGCTGACAATAGGGAGAGAGTATATATCTATTTTTTTTTGTTTTTAAATGATAAAGAGAAAAAAATGAAAGGATGGTATTTCAAGTATATCTCTCTTTTCTTTTCAGTATGTATACATGGTGGATTTTGGGTGTATAATGGTGGTAGTATGGGTTGTAAGGTTAGAGTTTTAATGGTGTGTAATGGTGGTAGTATGTGTTACAAGGTTGGAGTTTTAATGGTGTGTAATGGTGATAGTATGTGTTGTAAGGTTGGAGTTTTAATGGTGTGTAATGGTGAGTTGCTCGGTTTGTTTATGTGAAAGGGTGAGAGTTGTTCTCAAAGCAATTTTCTTTCTCAATTACAATGAGAGAGACCTCGTATGAGGGGCACTACATATGTGCTTTTACTGTGAGAGAGTCCCAATGCTTTGCCTTTTTCATGCGATATATTTTGAATTTTAAAAAAGAATGAGAAAGTGGATATTAAAATGTGTCGTGAGGGGAGATGATGAAATGGGGCTTGATATGCTTGGTCAAAAGTTGGTAGCATGCATGCAGGTTTCATTAAAATGAGTAAAAAACAAAATAAACTTTAACAAACTTGTTAATTAAGTTTTGTTAAAAATGGATAAAAACAAAATTAATATTATTAAAAATAATAAATTAAATTAAATAAAAACAATTAACAATAAAAAAACTAGGTTAAAAAAAACTTATTAATTAAAATAATTATTAATTAAAATAGAAATAAAAGCGGTAAAAACAAATAATTGGACCCGTATCGAAGTGCTCGAAAAATAAATTTAATACACCAAAATGATCAGCGCAAAATAAACGACTCAGAAAAATATAGTGTTTGGTCAAATTTCAAAATAAATTTACCCGATTAAATGGCTTAAACTGATCAAAATGCGACCGAAAAGCAGCTGAAAAATTAAAATGAGCACGTCAGGTTAAACTATGCGAAATATAGATTAATATGACTGACGTTTGCAGGCTCGATTCCAAAAAAAATTGTCCACTGATTTTACGCACAATTGACTTTTTAGTTTGACCGATTCGACTGTAAATCCAACGAGTTATTCCAGCTAATAAATTGGGTATTATGCGAGATGAAAGACATGATATGCTATGCAGTCGAGGCAAAAAGTTGTGAGATCTTAGGGATAAAAAATTAGGGTATGACAAAAAGAAAAATATTTTGTAGGTTTTTTGGTGTTTGAAAAGGCTTCTTGAGTCCCGTGCCTACGTACTCACAAAATGCAATGGAGGATCAAAACCTAGTAGTTCGTGGTAAAAATAACAAAAGAAGTTTGTTTTAATTGATTTTAAATGGAAAGACAACTTGCCATTTTAAGGAGAACACTTAATTAATCACCCAAAGTATATGAAAATGGACCTTTGCATCACTATTGAGAAGAGCTCCAACTTGGATAGAAATCAACAAGTATGCCACTAACTCTCTCAATTGGAAAAGAATCAACATCAAACATCACTATAGGGATAGGAGAATTACATCTCAACTATGAAAATGACTCATGTTTAAACCTTAAGAAAAATTTTTAAAAGAGAAAAGTGCACAAAGAGCACAAAATGGTTTGAATGAGTTGTGTATTTTTTATGTCTTATGAAAATGGTTTTGATATGATTAAGATGAATTAGCATGTATTTAAGAAAAAGAGTTTGAAAATCACTTGACAAAGTCAAGGTTTATTGAGAAAGTAGTTCAAGTTTGAAAATAAAAAGGTTTTGAAAAAAAGGGAGAAGATTTTGAAAATTTAAGAAGGGGAGGAGATGAAGAGGCTGCTCTAATGCATAAAGTAAAAGCAAGGAAATGAAATATCTAACCAAGATAACAAGCTTCTGACATAAGTCAAGATAAACACTCCCATCCTTTGGATTTAAGCAACAAGCAATCAAATAAGCAAAGCACAAACCAAGTATCAAATAAAGAAGAATTCAAGCCAAGGCCAAAGATGAGGTAACAGAGCCAAGTCTTCAAGAAGCCAACCCAGGGTCAAAGGTACCAGATGAATTCTAAGGTCTCAAGTCACCACTCCAAAGCAAAGGATCAAGAACCTAAATCTAAGTCCATAAGTTCAACATCCAAGAATGGGCTAGTAACCAATAGTCCAAGGAATTAATTAAGTCTTTTAAGGGGTTTTTCTTTTATTAATGTCTTAAAAGAAAGAGAAAAAAGTCCAAGTGGACAAAAGGAAAAAGGTATAAACATAAACAATAACAATATGATATGTAAATGATAAGAGTAAAGCAATATAAAGAGCAAGAAATATAAATGACATAAAAATAAAGGTGTATAAAAGTAAATGGCATAAAATAAGTGTTAGCACAATAATATGGTTAGTATTGATGTTAGAGTTAATAATCCGATACAAGACAAATTTAGCGCTATGTTAAGCAATTATAGCATAATCTATAAGGAATATCATACTGTGGGAGGCCGGTCAATAACAATTTATGTACCATACATGTTAGAGATATGATAGAAATCATACTCCTAAAACATGTAGCACAAGTAAAAAATAAGGAGGGATCAAGCACTAAGGTAAAGAGATTGGTCAATTACATCAATCAATCCTTCATGACAACTTAGGATAAACTTATGCATCAATCCAAAGTACCTCCAATGATCAATGATCAATCAAATGGTAGATTTAAAATGATGAAAGTTCATCAAGTATCAATCCAAACATCATGAACAAGATGGATAACTAATCATCCAATTGATCAAGAGAAAAGAAAAGGAAAAAGAAGGAGAAGAAAAGATGAAGAGAGAACCAAATTGAATCAAGACTCAAGATCCATTCATCATCAATTTTAATCACCTTTCTTGGTGGATTAAGGCATTAAACCTATCATCAACTCAAAGCACCAAAAATGAATCAAATGATTCATTTAATGATATATTTGAATTGATGAAGGTTCATCAAACCTCATCAACATCCAAAGTCCATTGAAATTGAGGAGAACTTTTATCAATAAGTTATGATCCAAGGCAACAACCAGCAAGCAAACCAAAATGCAATAATACAAAATTAAAATGCATGAAAATATTTTTTAAATGATTTTAAAATGAAAACAAGAGAGAAAATGTGAAAGAAACCTCTAAACTAAAATCAAATGATTAATAAAAATACCACAAGTCAGAAATAACTCAAGGATCATATAATTTTTTTTTTAGAATTTAAAAATGCATAAAATTAATTTTAAATAAATTAAAATGCATGAAAAATGAAGAAAATAATGAAAAATAGAAAATCATGAAATAAAAATATGGAAAAATGCTCATAAAATAAAAAATATTTATAGAAAATTATGAAAAAAAATTGGAATGAAAAATATGAAGGGAGTTATTTTTAATGAATTTTCAAAATAGAATGAAAAAAGAAAAACAATTAAAAGGAAATAAAATGCTGAAAAAACAAGAGCCACTAGATCTGATCAATGGCTAGGAAATAAAGGGCGTGCAACCATCAGATCTCATTAAAAGAGATCTAAAGGTCCATAGCATGAGAGACATGGTGAACCTTAAGTAGAAGCACACGTTGGATCATATTTGAATTAAAACAAACTCAGGCCACCACGAAGCACTTCCGATCATCTTCTCCGATGAGTTGATCACTGAAGTTCTGAAAATGGCAAAGTTAGATCATGAAACCTATGCCATTGTGACCGTCTCATCAGTGCGAACTCAACCGTATGCTTCATTTTCATTTATTGAAAACGAACATGGAGAATTTGATGGAAACTCAGAGAAACAAGAAAGCACGAAAACAAAAATTAAATGACTAATATGAACAATCAACACAAGGTAAGTTAGGGGAAACAATCAGGAGGCAAAATGCTACATCGTGGCAACTTGTTCGAATCTAAAAGATGCTCAGAACTACCTTGTCCAAATGATGATCTCGGGTGCTAAAAACTGGATTTGGTCAGAGCAATTCACTGAGTCTCAAGACATGGTTTTTGTTGCTTTAGCTTCAGAAGATGGTAGGGAAGCTAATGAAAGCAAGAAATGGAGTTGGAAAAGCTTGGAAATGAAACACGATATCTCAAAATTTGAAGAGAAATTCTGAGTTTGAGCAGAGGTTTGAGGGGTTATCTAAGCTTGGAATTTAGTGCAAATGCTTCCTCTATTTATAGTTGAGGTGAATGAATGAGATATGTGTGAGAATTTGCTGCAATCATGCAAAATTGAGTGTGCAAAAAGTGTGACCAAGCTTGATCATGAAGTTATCTAAAACGCGGCGAAAACCTTCCAATTTTGAGTTGTTTTTTATCCTCACATGTCACTTAACCTCATCATGGACAAAACACGTGCATAAATTGGCTTAAAAATGAGAATTGGATGAAATTGCAAAACTGATCATTTACCATAACTCAGTTCCAAGTTCCCATGCTCATAGCTAAGCCAAATACAATCTACCGTGCATTTCTTGATTTTCTTTGAGCCAAATGATCGTTTCATGGAGGAGAACATAATGAAAAAATAATCAATCTAAAAGGATACTTGAGGTGAAAATGGAATGAGTTGAAAGTTGAGGTCGTGGCACTGAAAATCAGGTCAGACATTAGGTCAAACAGGTCATGACCTAGTTTTATGCACAAATAGCCTTCAATATTTGAGATCCTTATAGTCTGAATTGATGTTTGGCCTCTAAAGCAAAGTTGTAGAGGCATCAAGAGGGATATTTGACAAAAAGAAGCATTCATAAAAGTTGAAAATTGAAGAAGTTATGATCTTTGAAACATAGGCATGCCATACTTGAATTTAGGCCAAAATTTTCTAAGTCCACAAAATGACCTATAATGTCTTCAAACTTTTTATGGCTTTCCAAGCATAATTAGCTCTTGACTTGTAAATAGAAGTTGGAGAGGATGTCAAGATGGGTCATTTGCCCAAAGAAGCACGCAAAAATGTTTAAGTATGAAGAAGTTGTGAAGTTTTGAACTTAGGCTTGAAATGATGACCTTTTCGTCAAACCTCCTTTAACAAACTTGCAACCTTGGATATTTTCTTGCATTTCAAGGAACATTAATGAACATATGTACTCAAAATGATGTGCTCTTGAGTGTTCTTTTATGAAGCTTGCAATGGCTTGAAGAAACTTGTTGATGCAGGTATGGAAATAAACACGTGAACCTTGGAAATTCCTTGAGAAACAAGCCATCCAATCTTAAGATATCTTTGATTAAATGAAGTTGAATGATGCTTGAGACTCCATGATTTGAGATTAAGGTCATGTTTTGATGAATAGCCTTTGAAGATAAAGGGTTGACCACACTTTGACTTGAGGAACTCAAACCCTAGCTAAGGGTACATTCACTTGATGATCTTGATTCCAAACCCTACCTTGCAAAAGAAATAAAAGGGGACAAAGCATATTTTTGTATTTTGATTAGAGGTTAGTAAAATATAAAGTATATAAGTACAAAAAGAAATATACATAAAGAGGTTCTTGGTGATCTTTATAAAGGCAAACCCAAAGGTGAGAGGGTTAGGAGACAAGAAAGTTTTTGATCTTGATGCAAATGAGGTGGGATCTTAGAGGTAAAAGTTAGGGTATGACAGTACTTACCACAGTTTCCCCGCTCAGATTCGTCTTTCCGCCCATTGGAGTCATTTCTAGACGACCGACGAGAGCATGTGTTTGTAGCGACTGAGTTATTGAACTGGGCATTAAGTTTCTCATCCAAGTTAATGAAGGGTTGCACACTATTCAATAATTCCTTCACACTACGAGCCTCTTTATGCCCTAACTTCTCCCTACAAAAGTTATCCTTCCTTAAACCATTCTCGAAGATCCATCACTTGAGGCTCTATTTAGCCTCTTCTACCTCCACTGCCACCTGTGTGAAATAATGGGTGTATGACAACAGGCATTCTTTTTTCCCATGTGTTATCCTGCTCACAGTAGCTATTGTTACTAGTTCTCTCTTCCAAGCAGTAAAGTGAACGGTAAAACTCTCACATAGATTAGTCTATGACTCAATGCTTCAATCTGGAAGGCTTTGAACCAGAGCCTAGCGGATCCTGTTAGAGTGAGTGAAAATAGTTTGCATTTATCGGCATCATTGGTGTGGAAGTAGTTCAAACAATCATCGACGAGTTGTACATGCTCGTTAGGATCTCCTTTCCCATTGTACTCTTTCAACTTTAAAGGCATCTCCAATGATTTTGGTATCCAACTATCCAGAATATGCACACATATGGGATGCTTATACGGGTTCCTTACTGGAGGTTTATCCACTTGTTCCTCAATGGGAACATGACTGCACTTGTATCCCCTTAGAGTGTGAGTATGAGTTTAGTGTCTCCTGCTTCTCTGGCGCTTTGGATATCTCAGAGCTTTCTCCCGCCGTGACGCAGTTAGTTCAGGTAAAATTGTTTGGTTTCTTATGAAGTCGATT
This sequence comes from Lathyrus tuberosus, assembly GCA_022829125.1. NCBI lineage: Eukaryota > Viridiplantae > Streptophyta > Magnoliopsida > Fabales > Fabaceae > Lathyrus > Lathyrus tuberosus. The sequence goes on from JALAZF010000538.1 coordinate 3,399,101, forward strand.
TCCAACACCATGTTTTCCTTTAGGTGTCTCGTTGTGCAAACTTTCTTTAAGGCGAAGTAATTTTTCCTCTATCACCTGCGTGTTTTGCTGTTGAATAATGTTGTACATACTGTTCACTAGGCATGGCAAAAAAACCCAGACCCGCCGGGGCCCGCCCGGACCCGCCCCGAAATTAGCGGGGAAAACCCGGTTTAACTGGGTGCGGGTGCGGGTGCGGGTAAAACCCGATTTTTTATTACGGGTGCGGGTGCGGGGGCGGGGGATGCTACTACCCGCACCGCACCCGCCCCCGCCCCCCGCCCCGGTCTAGCTTAATTTACTTTTATATTTTATTTTAATTATTTTATTATATATTTATTAAAATTATTTTAATTTTTAAAAATAGTTTTATTAGAAAAACATGTTTATTAATTATTTTACTCTTTAAAAACATGTTTATTATTAAAATAATTAATTATTTAATTAAATTATTAATTTTTATTATTATGAAAAATATTTATTAAAAAAAAATAGTTTTGCGGGTGGGGGCGGGGGGCGGGGGCGGGGAACCCGTTCCCCATTGGGGGCGGATCTGGGTGGTAGTTTTTTACCCCCGACTGGGTGCGGGTGCGGGGGCGGGTCTGTCTCTGGGTGGCGGGTGCGGGTGCGGGGCTGCTCAAACCCGCCCCCGACCCGCCCCGTTGCCATGTCTACTGTTCACTAATTCATTTGTACCTTGCTCTCTAAGGTTATCCTGCAACAAAAAGAAATTAAGTAATGCTTCAGGGGCTTGAGGTTGGAGGTGGTACATGAGATCTGGTAGAAGACTCCCTTTGTAGGAGTTATGGATCTGGTCCATCAATTTGAGTCAGTTATAGTAGATATGGATGCAACAGAGTGTTGGCAACAACTTGATCTGCATTGCCTTGAGGAGAAGGAGGAAACGACTGGCTTCTGGTGGCTTGAGTGATGGAATTGGCTACGACTACTTTGCGTGCAACAGACCAAATGGCTTTAGATCCAGCAATCGTTGGTAGGTTTGGAGATCAAATATCAGGAGATTTTGGAAATTAAAGTTTATTCGCTATCGAAATAGATAAAGGATAGTGAATCTAAAGTTTGATCTCAAGAATTTTGATTTGATCAGTTGGAAGGGCTTCGAATCGATGAATTAAAGTGAAAATTTAGAATCAAAAGAAGTGCAGGAATCAAAAGGCGATTCTGAAAAATTAGAATTATGAAAATTTAGAATTCATGATTTATTTTAGATATAAAATTTAACTTTTTCTATACTTATCTATCAAACATATTTAGTTATTTTAAATTATAAAAATTATAAAGGATTAAAATAAATTTTAGTTAAAATAATAAGAATAAAAATAGAAGAAAAAATGATAAGGTAAAATTTATAAGTATAAAAGCTATTTCAAATAACATTTGAAAAAAAATCAATAATTAGTAAGAAAAACTAAAAGCTCACGTTAAAAAACTATTATGAAACAATTTTTTAAATGATACTACTAAGTTCTTCACCTTAAGTATTAGTGGACCATAATTAAAAGCCATAAGATGAAGGAACTTATCATATTGTATCATGTGATATCCACACTAGATTGAAACTGACAACTTTAACTTTTTTCTTATCTCTTCTCTTATTGCCTTTTAGCCTACTTTTCCTCTTATTACGATTGTACTCTGCCACCATTTCCATTGCCATTCCATTGCCATTTGTTGATCTTAAGTATATTGTAACCTATATTTAACACCACTCTACCTTTGCTTATCCCTTATCTCCACTGCTTGTTTCCAGCCACATTCCATTTTCTCTAAAACTTCTATTTAGAACATGAGAAAGTCACCAATAAATAAATACTACTATAGTAATTTTTTGTTCAAATGTAACTGAAACCCTATTGCACAACCACGTTAACACTTTTTAATGCTCCTTTCGTTGCTGTGTTTCTTTATGAATTCCCTTTATTAAATTTTTGTGAAATTTAATGTTGGCGGTCACGGTTGTTGGGGGGAGTTTATTAGGGAGCATTGATACATAGTGTAGGACTAGGCACCTTTGTGAGAGACGCATTACTTGTCCACCTAAAACTTTAAGGTGATAGATGTATGGGTTCTCCCACTTATAAATGCTCAAGTTACCATATTCATATCCAATGTGGGACTATTATCCATACTACTCACACTTGTTATCTTATTCCCAACACTCCCCCTCCACAATGCTCCCCCTTTTTGTGGAAACTCTTTTGTCCACATATATTTGTACCGCCATTGACACATATTATTAGGCACCTCTTATTATGCATTTCGAATACACCTCTTCCTTGGGCATTTTGATTTCAACAGGACACCACTTTCTTGGGCATTTCGATACATGTAAGTCGGTCCCTTTACGAACCAAAGGCTTATGATACCATGTTGGTGGGAGTTCACTAGGGAGCATTGATACATAGTGTAGGACTAGACACCTTTTGTGAGAGACCCACCACTTGTCCACCTAAAATCTTAAAGTTTTAGGTGGACAAGTGGTGTGTCTCTCACAAAGATGTCTAGTCCTACACTATGTATCAATGCTCCCTAGTAAATTCCCCTTAACAACGGTTACCTTTTCCTTGAAGAATATATCCTTCAATTATATGACTTTGATCTTTCTAATATGACATTTTTCATTTTTCAAGTTTTCATCCATGAAAAAACATTATATAAAAACATAAAATCAAATGGACACTCAACAAAAACTTTTGTGAAACTTTACAAAATTGAGTGCATTGTGATTTGAGAAAAGATGGTGATTTGGAAGCAATGGTGGTAGATGGGAACGTGTGAGAGATAATTGAAGAAAAAAGAATTATTCTGTGTGAGTGGTGCATTATAACATATTATAGAACTACTTAATCTAATGGTTTTTTTAATGGTTCACCATGAACCATTTAGGTTATAGTTCATCTTAGATGTCACCATAAACTTAAAATGTAAAAGGTAAAAACTAATTTATTGTTCTAATCCAAAATGGCTCTATTTATGATAGGTTCCTATAAATAACTTTTAAAAGTATTGTTATGTTTAGGAATATTTATAAGTGTTTATAGGTGCATTTCAACCTTTTAACTCAACTCAATTTAAATGTAACTAAACTTTTATTTTAACTCAACTCAATTATATTTTCGGCCAACTCAAATCAAGTAATTCAAATCCATCGATATTTATTTTAGATGACAAATTTAAAATTATGAATAGGTGGACCCATAAACTTAATCGATTAACTTACCATACTATTGATTTTATTTTTTATTATAAACTATTTAACATAATCCTCTCTCATATATATATATATATATATATATATATATATATGGGTGGCAAAATAGGTTGTCCGCTCCGTCTCTCCTTAAGCCCGTCGTGCCAAGTGAAATTAGGCTTAAAAATCTAACTGCCCTGCCAAAGTGGCAGGCGGCGGGTTTACGCACCTATTTATTTATTTATTTATCATTTTTTAATAGATTAATAAGCTTATTTTTATATTTTAATCAGATATTTCACTTATTTTTTAGAACAATTTTTTATAAAACATCTTTTTAACAAATTTTACTTTAAAAAATATTGCATATATTGACAAATAAATGTATAAAATAGAATCATCAACAAGTATTCCAAAACTATAGTTCAAGTGTTAATCTTCAACAAACCAAAAAAAATGATTTGAGTGCTTGATAATTTGGTTGGTGGGGCTGGCGGGCCAACCCGCCCCTTTTTTTAGCGGGCTTAAGGCGGAGCGAGTTTAAAGCGGAGCGGGCTAAGCGGGTAGGCGGACACAAAATCCCAACCCAACCCGCCATTTTTTGGCAGGTGCGAGGGCCACCCCGGCGAGCCACAACCCGTTTTGCCACCCATATATTATCCGCAAAACCGTGAAGCCAAGCCTTATCATCATTTCAAATCAATCCACCAAAACCCGAGACTCTGGAATTACTGAGGCTACTACCATCAACATTCAAAGTCATATTACTACCTTTCTATGCATTCAACATGGTCATTCTCGTTGGATGAGACATATTATGATTGAGAAACATTTAGCTAACAAATTAGTATAATTTAGTATAGGAAGATGCCACTTCATTTGCAAGACACAATTTATTCCTAGCATGCCATAACCACCAGCACGCAGCCAAAAATTAGACTCACTGATAGGAAGTTTAACAGACTCATTAGAATTATTAAAAAGCCTTTGGGCAACATAATTATATTATGCATTAGGCTAAAAAACTCTTATTTTTATTTTTATTTTTTATTTTCATTCCTTAAAGTGGAATTGATTCAGTGTTGTTAAATCCAGTAAAGATATTTTGTATTTAAGGGCATGTTGCCTCTTAATGGTTAGGCAGAAATTAAACATATATTTTATTTTCTCTTTTATCTTTTTGGTCAAACCTTAATTCCTTGGTAGTAGCAGAATCCACCTATCATTGGTGATTTCATCTTCTTCCTCAATGCCTCCCAAAATCACAAACCCCATCCCCAAAGACCTTGATGATACTCTTCAAGGCACAAACCAACATCTTGAATACCTTATCAACACTAAGCACAACTTTAAAACAGTCATGGAAGCTAAAAATCACTCTATTGCTATGTATTTGGTACAACTTAAAAGCACCAGTCAAAACTTTTCATTGCAGTTGGGTCAAATGCAAACCAATCACCGCAACCTTGAAACAACCATGAATGAAAACCTTGCGACACTCATATCTCTCACGACTCAACAATTTACAACACTTACATCTCGCATGACTCGAAAATTTGCTACATTAAAAGCTTATCTCTCATAAAACATATCTACTACAAGTATACTATCTACACTATTAAATCCCCCTATTTCTGAAAATTTGGTAATCAACACCACTTTTCCACTTATGCATATAACCCAACTCACTCCCCTCCCCACACTAGGGTAAACCTAACCACTCTAAAATATCCACTCCACCACCACTCTCTTTTGCCCAATTACAACCCTCTATACACTATGCTCACACAGCTTTTACAGTTGTCCCAACCACCCAATTTCTACCACGCTACATCCAACTACATAACCTATTTCCTTATTTCCCACAAAATAGTAATATTCTACAACCATCATTTAGAACCCCCAATATTGAACTAAGGATTTTTTATGGGTCCGATGCTTTAGAATGGCTATTTCAAGTAGAACCATTTTTTGCTTTTAATAACATTCTTTACAAAAATCTTTTGCCCATGGCTACATTTTATATGCAAGGGGATGTTTTAGGATGGTATAAGTGGATGTTTCAAAACCATGAACTTATCAATTGTCATACTCTGATCTAGAGCTCTTGAACTAAGTTTTGGACCCTCAACCTATGAAAACCACCAAGCCCAACCATTCAAACTAAGACAACATGGTTCAGTTTCTGAATACCAACCCAATTTAAACAAACTTGGAAATAAAGTAATTTGATTACCACCTAATGCAATACTTAATTGCTTCATATCAAACTTAATTTCATAAATCCGTAATGAATTAGCAATACAACATCCTTACACTATTTCACAAGTTGTGGGATTAACCAAACTCATTGAGGCCAAGCTTAAAGATGCAAAACCCAAACTTACCAAAACCCCAAATCAAATTCATAACCCGTAAACTCCCAACAACTTTATCCAAAACCACCATATACTAGATCAAACACTACATCACTACCTAAACCTCTATCCATACCTCAATCCAACACAAGCTCAAGTCGTTTTTCTATATGACAAATTACTCCAACCTAACAAGCAAAACTTAAAGCTTAAGGATTATGTTTTAATTGTGATGAGAAATTTATTCAGACCACAAATGTGCAACAATCAAATTTCTTTTACTCATGGTAGATGAGGATTACCCTATGCAAACTCAAAACACTAATGAAATACTTGATGTTGTGGAAGTTGAGTCAGAACATTAAAAATCTGAAGAAACTTACTTTCAACTTTCACAACAAGCTGTTAGTGGCCAATTTTCCCTAAAATTGAAATTCAAAGGGTTGCTTGATGGTTTATTAGTAACAGTTCTCATTGATATAGGCAGCACTCACAACATACTCCAACTCCGCATAGCTAACCATCTCAAAATCCCCACCACACCCATACCCAATTTTTCTGTTATGGTTGGCAATGGCTCCCAATTACTTAACTCTGGACTATGCCCTCAAGTTCCCATTACATTGCAAAAACCATCTATTTTTAATCCCATTTTATTTACTTCCAATTGAGGGAGCTAATATGGCCTTATGCATGGAATGGTTGAGAAAACTTGGTCCTCTTATGGATGATTTTTTCAATACCTAAGATATCATTTACCTATAACAATAAAAACATCACAATTACAAGTGATCCAACTCATACACCAACACTATCCACCTATAACCAAATAAGCCATCTTCTACACACAGATTCCATTGCTTTCATGCACCTCCTTTTATATCAACCTACCCTCACACAAAACATACCCTCCTCAAAACATATTAGACTCCCTCTCAAAAATCCATTCCTCCATAAATTACTAAAATTATATCCTCTTTCGCCACTGTTTTCCAACCTCCACATGGTTTACCCCAACCTACACCACATGATCATCACATCCTAATTAACCAAGATAAAACCTCCATCAACATTAAACCATATCGCTACCCCCATTCACAAAAGGAAAAAATGACTACCTTCATTCATGAAATGCTTTCAGAGGGCATTATCAAACCCAACATTAACCCTTACTTTTCCCCTGTACTACTTATCCGGGAAAAAAGATGGTTCGTGGTGATTTTGCATGTAATATCGCACTTTAAATGTTGTCACCATCCATGACTGTTTCCCAGTACCCACAATGCGTGAGCTCTTTTATGAGTTGGGTTTTGCTTCTTTATTTACAAAGATTGACATACAGTTAGGCTACCACCAAATTAGGGTCATGTCAGAAGACACACATAAAACGGAACTACAAGTTTTTGGTTATGCTATTTGGGTTAACAGATGCTCTTACTATCTTTCAATCGACAATGTATGACCTTTTATGACCATATTTACGACGGTTTGTCCTCATTTTTTTAATGATATTCTAATTTACAGGTGTTGTTTTTCTGATCATTTACTTAATTTGAGATTGATTTTAGACTTACTTGCTTCAAATTAGTTTGTTGCAAAACTATCTAAATGCGTTCTTGCAGTGCCTAAGGTTGATTATCTAGGTCATGTTATTTCCTTAAGCAGAGTCACCCCTGGTCCAGACAAGATTCAATCAAATTTGGACTGGCTAATGCCACGCTTACTCCCGATGCTCAAGGGATTTTTGGGCCTCACCGGTTTTTATAGACAGTTTATCCGCAACTACGCAGCACTCACCGCTCTGCTCATCGATTTGTTACGTTACACTAAATTCACATGGAGTACAAATGCAGATTCTATTTTTACAATTTAAAAAACAAATTATTAAAACACTTGTGCTTGCCTTTCCAGACTTCAACAAAACCTTTTTTGTGGAGACAAACGCTTATGCAGTCGCTATTGGCACAATTCTTTCACAAGAAGGACATCCACTATCTTTCTTCCGCAAAAAAAATATGTCAGCGTATGCAAGCTTCTTCTGTCTATGTCTGAGAGATATATGCAATCACTTAGACTGTAAAAAAAAAGGCGTCAGTATCTCATTGGGCAACATTTATATACTTTTACAAATCATAAAAGTCTTAAGAACTTATTACTCCAAACCATTCAAACACCAGAGCAACAGAAATGGGCTGCAAAGCTTCAAGGATTTAGTTTTGAGATATTTTACAAACCTGGAAAACCCAATCAAGTAGCAGAGCCTTAAGAAAAAGACACACTGAAGAAGAGTCCCTCGTGTTTGTAATATCATCATTAGTTCCAACATTCCTCAAACAACTCAAACAATATTACACATCAATGAAACAAGGTCAAAATATGGTTACGAAATGTAAGAATGACCCAAAAATGCAGCTTGTTTATGGTTTCTCAAATGGACTTTTGTACTTCAAAGACAAGATTTTCTTACTGGATGATAGAGATTTTTTAACAATGATTCTGAAAGAGTATCACATCACACCATTGATAGAATATTCAAGCCTCAAGCCAACCTTGTCTCGTATCTCCTATACTTTTCTTTGGCCTGGATTATACAAGGAAGTTAAGAAATTTGTCCAAATCTACTTCGAGTGTCAACACAACAAATACCTCCCTACAAAGAAACAAGGATTGTTACAACCATTAGAAATACCAGCACAAGTTTGGGAAGACTTTTCAATGGATTTCATAATTAACCTTCCAATATCATTTGGACACGCTGTTATATGGGTGATCTGTGTCCAAATTCGCACACTTTGTTGCTTTACCAACAAAGTTTTCAGCTTCAGACTTGGCAATGCGATTCTCTGTTGAGATCTGCAGACTGCATGGGATACCAAGATCCATTGTATCTGACAGATACCCAATCTTTTTAAGTGATTTTTGAAAAGATTTATTTCATGTGCAAGGAAAAACCCTAAAATACAACACTGCTTATTATCCCGAAACAGACGGTCAAACAAAAATTGTAAATAATCTTAGAAACATACCTTCGATACTTTATAAGTGATGATTCACGCCAATGGTTCAAGTACCTTCATTTGCTTGAGTATATGTATAGCTCTACTTGGAACTCTACAATCAATATGACTCCCTTTGAGGCGTTTTATGGTCAACAACTTCCCATTATAAAAGATTACATCAAAGGTTTTGCTACCATACCTTTACTAGTCATCATTATGCAAAACAGACAAACAATCCTTAATAGTTTGAAAATAAATCTAACCATAAGTAAAAAAATCATGAAAGATCAAGTAAATAAAAAGAGAAGGGATTATACCTTCACTGCTGAAGACCTCTTGTTGCTCAGATTACAACCGTATAATTAAACCTCTGTCCAATGGAAGGTATCTCAAAAACTGACAAAATGGTCATTTGGTATGTTTCCCATACTATGTCATATTGGCCCTGTCGCATACGAACTTCAGCTCCCACCACCCTTCCGAGTTCACTTGATGTTCCATGTCTCACAACTGCGAGCATATCATAGTAGCGACCCAAAGTCAACAATGATTTCTATCCCTGTGAATATTAGTGAAGGTCCCATTTTGGAAGAAAAATATTTGGATTATGAGACTAAGTGTTTAGAAGATATGCAAAAACAAAAGACAGAAGCTGAAAAGTTTGAGCAAGCAACTCAAAATATGAATGGAAGTGTGAATTGCGGCTGGGAAAATGAAAAGAAATAGGAGGAAGATATTCTGAGCTTAGAGAAGAAAGTCTCAAATATTGGTTTAAGTGGAAGTGAAAAAATGAAGTACAATAGAAGTGTTTATCCAAAAAAAAATCATACTACATACTCTATCGTACCTCTCAAACACGGAAACCAAGTAGAGCCACTTAATCAAAATATTTTTCAATCCAAGACATCTGGACCCTTGATTAACGTTGGATCCCCCTCAAAGTCCTTATCTACCATCAAATTAGGGTGCCCACTTGAAAACAATTCTCAGCCATGTGATGACCATGTCAACTCTTCACGTGAATATGCCAAACAACTGTATGCTTTTCCCACAAAACCAATTTATTTTACCCATGGTTTGAACACAAAGCCATTAATCAAGTGTCCTTTTTAGATTGTTCTGCCTGTCACTAGCACACCTACCCCATGAAACTCTGGTCATCCAAGGGGAAACACCCATTCATCACAATCTTTGGATGGCCAACAACTTTATCTCCCTCATCCAAACAACATCACGCGTCCATCCTCTCTTCCCAAACTATCATTGACGCGACATCACAATGCTCCAGTCCCCTTTTCCTGCCATCCCACGTGACATACTCAGAAGTTTATCCCTCTTCAAATTCCACTCTTCCACAAAACAAAATCACTATGCATGCTTCAATTTCAACTTTTCAACCAATACAAACCGATTATTCAACTGGGTCGGATTTTTCCACATATTTTTCAAACTTGAGGATAAAGTTTTATTTGGATTAGATAGTAGTGATAGAAAGTTCAATAGGCCCGTCAGAATCATTAAAAAGTTTTTTTAGCACACAATTATATTATGTATTAGGCTATATTTAAATTAAAAAAAAAAAACACACTTATCTTTTAGTGTTATTTTCATTCCTTCAAGTGGACTTTGACCCAATGTTGTTAGATTCAGTAAGGATATTTTGTATTCAAGGGCATGTTGTCTCTTAATGGTTAGGCATAAATTAAACATGTACTATTTTATTTTCTTTTATTTTCTCTTTTGTCTTTTTGGTTAAACCTTAATTCTTTGGTAATAGCATAATCCACTTATCAGTCCCAGTCCCTGTTAATGTCGCGCATAATCCAATCATATAAACTAGTATCGTTTTGGAGGAATAGTAGGTCCAAAAAATCAATAGATTTCTGAAAAATTGAATTCTTTTATTCAAAGAGATACAATTATATATAATTTTTTTATTAATTGATGCAATTTGAATTTGTTTTAGAGTTGATTTGAATTGTAAAAAAAATTAAAAATTAAAAAATATATTTTATTTAAATTAAATATTCTAATTTTATGATGTATTAGTTGAATTATTATTTTTATTTATCATAAAATATTATGAATGTGTTTGTTTTGACTTTTAAAAAATGTTTTTTTTTATATTTTCAAAAATGAATTTTATAAAACTGTTTTTTTAAAATATTATAAATATTTTTATATTTATTTATTTTTTTAAATTAAAAAAACTAATTTTGACATTCTATAACATAAATATACATTATTTTGAAAATTAAAACATTGTTGGAATCACAATTTAAAAAAAAAATTATATCTCAAAAATAATTTTTATGAAAAACTATTTAAAATAACATTTTAAATGAATTTTTTTTAAATTTTGATATAATTTTTTTTCAAAAAAATAATAAAATATATAAAATAACATTTTAAAAATAATTATTTAAACTAAATATTTTAAAATTTTTATATAATTCTTATAAGTTATTTTTAAACAAAATTATATTATATTAAAAATCATAAAAAAAAAAAAAGGCAAAACAAACCTGACTGTATTTATGCCTAGCCAATTCAACCCATCCCACTAATGATTAGTTTGAATTTGATCAAATTTAACCTAGCCTAACCTCGAGAACACCCCTAGTCTAGTTACGTTGATCAAGGAAAGAGTGTGATTTTACTTCACCTCAACTCCAATTCCGTTGGCAACAGTTTTCGTCACCGAAACCGTTCAACGATCGTGCAGAACCCAATTTCCCATAAAAATACACAATCCATCATAAAGTTCACATGACCGGCAACGAGTTTCGTTTCTTCCTGTCATGCGATATCAATCTTCCCGTCACCTTCCGCATCGAGCGCCTCGAAGGCAATTTACCCTTTGCCAAATCCCCTAATTCAGGTTCTTAATTTTCATGTTGTTTAAATTCACCGATATTTCTAATTCTGGATTTTAATTCAATGTTTTTCATGATTTAATTGACTTAATGTGTTATTGATTTCCAAAATGTTCATCAGTTAATCTTGATTATCGTGCACTTTAATTTCTTAGTATGATATATAATATGCAGTTACTGATTAGTGTAAATGATTGATATGTGTTTTTTTATCTTGGTTGTAGAAAATAACGGTTCCGCGGATGATGGAACTGCAGAGTTATACGTGGAGTGTGCGTTGCATATTGATGGAGCACCATTTGGACTTCCTACCAGAACAAGGTAATCATATAATTATAGAAATATTGAGTTGTTTATATTTCACAGAACTTGTTATTGGGATGATTTGGGAATCTGTGTAGTTAAGCGAGGGTTTATGTCATATGCCCTTAAATTCAGTAAGCTTTTTGGGTTAGGATGTGTATATGTTAAAATGCCATTGGCATTCTCGATATTTGTTTTCACTGTAACAATAGAGGGGAAGGGACAATTTCACACATATGAAGAAAAATAACTAATTTTGTATGAGAAAAGAAATTATGAGTACTTTACAAAATTATTCTTCATTAATGAATGAGAAAGAAATTAATAGAATTTAAAAAAGTGAGAGTAATAAATAGTAAAGGGTGAGATAGGAAAAGAAACATTGATGCTTTTATTGATATTGTAAAATGACTTATGATTTGAGACAATTTCTTTTGCAAAGTGACTTATAATTTGGGACTGAGAGAGTAGTTGTTAGTAATGTTAGTGGAGGAATTTGAATCATCTCGTCGTCCTATCCCTCCAACCCCTATGTTGCTCCCCTCAAATCACGAAACCAGCTTAACATAACTGGTTTCATTTTGGGAGTGTCATATTGTTTTCTCCTGATAGATAGCTAATATACATTAACCGAACAGCAGTGTGACAATATTATACTGACAATTGTATTTATAGATTTTAATATTTTTAAATCATCTGGTGAAGGTTGGAGTCGACAGGACCATCTTATTGTTGGAATGAGCTTATCACATTGACAGCTAAATATCGAGATTTGACCGCTCAGTCACAACTCACTTTCTCTGTAAGTTGCAATGGCAGTTTATTTGTGTATCCTTCAATATGCATAGATCTTTATCTTGAAGTTTCTACTAGACATTTTTTTGTCCATCATTGAATTAAAGCACAAATATAATTCTTGTTTTTGCTTTAACTTCATAATTCATGTGTTAATTTAATTTATTTAAAATTTTACTATTCAACTTTTGATGTATGATTTTTATAATTTTGTTTGAACAGGTTTGGGATCTTTCTCATGGTGAAGAATTGATTGGAGGAGCCACAATGATTCTCTTTAACAACAAAAAGCAGCTCAAAACTGGGAAGCAAAAGCTTAGGCTGTGGGCAGGAAAAGAAGCAGACGGAACATTCCCTACATCTACACCTGGAAAGGTTAATGTGCATTTTAAATGATTATATTCATAGGTATTGCATTTTGTTATCTTGTTATGAATCCTTTTCAAATAAACATATTATACTCTGATATGTCCTCATTAGGTCCCTAGGCATGAACGCGGGGAGCTGGAGCGATTGGAAAAGCTTGTAAATAAGTATGAGCGAGGCCAAATTCAACGAGTGGACTGGCTAGATCGCCTCACATTCAAAACTATGGAAAAAATCAAGGAACGTGAAAGCTTGAAAAATGGTAGTTCTTTGTACCTGGTTGTGGACTTCTGTAGTTTTGAGCATCGAGTTGTTTTTCAGGTATTCTCTTACCTTCTTGTTGTGACACTTCCTAAAGGACTAGTTTGATAGCAATGCTTGTGTTACCCTGTTCAAAGACCGAAAATCATAATATACACTACCTTTTGCGCTTAATTGTATATCTATTTCATCTCACCTGGTTCTAATTTTTTTGGCATAAGCCACAATTAAATAATTTTAGCAAATAAAATCAAAATAAGCTTTCTTTATATTTCCCTATAGTGGTCCTATTGCAGTGGGATTGTTCCTATGTCAATGAGATTTAACTGATTTTTTAATTAAAGATTTAAATATATTATAAAAAGGTTAAAATTGTAAATACAATAGTTTAAATGAAGGGTATAATTTGAAGAATAAGTATTACACCAAAATTAAGTATTCTCTTTATATATAGGTATAGATATTTATTTAAATGTTCACATGATGTACTCCCCCAATCACCCCAAAATAAACTAACTTGTGTCTTATTGTGCAAGTGGCTTATCAGGAACCTCTATCGTATAGCGTTAAAATCCATTGGGTTCTTCCTTTCTACAGTCTATAAAATAGTAGAGTATTTGTGTTTTTTCTATATTTCTAATGAATTTTAATTTTTTTCCCCTTCAGTTTCTACTTTGTTTACAATGCACTGTATCACTTAGGTGCTTCCAAAATAATTGTTAAAACTAGTTGCTATTCTTCAGAGATATAACGTACTAAACTGTATGCTGCATGTTGCATAACTTGAGGCTGTTCTCCTATTGTCATTCTCATACCAGTATATGATAATATGCTATACTTCTGCCTCAATTTCACCAGATCTCTATATAATGCTGATATAGATCCTACACATGCATTAACTCGTATCTGTTAAAAAATATAGGAATCTGGTGCAAATTTTTTGTTGCCATCCCCTATTGCTTCAACCAATGATATTGTTATTGTCTGGGATCCAGAAGTGGGAAAGATTAATCCCTCTGAGCACAAACAGTTAAAGCTGGCCAGGAGTTTGACCCGTGGTGTCATAGACAGAGATCTGAAGCCAAGCTCAAATGAGAGAAAGTAAGCTTAAACTTTCAAGTCCAAATATGGTTTACTTATTATATCTATGATCAGATTAATGGTATGAAGGATTTACCTTTAGTGCTTCCAATGGTTAAATTGTTAAGTGGCATATCATTAATTATGAAGTAAACACAATTAGCATTCAAATGAAATTTCATTTCCACCTGTGAAATTGGGCACTTGTTGTGATCATGCTTCATGGAATGTCACAATTCTGGTTCCCGTTAGTTATATTATCAAAACTAAATGATTTTAGATTTAACCGGTATTTTAAAATCAAGGTTTTGCATATCAAGGTCCATTTAACTGTTTTCTCTTCTCTTTCATATCAAGGTCCATTCAGAGAATACTAAAGTATCCACCAACTAGGACTTTGAGTGGAGATGATAGGCAGCTCTTGTGGAAATTCCGCTTTTCTTTGATGTCTGAAAAGAGAGCTCTAACAAAATTCCTCCGTTGTGTTGAATGGAGTGATGTACAGGTTAGCCCATTGTTATGTTGGAAATTAGTAATGGATATTATGATATATGGTTTTGGGTATGGGTTTTCAAAAAAATATTTATGATATGTGACTGGGGATGTTATAGACATGTTACTTTAAGTATAATGAAGTATTCTAATGACAATTTACGAAAACCTGAAATATTGCTTCCTCCATCCTGCTCTTGCTCGTCACTGGGAAATAATTCTATAATTTAGTGAAATAAATTATGCATTGGCCAATGTGCCAATGTTTATAAATGAATTAGAAATCCTAGTGCATTCAATAGGTAAACATTAGCATGTAAGTTAAGTGGGTTAATCAGGGAGTTAGCTATGAGAAACTAGGCATGTTGCCTATAAATAAGAAAGAGGATTGAAAATGGTCTTATCAATTGTTATAATCTTGGGTCCTTTTGGCATTAAGGGAAGCAGACCCTCGAAGCTCTGCAACATTGTAAATTGTAACTGTAATCAGGGAAGTTTCCTCTGTTTTCTTACAATAAAATATCAGTTCCTATTACAATCCTTCATCAAGAATCAAATTTATTTCCTAAACAGTTTCTACTCATCTAGGGTTTAAGGTTCTGTTCTGCAGATGTTGTAGAAAATGTATAGGGAGGAGCATCTAACCATTTGCTGATAAACATGAACTTAGGGCATTGTCTGGCGTCGTTTTTGGGGTTTTATATAATCACATGTGTTAGGATATAGAATAATGGCTATATAGTAGTTAAAGTAGTTGAGAGTTATAGAAGTTAATTAGTTAGTTAGTTAATTGGGGGTGTTATAAGGCTATATGTATAAATAAGAGAATAAAATGTAGAATTGATCATTATTGAATATTTGTAAGGTTTGTGAGTAGAGTATTAACTTTATTGGGAAGAGGAAACCCTTGGAGGAGAGATTGATCTCCTATTCTTTTCTATTTCTTAAAAAAAGTGTTCTCTCTTTGGAGTTCAATTTCTTGGTTCCAAATAATTGGTCTGACCTGCCAGATCTTTGAGGGAAGCTGGCGTTACAAAGTGGGTGAAATGCTAACCTGGTTTTGTAAAGTTGTGTTAGACCCAACCACAATTCTAAAAGGGTTACCATTGACAGTGAAGAAGAAAGGTACTATGGTGAATCAACACATTTATCTAAAACAAGAAAGGTACTATGGTGAATCAACACATTTATCTAAAACGATTAAGAACATTGATGCAGTGGCAGCCAAAAGAAAAGGTGGCGAAAACCCTTTTCTTGATGGCCAAGATGTGATGCATGAAGAAGGGAAGAATGGCAATGGAAAAGAAGAAATCAGGGGAGGAAAGCAAGTAAGAACAGGGAAAAAAACAAACCGTAATGTGAAAGAACCACCAGACATGAATCGGAACATTGAAGATGATTGGTCTGCAGCAGAGAATCGGAGGGGAATTTTGTGCATGCTATTGATGCTTCCGCCACAGAAACCACCAGATGGTGGCACACACACAATAACTATGGAGATTTGAATTTCATTGGAAGCAGCTGATCTCGAGGGAGAGCAAAACCGATTGGGCATGCATGCAGGAACCGGAAGACTAGATCAAAGCTGGAAAACCAACAAGTCATTGCAGAACATTGGAAGAATCACATAAAATGTGTTCTGCCATCATGCTTCCAACAGTGGTATCCTGGGGGACAAAATCATTCACTGAAGTTGGTGAATAGAGTAGTAACACTATTGTGAAGGGGAAATTCTTAGATGAAGGATTTTTCTCTTATTCTTTCATATTTCTTAATAGAAGTGTTCTCCTTTGGAATCCAATTTCTTGGTTCCTAACAACATGCTTTTCTCTTCTTAAAAAAAAACTTTTTTTTTTCCCATTTCTACCAGCTGAAATGTAATTGAGTCCTAGACTCCTAGTTATCATAAGATGGGTATAATACAACAACATAAACCAACAAAGATTTAAAGTGCGAACCCATTGAAAAAGATTTAGGTTTAAATGGCCTCCCAAAAGATTTGGCTTTTGGCGTAACAGTGTTTCATTTGATCCACTGGGCTGAACCCCTGTAGTGGGAAAATATTTTTCCTATTGTTGATTGATTTTGTTGTTTCTTGAATAATTATCTTGTTATCCCTCTGTTTTTCTCCATATTCTTGAGTTCTTATCACTAAATAACAGCTATAGGAATTCCAATATTTATAATGCTGGTTTAATGCAGGAAGCAAAACAAGCGCTAGAATTGATGGGCAAGTGGGAAATGATTGATGTTTGTGATGCACTTGAACTTTTGTCTCCAGTTTTTGAAAGTGAAGAGGTAATTATGTAGAGTAAAGAAATATTTTAGGAAATTGTACCGGTGTGTCTCAGTTTAGGTCTTTTATTTATATTCAGTAGCAGCAGTGCAATATAGTGCAAAAGATATCAACAACTTTCACGCACCAATCATGATCATAATATTCTCTGCACATTTATCATATGTGAAATACATTTAACTCTCAACACACATATAGAGAAAAAGGTTTCTTTTCAGTTTTCCTACAAATAGTTTTAAAAAATAAATACTAAAAAAACATCAGATAGAAGAAAGGAAGTTACGAGGGACTGGGGCGAGGTTTGAATAAAATATTTCCACTCTAGTTACAACCTATGTAGCACTCTGAAAAACGGCTTGTCTGTGTCCGTGTCGGGGTCGGACACTTGCACCGACATTTGTGATTACGTTTAGTTTATTCATTTTTTCAAATTATTATCGGTGTCGCCGTGTCAGTGTCGGGTCATGTTTGGGGTGTCCGTGCTTCATAGGTTACAACAAATCAACCCTATTTATCAGTAAGTTAGGAAGTGTAGCTCCATTATAGCTATGAGTTTAACATGATAGGTGTTATAGACATGACCCTATATGCCATAGAAAATGTAGGGGCAAAGATGCCAAACTGCAAAATGCACCCTCACGTCTCAGTATAGATGTATTGCATGCAACTTTTTTTTTCTCAAGCAGAAATTTGTATACCTTATTTCAGGTCCGTGCTTATGCAGTGAGTGTTCTTGAAAGAGCTGATGATGAAGAGCTTCAATGTTACCTGCTTCAATTGGTTCAGGCTCTTCGGTTCGAGCGATCTGACAAATCTTCCCTTTCTCATTTTCTTGTCCAGCGTGGTATGTGCATGTGGGAGTAAGTGCTAGTTATGGTTGTATTTGGCTCTTGTCTGAAAGACACTTTTAATTTTGACAGCATTAAGGAATATTGAATTGGCAAGCTTTCTTCGCTGGTATGTGGCTGTTGAACTTTATGACCCTGCATATGCAAAACGATTTTACTGCACATATGAAATTCTGGAGGAAAATATGATGAAGGTTTGAACTCGTAAAAATTTCTTAATACTTGAATTTGAGTATTTACTTCGGTAAATTTTGCTTCTTGATGCTCATTATCATGCTAATATTTTGCCTCGTAGCTGTATTTAGAAAATGTGTTTGATGGGATATTATGTGTTCCTTTAATGTCTTTATTTGGAAATTGTGTTTGACGGGATACTATGTGTTCCTTTAATGTTGCAAGTCTGGAAATATAGCTAACAGAATTTGTTAAAGGGAACATTCTAGAGGAGAATTGAATTAGATTGAATATTTCTCAAACTGAAATGATACAAGCATTCTGCTATTTATACTAAGCTAGATCTAACAGCTCTAGGACAGCTCAGCATAACTAACTCTAACAGTTAGTTATGACTGATAACAACTTGCTGACCTGGCGGGGTTACATACACCATACTAACTCTAGTATATACTCTAATATTTTCCCCTCAAATGGTGCTGCTCTCTGAGAGAGCCATTTGCTGACACTGAAGAGAGGATTTGTCAAGAACTTTGAGCTGATCTCTGAGGCTGAGAAATCTAAGAGCAGAGAGAGGTTTGGTCAGAATGTCTGCAGTTTGCATGACAGCTGATATGTGCTTGACAACTAGAGTGTGATTGAGCACCTTTTCTCTTGAGAAAAAGATGTCTAACTCCATGTGCTTAGTCTTGGCATGGAGAACTGGATTGTGAGAAAGAGCCACAGCGCTTAAGTTGTCACAGAACAGAATAGGCTTTTGTGATGGTGCCTTTAATTCAGTAAGGGAGGGAGGTAATCTAGAGGACTTCTGAAGCAGTGCTGGCCAGACTCCTATATTCAGCTTCAGTACTGGACCTTGCTACCAATGTTTGCTTTTTGGACCACCAAGACACTAGGTTGGGACCAAGAAAGATGCATGACCCTGAGGTTGATTTCCTGTCATCAGGATCAGACCCCCAATCAGCATCAGAGAATGCAGTAACAGGAAGGGATTGAGATGAACTGCAGAGTAGCATCTGTAAGCCATGATGAAGAGTGCCTCTGAGATATCTAAGAATTCATTTGACTGCCACCCAATGACTCTGCATAGGCTGTGACAAGAATTGACAAGCCTTGTTGACTGCAAAGCTAATTTCAGGTCTTGTAATAGTAGCATATTGTAATGCTCCTACTACAGATCTATAGTAAGTAGGATCCTGTAAGTAGTCTGAACCTTCTTTTGTCAGCTTGAGATTAGAAACCATAGGTGTGGGCAAGCTTTTAGCTTCACTCATGTTGGTCCTGGCAAGAAGGTCCCTGATATATTTTGTTTGGGACAAAAAGAGACCACCTTGAGAAGTTTTAGAAACCTCAATTCCCAAAAAATAGTTGAGATCACCCAACTGTTTGAGTGAAAATTGGGCATTAAGTTGAGTGACCAGTTGCTGAACATGGGTGGGTGAGCTGCCAGTGACAATTATGTCATCTACATACACTAGCATGAAGATAGTGTAGGTAGATGTGGCAAGAA
This sequence comes from Lathyrus tuberosus, assembly GCA_022829125.1. Lineage (NCBI taxonomy): Eukaryota > Viridiplantae > Streptophyta > Magnoliopsida > Fabales > Fabaceae > Lathyrus > Lathyrus tuberosus. Next base: position 3,418,687 of record JALAZF010000538.1, read on the forward strand.
TAAACAGAGAAGGGTCACATTTACTTGAAATAAACCCAAGAGAGTGTAGAGCACTGGTGAGTCTTTCAAACCATGCCCTGGGTGCTTGTTTCAAGCCATAGATGGCTTTGTTTAATTTGCAGACAGATGTGGAATTAGCCTGCACAAACCCAGGGGGTTGTTGCATATAAACTTCCTCAGTGAGAATGCCATTTAAGAAGGCATTGTTGACATCCAGCTGAGTAATTTTCCACTGTCTAGTAAGGGCTAAGGTGAGAACCACCCTGACTATCACTGGCTTAACAACTGGGGAAAAAGTTTCTTGAAAATCAAAACCTTGAACTTGGTGAAATCCCTTGGCCACCAGTCTGACCTTGTATTTGAGAACTGAGCCATCAGGATTTTGCTTAATCCTGAACACCCATTTACACCCTATGGCTTTTCTACCTGGAGGAAGATCAGTAAGAGTCCAGGTTTGATTGTGTAAAAGAGCACTGTATTCAGCTTTCATAGCCTCCAGCCACTTAGGATCTTTGAGTGCCATTTTGTAAGAGGTTGGTTCTAGTTCAGTTAAGAGGAGAGTAGGGTGAAGTCTTGGTTGCACAATCCCAGCTTTAGACCTTGTAATCATAGAGTGAGTATTGTGTGGAAATGGTTGAGCTATGGGAATGTGTTCTGAACTAGAAACTGAAGGTGAACTGGTTGATGAGGAGCCAGTAAGAGTGGTTGGAATAGATGGCTGAGGAGATGCTGGTGATAAAGAGGAATTAGTTGTAGTTGGAGAAGAGGAGATAGGTACTGCAGTTAGAGGAATTGGTTTAGGTAGATTAGTGGTGTTAGAAGGAATGTTTGAAGAAGAGGGTGAAAAAGAGAGGAACAGGGACTGAAATAGATGGTTGAGGAAAGGGAGGATTGGAACCTTTGTGAAACAAGTGCATATAGGGAAACCTTGACTCATTGAAGATTACATCCTTGGAGATGTAAAGCTTCCCATCAGAATCCATGCATTTATAGCCTTTGTGATGAGATGAATAGCCAAGGAAAATACATTCCTTGGTAATGAAAAGCAAATTTCTGTGGGTTATAAGGTCTAAGGTGAGGAAAACAAGCACAGCCAAAGGCTCTAAGAGCTTTGTAATCAGGGTCAGTGTTGTATAACATATGAAAGGGAGACTTCATAGTTAACGCAGGAGTAGGCATCCTGTTGATAAGATAGGCAGCTGCCTGAAAAGCATAGTCCCAAAACTTTAGGGGAAGAGATGCTTGTGCCAAAAGTGTAAGACCTGTTTCTACAACATGTCTGTGTTTCCTCTCAACAGCACCATTTTGATGGTGTGTGTGAGGACAAGTGAATCTGTGAGTGATGCCTTGTGCTGCCAGAACAGAGGTGAGAGGCTGAAATTCTCCACCTCCATCAATTTGTAAGGCTTTAAGTTTGTGACTAAACTGAGTGGAGAGATGTGCCATAAACAGTTTGAATATAGATGATACCTCTGATTTTTGAGTCATGAGAAAAACCCAAGTAAACTTGGTGAAAGCATCCACAATAGTGAGCAAGTATTTGAAACCAGAGATAGAAGGCATAGGAGCAGGACCCCACACATCTGCATATAATAATTCAAAGGGAGCAAAGTATTGTGTAGATGAAGCATGTGATGGTAATCTATGCACTTTACCCAAACAACAAGCAGTACATAAATCTACTTTGGATTGATGTGGAATAGGTACATTACATTTAGTAAGAACAGTTTTGAGGACCTCATGATGAGGATGCCCCAATCTATTATGCCATTGAGAATATAAAGACAAGCTTAAACCAGTCACATTATTTGTACTAGCATTTAAAGAAACTGTAGGGAAAGAGGAACTTGTGAGTGTGTGCACCAGTGGTGACTTATTGATGATATTAGGAGTAGCTGTGAGGTTGCCAAATGTGTAGAGACCATCTTTTCTAAGGGTTCCTTGCAGCAGAATCTCAGAAGTAGCCTGAGATTTAACAACACAGTAATTAGGATGGAATTCAAAGAAGACCTTGTTGTCACGTGCAAATTGACTAACATAAATCAAGTTCTTTGTGATTTGAGGCACTAACAGCAAATTATTCAAGGCAAGTGTGTCATGTGGTTTGTGTGTCGGTGTAAAAGATGTGTTACCAATAGAAGTTATTGACAGACCTTGACCATTACCAAGCATGACTTGATCTGATCCAGAAGTGGAAATACTGTCCAAAAAACGATCAGCTGAATTTGTTACATGGTGTGTAGCTCCAGAATCAGCATACCACTGAGAGTTACCAGCCAATGGTGCCACATCTGTGCCTGCAATATAGCTTGAGGTTGTTTGACAGCTTGACTGGAGCCAGAAGGAGTGGCAAGAAATCCTTGTGCAGGACAACGCCACTGAGGAGGAGGCATCCATTGGTGTGGTACTTGTGTTGGAGAGAGACCTTGGAACCATGGAACAGCAAAGTTTGCCATGGGAGCAGTTGCCACACTTGGAGCACGCCACTGAGTAGGTCCAGAAGCAGGAACAGAGTCTGAAATAACATACCTTAGCATCATGTCCAGTTTTAGCACAAATTTGACACTGAACCTTGGATCTACCACCATTTCGCCCACCACCACGTGCGAAGCGACCTCCACGACCACCGCGATTGTCGGTGAACTGTGATTGAGCCTCCGCAACAGTATTTTGCGCCGTCGCCTCCGAAACAGTGGACGAAGGCGATTCAGATGGTGGTTGCGACACAGATCCTTGCGTCAAATTGACAGAAAGAGCATCATGAGAAGCAACTCGTGTAGATCGTTCCAAACGAGCTTCATGAGAAAGGAGCATTGTCTCAGCAACGACGATCTCACACGTCTGGTCACGATATTGGATGATAGACGCTAGGGCTTGGTATTCCTGAGGTAGACCATCAACAATCGTTTCAAGGTGATCACGATGCGAAACTGGATCACCAATGGATTCCAAGATATCAACGATTTGTTGAATGCGACCTAGGTACTGTGCGATGGTGCGATCACCTTTTTCCATGGTGCGTAACTCAAATCGTAGTTGGCGAGATTTCGCATAGATCTGAGTTCGTTGGAACTGATCAATCACAGTCCAAACTTCGTGAGCATGAACACACCTCACAACACGAGGAAGAACCACATCAGAAAGCGTTGTGAGCAGCCACGTGAAGAGGAGAGAGTCCTCTTGATGCCACTGTACATACTCAGGATTTTCCAGATCTGCAGCACGATCGGCTGTGGAGAGAAAACGAGGAGGAATAACAGGATTTACCAGGTGACGGTGAAGCTTGTGGATGCGGATTATGCCTTCTACTTGCTGCTTCCATGAGAGGAAATTGTTGTTATCAAGTTTGATGCTAATTTGCTGCGCGAAAGTCTTGAACGCATAACAGATTCATTTGTATTCCGCAGTAGAAACACTTTTCGTATTTTAGCACAAGAGATTCATTCATGAACCAGAAAAAGGTTGTGTATGTAACCTTCTATTTGATTTCATTTATGGAGTAAAGTCTTGATTGTACTTCGTGTTACAATTTTTTTTATAAATGAATCTAATTAACATCAGTCTTGCAATATATTAAGCTTTATTAATAAATTAAAGATGGTGAAAGTGCTAGTTAGAATAGTTACTTAATTCTGGAATCTAACAACTATACCCTCCTGCAAATCTCAGATGGGAGCTGGTGTGAACGGAGAGGAAGATGGATTTAAACGGTGGCAGAGTTTGGTACGACAGACAGAATTAACTGCTCAGTTATGTTCAATCACTAGAGATGTTGGGAATGTCCGAGGTAACACACAGAAGAAGATTGAAAAGCTTAGACAGCTACTCTCTGGTCTTCTAAGTGAACTTACCTATTTTGATGAGGTATCGGTCTAACATGATGTTGTGAAGTCATTATTGTTGTATCTTCACTTTTCCGAACTTAAACAAATGATACATCTGGAAGAAACTAATTTCCAACAGCTATATGTCATGATTATTTAGAAAGTTTCTATGACATATACTTACTGATGCTATGTTTCATCTGTAGCCAATCCGGTCACCTCTGACACCAGATGTGCTCATCACTGGGATTGTGCCCTCCGAGTCGTCAATATTTAAAAGTGCATTGCATCCTTTGCGCCTTACTTTTAAAACAGCAAATGGTGGAACCTGGAAAATCATATTTAAGAAGGGGGATGATCTTCGCCAGGACCAGTTGGTATTCCTGCAAAATCATTGTGCCCCCCCCCCCCCCCCCCCCACACACACACACAAGCACTATTTCATGCATTTGGAGATAAATGTTCAGGAAACACGAGTTCAGTTACATAAATATTTGACATCTTGTAGGTTGTCCAAATGGTATCACTAATGGATCGATTGCTTAAGTTAGAAAATCTTGACCTGCATTTAACGCCATACAAGGTTCTAGCAACTGGGCAAGATGAAGGCATGATGGAATTCATTCCATCCCGTTCCTTGGCGCAGGTAGGATAATTTTTGAACACTTTTTCTTTATTAGTATGTAGTCACCGCTTCCTCTTTCGCTAACTGGGATTTTCTTCTAAATTGATATTTAACTAGTGTTTTACATTTATTTTTTATACTAATTCCTTGTGAACCCACGTGGTACAATAAGGATTGGTTGTTATTGTTGTATGTTTTGAATGTGAAATATTTGACATACAGTAATAAACCTATTTACTTTGATAACTTTCAACAGCGTAGAAGCCGGTGTGTCTGTCTGCGTGTCATGAATTATGAATCTTTATTTTATCTTGATTTCATATCTGCTTGCATTTGTGATTAATTTGAAATTATCAGTAGATGGAATTAATAATTATTCATAATTTTTAAGCATTGAACTTATTACTTGCATAAAATGTTTAAAACCTATGCAATTTTGTACACCGCTGTTTTTCAAGTGGAGAGTTGATTAATGTATTGGTACAATTTTGGTTGAGAAAGTTCTATGTTTGGTTGCTAGTATTCTTATGAAAAATTTATTTTCATCTTTTACTTTTTTTATTCAGATGGTGTTTAGAAAATGATTCTTCACGTTTCCTTTTCAAGAAAAGGAAAAGAGCCATATTGAATAGGAACTCAAATGCATGTCAGTTGGTAGTTTATTTTTGGGGTTCCTTTGATAATATTGGGTGCTGAATTTTATTAATTGCATATTTAGTTGTATCCTCAACTCTCTTTTCCTCCCTTTATAGGACAACTGTTTCGATGATCCATAAATGATCATGTTAATCGTAGGATATTCAATCTTCCTGTTGCTTGACTATTAATGTAATCCTCTCATGTCTAGATTTTATCCGAGCATCGCAGCATCATAAGCTATTTGCAGAATTGTCATCCTGATGATCATGGACCTTTTGGAATTACAGCCAACTGTCTTGAAACGTTTATAAAAAGCTGTGCTGGCTACTCCGTTATCACATATATACTCGGTATTGGAGACAGGTGATTGTTGATTTGATTTATTATACATGATTTTCTGTATGTAATGATGTTTATGTTTAGAAAATGAATTATGCTTACTGACTGTATTTATGTTACTTATTTGCCTTTTGTCAGTTTTACTTTTTTTTTAGCTTTTGAGGAAGATGTCTCTTCCTTTGCCTGTGTTTTTTCTATTTTTCTTAGTAAAAAAGTTTAATTGATTAAAAACAGATATATGAACTTAGTTTGGTATTGTTAAAATCTTTACACAATACTTGAAGAAAAAACTATCTCAACTGTTGAGATGTTTTGTTTGTCGAATTGAGTTATTACGTTTAGAGAAAATTGCATTCACTGCCTTGGAGTATGCTGAAATGGCACATACACTATATTGTAAAAGATAATGAACTCCACTCAATTACACAAACCTTCCTCTACTATGTAAAAGTAGTGGGGGTGTCACAAACAGGATCGTTGAGAAGTGTTTGCAATTTCGCCAACAAATAAGGGCGGTGAGTGTTCATTTTAAAAATAGAAAGGTTGTGTGATATTTATGCATACCTCATGGAAGGTGAGTGTAATTTTTCCTTAAACTTGTAATGTATATAACTCTTAAATGGCATCCAAATTTTTTCTTCAGCTTTTAGTGAAGAAGGTTGGATAGATTTTATCGTGGTATTCTATATTTTATGAAATTGGCATGTTACATTGTTCACCAAATCTATAATTTCTCCCAATTTGAAGTGATAGTTTTTCCGTTGTTAGGCACTTAGACAACCTCCTCCTAAGAGACGATGGAAGTCTTTTCCATGTTGATTTTGGTTTTATTCTTGGGCGAGATCCTAAGCCATTTCCACCACCAATGAAGCTGTGTAAGGAAATGGTTGAGGCTATGGGTGGAGCTGAAAGGTAAAGTTCCCATTGGATGATTTACTTCAGATTCAACACATTGTTTGTGTGATTTGTGGCTTTAAATTATGAGATGGTGATTGATTTATTTGTGCTCTTGCAGCCAATATTATACGAGGTTCAAGTCCTACTGTTGTGAAGCATACAACATTCTTCGGAAGTCCAGTAACCTAATTTTAAATCTATTTTACTTAATGGCGGGTTCCAATATTCCTGACATAGCTTCTGATCCTGAAAAAGGGATTCTTAAAGTGAGCTCCGTCCTATTTCATTAAATAATGTTTTACAATGGTTTTTTTGTTCTTATACCAAAACTTTCTTGTTGTACAGCTTCAGGAAAAATTTCGTTTGGACTTGGATGATGAAGCCTGTATACATTTCTTCCAGGATCTTATCAACGAGAGTGTGAGTGCATTGTTCCCCCAGATGGTTGAGACCATTCATCGTTGGGCTCAATATTGGCGATAACCTCAACATCTGTTGGGTTTCATTACGCAATTGTAATTAACCAGGTAAGCTCTAGTCGTGTTGAGTGTAAAACTATAACTTTTGATAAATATCGTTGTTTTTCTAAGGCAATTGAGTGGCATGACTTTGAGCTTTCCAATGAAAACATAATCACTTGTCGTTAATTTCTGAAAATGAGATACTGAATATAACCATTGGCACTAATTGGAACATAATAGTGTGGTGTATTTTTCATAATTTGAGTAAATCTACAGCATTTTATATTGTTTGTAGTTGTTGACTTAAAATTGAATTATCTTATCGACTGAAAATCTCTGCTTGCTTGACAAAATTGAAATGGATGTTTTCCTCGGGCATCTTCCTCATATTTTGTCTCTTGTTTCCACTTTACAGCATTCTGTGTGGAGGCCTCTGAAGCAGTTGTATAATGTGTGCAGCTTTATCTTCTCTCTGAAATTGGAAGTTGGAACTCCATAAGCAGAGTGAGACGTCAGACACGACTGCAGCTGTGCTCTCAGCTATCACAGCTATTTGCTGCTCTAATTTCTGAACTAATTATTCTGGTCCCAGTGAGGTTATCTGCAAATGTGCAAATGAATTATTACATTTCCATTCTTTCTTTTGGATATCGCTGTTATAAGATGCAGTATAATTTTTGCTGTTTGTATAGAATCCCACTTACCTAATCACTAACCAACATACATTATGTAAATAACTTTAGTTATGATCCCATACTTTTTGCTCAATTGGCAAGAGATAAATTGCCGAAGTTGCTCTGCTTGGATTGTGAATACTGAAGAATTCGACTATATTTATTAATTTAGTGTATATCGGGTATGCTTTGTACATCATCTATGATGCATAGCGGTCTAGATACGACATTTTTAAAAAATAAGGAACGTTGATAAAAGATAAGAGTTTTTAATAAGAGTTTTTTTATAAAATATATGAGAAGAGAATTAAATTGTTAGGTTCACAACAATATACTGTTATCAAAGTTTAAAAAATTCAGAATAATGTAAAGATACAATAAACAAATTAAAATACATAAACTATAAGGTTAAATATGTTTTTAGTCTCTATAAATATGGCATCTTTCAAGTTTAGTAGTCTCTACAAAAATTTTCCCGTCTCCAAATATGATTCCTTCCGTTAGTTTTCCCTAACGAAAGTTTATGTGTCATGCCACGTGTAATAACATCTTTGATCACGTATGATATGTTTTATTTTAATTCGTCAGCGTGGAAAATGCAGATAAAAAAATTCTGTTAAATGATGTAAATGAAACACACAGATAAGATAAGTCAACTTCAGAAGTTTGCCCTAGTAGAAGTTTCTATTGTGTATGTGTTGGAGGTGTGCATCAGTCAAGGAACAACAAACATTGATTTGCATCAATCTTGGAACAACAAACATTGATTCGTGCCATTCAAAGAAGAAATTAGGTTGTTTGCAGTGGTCCCTGATCGTACCTGTATCAAACAGTTTCTGGTGGCCAACAACGTCGTCTGGACTTCAGCTCCGGTGCGGTTGAAAGACGGTCGGGATGGGGGGTGTACCTGCAAGGTACTCCGACGCTCAAGTAAGGTAACTGTCAGAGAATAGCAAGTACAGAGATGAGAGTAGAAAGTGTGTGTAACCTGACCCTCTCAAGTGAGAGGGTATTTATAGAGAGCCCCCAGCGCGGGGCCAACGGTTACTTGCATTGGGCTGGATTGCCAGGCCCAATTCAAGTAACTGTCAGGGCTTACGTGGCGTAGTGAAGACCAGCACGTGGTCTTCGCCCTGGGGTAACCGTTCCTAAATCTTCAGAAGTAGGGCAGACCGATTCCATCGGGAGTGGGGCGGTTACATGAGAACGTGTCCTCGCGGGGAGGAGTCCTGCGTGTCGGGGAGAGACGTGTCCTCGCGGGGAGGACTCTTGGACGAGAAGGAGGGGGATCCTCGCCGGGAGGAGCACCTGAGTGTCGAGAAGGAATGAGACCGGGGAGGCTTAGTGCCCCACCCGACGCTCCATGTCATGCGTGTGCTCGACAACGTGGAGAAGGGGGCAAGTGCCCGACAGTGGTCGCGCTAAAAGGCCCTTGTTGGGCTATCCCAGGACGTGTGGGTTGGGCCTGCTCGACCGAGGAGCAGACCCCCGACCCAGTCCAGAACAGGAGCCCCCCAAGTCGTTGCTCCGAAGTGTCGGAGTGATGACTTAAGGGCCAACAAGCATGTCGGGGGAGTATCGATCGCGTGACTGCGAGGAGGGGAACTTGTTCGGGATCCACTGGTTGTATCGTCGGAGAGAGCAGCGGGGGCGGACTCGAGCGTGGTAGTTAGCAGATGGTCGACTTGTCGGGGATGCGAGAAATTTGATCTCTGGTGTTAGAGCAAATGGAAAGACGCGCGTGTTGGGGAGCGAACGATCGCATGTACGCTACGTGTCAGACGCCATCATTGCCTAGGGCGGCTAGGCTAGGGTAGTGTACTCCAGTAGTCTAGACTCTTCGAATTCCGTGAGGATCCTATAAATAGGCCTCACCTCGTTTCATTTTCACCTTTTGCTCTTTTCCTCTCAGACTCTCTCTCTCTCTTCTTCTTCGTTCTTCCGCTGCTACCTTTCGCCGTTCTCCACCGACGACCGCCGTGCCGGAAACCCAAAAAGCGTATTTCAAGTAAGTTTCTTTCTTCTTTTTCCTCTTTTCGTTTGCATTTGTAGGGCGAATCTTATGGTGAACTGGTGAAGTTCCCATGGAATTCGTGAAATATCCGGCGAAAACGGCGGTATTTCATAGTTTAGTCGTTGAATCTCGCGGGGAGAGATGATGAAATCCCCGAGGACATGAAGAATATCTCGGGGTCCTGAGATGAACGTTTCTTAGTTCATTTGCTGAATGTCCCGGGGAATAAGGACGGGATCCCCGGGGAACCGAAGTTTGTCTCGGGGACATGGGTCGAATATCTCGGGGTCCCGTCCAACCTCACTCCCCGCGGGATCAGGGGTGGTCGCGGGTTCGTGTTCCCCGACATTCCCTCCTCGCCCTTTCACTTGATCAGCGGTGGAGGGGTGGATTTGATACAAGTCATTGAATTCACCATTTCCTTCTGCTTTTCAGGTAGATGGACGTATTGCCCGTGGCTGAGGGATCTTTGAACGTCGATGACCAACCCGACTCTCCAATGGCGCCAATCGCTAGGGTCGAGGAACGTCCCCTCGAGGAGTGGGTCAGCGATGAGCCGTTGAACATTGCTTCCCATTTTGTCGACGAGGATGAGGACACTACTTTTTGTAGCGTCGAGCATCAAGTGGTGGGTTCTTCAAAGTCGTGGAAGGTGTTCCGACCACAAGCCCATCATCACATCTGCTCGACGTACCGAGGGATGAGGTTCCCTCTTTACGAGTTCATGTTCGACAAGGCGGGGTGGCGTCTACCCTTTACAGATTTTCAACAGGCTGTTTTCGTTTGGTTGCGCCTGGCGCCTTCACAGCTCCACCCCAACTCCCTCGCTTTCATCCGAGCTTTCGAGCTCGTCTGCAAATACATCCGAATCGGGGTAACCGTGCCTCTCTTCTTTCGCATCTTCCACCTCCAGCGACAGGCCTCCGATGGCAGACACGGCTGGGTGTCTTTCAAGCAAGTGAGCAGCCTGTTTCACACCTATTTGGATTTCGTTCGTGACTTTAAACACCGGTATTATATCGTGAGGTCGGTCACTCTTGAAGTCGTGAATTCGGTGTACCGTCGAGTTTCCCGTGAGGTGGACGGGAAAACGGAGGAGGTCCTCGAGCCGAGATTCCCCTTGTTCTGGACGGAAGAACACTTCAAGTACGGAACGGACAGCTACAAAGTCAGGCCTAGGGGCAAATTCGTGACGATGGATGGGGAATTCGTCCGGGGTGACGACGGGCAGATGTTGAAGAAACCTCGTCTGATCAATACGAGGTCCCTCCTCGAGACGTTCTCCGATGAGGATGCTCTCGAGCTGCTAGGTGGTGCCATTCTCCTCGACTTACTCTTTCTTCGACCTCCGGATTACTGACATGTTTATTTTTCTTTTTGCAGGAAAGATGTCGAATGCTGAGGAGCGCTTCAAGAAGTTGAAGGTTACCCGTGCCGCGAAGAAAGGAGGCAAGAGTCGCGTCGATCAGCTCCGAGTGCAGGAGCCCGCTCCCACCCCGACACCCGGGGTTTCCTCTGGCTCTCACCAGGGTAGTGATTCTTTCAGCCCCCAGAGCTCTCCGAAGAGGCAACGGCTTGCAGACACGGTGGACATCGACCTTACCGAGCACGAGAGTCCCCCTGCCGTGAAATTTGTGCTCCCGCCTTGTCACACAAGGCCGAACTTCTTTACGGGGAACAATTCGCTGTGCGTGGGTGGCCCCGAAACTCAGGCCATCTTAAGCGTCGACAAGGCCTCTCGGCGAAGGATGCTGGTGGATGACGTGTCTGCCGTGATGCGGGTTTACGTGGCTGCCTTGGTTCTGAACGACAAGGCGTGCCCCGCAAGCGAGCTTAACAGGTTGCGAGAAAGATTCCAGTCCATCTCGGCCGAAATGGAGAAGGTGGGTAAGGAGCTGGTTGACTGCAAAAGCCAGAACCAGGCCCAGTTCGAGCTTCAACATAAATTGGAGGAAAAGTTGAAGAGTGTCGAGGAGAAGCGGAAACGTCTAGCCGGTGTCGAGGAGGAGAGGGATCGTCTCTTGGTGAGGAACGCTGAATTGGAGGAGGTTGTCCGCCCCGCTGAGGAGGAAACTGAGGAGGATAGGTTGCTGACTTCGCGGGCAGCGCTGATAGCAAAACTCCGGGAAGCCGAGGAAGACAATCTCGCGGTCGCGGGCATAGGTTTCAAGAATGCGGTGGAGTAGCTTCGGGTTCCCAACCCCGACCTTTCGACCGAGGGGATTGACCCCGACTACGAGGTGGTCGACGGTCAGATCGTGCAACCGATGAGAGTCGACGAGGTCCATGATCCCGAGCAGCCTGAAGGGACCACCGCTGAGTAGGATTTTCTTTCCTGTTTTGTTCGGCCTGCGAGCCATTTTTATTTATTGGGATATTTCTGCCCGGCCTGCGTGTCAGGGGCTTTTTGACATCTGATTGTAATATTTGTACACTGGGCTTCTGCCCGTTTTAATGTACCTTTGTTTATCTGCTAGTGTTGTTTGCGTGGTTTTAATTGTGTGTGATGTTAATGCATTTGCTATACTTTGTTTTTTGTATAAGTATTAAAGACTTCTATACTTTGTTTTTCTGTCTAAGTAATAGACTTTGGGATTGCTCGACCTTAATAGTCCCTGACCGCGTGGAGAGCTGGTCGGGTGGTCGGAGATGTATTCCGACCTTCAACGAGGCTAAGAGCTCGGTCGAGGTCTTAGCTTCGTGGCGTGAACTTCCCATCGTGAGCTGGGTGTTCTGCCTGATTGGTACAACGACGGCGGAGCTCGGTCGAGGTCTCCCCGTCGGATCAAAGTCCTTGCGCACACACAACGCGGCCTTCGATCATCGTGTTCTGTCTAGGGATGTCGCGCTGGTACCTTAGCGCGTCCCCGTAATCGCGGTGCTAGTGTGTCGCGGGCAGTGTTTAACTGTAATATTGTTTTAGCTTTTCAGCGTTCCATGGTCGAGCAAGTTCTTCCCCGTGCAGATTTTCGAGGAAGTAGGCTCCTGTCCCCGTTTTCGCGCGGACGCGGTACGGGCCCTCCCAGTTCGTGGCGAGTTTGCCTTCTCGCGAGTCTTTCTGGTTCCTTCGTAGGACGAGGGTGCCCACCTGAAAATTACGTTTGATAACTTTGTCGTTATAACGTAGTGTTATTTTCTGTTTAAGTGAAGCTTCTCGGAGAGAAGCGCCCGAATGTATCTCCACGACAAGATCGAGCTCTTCCCTCAGGGCTTTGTTGTTCGCGTCCCCGTCGAGGGGGCTTCTGTCCTCCTCGAGGGTTCCCTGATCTCCATGGGGATCACCGCTTCGGTTCCGTAGGTCAGACGGAAGAGGGTCTCCCCGGTTGTAGAGTGTGGGGTAGTCCGGTAGGCCCAGAGGACGCTGTGTAGCTCCTCGACCCACCGTTGTTTGGCGTCGCCTAGTCGACGTCTTAATCCTCGGAGGATCACCCTGTTCGCCGCCTCAGCCTGTCCGTTTATTTGAGGGTGCTCGACCGACGTGAAGTGTTGCTTCGTGCCTAGTTTTGTGACGAAGTTTTGGAAGTTCCTGTCGGTGAACTGTGTTCCGTTGTCGGTGACGATAGCTTGAGGCACGCCGAACCGGGCGAGGATATTTCTTTTGTAAAAACGTAGTATGTTAAAGGCCGTGATTTTGGCCAACGCTTCAGCCTCAATCCACCTCGTGAAGTAGTCCACGCCGACGATGAGGTATTTGTTTTGATACGACCCCTGGACGAAAGGTCCGAGGATATCCATCCCCCACCACGCAAACGACCACGGGGAGGACAGTGGACTGAGCTCGTTGGGAGGAGCGAGGGGCATGTCCCCGTGTCGTTGGCATCTGTCGCACTTCTTGACGTGTTCCTTGGCGTCCTGTTGCATGGTGGGCCAGTAATACCCTGCTCGAAGCGCCTTACGGGCTAACAATCGCCCGCCGAGGTGCTGCGTATTGATTCCCTCATGGATCTCCTGGAGTATGCCGGGGACCTTGGTCTCTTCGACACATTTGAGGAGGGGAATAGAGAATCCTCGCCGGTATAGCTTGTCTTCGACTATAGTGTACGAGCACGCCCGTCTCTTGACCATTCCTACTTCTTTGGGATCTTCGGGCAGTTTGCCCGTCATGAGGTATTCGTATACCGGGGTCATCCAGCAATTGCTGTCCCCGATGGCGTTGACATCCGAAATTGTGGCTGGTTTGTCGATGCTCGGGCGGGAGAGCACTTCCTGTATGATGGATTTGTTCCCGCCTTTCTTCTTTGTACTCGCCAATTTGGACAAGACATCTGCTCAGGCATTGTGCTCGCGGGGGATGTGAGATACTTCCGCGGCGGTGAACTTTTTCATCTTTTCTTTTACCAAGGCCAAGTATTCTATGAGGCTGTCGTTCTTAGCTTGGTACTCTCCTCGGACTTGCGAGGCCACGAGCTGGGAGTCGGTGAAGAGTTTGACCTCCTTGGCACCGAGGTCCTCGGCAAGCCGGAGTCCTGCGAGGAAGGCCTCGTATTCGGCTTGGTTGTTCGATGTCGGGAAGGATAGTTCGAGGGATACCTCGATCAGGATACCTTCCTCGTTTTCGAGGATGATGCCCGCCCCGCTTCCCTTCGGGCTTGATGCTCCGTCGACATAGATCGTCCATTTTTGTGATCCGTCGATTGAAGGTTCCGGGACGGTCATCTCCGCTACAAAGTTGGCCAATACCTGTGCCTTCAGGGCTTTCCTCCCCTCGTATTGGATGTCAAACTCGGTGAGTTCGAGTGACCACCTGAGCATCCTCCCCGCCATGTCCGGTCGTCCGAGGAGCGGTCTTATAGGCTGTTCGGTCCTTACGACGACGGTGTGGGCGAGGAAGTAGTGGCGTAGCCTCCTTGCCGCGGTAACGAGGTCCAGGGCGACTTTCTCAATCTGCTGATACCTGAGCTCGGGGCCTTAGAGGGTTTTTCTCGTGAAGTAAACTGGCTTCTGCCCGTCCGGGGTCTCCCGAATGAGGACGGCACTGACTGCTTCACTCGTGATTGCAAGATACAAGAAGAACGTCTCCCCGCTCTCAGGCCGTGAGAGGACCGGGGGTTGTGATAGGACTTGTTTTAAGTGGACGAGCGCCTGCTCGCATTCTTCGCTCCACTCAAACTCCGCTTTTTGTCGAAGAAGTTTGAAAATGGGAGTGCGTACTGTGCGGATTTGGCGACGAAGCGGGAGAGGGCGGTGAGCATCCCGTTCAATGATTGTATCGACTTCTTTGAGTCGGGAGTAGGGAGCTCGGAGAAAGCCCTACACTTGTCGAGGTTGGCCTCGATTCCTCGTTCTGTGAGGTAAAATCCGAGGAACTTACCTGCCCGAACGCCGAAGGTACACTTGTTGGGGTTAAACCTCATGCGACATCTCCTCGCTATGTCGAACACCTTCTTGAGGTGCGCGGCGTGGTCGACTTCTTCTGCGAATTTGATGATCATGTCGTCCATGTAGACTTCGAGCATGTCGCCGATTTCAGCCCGGAAAACCTTGTTCATCATCCGTTGGTAGGTCGCACCGACGTTCTTCAGACCGAAGGGCATTACGTTGTAGTAGTAGTTGCCCGACGCGGTCATGAAGGCCGTGTGTTGTTTGTCGACCTTGTCCATGGGGATTTGATTGTATCCCGAGTAAGCGTCCATGAAGGATAGTAGTTTGTAACCTGCAGAATTGTCGACCAGCTGGTCGATGTTAGGCAAGGGATAACAGTCTTTCGGGCAAGCCCGATTAAGATCAGTGTAATCAACGCACATCCTCCATTTTCCATTATTCTTTTTAACAAGTACAACGTTGGACAGCCAGGTCGTGTATCTGGCCTCCGAAATAAAATTTGCCTCTAGGAGGTCTTTTACAGCTTTTTCAGCAGCCTCCGCTTTTTCGGGAGACTGCTTACGCCTACGTTGTGTTATGGCCCTAGCGGCCGGATCTACTGCGAACTGATGACAAGCCACCTCGGGGTCGAGGCCAGGCATCTCAGATGTGCTCCACGCGAAGAGATCGGCGTTCTCCCTTAGACATGCCTTCAGCTGCTCCTTCGCCAGGTCAGGGATCCCGGTGCCAATCTTCACGTTACGATCTGGATCGTCCCCGAGTACCACGAGCTCAAAGTCACCGTCCGGGATGGGGTGCGTTGGGTAGAGAGGTCGCCCGTTGTTTTCCGCCTGGAGGTCGAGGTCTTCTACCCCGTCTTCATCGAGTTCGCCCGGGAACCTGCTGTCGAGCTCGACCGCGTTGACTCGCGGGAGAGGTACCTGTTCGGCGTCCTGGGGTGGCTTGGCCACGGTCTTGGGTTTGGGGCCGATGGAACTCAGGCCTTTGATGGCGGCGTCGAAGCATCTTCTGGCCCCATCGATGTCCCCGTGCATCGTCACTACTCGTCCCCTGGTCGTGTAGTACTTCATTTTGAGGTGGACCGTTGATGGTACCGCCATAAGCTCGGCCAGGGTGGTCCTCCCGAGGATACAGTTGTAAAGGGACGGGCATTCGACAACCAGGAAACAGATCTTCACCTGCCGGGCAGTGTCTTCAGACCCGAATGTAACCATCAGCTCCACGTAACCCCATGGTCTGGTGGTGGTTCCGTTGAACCCCTGTAGGTCTAAACCGACGTACGGGGTCAGATGCCTTTCGTCGAGCTGAAGGGTTACGAACAGATGGGCATACATGATGTCGACTGAACTTCCCTGGTCGACTAGGATCCTTCGAACGTCGAAGTTCGCCATCTGTGCCCTGACCATGAGGGGAATAGTGGCGTTTGGCGCTCCCTCGAGGAGTTCCTCGAGGTAGAAGGTGATAGGGTTGGAGTTTCCCCGCACTTTCTCGAGAGTGGTTGCCTTTGCCGATGTTGCGATTCCAACTCGTCAAACTTCCGCTTGATCGATCCGACGAACAACTTCTCATGGCCTCCTCCGGAGATGACCATCGCCCTGGGGAAGCTTTCCCAGGTGCTACGGGCAGTGACGGGGTCCTCGTGGGGGAAGGTCGCCCACATGTTGTGAATTGCTTCTTGGCCTTCAATGATTGGGGGGACAAAGAAGTCTTCGGGTCGGGTGACACTGAGGGCGACTTGGAGGCGACTCTCGTCGGGGGGAGGCGTCATCTCCTCGACGTACTGGGCTTCCCGGGAGCTGGGACGAGGAGTGTCATTCTTCTGGGCGTATTTCTTTAGGTGCCCCTCCTTGATCAGAATTTCAATCGCATCTTTGAGATAGATGCAGTCTTCCGTCACATGCCCGTGACTCCGGTGGATCCTACAGTATTTTGACTTGTCGACGTTTGATTTGGGGGCAATGGGCTTTGGAAAGCGGACTCTTCCTTTCACAAATTCTGAGTTCTGGCACTCGGAGAGGATACGCGCGCGGGGAGCGTTGAGTGGGGTGTACTCGGTGAACCGGCCAGCTGGTCCGCACGGCTCACGAGGTTCCCAGGGGCGATTATCTCTCTTTCTTTCTCCTCCTCGTTGGGGAGGGGAGTCTTCTTCTTTGTGGCCGCGGGGGCCTTCTTTGCGCCTCGATTCGAGGGCGATCTGTGCCGCCTTCGACTCCTTGAGTTCGATGTACGACTGCGCCCGCTGGAGGAGATCCTCGAGGCGGCGGGGTCTGCGGAGGCCTACGGGTTTGGCAAAGTCAGATCCAAAGCGTAGCCCATGGATGATCAGATACTTCTTCATGTCTTCGGTCGTATGGACCTCGACAGCTTCTCTGTTGAATCTCTCAATGTAGTTCCGGAGAGATTCGTTCTTCCCCTGAAAGATACTTTCTAGGGCAGCTTCCGTCTTCGGATGTCGACGAGACGCGGTAAAGTGTTTGGTGAAGCGTTGCCTTAGTTGCTTCCAGGACGTGATCGACTCGGGTGCCAGACCTTTGTACCAAGTCATGGCGCCCTTCCTCAAGGTGGTGGGGAAAAGCCTGCACTTGATGGCTCCCCTGACGTTTCTGAAGTCGAACATGGCTTCAAAACTTTCGACGTGGTCGTCAGGGTCGGATAGGCCGTCGTAGTTTCCCAGCTGCGGAGGCTTCTCCATGCCCGCAGGGATTGGGGCGTTCATGATCTCCCACGACAGAGCGGTCCTCTGGTCGTCGTCGTCACTTCCTGTCGGGGACATCGAAGGGGATCGCTGATGCCGTGGAGGGGAATTCCTCGAGTGGTGCCTCGGCCTCTCCTTTACCTGCTTGGACTTCTTGGTGGTGGTGGAGGCCCTGGGTTCCTTCCGAGGCGGGGAACGAGGGCGTTTCTGGGAGATCGTCGGCTGGGACGCTCAAGACGTGGCCGACGACCCTCGCGTACCGGCGAAGGGGTCCGAGATTCGTCGGAAGGAGTCATTCGCGGGGAAGGGGAACGACGAGGCGACGGTGGACGGCGATGTCTTCGCCGGGAAGATCGTCGTGCCCGCCCTTGCTCCAGCGCTTTAATTCTGGTATTCTGGTGCGTGATCGGCTGATTGGTCTGGTTGATCAAGGCGAACAGGGCCACGGTGCTCGCGTCTGCATTGGGTGGAGGAGCAACTGGCTGAAAAATGGTCTGTTGATCGTCTTGGTGGGCGGCATTGTAAGCCACGTCTTGGGAGTCTGGGGAGGCGGTCTGCCCATCTCTCACGTCGCCTTTTTCGACGTGGAGGGCAGCAGCGTCTTCGCGGTGGTTCCCGTTCTCGAGTTACACGAGGAAGGTGTCCAGAGCCTTGGTAGCGGACGGATTGCCAGCCATGACGGTGATGAATGAGAGTTGCTTTGGTTTAACAGAGGAAAAACGGGGAAGCAAAGGGTTCCCACAGATGGCGCCACTGATCGTACCTGGATCAGACAGTTTCTGGTGGCCAACAACGTCGTCTGGACTTCAGCTCCGGTGCGGTTGAAAGACGGCCGGGGGGTGTACCTGCAAGGTACTCCGACGCTCAAGTAAGGTAACTGTCAGAGAATAGCAAGTACAGAGATGAGAGTAGAAAGTGTGTGTAACCTGACCCTCTCAAGTGAGAGGGTATTTATAGAGAGCCCCCAGCGCGTGGCCAACGGTTACTTGCATTGGGCTGGATCGCCAGGCCCAATCCAAGTAACTGCCAGGGCTTACGTGGCGTAGTGAAGACCAACACGTGGTCTTCGCCCTGGGGTAACCGTTCCTAAATCTCCGGAAGTAGGGCAGACAGATTCCATCGGGAGTGGGGCGGTTACATGAGAACGTGTCCTCGCGGGGAGGAGTCCTGCGTGTCGGGGAGAGACGTGTCCTTGCGGGGAGGACTCTTGGGCGAGAAGGAGGGGGATCCTTGCCAGGGGAACACCTGAGTGTCGAGAAGGAACGAGACCGGGGAGGCTTAGTGCCCCGCCCGACGCTCCATGCCATGCGTGTGCCAGACAACGTGGAGAAGGGGGCAAGTGCCCGACAGTGGTCGCGCTAAAAGGCCCTTGTTGGGCCATCCCAGGACGTGTGGGTTGGGCCTGCTCGACTGAGGAGCAGACCCCCGGCCCAGTCCAGAACAGTCCCAAAGCAACTTCTTTGGAGTGGTCCCAATAAAAAGTTCTTGAGAAGGCGAGCAAGTGGTCCCAGGTAAGATGCAATTGTCTCCTCTATGTTCTCTCATTTGAATATCACATGTGTTGCTTTCTCAGTGGTCTCTTTCCTTATTCAATTTGTTATTCTGTTGTATAATAAGTTTGTTCGCCTTTTTAGAAAAAATAAGGGTAAATCATTTTTACATTGTAATGGTAAAATTTAAACGTAGGTTAAATGTTGTGTACAGGAAATGGATATGTTCAGGGTTGTATTTTACTCAACGGGTTGTTTCGTAAAAGACCCTAACATAAGATATGAGGGAGGGGATGTGTATGCTTTTAATGGTCAATACCCTGATTATTGGTCTTTCTTTGAAGCATGTGACCTAGTTAAGTTGATTGAATAGGGATGGCAATGGGCAGGATATGGGCAGGGTACTATAATACCCATCCCCATACCCGTGATTTGAAAAAAATCCCCGTACCCGAGCCCATACCCGCTTGGGCTCCAAAGGTAGCACCCGTACCCGTGCCCTATGGATATGTAAGTACCCATACCCGTACCCGTTACCCGCAGTCCTATTATAAATAAATAAATCAATTATAAAAATCATATCATTTTATGTTTTTAAAAACATTAAAATGTTTTGAAAATTTTTACTCTTGAAATAAACGAACATTTATATTAAATAGGTAATAGTTTAACATTGATATACTTTTTAAAAATGATAGACATGCATTATTATATAATAATATAAATTAAAATATATAAATATATATTATGCGAGTATGGGGCGGGTTGGGTACCAAGTTGCCCATACCTGCACCCATACCCGCTTATTTTTATGGGTAATTGCCCGAGCCCATGCCCGTACCCATTTTTGCGGGTTTTTACCCTATCCATTGTGGATAATTTTGCGGGTACCCATTAGGGATGGGTCAAATTGCCATCCCTATGATTGAACCTGAGTTTGATATAGGTGGTGTTAAAATGTGGTGGAAACATGATGAAGGATCATTTGAACACGACTTAAAACCATTTAAGGATGATGGAGATGCTTCTGAGTTAGCCATGTATACTGCAGGAAATAAGTCTGATGTTGAGATATTTTGTGAGTCCAAAGTTGTAGGAGAGGATACCTTTATGAATAAGTTTAGAGAAAGGGGAAAGGGAATCAAATGTGATGAAGATGTTGACAGGTTGATTGAAGAAAGTGATGATTCTAGTGATGAATCTGTTAGAGGAGTTCACTTTGATGATAGTGAGGAGGAGAGGATGGAAGGGTTTGATGAAGGCCTTGATGAAGTGTTTGATAATGGAGTTAAAGTAGAACAAAAAGATGGACCTGTTGTAAATAAAGAGGGCACTACTCATGTAGACAAGAAGATGTTTATAACAGAAGAGGTGAATAAGGAACATGTCATTGAGGATGCCTACATGAATGATGAACTAGATAGTGGTGGTGATGATAACAGCTCTGATGAAAGGCCCTGTGTAGTCAGGTTTAATTAAGAAGAATCTTTAAGCAAAGATTTTGTTTTCATGGTGGGAATGGAGTTTTCTTCTTTGAGGTAGTTCAAAGATGTTATCTTAGAGCACAATGTTTTGAATGGTAGGGATATTAAGTTTGAAAAAAATGATGCTAACAAATGTAGGGTAGTATGTAAGGATAAGATAAAATGTGACTATACAATGTTGTGTAGTATAGTTTTAACATCCACCACATTTAGGATTAAGACTTTGTTTGCAAAGCACAAATGTGGAAGACAATTCTTCAACAAAAGTGCTAAAGCAGAGTGGGTGGCCAAGGTAATTGTTGATGGACTGAAGAACAACTCTAGAATGAGGTTAAGTGAGGTAGTAGCAGATGTCAGACAAAGGTATGCAATAGAAGTTGCAGGATGCAGAGCATTCAATGCAAGACAGATTGCAAGACACATTGTTGAAAGAAATTCTAGCAAACAATTTAGTCTTTTATGGTCCTATGTTGCTGAGTTAATAAGGGCTGCAGCTAGCGGTGGGAATAGGCCAGGCCACCTAACAGGGGCCTACGGCCTAGCCTACATAGACCCAGGCCAGGCCAGGCTTTTTCTTAAATAAAAAAGGCCTAGGCTTTTTTATAAGCCTATTTAGCTAAAGAGGCTAGGCCACAGGCCGTAAGAAAAGCTTTTTAAGCCTATCAGGTCGGCCTAGTTATAAAAAAACTCAATAAATTTATTATTATTATATTGTATTTTGTAGTTTGAATTAAAATACAAAAATAAAGCTTAGTTATCTTGAAGAATTTATGAAAATATGTTGAAAAAACATTATAAACAATGTTATAAGTTGTTGTCATAAGTTTTTTTCATAAGTTCTCTCCAACAAATAATATCACCAAACTTATGCGAATATGTAAACTTGAATGAGACAGTAAAAACAAACATTTAGTCTCATTGATCTTTTAATTTGTTAGTCTATTTAACATTAGTTGAATTTCTTATTTACAAATGTTCAAATGAAGTAGGCTTTTAATTAGGCTAGTAGGCCAATCAGACCTTCGAAAAAACCAGGCTCATGCCTAAAAATAAGCCTATCATAGGCTACAGGCCAGACTTAGGCTTTGAATTTTTTAGTAGGCCAGGCTCAGGCCTAAAAATAAGCCTATCATAGGCTACAGGCCAGACTTAGGCTTTGAATTTTTTAGTAGGCCAGACTCAGGCTTGGCAAATCCTAGCTCGGCCCAGCCTGTTTCCACCCCTAGCTACAGCTGGGAACAGTTTCAAGATCAACACCAGTGTTCCTAGTCCTGGCTTGAAACCTAGATTTGAGATGTGCTATATGTGTTTTAATGGGACCAAGAATGCTTTGAAAAATACATGCAGGCCATTCATTAGACTAGATGAATGCTATTTGAAACACAAGTATGGTGGTATTTTACTCATTGTTGTTGGGAGAGACCCTAATGATCAATATTTTCCAATTGACTTTGCTGTTGTTGAGACTGAATCAAAGGATTCATGGAGTTGTTTTCTAAAATTCCTTATTGAAGACATAGGAGATGGCAGATGGTGTTTCATCTCTGACCAACAAAAAGTAAGTTGTACTTTCATCAATATTTGCCATCTGACAATTTTTCAATCACTTGAATGTATTAGCAAATAATGTTTTCTTGGTTTAGGGTCTTGTTCATGTTTTTGAAGAGGAGTATCCAGCCTATGAACACAGGTTCTGTTTAAGGCACTTGTGTGTTAACTTCAAAAAAAAAAGTTTGGAGGAGGAACCTTGTTTAGAGACCTTATGATGGCTGCTACAAAGGCAACTTATTTTGAGGCACATGAGGTTAGGATGCTTATGATCAAGGAGGTCAGTTTGGAGGCTTATGAGTGGTTAGAAGCAATTCCCAAAATAAAATGGTGTAAGCATGCTTTTCCCTTTTTCTCAAAGTGTGATGTCTTAATGAATAATTTAAGCGAGTCTTTTAATGCAACCATTCTTTTACAAAGAGACAAACCAATCATTACCATGTTTGAGTGGATTAGGAATTACCTAATGGGGAGGTTTGCCACACTTAGAGAAAAGGTAGATAGTTATAAAGGGCAGATAATGACAAAACCATTAAGGAGGTTAGATAGAGAGATTGAAAAAAGTGCTAGTTGGACAGCAACTTATGCTGGTAGATTAACCTTTCAAGTCACACATGTTCTGTTTACTGATAGTTTTGTAGTGGATTTAGAAAAACAATCATGTTCATGCAACTATTAGGAACTTGTTGGGATTCCTTGTAGACATGGTATGGCTGTCATACATAGGAAAGTGGATGACTCTGTGAAATATATGCATAAGTGTTATCACAAAAGCACTAACGAAAAATGTTATAGTGAAGTGATCACTCCATTGAATGGCCAAAACAAATGGACAAAAACATCCAATGAAACCATGCTTCCCCCTTTGTTCAAACGTGGCCCGGGTAGGCCCAAGAAACTTAGAAGGAGAGAGCCAGATGAAGTGAACCAGACAAAGTGGCATAGAACCAATACAAGCCATAGGTTTAAGGCTTGTTTTGAACTAGGTCCCAATAAAAGGACCTGCAAGAAGAACAAGCAGCTTGTGGTTGTTCCCTCTGGTAATACCACCTAAGCCAGTCAAGACTTGCCCACCCAGCCCAGTCAAGAATTTCCAAACCAGGTGTAGCCGCACGAAGACTCGCCCTTTTACATGTGAACTTTTAATTTATCCCAAAGGAGGGAAGGGGAAAAATCTGAATAAACTTGTGAGTGCGTGCAATGCAAAAACAATGCACTTTGAGAGATCGAGAATCGGGATTGGTTATACAAAGAGAAGGTATTAACACCCTAAGTATCTATAGTATCCTATAGGAACCTCTTGCATATATTTGTGTTAGTGTTGTTTATAGTTACTTACTGTATAATGGGAATTTGTTGATTGATTTTGAGTGAGTGATAGGAGATATTTTTGTTGTTTTTTAAGTTAAAAAGATATAAGAACCTAAGGGTTTTATTACTATTATGCTCGCTAAGATCTCGCAATCTTATGCCTACGTATTCTCAAAGGAAGTTGAGAAATCAGAGCGTTCGCAGTTCCACCTACTAATGGATGGAATTGGGTTTGTTGGCTTTTGAGAAGAGACAAATTGTCATCTTAAGGGAGATATCTCACCTATTCACCACAAACATTTTGAAAAATAAAAGAATAAGGGAAGAAGCTTTAAACTTGGATGTAAAAAATTCAGAGTAATGCCACATCTTCCTTTAACTGAGTCTTTGCATTTTAAGAGAATGGCCTTGACTTGGATATAGAATCAACAAGTATGCCTCTTACATCGCTTTAAATGAAAGAAATGTTTTGTACACCATAATAAGAGAAGACTTCAGCTTGGATTTTGAATCAACAAGTGTGCCACTTACATCACTTAAAAATGGAAAATGTTTGAAATATTTTATTTTATGTTTGTGGGGGAATAGAAGAGACATCTTTTCCATAGAGATGATTCACGTCTCATGTCTGGGGAGTGTTGAATTTGAAGTCAAAGGTTGGCTAGGGTTTGACTTGAAGTCTGAGGCTTGAAGCCACAAGGGGTTATGGTTGACTTTAGGACTCCAAAAGGGAATTCTCAATTCTTTGAAGAGTTGAGTCTAAATTCTAACTTCCTTGTACAAAGCCCAAGAGGAGGCTATGTTAATAGTTGGAACTTCAACAAGGGAAACCTAGTGTTTTAACTAAGTTGTAGTTTGAAGGGAATTCTAAAGTTTGAACTGAGTCTAAAGTAGGGATGAGTATTGAAAAACAGCGGTTATGCAAGTGTTGTCAATGTCAAGAGAAACTTAACAAGACAAGTTTGTTTGAGCTTTTAAATAAGTGTAGTTATTGAGGATGTCATGAGCATGGAATGATTAAGCATGATATATCAACATGTGAAAGAGTATCAGACAAAGAGACGTATTCATCATGGTAAGAGATTATGAAGGAAATACTTGAACATGTAAGCAAAGATTTAATCTATGAAAGCAAACACAGAGAAGTTCAAGTAAGCATATATTAAAAAAAATGAATCGAGGATCAGATGAATAATGAAGGGTAATCAAAACCCTAATGGAAGTTCATGAGGATAAGTACAGGAACCAAGTCTTCAAACATGGTTGACTCAAAGGCTTTGGAGAATCCAAACTCAAGTGGAAGCCCTAACTATGTACAAAGATGTTTTGAAAGTTTAATCAAAGTAAAAACCCTAATTAAACATTTAATCAAAAGTATTTTTCAAAAGAAAAGTCAATTAAACATGGTATGAATGGTGTTTAAGTCAAGACAAGCATGTTATGTACATTAAAACAAGACTTAAACAAAGCATATTATCCACATAAATAATCATGGTCAATTAGGTTAGGGAGAGAATAAAAGAAAAGTCATTTAAAGGTATAAAACACTTAAAAATGTATCACTTTTCAACCTAATAAAAAATGATTAAATAAAAATTATTTTCAATATTTTTCATGGATTCCCAAAATAGGGAAGGTAAGTGAAGAATGTGCAAAAAATTGGCTCTAAAAGATTAAATTTGATCATTGAAAGAATTGAATGAATTTGTGGGAAAAAAGGAAGAAAATAGGTGATAAAAAAATAAGGATGGCCCTCCCAAGGTTTGAACTCGCGCGCTTGGGGAGGAGAGTTTAAAACATTACCATCTGACTCACTTGCATGTGGCTGATAGAGAATGGCAAATGGAAATAATATATGAAAAATATTTTTGAAAATGGTTTAAAAAATAAAATCAAAAGGTCTGGGGCGAGGGGGATTCGAACCCCAGACCTAAGGGTAACACAAAGCCTTAAACACGCGCCTTCAACCACTGGGGTGGTAATACATTCGTTGATTTGTTTTCATCAAAATAAATATATTATAAAAATTCATTTTATTTTGAAATATGGCGCCATGGCCATCACCTTCACCAGCTTCATCATCTTCATCTTCTCCAAGTGTTATCTCTCATAATACACATCCAAATGGCACGATGTAGAAATGAAACTTGATGGAAACTTGACAAGGAATTGAATGGTTCTATTCAATTTAATTTAAATTCAGTATATCCAAAGAAATTGATTTGAAAACTGTATGAACCCTAAAATGAAAATTTAAAATAAATTCCATATGTACAAGATACGAAGCAATTGATTGAGGGAAAATTATCCTTACATCATGACAAAAATATATGTAACTCAAATGATCAGGAATGATGTATGAATCTTAGAGTTGAGTAGTTGGGGAAACTTACCTTGCAAGTGAGAATCGAATTCTGGCTTACATATGCAATCTCTTGATGCTAACAGCTTCCTTGACCTCCAAGGATTGTGTTGCAATGCTGAAATTGGTTAGAAACCTTTTGGAACTCTTTGGCCTATCCAATCTGCTGCTTTTAAGCAAAATGGAGCAAAAGGGATGTGACTTGGTGATTCTGGTGTTTTAGAAGTTTGATGAGTATTTGGATTACTTCTATATGATGTATATGAAGTGTTTGGATCATTGATTTGGTCAGAGGTTGCTTGGAACTGAAGTTCTATGTCTTGACTCTCTTAGAAGCTTTGAAATGTGGAAAGGAGAGGATTTGTAGAAAACAAGCTTCTTGCAATGTTTTGGGGTGTTTTGAATGTTAGAAATAAGTTCTATTTATAGGAGAAACGTGTCTAATATTTTGAGTTTGAAAGGATTTGGATGTAGGCTATTATCCAACAAATGATGTCATGTACCTATAACTTGAAAGCCAAGGCACACATGGGCTATTCTTCACATGGCTCAAGTTCTGATCTTTTGAGCATTGTTTCTCAAGGTTTCATCATATCCCTTGATGTTCTGATCAGGTTCTAACAGATTGGGTGATTTTTGCTCAAATTCACTATAGCACTTTAATGTTAGAGGACAAAACCTCACTTCCTACCTTTTGAATGATTTCTTTCACATGCCAAGTGATGAAACTTTGAAAATTCAGTTGTGCTTTGTAGAGCACATGCTTATATGATCATTTTGGAGTTGATCTTGTGAAGATTTCAGGTTTGCAAGACTTATCCAAATCGTGTGGCACAAACATGTTGCAAATCTGTCTTCGAATTTCAGCTTGATCAAGCCTTATTGTAACATCTATAACTTCTTGCTCAAGTAAAGGATTTTGATGTTCTTGATCATTTTGGAAAGCTGGTATAACGTACTTCAAGTTTGATGTTTAAATTTTGTATTGAATCATTGTGGATCATAATGAAAAATAGCCCTAAAGTTGGCTTAAACACAAGACAAATTCTGCCTAAAATTTCACTAAGTGTTTTAGATTCTAAATCATGGAACCTCAAACTTCATGGCCTTATATCTTAAGATCTGCGCATTTTTTGGGAATCCACCCTCAAGGACAAAGTTGTAGTATGTAACAAGCTCTTCAACTTGATCTTTGGATCAAAGAAAATGGTTACTTGGTTGGGAAGTTATGACCTTGGAAAGTATGGCAAAAATCATTGTTTTTCCATGACTTAGAAAAATTTTAAGTTCTCTAAGGTTGCCCTTTTTACAAGTAATCTCACTTTTCTTGATTTTTCTTGATCAATCATGATCCAAATCACATATTAACATTGTTCTTGACTTGAAGAGACCGTGTTTGACCAAAAACTCCAAAAGTCAAACTTGATTTTGACCACAGTTGACTTTTGTATCAGATGAATTTTGAACTTTGTGATCCTTTATAAAATCAAACCCTTGGGCTTTTTAAACACTATGGATGGACTCCCAAGGTGTTTTTGAGTGTCTTGAGTCATGTCCCAAGGCTTGAGATCTTGTCTTTGTCCAAAGTCAAAAGTACAGTTGACTTTTCATTAAAACCCCTAGTTTGGGGACTAGATGAATTTAATTTCTTGCATTGCTTATGAATCAAGTTCTTTGGGTTAATCCAATCATATTAAGGGATTAATATGAAGCATTTGAGGTCCTTAAAACATATTTGGATGTTTGGGATCATGCCTTGCTTGAAAAGTCAATTCTGGGACTGAATTAGGTCAAAAACCCTAATTTTGATGCACTAAGGATCTTGAGACTTGATGAGCTTATCATGATGCTATCTTGCACTTGATTTTTGATGGATGATAACTCTTGATCTTTATGGATGACAAAGGGGCTTGTGGTGTTGAATATGATGCTTATCCCTTGATAATTCATCTGCTCGAGCTTTAGGGGATCACCTAATCTGTGAAGCAAGTAAGCACACATATCTTGTACTTGTGATAGGTTAGTGATGCATAAAGACATGTATAAATGTAATGATGAATGTTATGACAATGATGCAAATGTGGTGGCATCTTAGGGGTAAAAAATTAGGGTATGACACTAAGCCACTCAAGACTTACCTACACAAACAAGTCAGACTAGCAAGGTCGATTTGGAACCAAAAAAAGGGTATTGTTTAACTTAAATCTTACATTTACTGATTGTTTATATAGGTATTTTATGTTAGGGTGACAATGTTAATTGTTTGTTTGTTTAATGTAGGGGACGCCTAAGGGATCTATCAACAATTGTACATCTAAGCGGGAACAAAGAAGACAAAAGTCAAGGAGGGAATAGTCAAAGATGCACCTGTTAATGAGGCAACCAATACTGGGGAACCAATTGTCAATGAGGAAGTTGCTGTCATGGAGGGAAATTCAACTGTCAAGAAGGGAAAGTCAACTGTCAAAGAGGCAAAGTCAAGTGTCAAAGAGGGAAAGGCTTCTGTCTATGAAGGAAAGGCTACTATCGAGGAGGGAAAGAGTTTTGTCAATAAAGGAATGGCTTCTGTCAATGAAGGAAAGGCTACTGTCAAGGAGGTAAAGGCTAGTATCAATTAGGGAAAGGCTAGTGTCAGGGAGGGAAAGGCTAGTGTCAAGGAGGGAAAAGCTTTGGTCAAGGAGGATATGGCAACTGATCCAACTGATCAAGATGCAACTGTCACTGAGGAAATGGTAACTGAACCATGTGAGCCAATTGATCAAGATGCAAATGTCAATGAGGAAATGGTAAGTGAACCATGTGAGCCAACTAAAAGGGACCAACCTACACGTTCTTCATGTTTGGATGAAACTCTGGCTGCATTATTAGGAGGTGTTGAGGTCTTGGATATTCAACCTTTAAGGGTTGACAAATCACCTCTCAAGGCAACTGCACCAAGGAAAAGTAATGTCAAGGTTTTATTTGGTAAGAAACCCAAAGTGAGCAAGAACAAGCCTTTCAAACCACCTGGTATTATAACAAATCTTTCAAGGCCAAGTTCAAGTGAACCACCTAAGTTTAAAATCCAGAGCAGGTACAAGACACAGACCATTGTTGCAGCAGAAAAAAGGCATAGTGAAAGATTGAGGACCTTGAAAACAAAGAATATTCATGGCCCTGGAAAGAACCCAATGACCCTACGACAACACAACTGGCAAAGGTCTAACCCAATGAAGCAGTAGTTTTTGGCAGATGGATTTGTTTAGGAACAATTATTTTGATGTAATATACTGATGTACTTTTTTACTCAATGTGATGTACTGATGCAACCTTTTGAACAAATCATGTTCTTTTGATGTAATGGAAATGATGTACTGTATTGATTAGTTTATTGTACTGATGTAATCTTGTGAACCTGTTATGGTATATTAATTTAATGAAATATGTTGAGAACAAATTTGTCTTGTGAACAAGTTATGGTATGCTAATTGTGAACCTGAGAACATTCTGTTTTGATCAGTTTCTTGTACTCATGTTCCTTGACTGACAATAGATCTTTGTGGTGAAATCTGTTAAGTTCATATAGTTTCAATTTTATACAGTCAATTTTAAGGCCACCCAATAGGTCAATTTTATACAATCAATTATATGCTAGTTAGACATATAGAACAATACTAATTGACTGAAACTATGTTCAATTTTATACAGTCAATTTTATACATTCAATTATATCTCATATTATGTCCAATTTATATGTCAGATTGTGTCAAAACTATGTTCCTTGACTAAAACTACAAAATGAACATACCAATTGAACAATACTAGATAAATTACATAAATTCCAATTTGTATTTCATACCAATTCAACATTACAAAACTAATTCATGTTACATTTCGCAACATACCACTTAGACAAGATTAACACTTACACAACATTACAGATGATTACACCTAATCAACAATTACACCTAATTAACAAATACAAGTTGACCAAGACTGAAACTACAACACATATTATCTCCAGCTTCCCCCAAAAGGCCTCTGCCTTAATCTTTATCTTCAACCTCTTGTTCTTCTTCATGGTTGATTCGTAGAGCTCCTTCAGAGTTTCTAAAGCTTGCAATGTGGTGTTATGGAGGAAAACGGTGAACAAAAGGATTATGATTCACTCAGTTTTCCTCTACTATTTATGATAACAAAAAAATTATTCCAAATCAAACTGACGTGTCAATGACAAAGATCCCCGTGGCATGCCACATCACCCTCCGTTAGAGGAAACTAATGGGAGGGACCTTTTTTCTGGACGAAAAATTTTATGAGGACCATTGTTCGAAGAAAATTTTTGGAGGGACTAAAATTGAAAGTTGGCATATTTACAGGGATCTCATACATATATAACCCTAAATTATATTTGAAAAAACGACATGTTTTATTTGAAATTGAATAATGAAAAAAATAAATACCACGAGTATGGTACATGTCCCTGATACAAGTCCATATAAGGCAGCGTCCATTGCATATCAGGCATGTCCATGCTTCTGAATAGGGGAGGAAAATGGTTATGTTCGCTCTGCAAAAGTCCGTTAAAACATAGGGTGGAGAGGGGCGGGTAAAATGGATATGCCCAATGAACCAGATTTGTTTTGTCATCCCTACCTCCGAGTACATCATACACTTGAATTGAACAATACAAAATTTAGGAATATATTATGGGCTATAAGATTATAAGAAAATTACACTTGCCTCCCATTTCCCTCTCCTTAAAGTTTGTAAAAATGGAACCGACATCCTCTTTAGTTTTGAAATATATTATAACCTCCCTTAAACTTACATATATAAATATAAATTTAGTGACAAACAAAAAATTGTAGATAGATGTTATCTACATATGATTTTTGGTCGTCACTATAAATAAGAGAGGGTGTCAGTGTCATTTTTAAAACTAGATGGAATTTCAATACCATTTTAATAAACCTTAAAGAAGGTGAGTGTAATTTTTCTACCGTCATAAAGGCCAAATTTATTAACAGATAGATACTTGCAATATAGGTTATGACTCGTCCCTTGAAGTCTCTCTTAAATCTCTTGAATTGATAAAATTACTTTTCATATTATAGCATCCGGGAATGTGCTTTTGAATGTTTTGGATTAGAGAATTTGAACAATATTAAAAAAATGTTGTTTATTACACTTCATGTAAAGATCACATACTCTATGGAAACTCTACAATGTTCTTTATATCGTCCATATTTTAAAATCTAAATGTGTCTATTATACACCAAATCACAAAATCAGAGAGGCACCACAATTTTTGACGCACTAACTGTGCATTTTGTTTTTCCTTACAATGGGGTGTCAAAAAAAGGTTCGGATTTTAAACTCTGGACAAATTCCATGACATTATTTTATCCCTTTAGACTGTAAGTTAAAAGAAATTTGACATTTTTTAATAAACTTTACATTATAAGTGTTTCGTTATAGAATAAGAAATAGATAAAGTTGCAGAAACTATGGCGGAGCGAAGCTTCCTAAGCGATTTAGTGTTGTTGCACCATGGATCTGAGATTGCGATCACGATGCCTCTTGAATCGAAGATGTTGATCTTGAAATAATGTTGTTAGTCAGTGTCGATCTTGAATCGACGTCGCTAATCTACGATATTAAAAATCAAGGGGGTACCTGCATGGAAGTGTCACCGCCATCTAGTCAATGGTGGACCGTTGAATCCCTACTTCCAAGGGGGTGTGGCTCAATTATTGATCCCGACTTCTCTCTGCCCAAAAAATGTCTTATCCCATGTTTTCCATGATTGAGTGTTATGGAAACCTTGGGGGCGAGGTTATATCTCCCCGAGGGCGATATGATTGTGGCCTCTTTTATAGTCATCGGCCTAGCCAGGTCCTTTATAAGGATCTTTGTGATGGAAAAAATATGTGAAGAAGGCGACCAAACTTGGAAATGAAAGGTCTATATAAAAGAAAAAATCATAATCAAGTAGTATAAGACTTCATTCCTTAACTCTATAATATATCTGAATCGAGTGAAAGTCAACTAGATGAAATAGATAAATCACGTATTTATCCTAATCCTATATGTGTTGACTTAATGTTCCCATAACTCTTAGGAAACTATATATTTACCTTGATGTTCCCATATCCCTTAGAAAATAAGGCAGGTTATGTACTAGGCACCACTTGTCTAATTTTACATCTTATTCAAACTTGTCATCTTTTTTTTTGCGTTGGTGTAAGCCCTAGAGGCCAATATTTTTGGTACTTGTATCAAATTATTTATCAATAATAAAAGACATTTTATTCTTATGTTTTTCCCCGAAATAATAAAGTCCCTAGAATAGCTAGTCTATTTAATGAAATATTAAGTGTGACTTAATCATGAGATTCCATTAAACATAAGTACACTATTCTTAAAGTATGCGTAGTCAAGTTTTACTGTGAAATGGGATAGCCTTAAAGCATTAAGACTATGATATAAATAGACTGATGATCACATCTCATGGATCATGGATAAGGAGTTATCAAGTCTTAACATAGATATGAATATTAGGAGTATTATTTATGCTGGATTGACCCGTTATGAGAGTACTACATAGAATGTTATGCAAAGTGTCATAAATTACTCTCATGGTGATAGTGGTGTATACCACCCTTCGACCTGAAACCACTATGGACTCTAAATGCATAGTCGAGTACTTTATTGTTGATCAAACATTGTCCATAACTGGATGACCATAAAGACAGTTGATGGGTACTCCACGAAGCATGTTGAGGGGCATGAGTGACCTAGATGGAATTTGCCCATCTTGCGTAACAGGATAAATGTCTAAGGGCCCAATATTGAACTGGATAAGGATGGCACGGTATATATCTTGTGTTCAATATAGACATAAGGGTAAAATGGTAATTGTACACAATAATATTATCACGAAAATATTTTGTTAGATCAAGTGAAATTTTTGTGACTTGGGTAGCAGTGATGTGTTGCTAGATACCACTCACTGTTTATTATATTAAATATATGATTTAATATAATTGTCAACGTCACGAGAACCTATAGGGTCACACACATAATGACATATTGATGAGAGATAGAATAAATAAGGAACACTGTATGGTATGGTGTACTTGAGAGAATTATGGAACACTGTAAGGTATTATGTACTTAAGTGAAATATGGAATATCGTATAATATAATAATAAGAGTTAATATTATTATTATTATTATTATTATTATTATAGTTATTAAATATAATAATAATAATAATAAAATATGTTTATTATAATAATGGTCATTACTATATTAATATTATTATTATTATTATTATTTGATCTTGAAGGCTGATCAGAACGTGAAGTGGGACAAGAGAGACGTTTGTGATGCTGGGTGTGTGAGACGAGGATGAGGTGTACCTGCAAGGCACTTCGATGCTAAAGTAAGAATCGGGAGAGGAAAAGGGCAAGTACAGAAGTATGTGTTTCTTAGGATGATTTGGAGTACCTGACCCTCTCAAATGAGAGGGTTTTTATAATTCCCCCAGCGCGTGGCCAATGGTCCCTATTTTCGGGGCGAAATAACCGTTTCTCGAAGAATAGGTAACTGCCGAAAACTAGCCGTTAGGACGGGCAGAGGTGCCCGAAATTAGCTGTTGCCACAGGCAAGGACACAGTTCCGGGCACGGGCGTGGCTGTTTCTGGATGGTAGAGTCGTGCATGACGGACAGGAATGCCGAGGAGGAGCAGGAGACCTTGTAGTCCCTCTGACCATATGTGTCTGGTAGAGGGGCAGAAAGGTAAATGTTGCCCCACATTGGCTGGACTTAGGCAATTGGACCGTTCTGGGAGCAAAAGTAGATTGGGCCATGCCTAGTCATTGGTCCAGTCCAGAACAGGAGCCCCCAAGTCGTTGCTCCCGAGCATGGGATTGATGACTTAAGGATAGCTCGCAGCCCCGGGGAGCTCTGAAAGGGGTCGTCGTTTGTCGACGAGGTGGAGTTTTCCTTTGATGCCCGCGGGATACGTAACGTTTCTTGGTTTGCCTGGCATGCGGGGAGACCAACGGTTAAGGTAGTCTGAAGAGACGTGATGCCATGTGTGACTCGAGCCTTGTGCAATATTAATTGCGTCATGATGGCTACGCTAGGGTCATGATGATGCTCCTAGCCGCGCGTGCTCGTGCACATGCCTTCAGAATGCTTATAAATAAAGGGAGAAGCTGCTCATTTGAGCTTTTCGCTTCTCTCTCCTTCCCCGTTCTTCTTTTTGAGTTTCCAGTCTGTTGCCGCTGTCAGCCATCGTATCTGCCACCGTACCAAGCTCCGAGCAAGCTCTTCGACCCTTCAAATTTTCCCGACAATGTAATTCACTCACTTCTAGCTTTGTTTCTAGATTTTTGCTTTCGTTTTGTTAGAATGCATGTGGCTAGGATGACTTTAGGTAGTTACCGTATTGGTTTCCGGTGAATATTGGTGGTGGACGGTGGCTTGGCAACTTTCTGGCGTCGCCGTGGTCACCGGAGCTTTTAGGAACTGTAGATTTAGGTTGTTTTTCGGCGTCGTTGCGATGACGAGCGCGAGTGTAACCGGCGGAGTTCCTGAGTTTTTCGGTGCTCTCATGAATTTTCCGATGAATGTATGAGTTTTTCGGCGGAGCTTCAAACGGAAAACTAGGTAGTGGCTCGGGGAGGATCCCCCCGTACGTGCGGGAGGGGTTGCCTCCAGGCATCTCCTAATGCAATACCCTCGTGCTACTTGATTTAGGGCTTAGGCCGGGGACATCAACCTTGGCCTTTTGCGCGCCCTTTCGCTTGACTAGCGGTGGAATGGTGGATTTAATTTTTCAGTCGAATTCACTTTTGTCCTCTACTTTTCAGGTGAACGAGATGGCACATGAACCCGAGAAGGAGATTCTCATAGACTAGTCCGAGGAGAGCTCTTCGGAGAGTGGTGATACCGAGGCTTCAACCGCCCCCAGCAATGTCAGGGAGAATTCTGAGCATGCTTCCGCGGAGGAGTGGACGGTCGTGGAGCCCGCCGAGCATGCTTCCGTCTTTGCTTCCTATACCAGGGACGTCTTCACGAATATAGGACCAGAAGGAGAGTGGAAGATGCACTTCCCAAGTCAGGACGACCGCATATGTACGGATTACGGGGATAGGTTCTCGATGTATGAGTATGCTTTTAAGGACATAGGGCTTAGGTTGCCCTTTACCGACTTCCAGCAGTCCGTCTTCGTACACTTAGACTTGGCCCCGTCATAGCTTCACCCTAACTCGTTGGCGTTCATCTGTGCTCTCGAGTTGACCTGCGAGTTCCTGAAGATAGGAGCTACCCTGCCCTTGTTCTTCACAATCTTTCACCTTCAGAGGCAGGTTTCGGGGAGAAAGTACGGTTGGGTTTCGTTGAAGCAAGCGAAGAAACTGTTCAATCCCTTCTTTGAGTCTATCCGGACCTTTAAGGATAGGTTCTATATTATTGAACCTCTGTCGGAGAAGGCCCAGGATACCACGTACGCCTGGGCAATGTCAACGGACGAGGACGACAATGATATGTACGACGAGCATGGGAAGTTGTTGGTGGGCAGAGTATTTAAGTTCCCCTTCTGTTGGAGCGGGGACCATTTCTCCCGGAGCACCGACCATTACCTTTCCCAACTGGAAATGCAGGACGAGGACGACAGGGCTGGCTAGACAACACTAGTAAACTACGTTAACAGCTTTAAGCTCGCGGAGTGCTGGACCAAAAAGGGGGACCCGATCTTCGATGACGATGGTGGGCAAAGAGTGGAAAACCACTATATCAACACGAAAGGGCTTCTAGAGTGCAAGACCCATGCTGACGCCCTTAAGTTGTTCGGTAGTTTTTACTTTTTAGCTTGTCCGGATTATAATTTTTTCGGTTGCTAATGTACTTGTTATGTTTTTGCAGGTGAAATGCCTTCTGCTCATGAGAGGATGGTGAGGAATGCTCTAACGAAGGGCAAGGCTGGTGCGACCAACCCAAAGCCTCGGTTTACTCAGTGGGTGCCTCCTCCTCAACTGGCTGCGGGGACCTCCTCGCCTGTCCCTTCTTCTGCCCAGGGATCTCTTGTGCCCGGTGCTTTAAGGTTTAAGCGAACCAGACCGAACGAGATGGTGGATCTCAGTCGTGCGGCAGAGAAGAGCAAGTTTGAGCTTCCTCGTTGTCTTCATGATATGAAGTACTTCAAGGGCTCATCCCTGACGGTTCCTCGAGCAGAGTCCCTAAAGCTCGAGGGTATGGATCGTCCGAGCAAGAGGGCCATGCTGGTGCAAGATGCTTCTGCATTGATTCGGGTACTGGAGATGGCGGCGGTCTATGCAGGGGAAGACTCTTCCTCCGGACCTGAGCTAAAGAAGGTTCAGGAGGCGATATCAGCCCTGGAAGAAAAGGTGAAGAAGGCCAAGGAGGAGGCTAAGGCTGCTGATGACACGAGGAAGAAGTCCGAGGAGGAGGCTGCTAAACTAAAACAGGAGAATAAGACCCTGGTCACTGAAAAGAAGGCTGCTGAAGACCTGGTCGAGCAGATGAAGTCTGCGGCGGCCCCGGCTGAAGATGAGCCTAAGGAGGTGAAGGCACAGAAGACTAGGGCCGAGCTGGTGAATCTAGAGGTTCAGCTGTCTACGGAGGGGACCAGCTTCCTGAGCCATGTTTAGGATGGAAAGATTGTGAGTCCAGACTTCCTCCAGATTGGCGATGAGCATGCCCGTCTTCTTAACGAGGATCCTCAGCTGACGCAACCTATCCCTGATAAGACCGAGCAAATGGAGGAATGATGTCTCCTTTTTGTTGTTGTAATGTTTCTGGCCTGCGTGTCATGTTTTATGTAATTTTATTGTTATTTTATATGGGGCGTGGCCCCTTTATTATGTAACAAGTACAATCGTGGCCCTCGCGGCCACTAATTATTTTTTATATGTATGTATCCGGCTGTTCTGGTCGGTTTTGTATGTTTTACACTTGTGCATGGTTTTGTTTGTTTTTATTTTCACTAAGTGTAGAAACTTTGCTCGATACGTGTGTGTGCCCGTAAAAAAGGGTACCTTCGAGTGATTTGTGGTTCTGAGGTTTGCTCAACGTAGATGTGTTTGGCAGTGAGGGGGATTGATCGAACGACCTGGGTAGCTTTCAGGCATGAGAGCGAAACTCGGGACGCATTTGAGGCCTGAGCTCGCAGCGTGAACCTCCCATCGTGAGCTAGTTGTTCTGCATGTCATGGTACTTTGACGACGGCGGGCTCAGTTGAAGAATCGTCGTCGGGCAGGGGTCCCGCTCGCTCTTGAGCGGGATTCTGTCTTAGTTGGCATGCGACGCTTGTACCTGGGCGTGCATCATAGTCGGGATGTTATGTTCGTCGCTTCGACAAAGCAAACCGACGATCTGGGCCTTAGCTATAATATTGTTTTAGCTTTTCGGCGTTCCATGGTCGAGCAAGTTCTTCCTCGTTGAGGTGTTTTAGGTAGTAGGCCATGTTCTCCGTCTTTGCTCGGACGCGATAGGGTCCTTCCCAGTTTGCGGCGAGTTTGTCTTTCCGAGAATCCTTGTGATTCCTTCTTAAGACAACTCGAACTTAAAGGGCCACGAGTTGCGAATCGGTGCAGATGACGACCTCTTCAGCTCCTAGGTCCTCGGCCAGGCGCCGACCGGCGAGGAAGGCTTCGTACTCAGCCTGGTTGTTGGAAGTAGGGAAAGATAAAGTGAGTGATACCTCGACGATGATTCCTTCTTCGTTTTCCAGGATGATACCTGCCCCGCTTCCCGCCGAGCTGGATGCTCCGTCAACGAAGATAGTCCACCTGCGCGACCCGTAGGTGGGGGAATCTGCAAACGTCGTTTCTGTGACAAAATCAGCTAACGTCTGGCCTTTGAGGGCCTTTCTACTTTCATATTGAATGTCGAACTTGGATAGTTCCAACGACCACTTAAGCATCATGCCGGCCATATCAGGTCGTCCTAGCAATTGCTTCACGGGTTGATCTGTTCGGACCACGATCGTGTGGGCCAGGAAATAGTGTCTTAGCCTTCGTACAACATTGATGAGGGTCAGTGCCACCTTTTCTATTTGCTGGTATCTCAGCTCTGGTCCTTGCAATGCTTTGCTCGTGAAGTATATAGGTTTTTTCCCGTCGGGCGTTTCACGGATGAGGGTGACGCTAACGGCCTCGGTTGCTACGGCGAGGTAGAGGTGTAGAGTTTTGCCTTTGTCTGGCCGAGAGAGAATTGGCGGTTCCGACAGTGCTCGTTTTAGATGTAGGAGAGCCTGGTCGCATTCCTCTGTTCATTCAAACGCGGCCTCCTTGCAGAGGAGTTTGAAGAAAGGCAGAGCGTGCTGGGCATACTTGGCCACGAAACGAGATAAAGAAGCAAGCATCCCGTTGAGGGATTGGATGGACTTCTTTGAGTTAGGCGTTGGAAATTCGGAGAATGCCCTGCACTTGTCGGGGTTGGCTTCGATTCCTCGTTCCGTGAGATGGAAGCCGAGGAACTTGCCCGCCCGCATCCCGAAAGTGCATTTCTCTGGGTTGAAATGTATTCGGTGTTTCCTGGCCTGCTTGAAGACCTTTCTTAAATGGGTCGTGTGATCGGTTTCCTCATGGGATTTCACGATCATATCGTCCATATAGACTTCGAGCATGTCGCCGATTTCTCCCCGGAAGACCTTGTTCATTATCCTTTGGTAGGTCGCACCAACGTTTTTCAAGCCGAAGGGCATTACGTTGTAGTAATAATTGCCCGACTCGGTCATGAAGGCCGTGTATTTTTTATCACTTTTCACCATTGGTATTTGATTATAGCCCGAATAGACGTCCATGAATGATAATAGTTTAAAATCGGAAGAATTATCAACAAGTTTATCAATATTGGGGTTGGAGAGGGGGTAGACATCTTTTGGGCATGCCTTATTGAGATCATTATAATCAACACACATACGCCACTTTCCATTAGATTTTTTAACGAGTACAATGTTGGACAGCCAAGTAGTGTACTTGGCTTCCGAAATAAAGTTTGCCTCGAGGAGGTCTTTTACAGCTTGATCTGCAGCCTCCGTTTTCTCCAGAGACTGCTTTCTCCGACGTTGTGTTATAGATTTGACGGCATGGTCAATTGTGAGTTGATGACAGGCGACAACAGGATCTAAGTCGGGCATTTCCGCGGCACTCCAGGTGAACAAGTCTGCGTTTTCTCGGAGGCAAGCTTTGAGTTATTTCCTCGCTATGTCGGGGAGGCCGATCCCTATCTTTACTCCTTGCTGAGGGTCATCGCAGAGTAGGAAGAGTTCAGACTCGCCATCCGGAATTGGGCGCATCGGATGGGAGCCGTTGCTGGTGTTGGTCGAAGTGGATGAGCTGCTCGGGGGAGTCTGGTCCTCCTTCTGATCATCTTCGAAGAAGCGACTGTCGAGGTCGATAGAGTCGACGCGTGGCTATGGCTTGGCTTCCTCAAAGCTTCTGGGCAAAGCTGGCTTGCTGGACGTCTTCGGCTTGGCAGCGATGGTGTTGAGTCCCTTGGTGACCGCTTCGAAGCATCTTTATGCAGCCTCGATGTCCCCGTGTAAAGTGGCAACCATACCCTGTGAAGTGTAGTACTTCATTTTGAGATGGAGAGTTGACAGTACGACCACCAATTCGGCCAAGGTTGGCCGCCCGAATATGCACTGATAGAGAGACGAGCAGTCCATAACCAGGAATTAGGCTTTGATATATCTGTCCGTCTCTGCGGATCCAAAGGTCACGATCAACTCGACATACCCCAGGGTTTTGTGACTGATCCGTTGAAACCCTGCAGGTTAGAGCCCACGTAGGGAGTGAGGTGCGATTCATCTAGCTGGAGGGTTGAGAATAGCTGCGAGTACATGATGTTGACTGGGCTGCCTTGGTCGACTAAGATTCGGCGAACATCAAAATTTGCCATCTGGGCTCTTACGAGCAGCGGAATGCTCGAGTTCGGGGCACCTCCGAGGAGTTCTTCTCTATAGAAAGAGATGGGGATCAATTCTCCCCGGACATTGTCGAGTGTTGTACTCTTGTTGGAGCTCGTGCTGAGTAAGTGCTTGAACTTTCTTTTCACGGAGCCCACGATGACTTTGTTGAAGCCCCCTCCGGAGATGACCATTGCAGAGGGGAAAGTTTCCCGTGGGTTATGGGCTGCGAAATATGCGGGAGCGCTGAGCTCCTCGGGAACATAGAAGTCTTCAGGACGTGATATACTCATGGCGACCTGGAGGTTTGTCTCTTCTGAGGAAGGCACCTCTTCCTCGACTTTCTTCGACTCCTGGGCGTCTTACCGAGGAGTATCCTTCTTCTTTGTAAACTGCTTCAAGTGGCCGTCCCTGATCAGTAATTCTATGGCATCCTTCAGGTGGATACAATCCTCAGTAGTGTGGTCGTGACTTTTGTGGAAATGATAGTATTTTGACTTATCGGCGTTCGACTTGGATGGTACCTTCTTAGGGAATCGAACCCCCACTTATTTAAACTCCGAGTTAGCACATTCAGAGAGAATCTTTTCCCTGGAGACAGTTAGGGGAGTGTAATCATGGAAGCGGTCGGAGGGCACTTTGTTGTCATGGGATTCCCGGGGACGGTCTTCGTGTCTCCTCTCCCCTCGACGGAATGTCGAGGGTTCATCGCTTTTGGAGGCCCGGGCACTTTCTTGATGGCGTGAGGCCCGGGTGGAGTTGGCCGCCTGTTTCTCCCCGTACTGAATATGTGTCTGCACCTTAAGGAGGAAGGCGTCCAGGCTCCTTGGATGTGCAAGGCCAACAGCTTTGGAAAATTCTAAATGGGGGCGAAGTCCTCGTTCGAGTAGGAACTTCTTCATGTCATCGGTGGTAGGGACTTGCAATGCTTCTTTATTAAACCTCTCAATGTAAGCCCATAGAGGCTCATCTTTCCCTTGAATTATGGCCTCAAGGGAGGCTTCGGTCTTTGGATGGTGGCGTGATGCTGTAAAGTGTATGGAAAACATTCTTCCCAGCTGTTTCCACGAGGTGATCGACTCCTCGGGCAGTTGTTTGTACCAGGTCATTTCTCATTTTCGGAGCGTGGTAGGGAACATACGACATTTGATGGCGCCCCGGACGCCACGATAGTCGAGCAGTGCATCGATATTTTCGATGTGCTTATCTGGGTCTGTTGTTCCATCGTAAGTACCCAAAGACGGTGGTTTCTCCAAGCCTTTGGGGAGGCGCATAGCCATGATCTCTTGAGACAACGAGTCGTAGGGCTCGTCGTTGCTGCCGGAACTGGTCCAGGAAGGGGAGTGGATGCTTCGCTCAGGGACATGGCGGCAAATTCTGCAGGGAGACTGTGTTCGTGCCTGGCCCTTCGACGTGACCGGGGGTGAACGTTGGTCTCTCCGGGTTCTCTTGTTGCCCGGGGAATATTGGTTTCGCGGGGAAATTTGGTCACGCTTCCGGACGGCATGGGACTCTGGTTCCTGGCGCACCTGACGATCACCTTCCCGTCGGGGATGTGGACTTTTGGATCGTTGGCGATCTTTCCTCGGCTAAGGGGATCTTGGTCGGCCAGACTCTTCCAACGCCTCAATCCTCTCATTTTGTTGGAGGATCAAGAGGTTGGTCTTGTTGATTGCTTCAAGGAGGGCCACCACGGTCGGGTCGACGTTGGGTGGAGCTGGAACGTGTTAGAGCAAGAATTGTCGCTACAAGTCGTCTCTATGTTTTGATGATAACAGTGGTATTTGTGAAAGAACCATTTTATGTTCTAACGTGTGTTGTGTGTAGATCATAATCATAGAAGATATCAGATCCAACAAGCACCAGCCAGATGTGCGTAATTGATTATATGCGAAGTTACTATGTGTGACACAAGTCGCAAGAAGCAAGTATGCTTCTGTATCTGATCATAATCAGTCAGATCCAAGGATGCCGATATTGCTGTTGCAATGCTCTTGTGGGTGCTCTCTGAGAATGGTTATGATTCTGAAGATAGTGAAGCTTTTGAAGAGATAATGTTATAGAGAACCGAAGTGCTGAAGATTCCAATAACTTGAAGTTCTGAAGGCTGAAGGCTCTGAAGACCAAGTGCAGAAAGATTCTGAAGACTTATGTGTTTTGAAGATTATGGTTCCAAAGGTCAAGTGTTGAAGATTCTGAAGACAGATTCCTAATGGATAAGTTCTGAAGATTATGAAGACTTGAAGCAGTAAAGATAACGGGTTTCAAGACAAGTGTTGAAGTTCTGAAGACAGATTCCTAATGGACAAACTCTGAAGACGGAAGACTTGAAAGATCTGAAGACCCAGTTATAAAGTCTCTACTCATGCTTCAATTAATTACCATCAGAAGCCTCTGAAGATTTGAAGACAAATGTTACCGTTAGCAATGATTGTACACCGTTCTAAAAGACCAATCCCATCACTTCTACAGTAAAAAGAAGATATGGCAGTACAACTTTAATCATTGCATAACGACTCTTTTCAAACGGCCAAAAGCTCTCTAACGGCTATATTTTACTGGGCTATTTAAAGAAAAGAGTAATCGCTTTGGAAGGTGTCAGTGGCAAATCGATCAAGTCGATGTAATGATAGCCACAACGATGAGTTCTCGTTGTAACACTTAATATCCAAAGCTATCACCATTTACACACGACCATTGTTGTTGAAGCTCAAGATCATAAATCAACAAAACAACAACAATTAAAACAGAAGTTGTTGATGAAGAAGACAACATTGCAAATCAGTCAAGTCATCAACCATCTTCTCGTCTGAGCTACATTGAAGATCTGAAGTAAGGAGTTGTTACTCAAAGCTTGCTTAACCAAGAAGAAGAAGATCTAAAAGATGTCAACAACTGTCAAATCAACATACATCTTTGTAGTTTCTTAAGATAGCAAGGAGTTGTTGCTCATATCTTGCTTGAACACTTGTGTGTTCTTCTGTACTTAAACTTAGGAGTTATCTGCTTGTTAAGAAGCATCATTATAATCTCTTGTTTAACTAATCCTATGTGAATTAGGATTCCTTGAGTGGTCAGTGTGACCGGAGACTCAAGAAGACAATGGCTTGGTGTCATTGTGGTAAATCCTGAAATGGGGTCAGTAAACGTTATATTCATTGCGACGAATCCCTGAATGTTTAGCTGTGAAATCCTAGCAGTAGATCTTGCGAGATTGGAACCTACAGGTCAATGTTCGTTATATTTCTTTAAGTTGAATCCCTGAACGGTTCATTGAGTGTTAGTCACAACTGCGGTTGGGCAAGATGTTAGTCACCGGCTGTTGCCCGTGCATCTGTAATCGGATTTGGTTATAGCTGATTAAGTCCTTGAGTTCAAGGCGAAATCACCTGAGGAGGATGGACTGGACTAGCTTGGGAATGGCTCAAGTGAACCCGGATATATCGTGTGTTCTTTACTCTTGCTTATGCTTTGATTTATTGTTTATGTCTTACACTAAATTATCAAAACCTTACATAAACAAATCAGAACCTTGCATCTTAACTCTGATAAGCTTCCGCACTGCAAGTTCTGAATGATGCATATCTTATTCAGACTCCCCCTGTCATATATGCTTTACGCATTGACAAGTCTGAATGCTACTTCGCCAGTCAGAGTCTCTCAATGAACTCTGATGTTCTCTTAGTGCTTTAACGATAAGAGGCGAAAAGTTTTTAAGAGTGAAAACACAATTCAAACCCCCCTTTCTTGTGTCTTTCTCGCACCTTCAATTGGTATCAGAGCTCCAGTTCTGTTATTGATAGATATCAAACACTTAACAGTGTCAGAAAAAGATCCAGATGCGATGCGTAGAAATACTCTGGGTGAGATTTCAATCCACTTTCAATTTCTGTAACAGCTCAGAAGATGGTTGTGTACAAAATTGTAATCAGTAGGATTACTTGAGCAAGTCACTGATTCTGGAGGTTTTTGCAGTTGTCAACAACTAAATCTTCCTCACTTAAGCCTTGATGAAGATTGAAGAATCAGCTGACAAGATAGACTCATCAGATAAGAA
Source organism: Lathyrus tuberosus (assembly GCA_022829125.1). Taxonomy (NCBI): domain Eukaryota; kingdom Viridiplantae; phylum Streptophyta; class Magnoliopsida; order Fabales; family Fabaceae; genus Lathyrus; species Lathyrus tuberosus. The sequence goes on from JALAZF010000538.1 coordinate 3,462,357, forward strand.
GTAATATCTGTTGAATGCTTATCATAGAAGATACATGTGGATAAACCACGTATTTGCTCAAAGTTGAATCATCATAAAACAAGAAATCATGTTTGCTGAAGATTATTTCTTTATGAGTTTTTGAGATGTTTTCAAGAAACGGATTAGGTCCACCCTTGACTTTCTCGTTTGAAACTCATTAAGTACTTCTTCATGTAAAGAAGAAATATTGTTGTTCTATGGTTTTGAACTTCAGAACGAAGTCTGCAAAAGAAGTCAGAAAACTGAAGAATTCAAACTCTTAGAAATGATTCAACATCTGAATCTTAACTAATCAAGAAGTTGAAAGATTCAATGAAAAACTGAATATTGTTTTCTTGAAAAGCTTTGCAGAAAACTGACATAATATTCAGGAAGAAGAAACCCAATGATTCATCAAGAATTTAATTAAGAATAAATTCTAAGTCTTGATTGAATTAACACAGACGATTGAGTTCTGTTATCTTGAGATTCTATCTCAGTTGAACCAAATATGATTGGTCAGATCACTATCTGATAATTCTATCAGAACTTCATAAATCCGAAATCAGAAGATGTTCAACTAGAGGCCAACACATAAGTCATCTACTCGAAGTCAAAAAGAATCTAAGTCCCTGATGTTGTTCAGAATGAAGAAATCAGCTGACACTCTTTTAAGAAGCAGATATGTTGTAAATCCCTGATGGACTAAATCTAAACGAGTTAGATCAACATCACAAAACAAGACTATCATGCAAACTATGTCATATGTTTCACATGTTTGATGATACTTGGTTCTGAACAGGTTTCACATTTGTTCAAAGAAATAAAGTCAGAAGATGTTTTGAGATACTAACTAATTCTCTTTAGTACATAAATTTTCAGAAGTTTATGTTTAAGCTAAAGAATTAGTGACCCTCTGATAATCAGTACCTCCACACTCTGAGGATTCCCTTCAGAAATCAGATGAATACTCCTGAACAATATAACGTAGTGGTCATCTGAAGAGAAGACTGATGCTTGTCTCAGAATAGAGATCCGAGTCAGAAGACATCGATATTTATTCAACGACAGATCCCTCTGAAGAAAGCAGAAGCTGAAAGATGATGATCAGAAGCTCAGAGTCAGATTGGAAAGCACTCAAAATCGCTGTAAAAAGATTTCAGAATCTCTAAGGTATGTTTTTCCTCATTCACGATCATCCTTATTATCAGAATTTAAAACAGTAGCAATAATTTGAACTTCATCATTAACTGACATATTAGGTTTATTAAAACTATAATAAGATTTTCACGTATTTATGATTCGACAAATATTGAGAGTAAAATAAGCAATTATGATTACCTTGTGTCAGTCACTCCCTTACGGCTCAGAAATACACATCTATTCGTATCCCCTTTTATGATCTGCTCTGACAACCTCTATATAGAGTCTATAACACATCTTGTCATCTCAAAGCTGACCTTCATAGCTACTCATAGCTATTCTCGAAAATAATGAACCCTATCTGTTCCAGTTCATTAAATAGCTATTGATCCTAAGTCCTTCCCACATCATTTCCTCCATTCTAAGAAGAATCATTCTTTAATTATCTCATAGTATAATTTCCTTCTCTCTCTCTCTCAAACAAATTCGCTCATGTTCAAAAATGACTTCCCATAATATTAGAGGAGAAACTTCTGATCTTGAACTTCTGAAGGAATTTACTCTGAATGTAAACCTTCTGCCTCAACTCAACAAAACAAGTATTCTCTCTGGAATCGAATTTCAGAACTGGGAAAACTACTTCAACATGCTTGTTGGACCAGTCTTTCCTGCGCTCGTAACTGAGTTCTGGGCAAATGCTCGAGTACTAGAATATGATTTTGGCAAAAATGCTATCTTATCTGTGGTTGCTGGCTGTCCAGTCTTGATCAACCTTACCATCATAGCTAAAGCCATTAGGTGTGTTGAAGATGGTGTGACCGTGGAAAGAAATATCAACAGTCATAGCTTCGACAGGCATATGCATGTCATTTTTGAAACTGAAGGGCGTCCCACTCAACCATGTACCTTCACTCCCATTGCTAAAGATTGGTACAAGTTAATGGTAACTAATTTAAGACCAAGAGAAAGAGGAGCATAATGGTTATCTGACAAAGAAAGATTATTTATTTTCTTCTTAGTGTCTAAGATCAAAATAAATCTACCTCAATCCATGTACAATCATCTAATAGAAGAGATTAATCTATCTAGGGAAGACACAATCTATCAAATTCCATATTATAGAGTCATCTCCCACATTCTTGATCTTCAAGGAGTAGTTGGTCATTGCAGAAGAAATGGAATGACTGAGAAGATCCTTCCTGAGTTTTGTCAACTTATGACCTTCTTAGTCTAAGATAGGAAGTTAGTTTTTCTTAGGATCACAAGTTACTCTAGGTCCTTTTCTGTCAATCCTTACGTTCTAAACTTGATGTGTATCTTCTTGATCAATTATTGAAGTATCCCTAATTGAGAAGTGCTTATCCTTTTTGAATGATTAATTTTATGTTCACAATGCCTTGATTAAATATAAATTTCATTATTTATTAACCGAAATAAAATAATTAGGCATTATAAGTGAATCGCATGAAAAGTTTTAGGATTATCTAGAAGCCACAAATCTTTCTTAGGTCGTAATTATCTGACGATTACTATTACCACTCATAAGAGATAAGCCGTGGTTCTTGATCGAATAAACTTCTCTCATTAAAAATAAATCATTAAACCTCTTTTCCCACGTTACTTAACCTATCTAAGAAAAATCAACCGTTACCCCTTCAAATTCTCAAAGATCTTACTCTCCTCATTCATCTATAAAAAGGGCTTAACCCTTAATCACTTATCACAACTCTCACGCTATCTAAAATCTGCTAAGTACCTTCTACTTTGATCACTTTATCATTTTCAACAATGGCTTCCTTCTCTCAAAACGATTTAACCCCCATAACCACACAGACTCCAGTTGAAAACCTCCTCGTTAGATCGGAAACAATTGTGAACTTTAATAGTTTAAAATCAAATGGATGTGATGTTACTCCCTCGATGGAAACTCAAGGATAGAGTAACTATTTCAAGAGGTTGGAAGGACCAACCTACGGTTGTTTGGTTAAATATTTCTGGATTCATGCTAATGCAGGTTCAACTGTCATTGCTTCTTCGGTTTTTGGAAGGAAAATCTTCATTTCTGAGAAGACCATTGCAGATCTTTTGATGTATGACAATAACGGATTTAGAATCACTAAGGATCTACTTAGTGAGGAAAGAAAGGATAAGGTCATGGCATCTATCTTCAAAGAAGAAGTTGCAGTTGAGAACCAAATATTCTCAAAACTGAAGAATTCACTACGAGTTTGGTTCAGAAACCTGCAAGGAAGTGTTTTTCACCATCTTTCTTCAAATCAACTTAATGACACTAAAAAATGTGTCTTATTCCTTCTCCTTAAAGGAATTAAGATACATCTTCCTTCAATCCTCTTCAAACTTCTTAAGGAAGCTATAAGAAACTCCAGAACTGGTTCTGACGCGGAAGTCAGACATATTCCATATGGAAGACTCATTTATGATGTTTTGGTTGAATCAGGAGTAATTGATGATATTTTAATTAATGAGGGAGAATCAAGAAAGCTGCTTAAAAGCACAGGAAAGATTCTCAGATTTAAGAATCTTAAAAGAAAAGACGCCGCTCTAGATAATACGTTGTTTAGGAAATTGACGCTGGCCACAAGGGTTCCTGTTGAAGGATTTCCAAACTTCACAACACACACTCAGATGGAAGTGGCAACTATCTGAAATAATTCAAGGATGAAGACATTGGTGTATGGATTGATATGAAGAACATGACAGATGTGCTTCAAGAACTCTCAGAATGGAAAAGAAAAGGAAAGAAGCAGAAAAATGCTGATAATGAAGAACCCTCATCAAAAAGATCAAGGACTGTCAATGGTACATTAATATCCTTCAAGGATAATGCCATCAACAAAATCCAAAGCTTAGTAGATATATCTAGTTCCAGCATGGATCCCACGGAAATGGGAAATATCTGGACTGAATTCCATGGATGGATCTCAGAAGAAATTGTGAAGAACAAGAGGTTGGCAATTACACAAGCTGAAGTCAAACTGCTGCATGCTTCAGAAACCGATGAGTCTGGAAGCTCGTCCTCGTCCTCCTCCTTATCATTAGGCACCTCTTAAACTAACCTCTAGGAACCTATTTTCATTAGGTCTATGTTTTGATCGCTCTGAACTACTTAGGATTAATGATTAATCTATGTTTTGCTATTAATTAAATATCTTTTGAATCTTTTGTTCATTATCATATTGGTCATGTTCTAAATGCTTATATGCTCAAACTTTTTGATGATGTCAAAAAGGGGGAGAAATAGAAATATGATTTTGATTAGAAATATTAAAATAATAGAATGCAAAACTCAAACAAGTAAATCTATGATAATGCATTTTCCACTAACGTTTGTTTGATGTTTATCTGAGGAACTCTGAACAAGTTCACTAGGCATTCTCGAAACAGGTTAAATTGAAGAACTCTGTTAAAGTTCTTATGAAATGAAGTTCTTATGAAATGTTTGTTCATATGATCGAAGTTGTACACTTCGTGAACATGTGTTCAGAATCAGATTTACCCAGTACTGTTCAGAAGTTGAGAACTTTCTGAAGGTCAAACTTATCGTGATTCTTGTTTCACTTTGTTTAGAAGCTGTAAGTTGTCTAAGAATATGATATTCAGAACATAAGAATCAGAAGAAGGAAAGCTATGAAAGCAGTCAAGATAAAAGTCTACATCTCAAGATGCTCTTCAGAAGAACTAAGCAAATCAGAAGTCGAAGACTGTCTGAAAATCTGGATTGAAGATCCAAGAAGAAGAAGTTCTGATTTTCACCAAGAATCCAATTCAGAAGAAAATGATTTGGTATCAGACCAAATCTACACTTGGTAATCAGACTCAGTATATAAAGATTGGTATCAGACTCAGTCTGTAGTGATATCAATCAGTGCTAAGTTGTGAAATGTTTTCAAATACCTTCATCAGTATTAATTTTAGTATACTATGAAAATACCTTTCAATTGGTATCAAACTCAGCCTACCTTGGTATCATACTAAGAATCTTGATTAACATTGGTATCAGATTCAGAATCAAGCGTTGATTGATCACTAAATTATTCTTCTATTGGTATCAGATCAAGAATCAAGCTTTGATGAAACACTGAGTTGTGACAATAACAAGGTTCTGAGATGAAGGCATGTGTTCAAAGTCAAACTCTGAAAAGTCATGATCTTATTGGTGATTCAAAATTAATATATCTGAATTATGATTCTAAAGATCCCAATATCTGACTTATGGAAACTAAGGGGAGACTACCCAGAAGATTCAAATGTTAAAATCTATAATCTTCACCAAGTCTGAAACTCGTGGGGAGTTTCCTAAGACAGTGTATGTCTCTGATAAATAGCGAGGCTATGTTATTAGAAAAGAATTGTTCTATTTCTGTGCTAAAATGATTCTGCTGAAAAGTACAAAAGGCTTCAGAGGTCTTTGAAGATTATGAGCTCTGATACGACGTACAAAGGAACTAAGTTCTAAAGGTCTGAAGACGGAAGTTCTGATGAACTAGTCCAGATGCTGAAGACTTTTGTCTCCTTAAAGACAAGATAAAGAAGTTTTCCTTTTCTATTCTTTGTTCTGGCAATTCAAATTGTTATTTTGTGAGTCTTTGGATCATATGAGATTTTAGATGATCACAGATACAATTTTAGGGATAACACATTCAGGGGGAGTTGTTGTTCCGAACTCTGAATATGTTTAGTTTTGGTGATTACCTTGTATAAAATGTTCAATCAAAATACATGGTTTTGTCATCATCAAAAAGGGGGAGATTGTTAGAGCAAGAGTTGTGCTACAAGTCGTCTCTATGTTTTGATGATAACAATGGTATTTGTGAAAGAACCATTTTATGTTCTAACGTGTGTTGTGTGCAGATCATAATCATAGAAGATATCAGATCCAACAAGCACCAGCCAGATGTACGTAATTGATTATATGCGAAGTTACTATGTGTGACACAAGTCGCAAGAAGCAAGTATGTTTCTGTATCTGATCATAATCAGTCAGATCCAAGGATGCCGATATTGCTGTTGCAATGCTCTTGTGGATGCTCTCTGAGAATGGTTATGAATCTGAAGATAGCGAAGCTTCTGAAGAGTTAATGTTATAGAGAACCGAAGTGCTGAAGATTCCAATGACTTGAAGTTCTGAAGGCTGAAGGCTCTAAAGACCAAGTGCAGAAAGATTCTGAAGACTTATGTGTTCTGAAGATTATGGTTCCAAAGGTCAAGTGTTGAAGATTCTAAAGACAGATTCCTAATGGACAAGTTCTGAAGATTATGAAGACTTGAAGCAGTAAAGATAACGGGTTTCAAGACAAGTGCTGAAGTTCTAAAGACAGATTCCTAATGGCCAAGCTCTGAAGATGGAAGACTTGAAAGATCTGAAGACCCAGTTATAAAGTCTCTACTCATGCTTCAATTAATTACCATCAGAAGCCTCTGAAGATTTGAAGATAAATGTTACCGTTAGCAACGACTGTACTCCGTTCTAAAAGACCAATCCCATCACCTCTACAGTAAAAAGAAGATATGGCAGTACAACTTTAATCATTGCATAACGACTCTTTTTAAATGGTCAAAAGCTCTCCAATGGCTATATTTTACTGGGCTATTTAAAGAAAGGAGTAATCGCTTCTGAAGGTGTCGGTGGCGAATTGATCAAGTCGATGTAATGATAGCCACAACGATGAGTTCTCGTTGTAACACTTAATATCCAAAGCTATCACCATTTACACACGACCATTGTTGTTGAAGCTCAAGATCATAAATCAACAAAACAACAACAATTAAAACAGAAGCTATTGATGAAGAAGACAACATTGCAAATCAGTCAAGTCATCAACCATCTTCTCGTCTGAGCTACATTGAAGATCTGAAGCAAGGAGTTGTTGCTCAAAGCTTGCTCAACCAAGAAGATGAAGAAGAAGAAGATCTACAAGATGTCAACAACTGTCAAATCAACATACATCTTTGTAGTTTCTTAAGATAGCAAGGAGTTGTTGCTCACATCTTGCTTGAACACTTGTATGTTCTTCTGTACTTAAACTTAGGAGTTATCTGCTTGTTAAGAAGCTTCATTGTAATATCCTGTTTAACTAATTCTATGTGAATTAGGATTCCTTGAGTGGTCAGTGTGACCGGAGACTCAAGAAGACAATGGCTTGGTGTCATTGTGGTAAATCCTGAAATAGGGTCAGTAAACGTTATATTCGTTGCGATGAATCCCTGAACGTTTAGCTGTGAAATCCTAGCAGTAGATCTTGCGAGATTGGAACCTGCAGGTCAATGTTCGTTATATTCATTAATTTAAATCTTTGAACGGTTCATTGTGAGTTAGTCACAGCTGCGGTTGTGCAGGATGTTAGTCACCGGCTGCTGCCCGTGCATCTGTAACCGGATTTGGTTATAGTGGATTAAGTCCTTGAGTTTAAGGCGAAATCACCTGAGGAGGGTGGACTGGACTAGCTTGGGAATAGCTCAAGTGAACCAGGATATATCGTGTGTTCTTTACTCTTGCTTATGCTTTGATTTATTATTTATGTCTTACATCAAATTATCAAAACCTTACATAAACAAATCAGAACCTTCCATATTAACTCTGATAAGCTTCCGCACTGCAAGTTCTGAATGATGCATATCTTATTCAGACTCTCCCTGTCATATATGCTTTACGCATTGACAAGTCTGAATGCTACTTCGCCAGTCAGAGTCTCTCAATGAACTCTGATGTTCTCTTAGTGCTTTAACGATAAGAGGCAAAAAGTTTTTAAGAGTGAAAACACAATTCAAACCCCCCATTTCTCGTGTCTTTCTCGCACCTTCAGAACAGGCTGGAGGGCAAGTGAGGGGTGGTTTTCAATATGATCAGTAAGAGTGGGGGAGGGAGACACAGTAGCTCAGTCTCTCAGACGACGGGCATCTCCTCCGAGGAAGGATGTAGACCCGTCTGCGTCAGTTTTGTTGACGGGGAGGAAAGCAGGATTACGAGCATCTTGGACGTGATATTGGCAAGCCATGATCGGAATCTTGGACAAAGAGTCGTTTTGGTCTTGAATCTGAGGTGGATGTTAAGACGGGGATAACAAGTTTCCCATAGACGGCGCCATTGATCTTGAAGGCTGATCAGAACCTGGAGTAGGCCAAGAGAGATGTCTGTGATGTTGGGTGTATGAGATAAGGAGGGGGTGTACCTACAAGGCACTCCGATGCTAAAGTAAGAATTGGGAGAGGAAAAAGGCAAGTACAAAAGTATGTGTTTCTTAGGATGATTTGGAATACCTGACCCTCTCAAATGAGAGGTTTTTATAATGCCCCCAGCGTGTGGCCAACGGTCCCTATTTTCGGGGCGAAATAACTGTTTCCTGAAGAATAGGTAACTGTCGAAAACTTGCCATTAGGACGGGCAGAGGTGCCCGAAACTAGACGTTGCCACGGGCAAGGACACAGTTCTAGACACGGGCGTCATGGCTGTTTTTGGATGGTAGAGCCGTGCATGATAGACATGAATGTCGAGGAGGCGCAGGAGACCTTGTAGTTCCTCTGACTATATGTGCTCGGTAGAGGGGCAGAAAGGTAAATGTTGCCCCACATTGGCTGGACTTAGGCAATTGGGTCGTTCTAGGAGCAGAAGTGGATTGTGTCATGCCTAGTCATTGGTCCAGTCCGGAACATTATTATTATTATTATTATTATTATTATTATTATTATTATTATTATTATTACTATTTTTATTATATGGTGCACTTAAGTTGGGCTTTTTAGCTTGCTTCCCACGCAAGTGGTTCTATAAATACAACCTTTGTGTAAAAGCTTTCTGAACTTGATGAAATTTAGTTGGTGAAACCCTGACCGTGTTTCTCTCCCTCTCTCTCTCTCTCTCTCTCACTCACTCAAAATCTTCATTCTTAGCATCTAGCACTGATATTAAAGGCACTCTGTTCGTGTGGACTGAGTAGAGGCATTGTTCTTTATTCAACATTCGTGATCATTCATCCGGATCTGCATCAAAATTGTTAATCACCACAGGAGGTAATTGTTTCTGCTGCGTTTTGGATCGCGATTTCCCTTAAGTGGTATCAGAGCCACTTGCGAAACCGTGATTCGGGTAGATGTTTATTTTTTGTACATTCTGATTTAATTCGATTAAAACGCATAATAAATTAAATAATAAGAAAATTAATTTTTTGGCATCATGTTGTGTATGATTTGGATGATTAAATGTTGACTATGCTTTGGAATCCGACTTTTGTATGGTGAAGCAGCAATACATCGATCATCCATAAGTTACACAAAAGTGATTGATCAATTTCATATAAGATGTGAATAATTCGGATGCAACGGCGGTATATTTGATATGTCTTTTATTTCATCGAATCGATTTGTGTGATGATTGTAATTCATGTGATTGGTCAATGTTCTTTTGCTTTGGAATCCGACGTTTGTATGGTGAAGCAATGATATTTTGATCAATCGATTTGAATAATCAATCGTTATGATTTTGATACTATGAATAAGTTGCATTAGAGTTTTTGACAACACAAGAGGTGTGTTGTCAAGAGTTATTTTAAGGTTTGCCAAATTTTATATTATAATAATAATAATTATTATTATTATAAGTATTTTAATTTTGTTTTTATAATTTAATAACAAGTGTTGTTATTGTTACTATAAAATACATACACATGTTGTGGTAATAGGAACAAGATGTTGCCTATATCATACAATAATTATAATAAAAGTTATTATAACAATATTTGTATGTAATATGTATTATGTATTATTGTGTATGCAAAATGTCAGTTTCCTTTATTGAAATGTTTATTCACGGTTACCTCACGTTTACCGTGTCAATGTAGAATGAAAAGTTTTCAAAAGAACATGATAAAGTATCATGTTATTATTTAATTAAATAATAATAAATTTTTGTTATTATTTATTTTAAAATAATTTTGTATATGTTAATAACCGGACATTAGAAACCCCAATTAAGTCATGATCAATCGCCAAAGTTTAATTTAATTTATTTAATTAACAGAATTTAAATTCATAATGATAATAATAATAAAATGTGTTTATTATTGTTATTTTGTGGTGACCAGTTATGCCCTTAATTTTCATTTATTTTGTTTTGAGATTTTAAAATACGACTTGCGTGTCGTGCCTCTCTTTTAATTTCTTGATGTAATTTCTATTCTCATCTCACTCCCTCGTATGTAAAACGAGTATTCTTTGATGTAATGTAATGTTATGAAGAAAGAGAAGAATACAAGATCAAAGGAGGACAACCTTGGAGATCTTGCTTAGAGATGTGTAAATCGTTATTAGGTTTAGCTTAGGTTCCCTCATTGGCTTGGGAGAACAATTGCGCTAGGGGCCATAACTGTTTCATTTTGTATGTATGTTGATGCATGTGAGAGACAATTTATATGATAAATAAGTCGGTGAGATCAAACTAATTACAAATTCCCTCAAAAAAATATTAAGTTTATGCTTTCCAAGTTTTAGCACTCATCAAGACTAGTATCGAATAATGTAGGTTTCGTCTAACGTGAGGTGCATGTTCTATATTAGTAAGGTGCGATGAGATAAATGTAATATCCAATTGCTAAAACATTGAGTCAAATTTAACTAAATAAATTATAATAAGATTATATATGTTTAGAAGTAAGAGTTGGGAACAATCCATATGATGGATTTGAATAAGGAGTTATTCACCCAATTGTTAATATTCGAGAATTGTATTATATACAATTGGAAGGAGTTCCTACCTTAATAACCGAGTTTTGTGTAATCAACCTAACACTGACTTAAAACAAAGTCAAATATGGATCTCGATCCACTGGAAAATCTTCCAACGGGATTTTCTAAATCAAATGACGAGGGTCATTTGGTTTGAGTAAAATAGTTTGAGCATATTTAATTAATGGCATAATTGAATATGGTTTCATGATACTAATATCTTCACAATCTTTTATGTAGATTACCATGACAACAAACACCTCTAATAACTTTTGCGATCAATCCCTGATAAAGAAAACTTGTTTATGACAAATTTTCTAGATTGACACCGAAACTTGAGGATTGTCCTCAAACATAATAAAATGCCCATGAAGCAGGGTGGTAAAGGGAAAGGCAAAGATATTGTCATACGCAAACCTATTGCTCATGCTTTGAAACCTAGAAGTGGTATAACCAAGGCGGACACTTATTTCCATTGCGGTAAGACTAGACACCGGAAGAGAAACTGCACAAAGTACCTGGAAGACAAGAAAAATAGAGTAGAGACTTCAATTTTGAGTATTTTTGTTATAGAAATAAATTTATCTACTTCTGCATCTTGGGTATTAGATACTGGATGGTTCTCACATTTGCACTAATATGCAGGGGCTACAAATGAGTAGAAATTTGGCAAAAGGTGAAGGTGACCTATGAGTTGGCAACGGAGCAAAGGTCGTTGTTTTAGCTGTAGGAACTTATGTATTGTTTTTACCTAGTGATTTAGTAATTTAGTTAGAGAACTGTTATTATGTACCTCCAATTAGCAGGAATATTATTTCTATTACTTGTTTGAAACTTTTTGGTTTTTCATTCATAATAAAGAACAATTGTTGCTCCATTTATTTGAATTATATATTCTATGCTACTGCACAAATGACCAATGGACTATATGTAATTGATCTTGAAATGCCTATTTATAACATTGATACTAAAAGGATGAAACCTAATGAGTTAAATCCAACTTACCTTTGGCATTGTCGATTAGGCCACATAAGTGAGAAACACATTTCCAAACTCCATAAAGATGGACTCTTAGACTCTTTTGATTATGAATCATATGATGCATGCAAATATTGTTTAATTGGAAAGATGACAAAGTCCTCACTCACAGGAAAAGGTGAAAGGGATAATGATCTTTTGGCCCTCATACATATTAATGTATGTAGACCACTGAACATACCAGGCATATGAGGTTTTCAATACTTCACCACATTTACTGATGATTTCTGTAGATATGGTTATTTGTATTTAATGAAACACAAATATGAGTCCTTTGAAAAGTTCAAGGAATTCAAGAATGAAGTACAAAACCAACTAGATAAGAATATTAAAACTCTTTGATCAGATCGAGGCGGTGAATATTTAAGCCTAGAGTTTGATGACCATCTAAAAGAGTGTGAGATTCTATCCCAACTCACTCCTCCTGGAAAACCACAATTGAATGGTTTATCTGAGAGAAGAAATCGAACCTTGTTATACATGGTCCGATCCATGATGAGTCACGCTGATCTTCCAAACTCCTTTTGGGGATATGCACTACTGACGACAGCTTACACACTTAACCATGTTCCATCCAAAAAGGTTGAGAAGACACCATATGAGATATGAAGTGGTAAGAAACCACATATGTCTTACATAAATATTTAGGGCTGTGAATTTTATGTGAAACGACAAATTTCAACTAAGCTTGAGCCTAAATCTGAAAAATGTTGTTTTATGGGGTATCCTAAAGAAACAAGAGGGTATTACTTTTACAATCCTTCTGAGGGCAAAGTGTTTGTCACTCGAATTGGAGTTTTCTTGGAAAGGGACTTTATTTCCAAAGGAATCGGTGGGAGGAAAATAGAGCTTGAAGAAATTCAAGAATCACAAAGCATTGATACACCTATAGAGGAATTAGAGCAGGAATCACAAGTAGTTGTGGAAGAGCAACCTGCTCAAGTAGAACAAGACCTGCGTAGGTCGAGCAAGATACGTCACCAATCAAAGGTATATGAATATCTCATAACTTATCAAGGTGATGTATTACTCATGGATCAAGATGAGCCTGTAACCTACTAAGAGGCCATAACTGGTCATGAGTCTGAGAAGTGGCTAGAAGCCATGAAATCTGAAATGGATTCCATGTACACAAATCAAGTTTGGACCTTGGTAGAGCCTTCTATATAGGATGCAAGTGGGTCTTCAAAAAAAAGACTGACATGGATGGTAAGGTAAATACCTATAAGGCCAGACTTATTGCTAAAGGCTATAAACAAATTTATGGATAGACTATGATGAAACATTTTCACCAGTTGCAATGCTTAAGTCGGTTCGAATTTTACTTGCTATCGCTGCATATCATGATTACGAAATATGGTAGATGGATGTCAAGATTGCTTTCCTTAATGGGAATCTTCTTGATGATGTTTACATGACATAACCTGAAGGATTTAACATACCAGAATAAGCCCAAAAGATATGCAAGTTACAACGACCAATCTATGGATTGAAGCAAGCTTCCAGAAGCTGGAATCTTCGTTTTAATGAAACGGTAAAACAATATGGATTCATAAAAAACGAAGATGAATCTTGTGTCTATAACAAGGTTAGTGGGAGCATGATCGTCTTCCTAACATTATATGTAGATGACATATTACTCATTAGAAACGATGTCCCTACCTTATAAATGACATACTTCTGGCAAGGGCATCTCCAATTTGAGTCCCACATTGTTTTATCTATAAATAATGATAGTGTTTATATAGTTTTAAAAAACCTTATATATTGAGCTTGTGTGGGTTGAAGGGATGTTGAGAAGATTTGGGCCTAAAGCTCAAAATAATTCTTTTAAATTTTGTATTAAATAATCTTAAAATATATTAAAAATGTAATTAGATAACTTAATTTATTAATTAAAAATATTAAATAATAAATTATCATAATCAATATTGTCAACTCATTAAAAATTGAAGGGTGGCCAATCAAATCGCAAGTGCTGTAAAGTTGAGGACCAAGAAACTGACTTTTAAAATGGAGGGACTAAATATTAAAAAACATCAAAGTAGGGGATCAAAAGTGCATTTAAACCATCATTTTTTAGTTAAAACTTATTAAAATACACCTTCATAAAAACAAGTGGGTGTATTATAGCAAACCTCTGTGGGATTTGCTATAATACATCCACTTGTTTTTATGAAAATGCGGTTTTACGTTAGCATATATATATATATATATATATATATATATATATATATATATATATATATATATATATTGATTTCATAATTTTTATTATCTATTATATAATTAGACTATTGTTTAATGCTATTTATTATTTTGTTTTTGGTACAATAATGCTATTTATTCTATATGCGTGAATCATGCTGCTGCTTTTTTTTCTTTAATTTTTAAGAATCATGTTTATGTTCTTAGACTATTTGATTTTTTTAAACAATATTCCGTTCATACAGTTTTGTGAAATTTATTAATTTGTGATATGCATTTAAATTTTAAAATTTTAATTTGATTAAATTATAATTCACAAAAATTTCCCTATTTTAAATTTAGATGGTTTTAGTCTCTCTAACATTTTTGCACTATTTTTTAACTATAAAATTTTATAAAAAAATATTATGTGATTATTTTTTATGTTTTATAAATGGCACACCATTTAAAAGAAAGGGTAATGCTAATTTGTGCCGGACACAAGTTAAGAAATTCATTTATGATAAACTTGTATTGGAAAATACAATTTAAAAATTTATTTTATATTTTTATTAAAGTCATAATTTCTAAGATTATTTTTTTTAGAGTTTAATGGTAGTGCACTGTCAGTGTAAGACAGTTTTACACATGTAGTCAATCAAAATATTTACAATTGTCATGTAATATCAGTATTTTTAAAACATAATATATTTTATTCTGATACATGGTTGTGATTTATTGACACTGTAAAATATTTTACACTATTAATACATTTCTTTTTTTCTCATTTTTTAATTTAATTCTTAACTTATATTCCTAGAGCACAAGTTAATATTATCCTAAAAAATCATCAATTTTAAGTATAATGAGATAAGATCAAGTTTAAATTTAATAAAGGATTAATTTTGTGAATCAAATGGGGACTCAAATTATAATTAAACTTTTTTTATTTTAAATTTAATTTATGTAAAAATATTTTAATACAATAGTATCCATTTTACTTTTCATTTTTTTAATAATCTAAACAAATAAACAATACAATATAAATTTTACTAATAATTAAATAAAAAATGAAAAAATACATATTATTGACAATATTAGCATAAAGTATTTTATATTTGGAAGCTTCCAAAAGCAGAATCCATCGAGGGTGCCTTTCGATATTTTAAACCCATGAAATAAAAAATAAATAATACCGGTGATACCCTTTCTTTCCTCTCATAAAAATCAATTCTCTTACAACTCTCGTCCATATCTCGCGTTACTCCAAAGCTTCCTCACACGAAGCTTTCATCACCAAAGGTAATTTCAAATCTCAGATCCATTCTCTGATTTTCACTTCGTTTTCAATCGATCTGAGGGTTTTCCGATCAAACTCTTCAGATCAGATCCTTTCGTTTTCCCTTTTTCAGATCCTGTAACGTTCTTCCCGAATTCACTGTTATTGTTTTGTTCTAATTTCGTCTGCGATCCGTTTTGATTCATTGTACCGCTTGCGATCTATTTGCATGCTACTTTTTTTTTTTTTTTTTTTGAGATCTTCCATTTGCGTGAATAATGTTATGAGATCCTCTTTTTGTTTTGAGATTTGTTATTTTTTGTTATTGAAAATTTGTTTTGACAATGGAATTAGGGAGGATTAACGAAGTGAAGGAGAAATGGGGCTAACATTCACGAAGCTTTTCAGTCGGTTATTTGCGAAGAAGGAAATGAGAATTTTGATGGTGGGTCTCGATGCTGCTGGTAAGACCACTATCCTCTACAAGCTCAAGCTGGGAGAGATCGTCACCACTATCCCTACCATTGGTAAGTTTCTCTCACTATACTTTTTTCTATTGTCTAGGAGGCATTTGTTTATATGTATGATCATTATCGGTACAACAACCAAAGCCAGGTCGGCTGTATAAATCAATCAACTTCCGCCATAATATTCTATCCAGAACCACTATGTTGGCTTGGCCAAGCTTTGATAACGGCCAACGTAAAACTTTGTCATCTATATGAAATGGAATGGAATCAGTATGTTGCTAAATATGTGAAGAAACCCTTTAATTTTAAGTTTTCAACTCTGAGATCCCAAAGAATGGTAGTTAGATTAGATGCCACGTAGTATCCTCCCTTAGGGTATGTTTGGAGTGATGGAATGTGACGGAATGGAGCGGAATGAAATGCTATGGAATGAGGCAGAATGGAGAATGGAGAATTTGTCTTGCTCCGTCCTAAAATACCCACAATGGAATGAAATCTTCTTTCCTTTCCATTCCGCTCAGTTCATCTTATGATATCCAAACATAGTTCCTAGTATATATTTTGCCTTTTAAGCTTCTTTTTTATGCAACAAGAAATAACTTTAATTGATAAGCAACTTTCAAATATAGTCTAAGCTTTTATTGGCCCGCATATTCATTGATATTCTCGGTTCATTATTGTAAGTATAAAATAATTGACATAACTGTATAATCAACAAAAGTAGTTAATGTGACATTGAATTTTGAAAATGATAGATTAATTGGATCTTTTTTTTCTAATTATCTGACTATTAAAAAGGAATGGAGGAAGTGATATGTAACTCTTTGAGGCCTGATGTCCTGTTATTCTTCAACAACTACAATATTACTTTTGTAAAGCTTTCTGTGATGATTATTGGACAATATTATAATACTATTATTCAGTGTGTCAGATTGCTTAATATTTTGATGCTGTTATGTATATGCTTTAAATTATTTATTTGTTTTGTTTTAGGGTTCAATGTGGAGACCGTGGAGTACAAGAACATTAGCTTCACCGTTTGGGATGTCGGAGGCCAGGACAAGGTATAAATTTTTGTTTTTATGCATTTTGTAGAGTTTCAATTTACATTTATATAAGTTCAAACAACCAAAGCATATCTCTGAGAAATGTCTTGGAAGCCATTGGCTGAATTCTTGGTGTTTTCTTCTGCAGATCCGTCCCTTGTGGAGGCACTACTTCCAGAACACTCAGGGTCTCATATTTGTTGTAGACAGCAATGACAGGGATAGAGTTGTTGAGGCCAGAGATGAGTTACATAGAATGTTGAATGAGGTATTATTACTTTAGTTGGTTTATTTTGGTCTTTGATGCTATCTCTCCTGCATTCGTATCTCTTCATGTTAGATGCTCTTATGGCATATTGAAGGAATTCATTCTCAATAGAACAAGTTTGGGATGACTCGCACATGGCTGAATGGAAGCACCTTTAGTTAGAGTAGTTAAGATTGAAAGGTCAAAGAATCATATTGGCCAATGATGAAGACTCGCTTATGTAGTCTCAAAATATTTAAATATTTCTTTTTGGGTTTTGCGGAAGGGATACTCTGTTTTAATCAGGAAATGTCAAACATTTATCTGTATCTTCTATGACTCTGACTTTGCTACTCATTAATCCAGTACAAGATGCTACCTGTTGATGTGACTATATTGTATATTTTAGGAGTTGAATGACAAGTTCTAGTTGTCTGTTGATGTGACTTTGTTGTATACTTTAGGAGTCAAATGACTAGTTTTTGTCAATTTCCTGGGATGATAGAGTATCTCTCTCAACATTAATGTTTTCTAGTATCACGAAAAAGATCATCAGTCTCTTTGTTCTTTTTCTTTCTGTTTTTGTGTTCTTGTGATGTAATGAGAATTTTTGAAAACCCTTATTTAATTATCTTTTCAGGATGAATTGAGAGATGCAGTATTGCTTGTCTTTGCTAACAAACAAGATCTTCCAAATGCTATGAATGCTGCTGAAATTACTGACAAGTTGGGTCTTCACTCTTTGAGACAGCGCCACTGGTAAATATTTTAATGATGAATCCCTGTGTCCAGTATTGATTAATATCTTGTAAGATCTAACACACTCTTTTGGTTCTTTCAGGTACATCCAGAGCACTTGTGCAACCTCTGGGGAGGGTCTTTATGAAGGTTTGGACTGGCTTTCCAACAACATAGCCAATAAGGTGACTACTGTTTTCTTCCCTGCCTTTTTGTTCAAATGTTGATTTGAAAATAATGCATACCAAATGAAAAATGTAAAGCTTTAGCTCATTAGAAGTGTTAGCAAAAGTGCCATGCATACAGCGTGCCTGTGCCTTTGTGGTTATTATCACCCAATTCATTCACTTTTTAAACAAAAGTATTAGCTTAAAAAGTATTTGACCTTACTAGTTCATCTTATTCATCCCAGAAAAAGTAAGAGTATGATCTTTGGAATGACTTAGGTGACTTTCTTTCCTGATTTTTTCTACCTTTCAGGCTTAATGCTTATTGGGAGTATTGTGGATTGGTGGTTCTGGATGCAGGGGTGAATATTATCTAGCTTTCCTTTTTGAGTCTTGTGGAGCAGTAATTCTGGATGCACAGGAAAATATTATCTAGCTTTTATTTCTTGGTCGTCTTCCGAAACAACTTGAATTTCTCTTCGTTCATGTATTGTGGTTTAGGATATCTTGGTGCCTAAAATTGTAGTAGGAATTTGTTTTATGGGCTTTGTAATACTTTTGAGCTTTCTATTGGTTTCGATGCAATGTCCATAACTGTAATGGAGATACAATTAAATGTGACTCGTGTTCTAATTTACAGATTTATTTTGGTCATATACCTTTCATAATTGATGAGTAATTTGTTTAGACAATTTCTTAACACCTAAGTGTTTCTTATACACCGTGCTCGTTTCCGAAAATACCCGTTTCCAGAGGTATATCTCCATATACCCATATTTCATTCGTTTTTTAGAATTTTAGAGAAATACTTCAGTAAATATATTTCCAGAAAGCAGAGTTGCAAGCAATTTTGTGGTGATAAGAAGGAAAAGGGAACATCTCTGATTTAGGTGGTGGATTAGAATTTTACAGTGTAACTGTGTTTTTCTTTTGTTCCAATCTTTATCTCTTTGATTTTGCAGAAATACTACTTGTTTTGAGATTTTTGTTCTTATATTTCTAATGGATTTATTACTTTCCTTGAATTTATGCAATTTGCCTGTTTGTTCTATTATAATGCCATATTCTTTTATTGGAACCCTCGTTTTAACCATAGAACTTAAATCACCAATTGTTAGATTAGATTTATTATCGTTAGATTAGTTTTATTATAGATGATTAGGAGTGATTGACAAAAGTAAGAATTAGTGGAATCTGATGATATCTGAAGGATTAAGATAATTATGTGTTTGAAGCTTTTCGGAAATACTATCTCCGGTTTTTTTTATAAGGAACATTTCACTTTTTTATATTCATTAAATAATTAATATATCTGGTCTATAATGCAGACCAGATACATTAATTATTTAATATATCTAAAAAGGAATAAATGTATTTATAAAATTGGGGTCTGATTTAAAAACGAATGAAATGTGTATATAGTGCGTTCGGAGATATATTTTTCAAACGGGAAATATTTTCGAAAATGTGCACGGTGTTTAAGAAATTGCCTGGTCTTTTACAAGTGGTTTTGGCATGGTTAATAATAATATTGGGCCCTGTAGGTTTAGATGAGAATTAAATTTCTTAATGCACCCAATATTTTTCTAGTATAGTGAGTTTTTACAAAATGTCTTTTGTTTTCGAAGATGTATTTTTGAACGCATTCCAACACACTTAAGTAGTCATTTTTAGTGATGTCTTTTTTTTGTTAACTTTATTTTGGAGATACATCTCTTAAATATTTTCGAAGTTACATTTTCGGAGACACACCAGTAGCAGATTCAATATAAGGTAATTTTTTAAAATGAAATTAACATGCATAACATAAAATGTAACATTACATTTACATTTTAATTTTCAGGTGGACGCTTCAACATCTTTGCAATATCTTCGATCAATCTTGAAATCGTCGCTTCCAACTCGGGCGGAATTTTTGTTTCGAAACAATATACATATTCCACATAACCCTTACATCTGCTTGTGTATTAAGCTCAAATCCCTCCATCGTCAATTGACAGTGAACTGTACTCGAGCTTCATGGTCTTTCGATTGTCTATGTAAGGTAGGAGATGATGGATTTCGTCTTTGATATCTTCGAGGGAGGTGAAATCGGTGAGCTTAAACGTTCGCCAGAATGTAAAGCTGGAGAATGAGACATTTGCGACATACCAATAGATGTTTATTTGTGACATTTGAGACATTTTCAGTTTGCGTGAAATATAACATAAGAGCACCTAAATTTATAGAAGTCGTAGATCAATATGGACCACTCATTAATTGACATATTGATTCCGGAGATATATCAACGAAACTACACCCTATTATCGTGTTTTGGAGATGCATCTTCGCAACTTCTCTTAAACCAATTTCAGAACAGAACCCTATAAGAGAACCTATTTTTTCATTTATAAACACAAATGTTGTTATGGGGAATATGATAAAAAATGCATTAAGATAAAATATGAACAAATGGTAAATATATAACACTTCATTTATATTGAGACACAATTACATACACTTATTTGTCCAGTTAAACAAGAAATAAAAACGAATCGAAACATATATCGCTGGCTAAATCTATTGGTGGCACCCCTTGGGACTTGTGTGCATTTGATTCTTTTTCAATGTTGTTCAATTTTTTGAATTCTAGCATCCTTTCCATAAAATGATTCGGCAAAGTCCCGACTTTTATGGTTGAATGAGCCGTCCATCCGGTGATGTAAGTGGTATAGGTGTCGCACCTCGAAAAATAAAAATACGACCTTCGCGCAAAAGGCGCAGAAGAATCTGCGGTTAGACAGAGTCGCCACCAAACTTTATTTATCCCAAAAGAGGGAAAGGAAAATATCGAGAAAACCTTTAAAGAGATAAGAACATGATCATCACAACCACATTCTGGGTTCGGGAGTCGGTTACGTGAGAGGAAGTTATTAGCACCCCCTCACGTCCGTTGTACTTAACGGGAATCTCTTAGTTCGATTTGTGACGAACGTTAGCTAAGCTTATTTGTTTTCTTCTAAATGAAATATGCGAAAAGGTAAGAGAAAAGGATTCGATGCTAAGGGAAATAGGTGGTTTAAGATTAGGGTGCTCGCCAAGGATTGGGGCCCTTGTGCCTATGTATGCTCATTCGGACGAGAATGAGGAATCAGAGCAATCGTAGTTCGACTACGGGAAAGGAGGGAAAAGGTGGAAAAAAGAAAAGGTAGATCGCCAAGATCATCGCAATCTTGTGCCTACGTATCTTACATTCGGACGAGAATGAAGAATCAGAGCGTTCGTAGTTAGTGGAACTACAATTTTTTGGGTTGAATTTAGGAGATGAAAGATTGAATCACATACAACCCAAGGGGCGTGCCTCGAGAGCAGTCACTCAAGAATCCAAGGAATGCGAGATTCCAAGAACTCAGTTCTTTCGTGAGTTGATTAGAAATGTTTGAGAAAGGTTGAATATTTTAAGACGAAAGGTTGAATGAACAACAACCCAAGGCGTGCGCCCCAAGAGCCATTCATTCGAAGATCCAAGGAATGCTAGACTCAAAGAATCTTCTTCTTTCGTAAGTTGATTAAGAAAAATAGTTTAAAAAAGATCGAATCGGATGAGTTGCAAAAAGGGGCGAGGATCGATACTAGTCCCTAGGGGTGCTCCTAGTAACGAAACCACGACGAAAGGTGCAAGTGTGTGCATTAGGTTGATGGTGAGGCAAAAGGCGCTCGACTTACGAGGATGTTTTGAAAAATGGCTCGACGACGAATCGAGAATTAGTTTGAAAATGGTTTAGTCTATGCTAGTCCCTAGGGGTGCTCCTCG
Source organism: Lathyrus tuberosus (assembly GCA_022829125.1). Taxonomy (NCBI): domain Eukaryota; kingdom Viridiplantae; phylum Streptophyta; class Magnoliopsida; order Fabales; family Fabaceae; genus Lathyrus; species Lathyrus tuberosus. Next base: position 3,484,203 of record JALAZF010000538.1, read on the forward strand.
TAAACAAACCACAATCAAAAGCAAGTAAAGTGCGTACATCGGAATGGGAGCAGGGTACATGTAAGTTACACGGAATTGCATGAAATAAATGGGGTCATTTTCAGGTAGCCCAAGAGGAAGCTGTGTGTGCGCGAGGTGTCCTAAACTAAGCCACGAACAAGAGTCAAACAAAAATCTCCATGCTAGGGTTTCTGTACAAAGTCCATACTCCCTGTCTCAGAATAGTAACCATAGTCCACCAATTAATCATTTTAGGGTTTCAATCGTTTTAGTGTGTTTTCGAATGGTATGAACAAGATATGAATAAGATGGATATTATTGGTGTAAGCCCTAGAGGCCAATACTTTTGGTACTTGTATCGAATTATTTATTAATAATAAAAGACATTTATTTATCACGTTTGTTTTTCCAAAGTGATAAAGTCCCTAGGTTCGTTTAATGAAATATTAAGTGTGACTTAATCATGAGATTCCATTAAACATAAGGACACTATTCTTAAAGTATCCGTAGTCGAGCTTTAATGTAAAATGGGATAGCCTTAAAGAATTTAGACTATTATGTAAATAGACTGATGATCACATCTCATGGATCTTGGATAAGGAGTTATCAAGCCTTAACATAAGTATGAATATTAGGAGTAATATTTATACTGGATTGACCCACTATGAGAGTACTACATAGAATGTTATGCAAAGTGTCATAAGTTACTCTCATGGTGATAGTGGTGGATACCACCCTTCGACCTGAAACCACTATGGACCCTAGATGTAGAGTCAAGTATTTTATTGCTGATCAAACATTGTTCGTAATTGGATGACTATAAAGACAGTTTATGGGTACTTTATAAAGCATGCTGAGGGACATGAGTGACCTAGATGAAATTTGCCCATCCTGCATAACAGGATAAATGTCTAAGGGCCCAATATTGAACTGAACAAGGATGACATGATATAGGCCTTGTGTTCAATATAGACATAAGGGCAAAAGGGTAATTGTACACACAAACACTATCACAAAAGGTTTTGTCAGATCACATGACAATTTCGTGACTTGGGTAGCAATGATGTGTTGCTAGATACTGCTCAATGTTTATTATGTTAAATGCATGATTTAATATAATTACCAACTTCGCAAAATCCTACAGGGTCACACACATAAGGACAGTTTGATAAGAGGTAGAGTAAATAAGACACACCGTAAGGTACGGTGTACTTAAGTAAATATGTAACACCGTAAGGTACAATGCACTTAAGTGGAATACAGATTTTGGTAAGGTATTGCGTGCCTAAGTGATATACGGTACATCATAAGATATGGTGTGCGTGCATTTAAGTGGGCTTTTTAGCTTGCAGCCCACACAAGTGGTTCTATAAATATAACCCTTGTGCAGAAGCATAAACACTTAATGAAAATTCAGTTGTGAAACCCTAGCCGTATTTTTCTTCTCTCTATCTCTCACTCAAAGCCTTCAATCGTAGCAGCTAGCACTAAGAATGAAGGAAGCTGTTCGTGTGGAGTGAGTAGAGGCGTTGTTCATCGTACATCGCTCGTGATCATTCCTTCGATTCAGAATCAAAGGTTTCATCGCCACAAGAGGTAACCATTATATCGCTGATCATGATCTTTCGTAAGGATCACTAAAGGGAAATTTTAATTCCCGCTGCGTTTTGAATCGCGATTTCCCTTCAGTGGTATCAGAGCCACTTACGAAACCATGCATCAGATAAGTGTTTATTTTCTGTTTTTTTTTGTTTTAATTCGATTAAAACACATAACAAATTAAATTAAATTGAGAAATTGAATTTTGGCATGAGGTTGTGTACGATTTGGATGACCGATATTGACTATGCTTCGAAATCCGACAATAGTATGGTGAAGTAGCGATATATCGATCGTCCTTAAGTTACACAAATATGATCGATCAAATTTTATATGTGATATAATTAACTCTGATGCAAAGATATATATTGGATATACTGTTTCTATTTCGTTCATTTAAATCACGTAATGATCATTATTGCTTTGAGCGATCCGTGTTCATTTGCTTCGGAATCTGACTTTAGTATGGTGAAGCAGTGGCATATGGATCAATCATACTGAATTATTGATCATGGTTTTTTGACGATATGGAACTGTTGCAATCGGGTTCATGACGACACAAGGGTTGTGCTGTCTAAAATGTCTGCGATTAGGTTGTGATGACACAAAAGTTGTGTTTTAATTTTATGGAAAGTATCAAGTGTTGATGCGAAAACGACGCCGATTTCAAATGAATTATTCATTAAATTTTTTTTCGTCGGGTGCTGCCCCCTCGTCTGCGTAGTGTGATCATTCGCCAAAATTTAATTTGATTCATTTAATTAATAGGATTTAAATTAATAATAAATAAAAGTGTGTTTATTATTTTTCTCTTGTGGTGATCAGTTATGGCCTTAGTTTTCCTTTATTTTGTTTTGGGATTTTAAAATACGACCGGCGTGTCGTGCCTCTCTTTTAATCTCTTGATGTAACTTCTTTTCTCATCTCACTCCCTCGTATGTAAAAACGAGTATTCTTTAATGTAATGTAATGTTATGAAGAAAAAGAAAGACTACAAGATCAAATGAGGACAACCTTGGAGATCTTGCTTGGAGAAGTGTAGATCGTTATTAGGTTTAGCTTAGGTTCTCTCATTGGCTTGGGAGAACAATTACGCTAGGGGCCATAACTGTTTCATTTTGTATGTATGTTGATGCATGTGTATGTATGTTGATGCATGTGAGAGACGATTTATATGATAAACAAGCTGGTAAGATCAAACTAATGAAAATTCCCTCAAATTGAATATTATGTTTATGCTTTCCAAGTTTTAGAACTCATCAAGGCTAGTATCGAATAATGTAGGTTTCACCTAACGCGGGGTGCATGTTCTATATTAGTAAGATGCGATGGGATAAATGTAATATCCAATTTCTAAAACAATGGGTCAAACTTAACTAAACAAAATATAATAAGATTATATACGTTTAGAAGCAAGAGTTGGGAATAATCCATATGATGGATTAGAATAAGGAGTTATTCACCCAACTGAAATATTCGAGAATTGTATTGGTTACAATTGGAAGGAGTTCCTACCTAAATAGTTGAGTTTTGTGTAATCAGCCTAACGCCGACTTAAAACAAAGTGAAATATAGATCTCGATCCACTAGAAAATCTTCCAACGGGATTTTTCTAAGCAAATGGTGAGGGTCATTTGGTTTGAGTAAAATAGTGGGAGCATATTTAATTAAAGGCCTAATTGAATATGTTGTTTTAATGATACTTATATTTTTCCATTCTATTTTGTAGATTACCATGACAACAAACACATCTAACAACATTTTGCGATCAATCCTTGATAAGGAAAAATTGTCTGGGACAAATTTTTTGGATTGACACCAAAATCTGAGGATTGTCCTCAAACATGACAAAAAGTTGTATGTCTTAGAGACACCTGTTCTTGAGGAGGAGCCTCATAGTTCTGCTCCTAAGGCTGAAAGAGATGCTTATAAGAAGCATGTCGATGATGCTAATGAAACTGCTTGCCTCATGCTGGCTACCATGAATTCTGAATTGCAAAAGCAACATGAAAACATGGCAGCGTTCGATATGATCGAGCACCTGAAGATGCTCAATCAAGAGCAGTCAAGGCATGTCAGGTTTGAAGTTTCAAAAGCCCTTTTTCAAGCCAAGCTATCTGAGGGAGCCCCTGTAGGTCCCCATGTACTCAAGATGACTGGGTATGTGAAGAACCTTGAAAGATTAGGATTTCCCTCAAAAAGGAGCTTGCGACTGATTTGATCCTGCAATCGTTGTCGGAAAGCTTCAGTCAATTTGTCCTTAATTTCAACATGAATGATATAGACAAAACTCTTCCTGAATTGCTAGGCATGTTAAGAACTGCTGAGCAAAATCTGAAGTCAAAAGGGAAATTCATTCTGATGGTCAGTAATGGAAAGAAACAGAACAAAAGGCCCACCAAGTAGGGTGGTAAATGGAAAGACAAGGAAGTTGCCAAACCCAAACATATTGCCCCTGCTTTGAAGCCTAGTGGAGGTATAACAAAGGAGGGCACTTGCTTCTATTGCGGTAAGATCGGACACTGGAAGAGAAACTGCCCAAAGTACCTGGAAGATAAGAAGAATAAAGTGGAGACTTCGACTTCAGGTATTTTTGTTATAGAAATAAATTTATCTACTTCTGCATCATGGGTATTAGATACTGGATGTGGTTCTCACATTTGTACCAATGTGCAGGGGCTAAAAAGGAGTAGAGTTTTGGCAAAAGGTGAAGTTGACCTACGAGTTGGCAATGGAGCAAAGGTTGTTGCTTTAGCCGTAGGAACTTATATATTGACTTTACCTAGTGGTTTAATAATTCAGTTAGAGAACTGTTACTATGTACCTGCAATTAGCAGGAATATTATTTCTGTTTCTTGTTTGGACAAGTTTGGTTTTTAATTTATAATAAAGAAGAATTGTTGCTCTATTTATTTGAATGATATATTCTATGCTACTGCACAAATGAACAATGAATTGTATGTCCTTGATCTTGAAATGACAATTTATAACATTAATACTAAAAGGATGAAACCTAATGAGTTAAATCTAAGTTACCTTTGGCATTGTCGCTTAGGTCATATAAATGAGAGAAGCATCTCCAAACTCCATAAAGATGGACTATTGGACTCTTTTGCTTACGAATCATATGATACATGCAGATCTTGTTTAATTGGAAAGATGACAAAGTCCCCATTCACAGGAAAAGGTGAAAGGGCTAATGATCTTTTGGCCCTCATACATATTGATGTATGTGGACCACTGAACATACCAGCCAAAGGAGGTTTTCAATACTTCATCACATCTACCGATGATTTCAGTAGATATGGTTATGTCTATTTAATGAAACACAAATCTGAATCCTTTGAAAAGTTCAAGGAGTTCAAGAATGAAGTACAAAACCAACTAGGTAAGAATAATAAAATTCTTCGATCAGATCGAGGCGGTGAATATTTAAGCCTAGAGTTTGATGACCATCTAAAAGAGTGTGGGATTCTATCGCAACTCACTCCTCCTGGAACACCACAATGGAATGGTGTATCTGAGAGAAGAAATCGAACCTTGTTAGACATGGTCCGATCCATGATGAGTCACGCCGATCTTCCAAACTCCTTTTGGGGACATACACTACTGACCGCAGCTTACACACTTAACCGTGTTCCATCCAAAAAGGTTGAAAAGACACCATATGAAATATGGAGTGGTAAGAAACCACATATGTCTTACATGAAGATTTGGGGTTGTGAAGTTTATGTGAAACGAAAAATTTCAACTAAGCTTGAGCCTAAATCTGACAAATGCTTATTTGTGGGGTATCCTAAAGAAACAAGAGGGTATTACTTCTACAATCCTTCTGAGGGCAAAGTTTTTGTCGCTCGAACTGGAGTTTTCTTAGAAAGGAACTTTATTTCCAAAGGAATCAGTGGGAGGAATGTAGAGCTTGAAGAAATTCAAGAATCACAAAGCATTGATACACCTATGGAGGAATTAGAGCAGAAACCACAAGTAGTTATGGAAGAGCAACCTGTTTAAGTAGAACAAGACCAGCGTAGATCGAGCAGGATACGTCACCAACCAGAGAGATATGGATATCTCATAACTGATCAAGGTGATGTATTACTCATGGATCAAGATGAGCCTGTAACCTACCAAGAGGCCTTAACTGGTCCTGAGTCTGAGAAGTGGATAGAAGCCATGAAATCTGAAATGGATTCGATGTACACAAACTTGGTTTGGACCTTGGTATAGCCTCCTGTAGGAGTTAATCCTATAGGATGCAAGTGGGTCTTCAAAAAGAAGACTGACATGGATGGTAAGGTACATACCTATAAGGCAAGATTGGTTGCTAAAGGTTATAAACAAATTCATGGGGTAAACTATGATGAAACCTTTTCACCAGTTGCAATGCTTAAATTTGTTCGGATTTTACTTGCTATCGGTGCATATCATGATTATGAAATATGGCAGATGGATGTCTAGACTGCTTTCCATAATGGGAATCTTCTTGAGGATGTGTACATGACACAACCTGAAGGATTTGACATACCAGAAGAAGCCCAAAAGATATGTAAGTTACAGCGATCAATCTATGGATTGAAGCAAGCTTCTAGAAGCTGAAATCTTCGTTTTAATGAAACTGTAAAATAATATGGATTCATAAAGAATGAAGATGAGCCTTGTGTCTACAAGAAGGTTAGTGGGAGCATGATCGTCTTCCTGGTATTATATGTAGATGACATATTAATCATTGGAAACGATGTCCCTACCTTGCAACAAGTAAAAACTTGGTTAGGGAAATGCTTTTCTATGAAGGACCTAGGTGAAGCAGCCTATATATTAGGAATCAGGATCTATAGAGATAGATCACAAAAACTGCTTGGCCTAAGTCAGAGTACATACATAGACAAAGTGTTAAGACGCTTTAATATGCCTGATTCCAAGAAAGGATTCATACCTATGCAACATGGCTTGTGTCTATCAAAAACACAATTTCCTTCAACTAAGGAAGAAAGGGATCACATGAATAAGATTCCATATGCATATGCAATAGGATCTATCATGTATGCCATGTTATGTACTTGACCAGATGTCTCGCATGCTTTAAGTGCAATGAGTAGGTACCAATCTGATTCCAGTGATGCTCATTGGGTAGTTGTCAAGATTATCCTTAAGTACTTGAGAAGGACTAAGGATTCATTCTTGATATATGGAGGTAAGGAAGAGCTTGCGGTAATTGGATACACCGATGCTAGCTTCCAGATAGATAAGGATGACTTTAAATCACAATCTGGTTATGTGTTCTGCCTAAATGGTGGCACTGTGAGCTGGAAGAGTTCAAAGCAAGAAACAGTTGCTGATTCTACAATCGAGGCTGAGTACATTACTGCCTCAAATGTATCAAAGGAAGCTGTTTAGATCAAAAAGTTCATTAGTGAACTTGGCATAATCCATAGCATTGTGGATCTCATTGATCTCTACTGTGATAATAATGGTGCCATCGCATAAGCTAAGGAGCTTAGATCTCACCAACGATCCAAACACATACTTAGGCGTTATCATCTCATTCAAGAGATAATAGATCGGGGAGATGTGAAAATATACAGAGTACCTACACTTGACAACATTGCTGACCTAATAACAAAGCCTCTTGCGTGGCAGAAGCACGATAGCCATACTAGATCTATGGGTATTAAGGGTATGCCTGATTAGCTCTAATGCTAGTGGGAGATTGTTGGTGTAAGCCCTAGAGGCCAATGCTTTTGGTACTTGTATCGAATTATTTATTAATAATAAAAGGCATTTCTTTATTACGTTTGTTTTTCCAAAGTGATAAAGTCCCTAGAATAACTAGTTCGTTTAATGAAATATTAAGTGTGCCTTAATCATGAGATTCCATTAAACATAAGGACACTATTCTTAAAGTATCCGTAGTCGAGCTTTAATGTGAAATGGGATAACCTTAAAGCATTAAGACTATTATGTAGATAGACTGATGATCACATCTCATGGATCATGGATAAGGAGTTATCAAGTCTTAACATATGTATGAATATTAGGAGTAATATTTATACTGGATTGACCCACTATGAGAGTACTACATAGAATGTTATGCAAAGTGTCATAAGTTATTCTCATGGTGATAATGGTGTATACCACCCTTCGACCTGAAACCACTATGGACCCTAGATGTAGAGTCAAGTACTTTATTGTTGATCAAACATTGTCCGTAATTGGATGACTATAAAGATAGTTGATGGGTACTTCATAAAGCATGCTGAGGGACATGAGTGACCTAGATGGAATTTGCCCATTCTGCATAACAGGATAAATGTCTAAGGGCCCAATATTGAACTGAACAAGGATGACACGGTATATGCCTTGTGTTCAATATAGACATAAGGGCAAAAGGGTAATTGTACACACAAGCACTATCACAAAAGGTTTTGACAGATCACATGACAATTTTGTGACTTGGGTAACAGTGATGTGTTGCTAGATACCACTCATTGTTTATTATGTTAAATGCAGGATTTAATATAATTACCAACGTCTCAAAATCCTACAGGGCCACACACATAAGGACAGTTTGATAATAGGCAGAGTAAATAAGGCACACCGTAAGGTACAGTGTACTTAAGTAAATATGTAACACCGTAAGGTGCGGTGTACTTAAGTAAATATGTAACACCGTAAGGTACGGTGCACTTAAGTGGAATACGAATTTTGGTAAGGTACCGTGTGCTTAAGTGATATACGGTACATCATAAGATATGGTGTGCGTTCACTTAAGTGGGCTTTTTAGCTTGCATCCCACACAAGTGGTTCTATAAATATAACCCTTGTGCAGAAGCATAAACACTTGATGAAAATTCAGTTGTGAAACCCTAGCAGTATTTTCCTTCTCTCTATCTCTCACTCAAAGCCTTCAATCGTAGCAGCTAGCACCGAGACTGAAGGAAGTTATTTGTGTGGACTGAGTAGAGGTGTTGTTCATCATACATTGCTCGTGATCATTCCTTCGATTCAGAATCAAAGGTTTCATCGCCACAAGAGGTAACCATTTTATCACTGATCATGATCTTTCGTAAGGATCGCTAAAGGGAATTTTAATTCCCGCTGCGTTTTGAATCGCAATTTCCCTTCTAATACGATATGAACAATATGAACAATAATAATATGAACAAGATATATCGACGGAAAAGTAAAGCAAGAGTATAATGAGCGGAAGTTAAAGTTAGTTGTAAGTGATTAATCGTTAATTGTCATTGAATCGGATGAATCAGGTCAACTATAGCGCTAAACCATCGTAGCCCGATCTATGACGAAGATCATGCTATAAGAGGTTACACAAGATGATATTTGTGCTAAAACACGATGGAGAAATGATATTGACGATCATTCTCTAAGGAAATCGGGCCACACGAAACGAAAATCAGATGATCTCGTCTTAATCATAAACTTGCGTCGATTAATCGAAGGTAACCTATCACGACCCCAAAGTATAGAAAATGATCTCAATGATCATTTTCTACAGATTTGAAATCATGAAGGTTAAACAACCTCAATCAACCAACATTTGTGAATAAAAAGACTTCATCGATCGAAGATGAAATTGGAAATAAAATCCAAAAGTGAAATTGAAATGAGAAGCAAAGAGAGAATAACAATCAAATAGTAAAATCAAAACACAACCATGAAATAATAATCATCAAGAAAACCTCAATCGAATAAATGATGGAAAGTTTACTAAAAAACAAATGAAAATAGAAAGTTAAATAATAACAACAAAATCTATATATATATATATATATATATATATATATATATATATATATATATATATATATATATATATATATATATATAAAAAGAAGAAACAAAGGGGGGGGTGTCCAAAATTTAAATAACGTGTTGGAATCATCATGGGCTTAAGCCCATTCATCCAAGCAATAAAGTGGCTCGGTTAAAACTAAAAAATAGGGGTATAATATAAGAAAACATGGGCCTACGAGCCCAAGGCGCAGCAAGGCGCCCCATAAGGAACATCCCATTTTTTTTAAGAAAGGAAAACAATGGTTAAGTCATCAGCATAACAGGACTCATTTCCTTTTATTAAAAATAGATCATAAACGCCTTAAAGAATAGTCAAACCATCCTTTTCACCTTATAAAAACAAAATCAGGTTTTCACCCTTTTAAAACAAAATCAGGTTTCATTTTCAGAACAAACAGCAACAAATGATAAGAACTCAGGCACGATCCCTCTTTTTTCAAGCAGATGAAAAAAAACGACGATAGTATTAAGAACAAGACAAGTCGTGGCTCAACCTCTCAACAAACAATGATTGCGACTCCGTCTCTGTTCAGACTTGATTTCGTACGCGGTTTTCAAGTGCGTATGGGTCTAAGAGTCGTTCCAGATTTGAAGGCTTGTTTATGGTTTCATTGCTTCTTATTTCATCTCCTCTTCATCTATTTCTGTGTGTGGTTCGATTGTTGAGAAGAGGAAGGTGAGGTTGTTGTTTGCGTTGAGGTTTTAGAGGAAAAAATGTCTCGGGTGTTTTGAAGATGGAAGAGGTTTGAAGCAGATTTGGGTTGAGATCGAAGGAAGAGGAAAGTTTTATATTGTGAGGGATTGAAGAGGAATTGTGAGGGATTCTTGCAGCATGATAGTGGCTATTCAAGCTTGGTTTATTGAGGTGAGAAAGGGTGAGATTTATAGGAGTTAAAGAGGGTGAAATGGGAAGAAGAATTTGTGAGCTGGCAATGTTGTGACGTGGATTTGTACGATATTTTGTTGTTGCGTATTGTTCTTTTGAAAAAATGCAGGATTATGTGGGTGGGTTGTTGTTGGTTTGTGCGAGTGGTTTGGCTACGAACTTGTTGGTTTAAGGTTGTTTTTTCATATGGCTGCGTTGTGAAGCATGGCTGGTATCAAGACTTGGCTCAGGTTGTGTCATGTGGGATCCCTAATGCGAGGAAATTACTGGAGGTTTATTACAGATTTTATGAAATGCTTAAAGGTTTTGGGATGGCTTATGTATTGAGGTATTCTGTAAATTGTTGCGTGTTGCTTTGTGTTGATGGTTCGTACGTGATGCGTTGTGAAACGGTTTCGATTTTGGTGTGGGTTGAAGGCTTGTATTGAAACTTTGACTTGGTTCGTATATTATGATGTGCGTTATTCGCTTGTCTGTAGGTTGTGGTGAAAAAGTAGGGCTGGAAAAAAAGTCCATTTCGAACCGAATCCGAAAGGCCCACCAGATATTTGCAGCATCCGGGCGGATATGGATCGGGTTGTGGGCCAACATGTAAAAGATATTTGGTTTCACATGGTTTGTCATGGGCGGTGGCGGATGTGTAAATTCAAACCAGCTGTAACCAAAACCGACCGTCTTTATAGAAAATTAATTAATTAATTTTATTTAATGTATTATATTGTTTGATAAACAAGAGTTAATGTTAATAAATACTTTTTATTTTTTCATATCTTCCTCATCTTTCTCTCTCTACGCACCCTTTCTCACTTCTCTCAACCCAAATTTTCCTCTTCTTCTTATTCCTTATTCTTCTTTTTAATTAAAATCTGATTTTATCCATTGTCATTAATCCATCATCATCGATAAATTGAAAACAACTCTTCACAAATTTACATTTTTCAGTAGTAGATAGTTGATCTGCTCTAGATCTAATGGGTAACTGCTTCAAATCTAAGGGGTAACTGCTTCAGATCTAAAGGATAACATCTGAAATACACATGCAAGGATGTTTGCAACTCAAATCTATCTTTCATGTCTTTCTCTTAAAGTACCAGATCTGTATTTTGTTCTTTAAATTTATTTGTTGGGTTTCTTTCTGTAACAATAAAGATTGTAACAATGAAGATATGAAGATGCTTTCGGTTCGCTATTACTTGAGAAAAAAATGTTTATTTATTTCATCTGAAAAGCTTTAATTTTTCTAAGCTTTTTTTCTGGATTTGAAACATGCACTCAAATCGTTCTAACTCACCCGAACAACCGACAATCCGCATGAACCGAAAACCGACGTAACCGATGACACTGATGGACGGAAATGGGTGGGAAGTTCTCACCCGCGGTTAGTCTACGGTTCGTTATTTTTGGTCCACCACCGACCTAACCGAACCGTTGTCCACCCCTAGGTGAAAGTGTGTATTGTGTGACGTCGGAAAATTTGTGGGGTCAAGGAAAGTTCTTTTGCTGCAGCGCAGGTACTGGTTGTTTGGAGGCAATGTGTGGGGCCAGTTTTGTACACTGTGGTGAATTAGTGTTGTGGCTGGTGCATACTACTTTGTGTATTTGTGTGAAGGTTGGTTCACTGCAGGCTAGAAGATATTGCAAAAGTTCCTTAGTGTTATGGCTTGGTAGTAGTTTCATGAGCATTTGGCATTTGGTTAGGAAAGTTGTAGCATGACATTCCATGTGCTTGTTTATGATCTTTTTGTTTTTTTTGCAATTCACCTTGTAATAATGGACTTGGAGTTTTGTAGAATTCCATGAACTTTTCCTCTTATTTTTTGTTGTTTCCAAAACTTGGGCTTTTATTGTATGTTTTTTGAATTGGCCTTTGTGTGTTTTTTTTGTAACACTTTTGTATGAAAATGGGACTTTTGGATTGTAAGGCATATGGTAATAAGCTTTGGCTATTTGCACCCTCCATGAAAACATGCTTGAAACCTCGAATGATCTTTCTTGAAATCGATTTTGAACACCTCTGAATCAATCCTTTGGACTTGAATTGGTTATAACTTTGAATCATGAATGGATCTTGAACTCGTTATTATCTTGGAAAAACTGGGACTGTGAATCAATAAATCCATCTGAATCTGGCCACTTGAATACTGATAAACCAAAGCTTTCATATTTAACCTTATTAGACAAGAACACCTTGAAATCAGAGAGCCATGACTTGAACTATGTGCTGGAATACACTACACAAAACCCTAAATGAAAGATGGAATAGATTCTGATGGTTCTTAATAACTTGACACAACCTGACAACATGATAACAAACCTTTCATGTTTAACTTCAAATGAACCTTGATTCAAACTTGCAAGGCATTAACTTATTCAAAAGAAAATGAAAACAACAGGCACATACTTTTTGAATTTTTGATTAATAGTTAGTGGATGGAAATACATATGGAAATTATACAAGTAGGACAAATTTGGGGTATGACAGATGCCCCTATCTAATTGGCTTAAACCTAGTAAGATGAACTGCTACGACGTTCATTTTTTCAAGGTAGAAGTCAATTAGATATGAAGAAGACTCTGAATTTGTCTGAAAAGAAAGAAAATACTTGGGAGGTGGAATAATAGATCAATGTTAACCCTCGAGTAAACACTGAATGACTTGCGAAGGTTGTTATCACCAAAAGGATGATGACAAAAAATTCTGACACCAAAAGGATGACAAGCCAATCACAAAAATGATGATAGTAAACATACGCTAAAGATATCTGACACCAAAAGGATGGCAGACCTATCCCCAAAAGGATGATAGTAAACTCACACGATTCGACTTGCTATTACCAAAAAGATAATAGTAAGTACACACACAGACCCTTCACCAAAAGAATGAAAATGAGGGAAAGACTCGCTATTACCAAAAGGATAATAGTAAGTACACACAGATTCCCGGCACCAAAAGGATGACGGGTATATCCCCAAAAGGATGATAGAAGACACAAACGACTCCAATACCAAAAGGATGCGGACCTATCACCGAAAGGATGATAGTGAATACACACGCACGACCCTTCACCAAAAGGATGAAAGTGAGGTCAAAACTCGCTATTACTGAAAGGATAATAGTAAGTCCATAATGGTATCAGTTGTTGTCATTCACCAAAAGGATGATACACAGACCAAAGGTCCACAAATTTTCGACACCAAAAGGATGACAGATCTACCACCAAAATAATGATAGATGACACACGAATCCGACACCAAAAGGATGACGGATCTATCACCAAAAGGATGATAGAAAACACATGCAACACAAAGACCCTTTACCAAAAGGATGAAAGTGAGGTCCAAACTCGCTATTACCAAAAGGATAATAGTAAGCACACACACACACACATAAACCCTTCACCAAAAGGATGAAAATGAGGTCAAAACTCGCTATTACCAAAAGGATAATAGTAAGCACACAATGATGTACGACACCAAAAGGATGACGAATCTACCATCAAAAGGATGATAGTGAACACATAAATATCTGACACCAAAAGGATGACAGAACTATCACCAAAAGGATGATAGTAAACACAACTCTAACACCAAAAGGATGACGGACCTATCACTAAAAGGACGATAGTAAAACACACGCACACAACTCCGACACCAAAAGAATGACAGATCTATCACCAAAAGGATGATAGAGAACACAGGCAACCCCAACACCAAAAGGATGACGGACCTATCACCAAAAGTATGATAGAAAACACACAACTCCGATACCAAAAGGATGATGGACCTATCACCAAAAGGATGATAGAAATCACAGAGACAGATATATCTGACACCAAAAGGATGACAGCCCTATCACCAAAAGGATGATAGTGAACATGACTGAATGACCCTTCACCAAAAGGATGAAAATGAGGTCAACCAGACTTGCTATTACCAAAAAGATAATAGTAAGCAAAACAATATCAAAGGTTGTCATTCACCAAAAGGATGATACACAGACCAAAAGTTTACAGATCGTCGACACTAAAAGGATGACAGTAAGATCAAACAACACAAATTGCTACCACCAAAAGGATGATAGGAACTACCCAATTTTGTGAAATACCAACACCAAAAGGATGGAGGTTAAATTGAATCAACAAGAATGACTACCACCGAAAGGGTGATAGTAAATTTCTGATTTTGAGAATTGCCAACACCAAAAGGATGAAGGTCAGGTTGAATTGACAGGATTTGGCTACCACCAAAAGGATGATCGTAAGGTTGTTGACAAAAGGTCAAGTTTGCTGGATGTATGATGAGTGAGACTTGCTTTGAGACATCAATAAAATGTTGAAGCAAAGAAGTCATTGAAGAATACCACCTTTGTCAACAAAAGGTTGAACGGAACCAACTCACTGGGGAACGCCCAAGAGGAAGGTTAAATTTTCTGGAGAAGAACCATTAGCTGGTCTGAGGATAGCAACTTCGTCAACAAAAGGTTGAAGAGAACCAATTCAATGGGGGAACACCCACTAACTTGGAGAAATGCTACTGGTTGAGCTGGGGATGATAACTTCATCAACAAAAGGTTGAGGAAAACAACTCAATGGGGAATGCCCAATGACTCGCTTGGCGATCACATCTTCATTAACAAAAGGTTGAAGTAACTTCATGAGGACCGCCTACGGACTTGAAGAAGATGCCCCTGGATGGACCAAAGATTGCCTTGGAATCTCGCGATTGATCCTGGATCTTGATTTATGCACGTTTGAATGCTTGATTTTGTAATGATATTCCATGTCAAATGGATATGCACATTCAAATGTTGATGCGCTGAGATGCAAGTGCTGGGGAAGTATGCTTGGTTTTTGTATACCTATGGTGCACATGATGTTTATGATGTCAAATGCGATGCATATGATGCGTATGCTTGTAGATGAGTGATTGGATATGTTTTGCAAAGGTTCCAGCATGGTGTACTTTTGGTAGTTGCCAATGCGGATTAGACTTTTGGGTGGTGGGAGGGTTTGATTTCCTCGACATCAGATTTTTGAATACGGTGTGATTGAAACAGATGAAGATGATTCTTGATTCCCCAAGTTTGATCACTTGATGATAAGTCGTGGTGTTCGCTTCTGAGAGAACCACAACTCTTATCCTTGATGGTCAGGTTATCCTGAAAAATGAGCGCAGCGACGTGATTGACTCATGAAGAGTGTGTTCATGCTCTGCACTTGATGATTGCTATTGTTTGGCAGAATATGGTTGTCCAACTTGAAAGTACATAGAGGATCTGCTTGGTTTTTCCTCAGTTTGAACATGCTAATTGCCTTCCCCTGATTAACCAGTTCTGAAGTGATTTGATCTTTGGAAGCTAATTTTTGATGTGATTCTGAGATGACTTGCCCCTGATTGAGCCATTGAATGATTTCCCTAGATTGAGGGTCTTTAGGGAGTCTTGATTCGGGTCGGCACCACTAGAAGTTCAAGCTCTTCTTCGATTGCCCCTTGTTGTAGTTGCTTTGATGCCAAACACTGATTTGCAGTTAAAATTGCTCATTCACAAATGGTGATCTTAATGCAATACTAATGCAAGTTTTGAAAAGTCGTTTATTGGAGTGTTGTGGTAATGTGAGGCGAATGGTCCGTTAGTCCAAACGTTGTGCTGATGTTGCTACTGTGTGAAAGATGTAGCAAGAAGGATGACATCAACGCTGAAGATTAGCAAATATGTGGGGAGTCAGTCTACGCAACCTTGCAATAGTATACTTTCAGAATAAACCTCTCCTAAATTAGGTCTTTTGAGGGTTGTAAAGTGGTCTGGTTCACGGTTCATGAAACAAAGAATATTAGGCTCAAAACTTGGTTTGTACCCACCTCTTCTCCTTGATGATCTCCAGTCCTACGTTCAGTTAATTCTGTACACGTTTGTCTTCCAAAAGGGTTGACAGTGTAAGAGTGATGATTTAAGGTTTGCTCGAAATGGCAGTCACCTTATTTTGTATTTGATGGATGTTAGTGACCCTTTGGTTTTGATATGGTGGTCACTGGATCTTATTTTGTTTTTGCTGAGGATTTGAGGACCTCTTTTGATTTTGCTTTTGATCCCTAACTTTTGCATGGACTGGTTTTGCTCTTCGAGTCCACCGGGATTGCCTTGATTTTTGCTTAAGTCTCCTTTTGAGGTGTTCGACTTAGCAGGCTTTTGATTTTTTTTATTTAATTTTTTTAATTTCGTTGGAGGATTGTGACTGCCAAGTCATGGGTCATTGAAGAACAACTGTCATGTCTTTTGGATTCTGCTTTGTGATTTGAGTGCGTAATTGGATTAACTGAACGCTACCCTGCCCCAGGTTAAGTGTAAGGGTTTATAGATCCGAAGGAAACTACTACTTATTGGCTCGAAGTGATTAACTAGGGATTAACTCCTTGTATCTCTAGTGTTTAGGGATTGAAACAATCCATGTACATCATCGGTGGGATTTTATCCAAAAGCATATAGTTTGCAATTATGGGTATTTCATTTTCATCATCTTCCCTCCAGTCATTACTAAACAATAGTTTTATAAAGAGAGTGAAGTGTAGAAACTATGTGTCTGTGCTTCGCAGTAAATGGAAAAAAATAAGTGAATACGGCATAACTAATTCAAAACATGCATAGTCACTACATTAATAAAACCAAATACAAACAACAATGTTTAAAGCAAACAACACTTGAACAATTAAGAACAAAATACAAGAATGCGAAATGACAGGATGGCATGATGACTGCCTTCTTTGGGAAATGAACTTCCTTTGTTGATTTGATGCTCAAACTAGCTTCTTCAGAGTTCTATTCTACTTGTCTTCGGCAACCTCTTTAATAACACTCACTGATGGTCCTGCTTGTACATGTGGCGGCATAGTCTTATTGGATATGATTCATCATTCGTCTGCTATTGACTCGAGTAACGTATCCGTGTCGAGGAATCGACTTAATTTACTGGAGATGAAGGAAGGTGAAATTAGTTTCTGATGTTGAAATGAAATGCAAGATGCATAATTGATGCAATGCAATGCAATGTCATGTATGGATGTAATGCAAGATACAAGATCCAGGATCGCAGATTCAATCGGTTCTAGGGTTGGTCAAAGCAACGAGTAGATGACCAAAGTTTCTGATTAAAGAAGCCCTACAGGTAGGCTCTGTGAGGAAATTTCTAGACATTTTACCCATAAACCCACTCACGGGATAGTTTCTACATTGTTGGATAAGGTTCCCAGGATCTTAGACACTAATCGCATCAACGTCATGCAACAGGCTAGCTGCATTATGACGAGAGTGACAAAAAGGTCTCTCCTGAGCGGGGTCCTCATGCTAGGCACACAAGGAGTGAGTCCTTGGAGACTAACACTACACGACCACCAATATAGATATTGATGCTAAGAGTGGTTCCCAGAGTCACGGACCCTTCATGAATTAAGTCATGCGACAAGCTAGCTACGTTACAACAGGATCTACAGAAAGATCTACTCTAGGGGAGCTTTCATGCTAGGCACACAAGGAGCGGGTCCTTGGGGACTAACACTACTCGACTTCCAATTCTAAACTAGGTGTTCCCTCTGCTTTTACCAAAGCTCGGGTGTAGAGCTTTACTCACGATATCATCCCAAGATCCAACAGTTAAACAAGATAACGAGCATATAAAGAGAAAGCGATAAGAGAAGAAAAAAACAAGCGAAGATAACGCTCTTCACAAATCGCACTAAGTTAGGCTTGACTCTCTCTTGCATGGAGCAAATCCCCAGCAGAGTCACCAGTTGTCGCACCTCGAAAAATCAAAATACGACCTTTGCGCACACCACCGAACTTTATTTATCCCAAAAGAGGGAAAAGAAAATATCGAGAAAACCTTCAAAGAGATAAGAACATGGTCATCACAACCACATTCTGGGTTTGGGAGTCGGTTACGTGAGAGGAAGGTATTAGCACCCTCTCACGTCCGTTGTTCTCAACGGGAACCTATTAGTTCGATTTGTGATAAACGTTAGCTAAGCTTGTTTATTTTCTTCTAAACGAAATATGCGAAAAGGTAAGAGAAAATGATTCGATGCTAAGGGAAATAGGTGGTTTGAGATTAGGGTGCTCGCCAAGGATTGGGGCCCTTGTGTCTACGTATGCTCATTCGAACGAGAATGAGGAATCAGAGCAATCGTAGTTCGACTACGGGAAAGGAGGGAAAAGGTGGAAAAAAGAAAAGGTAGCTCGCCAAGATCATCGCAATCTTGTGCCTACGTATCTTACATTCGGACGAGAATGAAGAATCAGAGCGTTCGTAGTTAGTGGAACTACAATTTTTTGGGTTGAATTTAGGAGATGAAATATTGAATGACATACAACCCAAGGGGCGTGCCTCGAGAGCAGTCACTCAAGAATCCAAGGAATGCGAGATTCCAAGAACTCAGTTCTTTCGTGAGTTGATTAGAAATGTTTGAGAAAGGTTGAATATTTTAAGACGAAAGGTTGAATGAACAACAACCCAAGGCGTGCGCCCCAAGAGCCATTCATTCGAAGATCCAAGGAATGCTAGACTCAAAGAATCTTCTTCTTTCGTAAGTTGATTAAGAAAAATAGTTTAAAAAAGATCGAATCGGATGAGTTGCAAAAAGGGGCGAGGATCGATACTAGTCCTTAGGGGTGCTCCTAGTAACAAAACCATGACGAAAGGTGCAAATGTGTGCATTAGGTTGATGGCGAGGCAAAAAGCGCTTGACTTATGAGGATGTTTTGAAAAACGGCTCGACGACGAATCGAGAATTAATTTGAAAATGGTTTAGTCAATTCTAGTCCCTAGGGGTGCTCCTAGTAAACAAACCATAATCAAAAACAAGTAAAGTGTGTACATCGGAATGGGAGCGGGGTACATGTAAGTTACACGGGATTGCACGAAATAAATAGGGTCATTGTCAGGTAGCCCAAGAGGAAATTGTGTGTGTCCGAGGTGGCCTAAATTAAGCCACAAACAAGAGTCAGACAAAAATCTCCATGCTAGGTTTTCTGTACAAAGTCCATACTCCCTGTCTCAAAATAGTAACCACAACCCACCAATTAATTGTTTTAGGGTTTCGATCGTTTTAGTGTGTTTTTGAATGGTATGAACAAGATATGAATAAGATGAATATGATATGAACAATATAAACAATAATAATATGAACAAGATATATAGACGGAAAAGTAAAGCAAGAGTATAATGAGCAGAAATTAAAGTTAGTTGTTAGTGATTAATCGTTAATTGTCATTGAATCGGATGAATATGGTTAACTATAGCGCTAAACCATCGTAGCACGATATATGACGAAGATCATGCTATAGGAGGTCACGCAAGATGATATTTGTGCTAAAACACGATGGAGAAATGATATTGAGGATCATTCTCTAGGGAAATCGTGCCACACGAAACGAAAAGTGGATGATCTCGTCTTAATCACAAACTCGCTTCGATTAATCGAAGGTAACCTATCATGATCCCAAAGTATAAAAAATGATCTCAATGATCATTTTCTACAGATTTGAAATTATGAAGGCTAAACAACCTCAATCAACCAACATTCGTGAATAAAAAGACTTCATCGATCGAAGATGAAATTGGAATTAAAATCCAAAAGAGAAATTGAAATGAGAAGCGAAGAGAGAATATAAATCGAATAGTAAAATCAAAACAGAACCATGAAATGATAATCATCAAGAAAACCTCAATCGAATAAATGATGGAAAGTTTACTAAACAAAACAAATGAAAATAGAAAGTTAAATAATAACAACAAAATATATATATATATATATATATATATATATATATATGGGTTATGCTAATGCACACCCATATAGGTGTGCATTAGCAACATACACCTTAGTGTATTTTTGTGTGGGGCCCACCAATTTTGGGTGGGACCCACATTAGGAAGATGAAGAAAAAAAATAGAAAGAAAATAGATGTAGTGTATTTTTGTGTGGGGCCCACCAATTTTAGGTGTATGTTAGCATTTCCCTATATATATATATATATATAAAAGAAACAAAGGGGGGTCCAGAATTTAAATAACGTGTTGGAATCATCATGGGCTTAAGCCCATTCATCCAAGCATTAAAGTGGCTCGGTTAAAACAGAAAAACAGAGGTATAATATAAGAAAACATGGGCCTACGAGCCCAAGGCGCAACAAGGCGCCCCATAAGGAAAATTCCATTTTTTTTAAGAAAGGAAAGCAATGGTTAAGTCACCAGCATAACATATCTCATTTCCTTTTTTTAAAATAGATAATAAAAGCCTTAAAGAATAGTCAAACCATCCTTTTCACCTTTTTAAAACAAAATCAGGTTTTCACCCTTTTAAAACAAAAGCAGGTTTCATTTTCAGAATAAACAACCACAAATGATAAGAACTCAGGCACGATCCCTCATTTTTCAAGCAGAAGAAAGAAAACGACGACAGTATCAAGAACAGGACAAGTCGTGGCTCAACCTCTCCATGAACAACGATTGCATATCTGTATCTGTTCAGACTTGATTTCGTACGCGGTTTTCAAGTGCGTATGGGTCTGAGAGTCATTCCAGATTCGAAGGTTTGTTTATGGTTTCGTTGATTCTTATTTCATCTCCTCTTCATCTCTTTCTGTGTGTGGTTTGATTGGTGAGAAGAGGAAGGTGAGGTTTTTGTTTGCATTGAGGTTTTAGAGGAAAAAATTTCTCGGGTGTTTGAAAGATGGAAGAGGTTTAAAGCAGATTTGGGCTGAGATTAAAGGAAGAGGAAAGTTTTAGGTTATGAGGGATTGAAGAGGAATTGTGAGGGATTCTTGCAGCATGAGAGTGGCTATTCAAGCTTGGTTTATTGAGGTGAGAAAGGGTGAGATTTATAGGAGTTGAAGAGGGTGAAATGGGAAGAAGAATTTGTGAGCTGGCAATGTTGTGACGTGGATTTGTACGATATTTTGTTGTTGTGTATTATTCTTTTGAAAAAATACAGGATTATGTGGGTGGGTTGTTGTTGGTTTATTCGAGTGGTTTGGCTGTGAAATTGTTGGTTTAAGGTTGTTTTTTCATATGGCTGTGTTGTGAAGCATGGCTGGTATCAAGACTTGGCTCAGGTTGTGTCATGTGGGATCCCTGCTGGGAAAAAATTAGTGGAGGTTTCTTGCAGATTTTATGAAATGCTCAAAGGTTTTGGGATGGCTTGTGTATTGAGGTATTGTGTAAATTGTTGCGTGTTACTTTGGGCTGATGGTTCGTACGTGATGCATTGCGAAACGGTTTCAATATTGGTGTGGGTTGAAGGCTTGTATTGAAACTTTGACTTGGTGCATATATTGTGATGTGCGTTATTCGCTTGTCTACAGGTTGTGGTGAAAGTGTGTATTGTATGACTTTTGTTTTCTTAGCATTTTGATACCCGCTGCGGATGCGGTGATATGTATGGTTTTTTTTGTAAAGTTTGTGGGGTCAAGGAAAGTTCTTTTGCTGCAGCGCAGGTACTGGTTGTTTGGAGGCAATGTGTGGGGCCTGTTTTGTACATTTTGGTGAATTAGTGTTTTGGCTGGTGCATACTACGTTGTGTGTTTGTGTGAAGGTTGGTTCATTGCAGGCTAGAAGATATTGCAAAAGTGCCTTAGTGTTATGGCTTGGTAGTAGTTTCATGAGCATTTGGCATTTGGTTGGGAAAGTTGTAGTGTGACATTCCATGTGCTTGTTTATGATCTTTTTTTTTTTTTTTGCAATTCGCCTTGTAATAATGGACTTGGAATTTTGTAGAATTCCATGAACTTTTCCTCTTATTTTTTGTTGTTTCCAAAACTTGGGCTTTTATTGTATGTTTTTTGAATTGGCCTTTGTGTGTTTTTTTTGTAACACTTTTGTATAAAAATGGGACTTTTGTATTGTAAGGCATATGGTAATAAGCTTTGGCTATTTGCACCCTCCATGAAAACATGCTTGAAACCTCGAATGATCTTTCTTGAAATCAATTTTGAACATCTCTGAATCAATCCTTTGGACTTGAATTGGTTATAACTTTGAATCATGAATGGATCTTGAACTCGTTATGATCTTTGAAAAACTGGGACTGTGAATCAATAAATCTATCTTAATCTAGCCACTTGAATACTAATAAACCAAAGCTTTCACATTGAACCTTATTAGGCAAGAACACCTTGAAATCAGAGAGCCATGACTTGAACTATGGATTGTAATACACGACACAATACCTAAATGAAAGATGGAATAGATTCTAATGGTTCTTGATAACTTGACACAACCTGACAACATGATAATGAAACAAACCTTTCATGTTTAACTTCAAATGAACCTTGATTCAACCTTGCAAGGCATGAACTTATTCAAAAGAAAATGAAAACAACAGGCACATACTTTTGAATTTTTAATTAATGGTTAGTGGATGGAAATACATATGGAAATTATACAAGTAGGACAAATTTGGGGTATGACAATAGGGCATCCCGATTTCAAGTAAACTTGAACAAAATGACTTGATTTTGAAAGCTACCCAATACACTTGATACGAACATTTGGATTTTGAGGTGGGGGTGCATAGTGGAAAAAAGGTTTCTGAAAAACTGTAGTGTGTCAGGTCGACACACACGCTATCATACGCACATGCTATTAGGTGACCCATTTTAGGGAAGTGCATTCATTTTGCCTCCGGTGCCGGACCGCTCAGGCAAGGAACAAGAGACTCATAAACTTCATCGAATTTTTCTTTCTTTCTGTATAACTGTGTGTATGATTTTTTATCCGTCTTCAACTATTGGATAAGTTGTTGGCGGACAAATGTATGATTATCTTCTCCTTTACCAAGTAAAGACAAAACAGCTCGGTAACCGCAATTACCATCCTTCACAACATTGACGATCCGCTTGTTATATTTATGCATAAAAACTGACATCTCGTCGATGAATGAAATATTTGGTGGAGGTGGCGTAGGAGCTGGTTTGCAAATGCGAGCTCCGTTGACAACACTTTTTTGAGATTTTGGAGTTTCTGAGTCGGGGAAAACTTTGTCAACATGTTCAAAATATGAAGGATACCATGTAGTCGAATTTTCATTCGGTGTATGCTTTATTTTCTTTTGAGCACCTTTTTTTACCGATTGAGATGGCATTTTCATGTTAGTGGTTATCGAATTATCTCACATGAAAAATATAGTTCAAACCTGCCCGAGAAATGTTACCGACTAACTGAGAATACAAAGTGTTGTCTTTTAATCTGTGTTCCAAAACTGTGATGCTCTGACCAAATGTTATTTGTATCTCATTATACTGGTTTTGAATTATGTGGTTCATGGACTGTATTTTTGGATTGTAAATGTTTCGTCCCTACCGCGAGTTTAACCTAATTTCTCACATTCTTTGTTATGTGATACTTATAAAGTAATGCGTTAGAAGTAGGAAATGCCTTTACAGTCGGATTCATCAATGCGATATTACGGTCGGTAACAATCGTTTTAGGCATCTCATCTGGTCCTTCAACAGTGTCTGACACACCTCTAAGGCCCAAGTAAAATTATCCTTTTTTTCACACTCATGAAATGCAAAACCAACAGAATATGTCTTCTCAGTTGAGGTAACACCAACCATCTTCAATAATGGAAGTATATACTTGTTAGTCTTGTAGGTTGAATCAAGTATGAGCACCATAGAAAACGTGTTGAACAACTTTATGGAATCATGATGAGTCCAAAATATATCTCTAACAGTAACTCCATCCTCGCACATTCGGTACCTAGACACATAACTATTATCATCTAACAGTTTCAAGAGTTGTTGCATCTCAGTTATATTCCTCCTTAGCGCCTTGTTAGTGAGGTACCGAATATTATACACTTGCTTAATATTTGATATATTTTTTAGTCATTTCCATTTTAATATTGCAAGTATATTTTTTGGTTACACATTCCTTCTCTTCTGGCATGAGCCAACACACACTAAGATGGCCGACTAATTTTAAACACAAATCATGGTTATGCAAACAACATATCACATTAAATCTTAAGTTTTTGTTTGCCAACATGTAACCAGACACCTTAAACTGACACTCATATTTCTTGAACCGGCGTTGTCTCTTTTAAAGTTCCGGAGAGGAGTTCTATATTTCCCGCTTCTTTCGCATGTCATTGCCACAAAAGCGCATCTTCTATCTGAACCATTATCGGACCTTCCGATAACCACATCAAATCCAAGTTCATAGGCCTCCATACAAATCCATTGAAGAATTTGATCACGATATTCAAACTCTTGCTTGTTTTTAAATTGGATGTCAACATCTACCGCATTCACAACAACACCTTGGACATTCAGAGAAACAACTTATTTTGGGAAAACATCGGGGTGTACCATATCTAATGAAAAAAATTAAAACCATAACAGTACATAAGCACTATTACTGAAGAAAAAATTGGAAAATGAACACAGACAACTTCTGGAAATGCATCTCCGGAAAAGTTCATACACGTTCTGGAGGTACATTTCCGGACAAAACGCTTCTTTTTTCAGAAAAAAAGATGATTAATGTGAGCGATGCAGAGGAAAATGAAGGATCTTTACATGAAATTCTATCTTATTTTGCTCCCTATGATATGATGAACCAAAAGAATGGAGATTTGGAGTGAAAAAATGAATTGAGAATGAAGGGTTCTTTTGTGAAGGGTTTGGTTGAAAACCAACTATGGCAACAAAGGTTATGTGATCATGCAGTTGCTTCTTTTATCAGATATTTCTGAATATGCATCTTCGGAAATATCTGACATGCAAAGGTGACAGAAAATTTTAAAATCCTGTATATAATTCCGGAGATGTAACTCCAGAATTTCTACTGAACTGGTAAATAATTAAGGTATTTCTTAAAATATTTCGGAGATGCTTCTCCGGAATAAAAATAACCCAACTTATAGGGCGCCTCTCAGAATAACCTTACTTAAGTGTGTAAGAGGTGCGTCCGGAGATGCATCTTCAGAAATAAGGGGCATTTGTGGAAATTCACGTAGTGCAATAGAAACATATAGGGTGCGTTAAGAATTTCACAATATCATTTGGTCGGTAAATTAGAAATTTCAATTCTATTTTGTCAATTTTCATAAAAACCCGTTTTTGATATTATATTTTTTCTTCATAATCATAAGCAATAAGAAATCATTTTGTTACTTTGTGCGTGAATTTGTGATTTGTTACACTAGAGTAGTATGAAACCAATTTGTTTTATTGATACATTAGAAGTAATGTGCTTATTAGATATGGATGTATGAATTATGAATGACTTATGTGTTAATATGTTTGATGAGTTTATGTCGGTAAAATGTAAGGAAATTTCTTATCTCACCCTATGGAGTGGAAACACACTCTATGAAAAATCGAAAATGTCCTTCAGATTTCGAAGATGCATCTCTGGACGCACCTCATGCACACACAACTCATTCGATTTTGAGTCATACCCCAATTTTATGACTTAATTTATTCCGAAAATGCATTTCTGGAATGTCTTCAGAAATACAATTTCAAAACTCACAAAAGAGACACCATCATCATACTCATAGTTAGCAGTATAAAAAAATATACCACTTTCACACAGTAATCTTTTCTAGGATCCTCATTTGTTCTTTGTCCCATGGTTTCATACAAAGAAGTTGTTCTTGCTTCTACTTTTTCTGTCTCTGAATCCAATCCTTCAACCATGTAAGCTTTTAATCTCATTCTCATCTTTCCACTTGTTTCTCAAACTTCTGATTTTTTTGATCCTGCATTCTTCTACTCTTAAATTTGTTATACTGAAATATCATCCGTTAATTTCTAAAAACCATTTAAACCTTACATTTTTATAATGTGATGATCTACATGTGTATTTTTTGTGGATATATGGTGTTGCATTTATCTTTCATCTTTTATTATGTTTGTGTTTATTCATATGTGTTTTCTCATGTATATTCTTTGATGAACATGTTTTTGTAAGTTACGTAAATGTATTTCCGGAATAATTTAAGTCATAAAATTGGGGCGTTGTCATACCCCAAAATTTGCTCTATCCTTCATGCAATTCTTCTGACTTATGACCTTGTTCATTTGCATGTATCTTCCTATTGATCATGCACTTAGAAGCCATTTATATCATTCAAATATCATTCATTTGCATAAGGTAACATCATTGGTTCAAAAGGTCCATAATGATTGGATTTTAATTATATGATTCAACACTAGGTTATTAATTAGGTAATTAGGATTGACTTTCATTCCCACTTATCGTTCAAGATGTTGTGAATGCTATTGAATCAAGAGGTCTCTCTATGATAAGTCTTATGGTATAAGGGCCTCTTGGTATTTTCTTGCTTGGAGAAGAAGCTATTGTGTTGCAGTTGGCTTTTTTGTCAAAGTCAGCTTTTGAAGGTTGACT
Organism: Lathyrus tuberosus; assembly: GCA_022829125.1. NCBI lineage: Eukaryota > Viridiplantae > Streptophyta > Magnoliopsida > Fabales > Fabaceae > Lathyrus > Lathyrus tuberosus. The sequence goes on from JALAZF010000538.1 coordinate 3,510,909, forward strand.
TTTGACTTAATCATTTGAGCTCTTATTCGAGTTGGATTATGACTACATTTTGGATGCATTTGTGGAAAGGGAGGAAATTTAAGACATTCACACAAGAATTAACTTTTGCTCTACAAAGTCAACCATGGAAGGTTGGTTTTTTGTTGACCAAGTCATGTTGGTTTGTTCATTGGCAGTTGACCACTATCTACTTTCTTTTGAATGCATTATGATTCCAATTGGATTAAAGCATTGAAAGAGGATTAAAAAATTTAAATTCAAATTCAAGTGTAGGGAAATCAAGTCATTACAAAATTCAATCACAAGTTACCTTCAAGTACAAGTTACAAAGCCGTTGCATTCAGAATTGGAAAATTATAAAGAAAATTACATTTTTTAATATAGTTGACTTTTAGTCAAACTGTTGACTTTTGGTTAACATTTGAAAATTGACTTTTGACTGACTCTGATTTCTAAACAATCCTCCCTAAACCTATTTCTCTTCTAGATCTCCAAGTCTTCTCCATCTTCATGTCATCATAACCACACTGTCTTAAAAAAATGCACCAAATGTTCAAAGGTCTCTAAACTTCATTTCATGCCCAGGCTACCATGTGCAACCTCATGACCTATCCAACCTACATCAATACATGCATCATTTGACCCGCATAACCACTGTACTAGCCCTACAAAATTATACTAAAGAATTTAATCATCGCCATGGCAAACAACTCAACTCATAACATATCCATGCAATCACAAACATTATGCAAGTTAAATACCAATGTTAAGAAATTGATACCAGTCAGCATGCACATATCCAAAACATATGCCATACAATCCAATTACAACACATATATGTCCATAAAGAGGTACAAAACCAAGAGCAATGCAAGTCAAAGCAACCAATTCACTTGATCCATTTCAACTTGTGCACACATACCCATGAACTCAATGCTCACATAGCCACACAATCACCATCAACAAATCAATGCAATGCATCATCATGAAACCATACAATTCAATCATCCATACATAGATCACAGTATAACCCAATCATGATCCTAAATGTAGCATAACACAAACAAACCTAATAACATTAACATAATGCAATATATTTTCCATGCTATGTCATTTCGAAATACAACACCACAAAACCAATCCATCATCCACATCACAATCTCAATCATCTAAACATATATCAAGTTCCAAATTCAACATACAAACTAGATCCTAATCATGTCCTCATGATTCAATCCACATACAACATAATCATAACATACACATCATCATACATAGATAACCATGACATGGTTAAATTCATAATTCCTAGCCATACATACAATGTTATCACCATAAAAGATCCAATGCACCAACAAAACCCTAACTCAAAGTCATTATTCATCATTCAACTGCCATAACAGTTTTGGCACACAACTTAACAAACTTCAAACTTAACATCCAACCTCACCTCTAACTAATAGTTGCCATTCAACAAACTATAACCAACTTTTAACCAATTTTAACTACAAGATAACCACACATAACCAACTGCCCCATTGCCCTAACTAACTGCCTAAGTTTGTTGTAATGCTAACTACCTAATAATCCAATTTTCCCTTCAACCAATTTCAAATCCTAACAAACTACAACTAACAAACCAACACACGTTGCCATCACTACTTTACACTAAATCAAGGCCAAAAGAAGCACATCCCTCTTAATTTTCTCACGCTTAAACAAACACATAATCCAATTTCTCATCATATACTATCCACCCTTGATTGATTCAAGCCTAGGATCACTATCCAAAGGCTAGAATTGCATCTCACATAACCTACCTAATTGAATTTCCCTCAAATTTTCCTATAAGAACCTTGACATTTCATTCTTCTAGGTGATCCCATCATCTTTACCCTACCAAAGCTCTGTCAAGTTCATTCCCTAATCTTAATCTCACTTAAAGCTTCCTCAACTAGCCTCTTCAAAGCTATCAATCAAGCTCTAAATAAGGTGAAACATAGCCCTCATCCACAACCCTAATTAGTTCCATCATCATCAAAACCTCAACAAGACTCTAATTCAATTCATCATCAATCCTAATTGTTAGTTCTTGTATTGGCTGGAATTTTGGTAAAACAAACTTGAACAATGTTGATGTCATATGTCTGATGTCTTAACATTGGTTCTAACATTAGTTGGTGCAGGGTTGAAGTTTTATATGCTGATGTTAAACTTGATGTCTTGACATCAGTTATCAGAACATTAAAATATCAGGCTGTGATGTTTTAGGGCTGCACGTAAAAGTTTGTTTTGAGAAGATCTGTTAGAGAGATTGTGTGCGAATATCTTGGAGAAGATATTTTCAGTTACAATCAGATTTGGAGCAGATCATGTTGCTATGTTTAAGGGCTGTATGATTTAAAAAGATTTGAAGATCAAATTTGTTTTAAATTTTGTTTTTAAAAACAAATCAAATCAGATATTTGGAAGAGGTCCAAGCCCAAGTCAGAATTCTATTTAAAGCAGCCTCAACCCTTGTTGAAGATAACGAAGACAAGAGATCAAAGACTGAAAGTCAAATTTGTGTTTTCGTGTGTGTTTTGTAAACCTTTCATGGTTGAATAGGTGTTACTATTTTGGGTTGTAAGCGTATTCACTCTAAAGCTTTTAAGCAAGAGTGTGTTGTTCTTGATCAAAGCTGTTAAGCAAGATCAAGGTGTGGTTTTTGGATTGTGTCACTGAGGTGATTTAGGGAGTGAGTGGTTTCTCATATCTAAATGGTCTCTTAGGTAGAAGTGTCATTGGGTAGTGATTAAGATTAGTAGATGTCAACTGGGATTATTGAGTCTGTAATTTAATACTACTAATAGTGAATTTCCTCCCTGGCTTGATAGCCCCTAGACGTAGGTAGTTAGACTGAACTGGGTGAACAATTCATTGTGTTGATTTACTGTTGTTATAGCTTTGTTCATATTAGCAAATTGTGTTGTTGTGACATCACACTTAACATCACACATCTAATACCAGAATTTCAATTGGTATCAGAGCAGGCATCCTGCTCTGCATCTGGGTGAGATCTAGGGCTGATACTTTCTGGTGCAATGGACAAGGAGTGTGGTGGATTTGTGAATAGACCCCCTATTCTAGATGGATCAAATTATGACTATTGGAAACCTCGTATGGTTACATTCTTGAAGTCTTTAGACAGCAGGGCCTGAAAGGCAATTTTGAAAGAATGGAAACATCCTGTTATTGTGGAAAAAGATGAGAATGGGAAGGAAGTAGAGGGTAGCTCAAAACTGAAACCTGAAGAAGAATGGACCAAGGAAGAAGATGAACTTGCCCTTGGGAATTCTAAAGCCTTGAATGCCATATTCAATGGTGTTGATAAGAACATCTTCAGGTTGGTCAACACTTGTGAAGTAGCTAAGGAAGCATGGGATATCTTGAAGACTACTCATGAAGGAACCTCCAAGGTTAAGATGTCAAGACTTCAACTTCTAACAACAAAGTTTGAAAATCTGAAGATGAAAGATGATGAGACCATTCATGACTTCCACATGAACATTCTTGAGCTGTCCAATGCTTCTAGTGCTTTAGGAGAAAGAATGACTGAAGAGAAGCTGGTAAGGAAGATTCTCAGATCCCTTCCTAAGAGATACAAAATGAAGGTGACTGCTATTGAAGATGCTCAAGACATCAGCAAGATGAGAGTTGATGAGTTAATTGGTTATCTTCAGACATTTGAATTAGGGATGAATGAGGAATCTGAAAAGAAGACCAAAAGCATAGCATTGGTGTCTAAAGAGAAAGAGTGTGATCCTAAGACTGAGGAGGAGCTTTCAAATGCTATTGTTCTGCTGGGAAGACAGTTTAACAGGGTTCTAAAAAGGATAGACGGGAGCTACAAACCTAATGTCAAGAACATCACATCTGACACCAACAGATCAGGAGATCAGGGGAAGAAAACTAGAGATGAAGAAAAGACCAATAATGACAAAGGAGTTCAATGCTTTGAGTGTGAAGGGTATGGTCATGTCAAGAAAGAATGTCCTACATATCTCAAGAAGCAGAAAAAGGGGTTATCTGCTTCCTTGTCTGATACTGATAGTGAGAGTGAATCTGAAGAAGAATCAGCTAAGCTTGTTAGAGCTATGATTGGGGTTTATGAGTCAGATGATGATTCATGTGATGATGAGGTTTCTTATGAAGAGCTTGCTGCCTCTTATAAAGAACTGTGCATGAGAAGTGAACAAGTCTGTCGTGAAGGAGAAAAGCTAAAGAAAATCATAGTGCAGTTAGAAGCAAAAAAAATTGAACTAGAAAATGAAGTCAGTATGCTTAACTCTAAACTGGATTCTATGACCAAAACTGTCAGAATGTTGAATAATGGTACTGATGCTCTAGACAACATTCTTAGTATTGGAAAACTTGCTGGAGACAAAAGTGGTTTGGGATTCAACAATAGTGCAACTTCTAATGATGTTATTACCAGTTCCAAACCAGTGATGTTACAACAGATGTTTAAACATCCTGACAGGATTCCTTTTAGGAAGAAATTCAGGCGCTGGAGATGTCATCACTGTGGGCGTTTTGGACACATAAAGGCTTACTATTATAAGCTACATGGGTATCCTCAGAAGACACATCAGTATACTCCCAGACAGAAGTTTCACAAAGGTAATAAGGCCTTCAATTATAAGAAGTAATGGGTTCCAAAAGGTAAAGTTACCAGCTTAATAGCTCACACTTCTCTTAGGGTTTCTACCAAAGAAGACTGGTACTTTGATAGTGGGTGTTCAAGACACATGACAGAAGTTAAGAATTTGTTGGTAGATGTTAAGCTCCAGTCTTCAGGTCATGTAACCTTTGGTGATGGTGTCAAAGGAGAAATTAAGGGGATGGGAAAACTGAATTGTGCTGGTGCTCCTAGACTGGATGATGTTCTACTTGTCAAAGGGTTGACATCAAATTTGATCAGTATTAGTCAACTTTGTGATTAAGTATTCAAAGTAGACTTTACAAAATCTGAGTGCAATGTCACAAATGAGAAAGGAGAAGTCATCATGAAGGGTGTTAGGTCTAAGGATAACTGTTATCTATGGGTGCAACAAGACTCAAGTACCTCAACATGTGTGTTTGCTAGAGATGATGAAGTCAATATCTGGCATCAGAAGTTGGGACATCTTCATCTGAAGGGAATGAAGAGAATCATATCTTCAGAAGCTGTCAGAGGAATTCCTAAACTCAATATTGAAGAAGGAAGAGTTTGTGGAGATTGTCAAATAGGGAAGCAGACCAAGATGTCACATCAGAAGCTTCAACATAACACCACCACCAAAGTTTTGGAACTTCTTCATATGGACTTGATGGGACCTATGCAGGTAGAAAGTCTAGGTGGGAAGAAGTATGCTTATGTTGTTGTAGATGACTATTCTATGTACACCTGGGTAAGCTTCATCAAAGACAAAACAGAGGTGTTTGATGTTTTTAAAGATTTATGTCAAAGACTCCAAAGAGAGAAAGAGAGCAATGTCATCAGAATCAGGAGTGATCATGGGAGGGAATTTGAAAATAGCAAGTTTGCTGATTACTGCTCTGCTGAAGGCATCAGTCATGAGTTTTCCTCTCCTATTACTCCTCAGCAAAATGGAGTTGTTGAAAGGAAGAACATAACTCTCAAAGAATCTGCTAGAGCAATGATTCATGCCAAAAAGCTTCCTTACCATTTCTAGGCTGAAGCCATGAACACTGCTTGCTATATTCACAACAAAGTTACTTTGAGAAGGGGCACTTCAGCTACTCTGTATGAACTGTGGAAAGGGAGAAAGCCAAATGTGAAGTACTTTCATGTTTTTGGAAGTAAATGTTACATTTTGTTAGATTGTGAACAGAGGAGAAAATTGGATCCTAAAAGTGATGAGGGAATCTTTCTAGGCTACTCTACAAATAGCAGAGCTTACAGGGTTTTCAACTCCAGAACAAAGGTTATGATGGAGTCTATAAATGTGGTAATTGATGACATTGATAAGCAGGAAGATGATGATGTCCTGGATGATGTTGAAACATCAGTTGAAGAAGTCACAGCAGAAACTGAAGACAGAAGTGGGTCTCCCAGTCCTATTGATGCTGAGCCTGAACCTGAACAATCTATTAAAGAACCATCTATTAGGGTACAAAAGGATCATCCAAAGGAGCTTATCATAGGTGATCCTAAATCAGGGGTTAGCACTAGATCAAGAGAGGTTGTGTCAAATTCTTGTTTTGTTTCCAAAATTGAGCCCAAGAATGTCAAAGAAGCTCTGACTGATGAATTCTGGATTAATGCCATGCATGAAGAGCTGGAACAATTCAAGAGGAATGAAGTGTGGGATCTTGTTCCCAGGCTTGAGAGTTAATGTGATAGGCACCAAGTGGATTTACAAGAATAAATCTAATGAACAAGGAGAGGTCACCAGAAACAAGGCCAGATTAATTGCTCAAGGATATACTCAGGTTGAAGGAATTGATTATGATGAAACCTTTGCTCCTGTGGCAAGACTGGAATCTATCAGATTACTCTTAGGGGTGGCTTGTAATTTCAAATTCAAGCTTTTTCAGATGGATGTTAAGAGTGCCTTCTTGAATGGTTACTTAAATGAAGAGGTGTATGTTGATCAACCAAAAGGATTTATTGATCTAGCATTTCCTGACCATGTTTACAAACTAAGGAAAGCTCTATATGGTTTGAAGCAAGCACCAAGAGCTTGGTATGAAAGGCTTACTGAATTCCTGGTTGTGAATGGCTACAGAAAAGAAGGGATTGACAAGACTTTGTTTGTTAAAGAGGAAGGAGGAAAATTGATGATAGCTCAAATATATGTTGATGACATAGTATTTGGTGGGATGTCAGATGCAATGGTGAAACATTTTGTGGAACAGATGTAGTCTGAGTTTGAAATGAGTCTTGTTGGAGAGCTCAGCTATTTTCTAAGCATACAAGTTAGACAAATGGAAGACTCCATATTCATATCCCAGAGCAAGTATGCAAAGAACATTGTTAAGAAGTTTGGTCTAGAAAATGCTAATCACAAGAGGACACCTGCTCCTACTCACTTAAAGTTATCCAAGGATGAACATGGTGTGAGTGTGGATCAAAGTCTATACAGAAACATGATTGGTAGCTTATTGTATCTCACAGCTAGCAGACCTAATATTTCTTTTGCTGTTGGAGTGTGTGCCAGATATCAATCTGAGCCTAAAGTTAGTCACTTGAATCAAGTGAAGAGGATTATGAAATATGTGAATGGGACTAGTGACTATGGAATGCTTTACAGTCATGGATCAGGCACTGAGTTATGTGGTTTTTGTGATACTGATTGGGCAGGGAGTGCTGATGATAAAAAGTACTTCAGGAGGTTGCTTCTTCTTAGGGAATAATCTGATATCATGGTTTAGTAAAAAGCAGAAATGTGTGTCTCTTTCTACTACTGAAGCTGAGTACATAGCAGCAGTGAGTAGTTGTTCTCAACTTGTTTGGATGAAGCAAATGTTAACAGAATACAATGTCAAGCAAGATGTCATGACATTGTACTGTGATAATCTGAGTGCTATCAATATCTCTAAGAACCCTATTCAACATAGCAGAACTAAGCATATTGATATACGTCATCATTTTATAAGAGATTTGGTTGAAGACAAAGTAGTTGCTCTGGAACATGTTGCTACTGAAAAGTAGTTAGCAGATATTTTTACCAAGGCCTTAGATGCAAATCAATTTGAAAAATTAAGAAGCAAATTAGGAATTTGCATATATGAGGATTAAATGTGTTGGGAAGTGTCTTGTGCAGTTGTGATCTTTATTGCATATGTTTAGTTTAAAGGAAACATAATTTTATTCAACTGCTGAAAGCATACAAGATTAGATTTTAGTACATCAAAAGCAATATATAAAGGGTCTAAAGATTATCCCAACCCCCTGCATCAAGAAAAGTTTTCCAATCTTCATCCCATTCATCATCAGAAGCATGAAGTTGCACTGGAGGCTTTTTGATGTTTTTCATCCTTGTCTCTGGTGTTTTTCTTGTTCTTGTTGCTCCTGAAGAAGTCCCAGCGGCTGTCATTATTTTGTTCTTATTTTTCAGTAGATCTGGTTTCTTGACCTCCTGCATGTGGTTCTTCCCTGCCTCTTTGTTAGACTGACTCATACTTGTTTGTTGTCTGGTGCTGTTAGAAGGAAGAAGGCTTGGATTTTATAGTTCTATAAGAATCCATTGTTTGTATCGCCTGACCAGTCAAAGTTTTTGGAATTTGTGTTCCTTGGGAAGCTTGTTATTTGACCATGTCTTAATGGCTGTCAGATATTTGTGTTTGATGTAGAAGTTGTCCAATTATGGCTAAAAAGGGGGAGAGTTAGCCTATGTGTTGCCTAGTTGTCTGTTGTGGTTCTAGGCTTGAGGAGGGGTGTGCATGTTTGAACAGTTGGTATACTGGTTCTTGTTTTGAGGGGGAGTTTAGCAGATTTTGGATGTGATTGGTGCTGGTTGTGTTTTGGAATGTTAAGAGTATGAAGTTTTTCCGCTGCAGGTATCTCTGATGTTGGCAGAGATTGTTTTAGCCAAAATTAGCCAAAGGGGGAGATTGTTAGTTCTTGTATTGGCTGGAATTTTGGTAAAACAAAGTTGAACAATGTTGATGTCATATGTCTGATGTCTTAACATTGGTTCCTAACATTAGTTGTTGCAGGGTTGAAGTTTCATATGCTGATGTTAAACTTGATGTCTTGACATCAGTTATCAGAACATCAAAACATCAGGCTGTGATGTTTTAGGGTTGTGCGTAAAAGTTTGTTTTGAGAAGATCTGTTAGAGAGATTATGTGCGAATATCTTGGAGAAGATATTTTCAGTTACAATCAGATTTGGAGCAGATCCCGTTGCTATGTTTAAGGGTTGTATGATTTAAAAAGATTTGAAAATCAAATCTGTTTTAAATTCTGTTTTTAAAAACAAATCAAATCAGATATTTGGAAGAGGTCCAAGCCCAAGTCAGAATTCTATTTAAAGCAGCCTCAACCCTTGTTGAAGATAACGAAGACAAGAGATCAAAGACTGAAAGTCAAATTTGTGTTTTCGTGTGTGTTTTGTAAACCTTTCATGGTTGAATAGGTGTTACTATTTTGGGTTGTAAGTGTATTCACTCTAAAGCTTTTAAGCAAGAGTGTGTTGTTCTTGATCAAACCTGTTAAGCAAGATTAAGGTGTGGTTTAAAGTGTAATCTTTGGATTGTGTCACTGAGGTGATTTAGGGAGTGAGTGGTTTCTCATATCTAAGTGGTCTCTTAGGTAGAAGTGTCATTGGGTAGTGATTAAGATTAGTAGATGTCAACTGGGATTGTTGAGTCTGTAATTTAATACTACTAATAGTGAATTTCCTCCCTGGCTTGGTAGCCCCCAGACGTAGGTAGTTAGACCAAACTGGGTGAACAATTCATTGTGTTGATTTACTGTTGTTATAGCCTTGTTCATATTAGCAGATTGTGTTATTGTGACATCACACTTAACATCACACATCTGATACCAAAATTTCACTAATTCCTAATCTCTACACTCTCATCATGCTATCTTATCCTACATTAACAAGAATCACACTGAAAAAAGAAGAAGGTAGAAGAGAAGGATAGAGTCGCAAAAACAAAGGGATCAAAAGTACCTATTTGAGCTGGAGTCTCCTCTCTGGGTTTATTGATCATCATCTCTAAGTTTTACAACACTCACCGGAGAAAACCTCAGCTCCGTAGGTAAACGCGACACATCTTAATTCTTCATCTTCCCACTTCATATTTGGTACAATGTTGTAGCCCATGCATTGCGGAACCATATCCCTAAGATTATATTTTGAGTTCATAGATGATTGTTGTTTAATTTCACTTAGAAATTTTTAGGGTGGAATAAGGGTTTGTGGTTGATGATTTAGAGAAATGAAGGTTGGGGATGGAGAGAGGATGAGTAAAAGAGTTGAATTATGGTGCTTAGGTTTGGTTTTGGGCTGCGCTGCGGCGGAGGCGATTTCTGGCGCGACAGCGGTAATTTCAGGAGACCTTTAAAGAGTGAGAGGAGGGAGAGACGAGTGTTGACTTCTCGACAAGTGTACCGATAATGTCATAGTAATAAAAAACATCGAATCCACGGGGACTACTATTGGGGGGTTCGAGTTTCAAATGCAAAAATAAAGTGTTCTGACAATAATACAAAAGTGGTATGGTTGTGTATAGAATCCCTTATTTCTCTATTGTTGATGTTCGATGTAATACATGAATGGTATCGTCACTATAATCCCACGACGCATTAACAAAACCAATATATCCAATCCCTCGGTGTATATCTCACTAATCAATACTCAGAGTTTTCTATCCCTAAATCACCAACATAAGTAAGATTCGACAATGCATTAGAGCATTAATTCCTAAGCCACTACTCGGAGTTTCCTATCCCTAATCCACCAGTGTAAGCACAACAATTGCCCTAGGTCCAACACATAGACTAATGATCAGTATTCCCTATGTGCCTAAAATCAGATTAAAATTGTATATCACATAAAATACATTAAGAACAAGGTGCAATTGAATAGAATTATAAATCAAATTATTCATGCAATGTCAAATCAAACATATGTCCCAACAATATCAAAATAGGCTCATCAAGCACAACCTAACCTAGAGAGAATTAGCTACTCATAGTGCAAATTACAATACAAAAAATCAAATAAAAAGGTTGCGTAAGAAATGCCTTGAAGAATTGGCCTCTAATGGCTTCAAATGCTCTCCAAATATGTCATCTGGTGCTGTAAACCCTTCATTCTCTTGTAAAAATTTAGAACCCCTAAAAAATACCAACTTTCCCCTTGTAAAGCCTTCAGAATGGACCAGAACAGGTCAGAAAAAGCCCATAAAATGGGTCATCACGCTCGTTATAACTTGTATCACGCATGTTGCACCCTAAAATTTGCCCTCTTATTTCTAACCTTAACTAACTTGTGTTTCACATTCATATGCATCTCCACTAGGTCATAATACTCACAATAATTCATTTGCATGAGCTCCTAAGACATGGGATCAAAGTATTTTCTTGTGAATTTAGTTTTCCCTATTCAGAGGTGATTCATTTAGTTCTTGCACTCAAGCTAAAACAAGAGGGTGAATTCTCACCAGCATTAGCATCTATGTCAAGATTTATCAAGGGTTTGGTTCTTCAACAACTCAAGTCATTTCTTTATTCCGGAGGATTATGGGTTCTTATTCATGGTTGAGTTTATGAACATTCATCAATTGAAGATCATGAGATTAGGGCTTCATGTTAAGGACGTCTTGGTGGTCATGTTCCTTTCTACACTTCATGTCTTATCTTCATCTTCAAAGTTTTCTCAAGGGATTGTTTTTGCGTTAAGATAATTGGTCATCAAGTCAATATCATTGATTGAATTCCAAAGCATTGGGTAATCAGGGCATTGTTGCCCACTCAGTTGCTTTTGCTTGTTGCTGAAATTGTGGTTTCATTAAGAATGCTAGTCTGATTTAGATTTGAAGTCGGTTTGGGATCAAAAGGGTTCAAAAGGCATAGAGTTCTTAAGCATTTATTTTGTTCAAGAATTTGATTCAAGTTAAAATTGGAGGAAGATTTATGGGGATTTCTTGGGATTCAAGTAACAAAGGCATTATTCAAATTCATCGTCATTTACCATTCAATGTAAAATCCATATCCATTTTATCTAAATCTAAAGCCTATAACCAAGATCTAATTCAATAACCAATTATCCAAATTAAGAACCATAACCATTTTTAAAATCCAATTCCAATACACTTAACCATTTTTCCAATAACTAAATAAAACTGAAATTCTGGTACCAGACGTGTGATGTTAAGGTGCGATGTCACAACAACACACTCTGCAATAATGGACAGAATAAGCAATAAGAAAACACAAGGAAATGTTCACCCAGTTCGGTCTAACTACCTACGTCTGGGGGCTACCAAGCCAGGGATGAAATTCACTACTTGTAGATATAATTTACAGACTCAACACACCAGTTGACAATCTCCTAAACTTATACTCTACTAGTGACTTTCTACCTAAGAAACCACTTAGATATGAGAACACTACTCAATCCCCTAAAACACTCAAAGAACAACCTCTTTGAGATCCCTTGATCTTGCTTCCTAGCTTCGATCAATCAACAACTCTCTATTGCTTCACAGCTTCTAGAGAGGACAGAAAATTCAACACCTATTCAAACCTAGAATAGTCTGATTACAAGTACTCTAAACAAACCCTAGACTCTAAGCCTCCAGCTCTTGATCTTCAATCTGTTTTCTGTACCTTCTTCCTTGGTCTTGTGCGCTTTATATAGCTCCTTGAATTTGGATTGGATTTGTCACAATATTTGATCAGATTTGTTAATTAAAAACTGAATCTTTTAAAACAGATTTTATCCCTAAAATCTTTTTAAATCTTCCACCTTTTAATTCTCCAACAAACCTGCAATCAAATCTCCCATGTAACAGAAAATATCTAGCCCAAGATATTCTCATCCAACGAGTCAACACTCTCCACAATTCCAGCTAATTCGCGACCCTAATAACAACAAGCCCATGCTGTCATTAGCTTCAGTTCTGCAGGTCTAATGTTACAACATCACCTATGTGACATCAGACATCCACTTCAGCAACTAGCAACCTTAACACAGCCCAGTGTTAAGTGCAATGTTATGACATCAAGCCCATGACATCAAACATAGTTAACCTTCACAACTTAGTACAACCCAGTACTAAGACTCAATGCTGCAACATCAACACCATGACATCAGCATTGAACACCTTGTTGTTTTACCAAAATTCCAGCCAATCCAGGAACTTACAAAAACATTTTTCATTATCCAGAATCCAATTTCAATTCAATTCCAAACAAAATCCTGTTTAGCTGTCATATAGTCATCCAAGTTTTCTTTCATGGTTAGTTTTGGTATACCCTGGTGATGATAAGCTTCGTATATGAGTGCAAGGAAATAATGTGCATGAGAAGATTATTAACTCATTTGATTTTTCTATAGACATTGCCACCAATTGATGGAGTTGATGGAACCAAGAGGAAGCTAGATGCGAAAGAATGACCAAGTCCTGGTTATTACTTTTTTTCTTATATCGTTAGGTTAGAAAACAAATAGTGTACGAAGTTGCAAAAGTTAGCAATGCATTCAAATACAATTCTGTTCGTCACCAATACAGTTCAATACAAAGGCTAGCAAGGCATTCATAAACGTAAACCACGACATGGACTTTCCTTCTCCTGCACCGTCAAATACAAGCAGCGGCAACAATGGAAGAGATGCTCTTCATGCGTTCGTGATTGATAACAGTTGGGCCACCATCCTTGCTATTGTCATTAATCCAGCAAGTTTAAAAATCGAGCTTCACGTGTGAAGATGAATTGCTTGCATTGCACGGCCTTGAAGGCGAGCTTGAACGCAGAGCGGTGACGTGTACTTTGCAGAACCTGCAGCAAATCAAAAACTCACAATAGCATAACTGGATTCAAAGTCTCTAAGAAACTTGCTCAGCTTCAAATCCTCACCATAGATTCATAACTGCATTCATCAATCCTAGGGCTGATGAATTTTCACTTCTAACTAATTCTCCAACCTTCATCTGCTCTATATAAACGATCCAACCTCCTTCATTTTCGGATTCACTTCATTCCCTCCACTTTCTTCATGTCAAATTCCGCTGCTCTCCCGTCTTCATCTTCCACAATTCACCAAATCAAAATTCACTTTCATCTTCACACCTCAACAAGCTTCTGCATCTTCATCAAACATTCAATAATACTCCATCGCAGATCATCATCATCCTCTTCAACCTGGAATTCGAAGCAATTTTGCAGCAAAACGTGAATCATGCACCAACAATCAACATAACAGCATCTCAGAATTGCACGGAAGAAGAAGAATCAAGAAGGAATTCACGCACTCGCGTAACACGCCATCGACGCAACGTACAACTAACTCATACGCGATCCAACAACTACACAACAACTTTACACGCACAATAACCAGATCGAAGAAGTGATCTTAGAATCGCGAAGAATGAGAGGAACGACGTAGAAACGGTGTAATAGAATCGTACCTGGACGCATCCTCTCGCGCCGCCTCTGGATAATGTTCTAAGGTGAGGATTCGTCCACTGTGACGTATTCATAGCTTTGTAACTTCAAATTTCGTTTGTGATTCATGGCGTGGGGTGAGATTTAGAGGAGATAGAGAGTAGACTCGATGTAGGAAGTTTCATCTCCACCGCCGCCAGCGTGAGGCCACGGCGCAGCGGAGATTACTGCTGATTTGTGGAAGAGGTTGAAAACGAGTGCGTGAGGAGAGAGGAAAGAGTGAGCGCTGAGAGAGATGTAGGTTTTGCTTGTACTTCTTTGTCTCCCTTGGATGGATCGGGCTTAGGCCCCGTGACATTGCCAATTGCACCGTCTAAAATCATTTTTGCACCTCTCGTCTGAATCTACCTGTGGTGCATTGGGCTTGGCTGCTGAACCGCAAGCAGACTTCACTGTTTGAACTTCCTGTTTCAATACTGCTCCCCTTTGAATTGTTTTGATATTTCTTTTCATGAACAGTTTTGATAATTTTTTCATGAATTGAATTGTTTAGATTATTTTTTCATAAATTGTTTTTGATAATTTTTCATGAATTGAATTGTTTTGATATATTGAATTGTTTTTTATAATTTTTCATGAATTTAATTGCTTTGATAATGTTTTCATGAGTTGTTTTGATCATTTTTTGTTTTTGATAATTTTGCATGATGTGTTTTGATAATTTTTCATGATTGTGGATTATTTCTTTTCTAGATGGATTGTGGATTAATTTTCATGACTTGTTGAATTAATTCTTTGGTTGGTTTTGTGGCTAATTGTTGATGTAGCTTTGTGATTAATTCTTAATGCCATGAAATTATTGATTAATTCTTGACGCCTTGGTTGTGATTAATTCTTGGCGTTGATTCTTGGTATTACTCTTGTTTAATCTTGATGCTTGCCTTGTGCTTGATACTTTGACATGACATGAATTTCTCTTGGTGCTTGAGTCTTGCTTATGCTTGAGCCTTGTTTTGTGTTTGATTCTTGCTCGATGATTGAGACGTTTTATGTTTACTTGTTGCTCGCTTTGTGCTCACATGCTCCCTTAGGGTTTCTTAGTTCAACTTAATTTCTGATTAAGTTTGAAGTAAGATAGGCATTAGGCTCTCAATCCAAGCATGATCACATTAGGATATAATCGTCTTTTAATCCTAACCTTAGTACCACATTGCATGATAACGGCTAGGATCAAGTCTGCCTTAGATTTTGTGTTGTGTCTTTCCATTCTTCCTCTTAATCAAGTCAAAACACTTAATAAATACGATGTGTATAGTGCGTCACGAGCCTTAAGCACATAGGAAATGATAAGTGAGAGTCTCTCCTTACCTCATCTAGAGATCTTTATACACAAGCTATATTGGATCGTTCGTATAAAGTGTTTGCTCATATCGTCATAGACTTTAGCATGATACGCATAACAAACCGATTCAATTCACTTCTTTAAAACACTTCAACGAATTAAAATTGTTTTCCTTCGGGATTATCTCCTTTCTTTTTCAAAAAGGCATATTATTTCCATTCTACTGCAAACAGGTAACGCGTAAGACTCCAGACAACGAGCTGAAAATACCTAAATTGATGGAACGTGAACGTTAGCATTGTCTGTAAAAAACACTAAGCAACCCATAGATCCACGAACTACGGATGCTCTGATTTCTCATTCCACTTGAGAATACGTAGGCACAAGGGCCCCAATCCTTGGCGAGCAACCTTCCCTTTCACCCATAGACCTCTGAACTACGATAACTCTGATTTTCCCATTGCACGAGGGAATACGTAGGCATAGGATTGCGAGATCCTATCGAGTCCCGTTTTGTTTTTTTCTCCCTTTTCGTTTCTGCATTCCCTTAGCAAGTAGGTGTTTTAGATATACACGTCATTTGATTAGAACAACAAGAGTGAATCCCATTGAGTATAATGGACGCGAGGAGTGTTAATATCTTCCTCTTGCGTAATCGACTCCCGAACCCCGAATTTGGTTGCGAGACCATGTTCTTTCCCTTTTGAGGTTTTTTCGATGTTTTCCTTTCCCCGTTGGGATAAATAAAGTTCAATGGCGACTCTGTGTCTTTGCAGGTCATTTTTTGCGTAGCGACAACGCACGTGATGCAGTTTTTACTTCCCTATAGCGCACGCGATGTTGCGCGTGATTATTCTAATAGTTTCACGCTTTTGCTCCCTTTTCACCTAATTTTCACTAAGTCCCTAATTCTCACACTTAGTCATTTTTTCCTCATTCTTTGGCCTTTATTCTTCATTTTGCTCCTCTTTAACTTATTTTGATCCGTTTCTTCGACCAAAATCATGCAATGACAGAGTGTCATCAACGAGTCAGAAGGTGATATTGTCAAATGAGAGAGTGTTTCTCTCTTTTTCCTCCTTTCTGGCATCTCTTATGGGTTTAATACAAGGCCCATTGGCCTTTACTTACACCCCACCCTAATATGTTATTACACCCCCTCTGAAACAATAAAAATAATAACAAAATGGCTTGAGCCATCTGAACTTGGGCCCAACGCCCTAATAGCGTCTACACATTTTTTTCTATTCTTCACCCTGACAAAGTAAATTTATTTATTTCTATTTTCTTTGGAAAATTATTTTTAACATTTTTAAATACACCAAAATGCCTTCTAATGATAATTAGGGATTTAGTCTTAATGAATTTTAGCATTAAATTCCTAAATTAGGATTGATTTTCTTAATTAGGATTAGAGTGGAATTGATTAGAAATTAGGGTTAATAGCATTAATCTTGATTTTTTTTCTTTTTCTTGGCCTTTATTTCTTAATTCATGGTAGGTTGCTTAGATAGCTTGATCTTGTGAAATATTGTTTGACTTAAATCTTGCATGATCCTCCATTGTCTTGATTTTATTAATTAATTAAATTCTATTTGCTCAATTTAATAACTTTAGGATATTATTTAGTTAATCCATTTGATTAATTAGTTACATGATCAAAACCCTAGAAAATAGGTAAATATATGCATGATAACATTAGTACCAACACCCTTTTGGTATCTTAATGTATCTTGCCTCGTTATCCCAATTATTTTAGCTTACTTGTCTAACTTAAAACTAAAAGTTTCTTTTTGCAAATAAACCAAAATACTTAAAAATACGATGCGAATTATGCACCATGAGCCTTAAGAAATGAAGAAGAGTGAGAGTGTGTATTCATATCCTTATTATGAATATCTTTGGATACAAGACGCTGCATGACCCAATTATCCAAAGTATCCACCTCCATTCATAAACTTTAGGGCAATTCAAATCAAGAAATTTTTTATAATTAAAGGAAGAAAAAAGAGGAAGACGTAGACTATCTCTCTCTGAATGATCAGACAATACTGTAGGGCTCGCTGTATTAATATTCGTCTTTAGACTAAAGTCAATCATAACCATTCAAACTCAATTTTCGCCGTAGGGCATTTAAAAACTTTCATAAAGGACCTGTTATTTCCGTTCTACTGCAACACAAACAAACTCTTAAGTCTCTCATGCAGGAGCATACAAGCAACATTTAACTACTACAACGTGAACATTAACATCGTTCAATAAAAACAATCAACAAACACTTATTTGCTATTCCACGAACTACAGAGCTTTGATTTTCTCATTGCATTATGGGAATACGTAGGCACAGGACTTCCAAATCTTGGCGAGCACACTAATTAAAAATTTATTTTTTCTCATTAATTAAAACCAATCACAAGTAACTTTTAGATAATAACACCCACCTGCACAAAGAACAATCAAAGGTTCTCGTTGAGTACAACGGATGTGACGGGTGTTAATACCTTCCCTTGAATAACCGACTTTTGAATCTGCACTTGGTTGCGATGACCATACATTTTCCTATTTATTCATGGGTTTTATCGATATTTTCCATTTTCTTTGGAATAAATAAAATTCGGTGGCGACTCTGTATTTTTCGCGGCGCGACAGGTGTGGCTAAAAAATGAATGACTTGTGTGTGCATGGGGTGTGTCCGGAGATGCATCTCCAGAATTTGAGGGTATTTTAAACTTTTCACGAGGTTCCCTAGTTAATTATATAGTGCATTAAAAAAATCCTAAAATGTAAAATATTGTTTATGTACTGACTTGTTATGTGTTACAAATGATTATGTGAAGTTTTACAAACTTTGTTTCTATGATAAATCAATTTGTAGCCAACATATCTTCATATCTATGTTTCGGGGCATTCTCGTGTGGATGATATGAATCATGTTATTATTTGATGATTTGAATTGTTATTATTCGTGGGTTCATGTTTTATTATAGTGTGCATAATTTGAATCATAATGGTCTCTTACATTGGTTGATTATAATAAACATTTTGGGTATGATTTTGTTTTTATTTAATGTTTAAAAATATTTTTTACATAATCAATTTGCAGCTTTAGAAACAAGTGAGGAAACCAATCAAGAGAAACAATTTTTGGGATTGTGATGATCCTAAGATTGAGAAACTCATTATAAATATTTTTTGGTAGATAGAAATTCTTAGAGATAATTCAATCTAGTTTTTATTGAATGCTAGAGTGAATTTACAATGGACTGTTAGGAAAACAAAAATACAGAGAAATTGGGAATTGTTCATCTTGTACTATTGTGATTAAGTTTTCGAAATTTTTTATGTAACTTTTGTAGCAATTCATTGATAAGGAATTGGAGAGTTGTTCTCTCCCGCAAATGTAAGAATATTTTTGATCGAACTATATCAATAAACATCAGTGTTATTTCTCAACTCTAGTTATATGTGAAATTGTCTTCAAGCATTTTATTGATTATTTTGTTGTTTTGATGCTTTGCATATTATGGTTTATCGTAATTTTGAATTTCTCATCACACAGATGAAAATATTGATTTTCCATGCATTTTTTAAGTGTTGACTAAAGTCAACTGCATTTGACTCGATTCAAGTGTTATGTGAGTTGATTCAACAAGTCAAGACAATTTGAATCAGTTCAAGATTGCTTGTGAATCCATTCATTCAAGTTTTGCATGTTTGACTTGATTCAATTATAGTGTGAATTGATTCACAATGATGTCTCAAAATGTATTTTTTTATTCTATTTGCAAGACTTGATTCATTCTGCCAATGACTTTGTTCATTCTGTCAAAGATTTAGTTCATTATCTCAAAGACTTGATTCATTCTGACAGAATACTCAATTCACAAAAGTGCCTTTAAACACGTTTTTGGTTCCGTTTGTAAAACTTGAGTCATGGCCAAGCATACTCAATTCAGAGACAGAAATGACTCAAGTCATGGTCTTGTTGAGTCAATTTAAATGGCCAAATACTTGATTCATTAAGGCTTCGACTCAAGTCATTTTTTCAACTTTCTTCTGATTTTGAATTGATTCATTAAAACCTTTAATAAATTCATTTTATAAGTCATTAGTTCATTTTTACTCATTTTTGTGTCTCTACTCATACGCATATTGTTGAAGATCAACAAAGAATCTTTTATACAGATTTTACTTTGTATATATCATAACAGCTCATATAACTTTTTGTAAATTAATTAATTGTCTGTTTTGTCTTTATCACATTAATCTTAGCATTTATAGGAATAATTATTCCCCTAATTTGTAGGCTAAATTAGCTTTTCCCTCTCAGCCCTATGTATTATATATACATCTTATGAATTATCAAGCAAAACATGAAATATAAAAACATATTTCTACATGGTATCAGAGCACAATCTGAACCATCCCTAACTTAGCACCATCAAACCATGGATGAATAAAAAATTAACAAATCACTCAAGGAGGAGACTATATTTTTTCCGACCAACTCACACGACGGAAAATCCCACCCTTGGTCTGATCATTGCAAGAGGCCACACCACACCAAGGAAACATGTTGGTTCATACATGGAAACCTTTTGGAAGCCAATCAGCTTAAAAGGAAGGAAGGAAAAGGTAACACAACCTTTAACCATCAAGAAGTTGAGGCAAATTCTAACTTATCTCCATTCAGCCAAGAACAAATAGAGGAAATTCAAAAACTCTTTCAGCAGACTATGTTATCTGTAGAAAAAGTTGGTCCTACTAATATGGCCTAAAAAGGTAATTATCTATATGCTCTAAACACTAGAAAAGAATAAACAAAGTCATAGATCATTGACTCAGGAGCTTCAGATCACATGACTGGTGATTTTACGTTGTTTAGTAGTTATTCTCCCTATCCCTATAACTATATTGTTCGAATAGTTGATGGGACACATGCTAAGGTCATGGGTAAGGGATCAATTATTATTTCTCAAAATGTTACTCTTGACTTAGTTCTATATGTACCAAAACTCAATTGTAACTTGTTGTTCGTTAGCAAGATTACCCGAGATTTGAAATGTGTTACTAAATTCTTCCCTAACTTTTGTGAATTTTAGATTTTGGAGTCGAGGAAGACGATTGACAATACTGAAGAGTGTGTGGGACTCTACCTTCTACAAGTTGGAAAACTAGAAGAAAAACCCAATGAGCACTCTTATGTGGCAGCAACTGTTCCAAATAGTGAAAATTATGTAATGTTGTGGCACTATAGATTAGGCCACAGAAGTTTCAGGTACTTGGAAAAGATTTTTCCCTCATTATTTGATAAAAATTAGAAGCACTTTTAGTATGAAATTTTCCAATTGTCAAAACATACCCGTAACCATTACCCACACCAACCCTACAAACCATCTAAACCTTTTTCATTAATTCATAGTGATATATGGGGACCATCTCGAGTTCACAACATTACTGGATCAAGATGGTTTGTCACCTTTATCGACGATCACACATGCGCCACTTGGGTGTTTCTAATGAAGGAAAAATCAAAAGTAGGGAGAATATTTGAAAAAATTCATAACATGGTCCAAACACAATTTCAAAGCATGATTCAGGTACTTAGAATCGACAATGGTCGTGAGTACTATAATCTGTCTTTAATTCCTATCTCCAAAAGGTTGGAATTGTCCACCAAAACTCATGTGTGGACACTCCCAACAAAATGGAGTTGCAGAAAGGAATAATAAACACCTCTTAGAAGTAACTAAATCAATAATACTAGCCAGTAATGTTCTAAAACAGTTTTGGGGAGAAGTTGTACTTTCGGCAACACATCTCATAAACATAATGCCTTCTCGTATCCTTGATTTTAAAACCCCTATTTTCACACTTCAAACCTTATACCCGACTAGCAAGATCTTTTCTTCTGTTCCAATAAAAATATTTGGATCTTTGGCTTTTGTCCACAATCTCAATCCTCACCGCAGTAAACTAGACCTGATATCCATCAAGTGCATCTCTCTTGGCTACTCTCCTCGCCAAAAAGGATATAGATGTTACTCTTCTAAACCAAAAAAATTATACCATACTATGGATGTCACTTTCTTTGAAAATCATCCCTATTACACCAAAGTTGGCATTCAGGGGGCGCAACCACACATATATCAAACTAAAAGTTTAGAATACCCACTTTTGGCACCTGAGGAAATCAAACCTGCAAAAATTTTACCATACCAGACCTCTAATACACAACCTTTAGCAACCGAACTTGCATAAACAATACCCGACCAGACCCCAAATTCTCAACCCAAACCTGAACAAATGTTACCAAACCAAACCATTGATACTCAATTTGAAGCTGGACAAATGTTACCAAACCAAACCAATAATACTCAACTAGTTAAACCAGTACCCGACCCAGTTGAAAAGACCCCAGAAATTAAATCGGAGATGATTATTATTTTAACTACATCTCAATAGAACCAAGGACGAAAAGCACAAGAGGGTATTTGGAAGAGGATGACTTATGACAGGAGAAGGAAGGAAGTAGAGTCAAGCACAACTCCGATGCAAAACCATGAGTCCAACTAGGCTCTTAAAAATGAAGTTCCCACATGTAATATGATCCCTAAACATGTTTGTGTAAATACAAGAAATAATGATATTCCTGTTGCAATAAGAAAAGGGGTGAGAACATGCACTCATCACCCTATTGAGAGATTTATCTCCTATGGAAAATTTTCAATAGGTTACAGGTCCTTTGTAGCAGCGGTTGACTACATTGAAATTCCAAAGAATATTCATGAAGCATTGTGAAAACCTGAATGGGCAGCCGTTGTAGCAGAAGAAGTTTAAGCACTTATAAAAAATGGCACATGGGATATCACATCTATACCAGAAGGGAAGAAAGCAGTGGGATACACGTGGATATTTTCAATTAAATACTATGATGATGGAAGTATAAATATGTACAAATCCCGATTAGTTGCAAAAGAATTTACACAGTCATATGGGATGGATTATGAAGAGACATTCTCTCCCGTAGCTAAACTTAATTTTATCCGGGTTGTATTGTCTTTGGCTGCAAATCTAGATTGGCCACTACACCAACTAGACATAAAGAATGTTTTTCTAAACGGGGAGTTAGAAGAGGAGGTATATATGCAAATACCTCAAGGACGTGAATCACCAAACACCTCAAATATGGTTTTCAAGCCCAATAAATCCCTATATGGCCTCAAACAATCACTGAGGGCATGGTTTGACAGATTGACCAAAGTTGTTAAGAAAAATGGTTTTGTTCAATACCAAACAGACCATACTATATTTTACAAGCACTTGGTAGATGGTAAAATAGCTCTATTTATTGTCTATTATGATAAAATTGTTATTACAGGGGATGATTATGATAAAATAACATAGTTGAAGAGTTTTCTAGCCAAGGAATTTGAAGTCAAAGATTTAGGTCAGCTCAAGTACTTTCTATGGATGGAAATTGCTCAGACAAGGGATGGAATTTATGTCTCTCAAAGGAAGTACACTCTAGACTTAATTCAAGAAACCATGATGCTTGGATGTAAAGCTGCCAACACTCCCATAGAACCGGTAAAAAGAAGTTAAGAGGAGAGTGCACCAGCAAATAAAGAGAGATATCAAAGTCTAGTTAGG
The DNA here is from genome assembly GCA_022829125.1 of Lathyrus tuberosus. Lineage (NCBI taxonomy): Eukaryota > Viridiplantae > Streptophyta > Magnoliopsida > Fabales > Fabaceae > Lathyrus > Lathyrus tuberosus. The sequence continues at coordinate 3,534,016 of JALAZF010000538.1, forward strand.
AAACTAATCTATCTTACTCATACCAGGCTAGACATTAGTTTTGCTGTAAGTATGGCTAGTCGATACATGTCAAACCCAACTAAGACTCACATGATAAAAGTTAGTAGAATTCTCTAATACCTTAAAGGTACACCAGGCTGAGGACTTTATTTTTATAAGAACACAAATAGAGGCATTGACGTCTATATTGATTTTGATTGGGTAGGGTGTTTATCTGAAAGAAAATCCACTACAGGTTATTGTACATTTGTATAGGGTAACATGGTAACTTGGAGAAGAAAGAAGCAACCTGTGGTGGCTAGGAGTTGTGCAAAAACCGAATTCAGAGATATGGCACAAGGTATTTGTGAAGGAATTTGGCTAAAACAGATGCTTGAAGAAATTAGAATTCCTGCCAACTACACAATGAGGATATTATGTGACTGTCATACCCTAAATTTTGACCACAAGATTTCCCATTATTGTGCAAATCATCACCACAATATGGATGTACCTTCATGCCTCATCAATCCTCTCAAAGATTGTTGAGCATTCACTACAATCAAGAATTAGGGTTTTGAGCCCCCTCAGAGCACTCAGACAAAGGATCAATCAAGAATGGACATGATCCTCAACTTGTCAAGTCTCTTAAACATCCATGAAGGATCAAGAGGTCTCCCATATCAAGAATCAAGCACAAGAGTGCAACATTTCAAGTGGATCAAGCCTCAAGATCACCAGTGTCACCAAATTAGGGGTTTTGGTCGACAAAGGCCTCCAGAGAGAAATTTTCATCTGGTCATGAGCCAATACTTCAAAACATGATCCAAGAAGCTCAAAGGGGCATCATGGACCCAATCATAGAGTCAAAATAGCCTCAGGGGATGCATTCATCAAAAATCAGGAATAAGGATTTCTTGACTTAATTCACCCCTAAGTTGACTTTTGAAGCAAGGCATGAGCCAAGACCTGAAGGAATATTTTGAAGACCTCCAATACATCATATTGATCCATTTACAAGATTAGATTGACCCAAAGAACTTGGTTCATAAGCAATACAAGGATTCAAATTCATTTGGACCAATTAGGGTTTTCTGATGAAAAGTCAACTATACCTTTGACTTTTGACCAAGGCATGATCCCAAACCGTGGGACATGATTCAAGACACTCTATAACACCTATGGAATCCATCCATTAGGGTTAAATTAGGTCAAGGACTTGATTTCATAGAGAATCACAAAGTTTGAAATTCATCTGATAAAAAGTCAATTGTGCCAAAAAACCAAGTTTGACTTTTTGAATTTCTTGACAAACAAGTCTTCATTGAGTAAAAAAAATGTTAAATTATGGTTTGGATCATCATCCATCAAGAAAAATCAAGAAAAGTAGGGTTACTTGCAGAAGGGGCACCATAAGAAATTTGAAATTTCACTAAGTCATGAAAAAAAGTGATTTATACCCAACTTTGCAAGACCATAACTTGTGATCCAAGCAACCTTTTTCTTCCATCCAAAGCTCAAATGAAAGCTCTCATTACATACTTCAAGATTGTCAACTACATCAGATTCCAAATCCTCATGGATTTTGAGTTATGGATTGATCAAAATCACAAAAATGTGAAAATGACCATTTTCCCAACACTTAGTGAATTTTTGGACAGAATCTGTTTTGCATTTTCACCAACTTTAAGGTCATTTTTCTCCATGATCCAAGATGATTCAATACCAAAGTTGGACATCAAAGTTAAATTAGGATATACAAGCTTTCCAAATAGTACAAGAACTCCCATTAATTCAACTTGAGCAAGAAGTTACAAGCATTGAAACATGCCTTGCTAAAACTGATTTCCAAGACAGATTTTGTGCATTACTTGTAGCACACGATTTTTTAGTCCAATTTTGGTGACTATGCAAGACTGATCCTCATCCAAATTCAACAAGAATCTCAGTCAATCATGTAGAACCTGCAAACTTGAACCCTAAGGCAAGGATTCTATCCTTTGGCATGTGATCATTCAAGTTTGCAAATCTAAAAATCAAGTTTTGTCATTTGGAATTGATGTGGAACATAGAGATGTCATGAACCAAAACATATCAGTCCAATTGAGTCAAGATTGACTCAAAATTCAGAAGATCTAAAGCTACCAAGACCAGCTCAAGTCAACGGCTGTCGAGTTTTAAAATGTAGGCATCTTTAGATAATTCTGAGACCACCATTGGATTCCTAGTGAAATTCTAGGTAGGATCCATCTAAATTTCATCCATTTTCATGGAGAAATGAAGAAGTTATGGCATTCTTGCAAATGCCCCAAAATCTGGTTTTTGCCTTGGCCTGACCTAGAAATTAGGTCACCCTTATGTGCATATGGGGTGGTTTTGATACACGAATGTATCACCACTCCAGTGGTAGAAGCGTGTGTTTATTTGGTTAGAGGGCGTGGGTTCAACACCCACCCATAGCATTTTTGGTTCCTTCTCCTTTTTTGTTATTTTTCTCATTTTTCATTATTTTCTTAATTAATCTCAATATTAATTTCTCCTTCAATTTTAATTATTTTTTATTGATTCTTTTTTTTTCAAAATTCTCAAAAATGTTGAAATATTTTATTCTACAAAAAAATCAAATTTATATTATTTATTTAATATAGCTTGAATTTTAGTAATTAATTTCATTTTATTTGTTTTCAAACATTTTTAAAATGAGATTTGCACCATGAATTTTCAAATTCAATTGGATTCCAAGCTTTCATGTGATTAAACATGATTTTTCAAAATATTTTTCAAAGTTGACAACTTGTTTTTAAATATATTTGATATTTTATATCATTTTTTATTTAATTTCCTTTGAAAATTATATTTTTTAATTAAAATTAGGGCTTTCCTTAATTTTGATTTTTTCAAACTTCATTTGAAACACTTTTTGGGCCTCTAATAGAGTGTAAGACCCATCCTCTTTGTAAATAAACAATTTTGGGTCTCAGTCATTGTATAAGTCCCGATGCGATTTTCAAAATAAACGGTGGAATCGCTGTTTTTCATCTGGGCATCTCCTTGAGCTGTAAGCCACAACTCTTGAATAAAAATAACTTTTTGGGCCTCTAATAAAGTGTAAGACCCATTCCCTTTTGTACATAAATAATTTTGGGTCTCAATCATTGTATAAGTCCCTCTGTGGTTTTCAAAATCACGACGCGATCGTCGCCTTTTCAAATAAATCATCTGGGTCTCTCTTTGAGTTATAAGCCCCAAACACTATTCTTCCAAACAAATTTTCTCTTAATTCAAATTCAAATTCAATGTTGTTTCTTTCAAAACTTTCTTCAATTTCTTGAAACCCTAAAAGAGGCAATACAATTGTAGTCAATACAACAGATCACAATATGCTTGGGCTTCTTCTCAGAAGGTAAGTCCCCACATCTTTTTCAATGCATATTTGTTTATATATATATCTGTCAATATAATTGTCTGTATATATACTTGTGCATATCTTGATTAGAGTTTTCCCTAACAGTTAGGTGTATGTTTAGGTCAAACCAGAGGTTACTTTTCAACATAGTCAAAACTAGTTCCCCCATAGGAAATTCCTTATACAGTCTTGCCTCCTCTTGGACTTATACAATATGGAACAGAGAAAGGCATTATTCCCGGTGAAACTTTTATTAAGACTGTCAAACTTAGAAATATATGTGTACAAGAAATTCATTTCCCCAGAGAGGATTAATTCCAGGTGAAACGTCTTTTGAATTTCTTCAAACCTTAGAACTGTTCAAACAAAGAAAGGAATATTCCCGGTGAAACATTTCTTGAACTTTTCTTTGGCTTGGACCCACAAGCTTCCTAAAAGCATCCCCAGCCTCCTCTTGGGCTTAGTACAAGGACCAACAGGCTTCTTAGAAGTCCCTCAGCCTCCTCTTAGGCTTAGTACAAGGACCCAAAGGCCTCCTAAAGGCATAGGACAGAAACTAGTCATCTCTACTAGTTTAATCCTCAGGAGAGTCAGAATTCCAAAACATCATACCATACCAGGGTTGATCTTAATCCCTTAAACCCTCAGCCTCCTCTTGGGCATCATACAAAGACCCCTTTCTACACTAGAACCTACCATTTCTTGAGAGACTTGGACAGTCTCAGCCTCCTCTTGGGCTTCATACAAGTAAGACTTAGAGAGTCTCATCTCCTTTTAAATCTTACAGAGACCCTCAAGTATCCTAAAAGCACAGGAAAAACCCTGATCATTGCACAATATACTAATCTCCAGCAGAGTTAAAACCTCTATAGGTTTTCAAACTCAACTTTAAACCCATCTGACCCCCCAACAAGGTTTAAGCTTTCGCCTTAAGAATACCCAGCCAAGGTCAATTTACCCTCAACAAATCCCCTAAGAGAATCAGAGTCTCATGGCATCTGATCTCTCAACTCTTCCCTAATCCCTAGAGAAAGTAAAACCTTTGGATTCCCCAATACCATTTGGACCTGCTCCTGGGTTCCCATAAATCCTCAGCAAGAGATAACCTCCTCTTAGGCTTCATATAAGAATTTCCCCCAGTCAGCCTCAATCTTGGGCTTTGTACAAGACAGATAAAACATTCCTCAGTGGAGTCATTTTCCTTCAGCCTAAATCTTGGGCTTTGTACAAGACATATAAAACCCTCCCCAGTGGAGTCAGTTTCTTTTAGCTTCAATCTTGGGCTTTGAACAAGACATAAATACTCAGCTAGCTTCAATCTTGGTCTTTGAACAAGTCACCAAATATTTTCCTCCCATAGAATAAGAGGAACTAGAATTGCTTTGATTTCCCGAACCTCTTTATGGGAATGCGTAGGCATAAGATTGTGAAATCTTAGCGAGCACACAAATCAAAAAATTTAGGTCCAGTACCTTCCCAAAAACAACAGAAAACCTAAAAACCACAAAAACAGTCTCTCAATTCTCCCAAAGGAGAAACTTTCCCAAGCCACGGCAGATAAACACAAGAAAGCATTTCAAATAAACAGAGAAACATGCAATAAAAGGCCTATGGATAACCATATATACACTGGGTGTTAATAGCTTCCCCTTGTATAACCTGAACCCGTTCCCCAATCTCTTAGCATTTGTTAAAGAAAACATTTGCGTGCAAGGTTAGTTTTAGATATCTTCCCTTTCCTTTCCAGCTTTATAGGATACATAAGAAATCAAAAAGTAGCACCCAATTCCAACCATTGCGGTAAGGTGGTCGCGTCACCAACAAAAATCGCACGCTACAGAAAAATGGAGACTCTGCTGGGGAGTTTTAGGATTAGAGTTCCTAAGAGGTCTAGGCTTTGCTTTGCATTTATTTCTCTATTTATTTACTTGTTTTCTCATTTTTCTGCTATATATCATTTGCTGTCATATTACTTGATACCTGTGTTTAAATTACTGTTAACTGGGAATGCGATTAATACGCATGTGGAAAGTTTGAGAGAACATTAAGATAAGTGGTGGCATCTCCAGGAAGGATTATAGGGTGTGATTCCCGACCAAGTTAACCTGGAAGTCCACCGAATCAGTTGAGGTGCCCGCGTGGACTTGCTAATGTTGAACGACCATGTCGTGAAAGCATAGTTTTCCCAGTGCGGTACCCATGACACTGTGGATTTAGTAGACAATTAACCATTAAACTATTAGGTAGTGCAGTGACTATCGGGAATAGTTGATACACGATACTACACTCAAAGGAGATTCATCTCAGGATATTACAGCTCTACTGAGTCAATCGGTCTGCAATTAATATCTCTAATAGGGGTCAATGATTTTGGGAACCTCTGTTAGAACCCGTTCTACAGGTACACAAATTGACCAATTAGTACACACCTTTGGGGATGGGTAGATCCATGGCTCCATGTTCGTGACGACAAACCCCTAAACCCATGTTTTCAAGTGTTTTTGTTTGATGCATTCGTGCATTCATTAAAAAAACCTTTTTTAAACAAGAAAAAAATCTTTTCTAAAAGAACTAAAACAATAATTGCAAATATCAGAGAGGTTGCGTTATGGATTTTGGAAGAAGAAAAATGCACAAGTACACCTTCAAGGTTCCAAAACTGGAAGACCTAAGGAAATTAGGAAGGATGATTACTAACCCTGAGGCTTTCAGAGCTAAGCACGGAGGACTGTTATCTCTTCTGAAGATCAACATGGTTGAAGGGATCCTGTCTACACTTATTCAGTTCTACGATCCGGTCTACCACTGCTTCACATTTCCAGATTATCAGCTCACACCAACACTGGAAGAGTACTCCCACCTAATTGATTTAATTATCACTGATCGAGATCCATTTTCCGGATTGGAAGAAATTCCAAAAGATCAAGCCATTGCAAGAGCAATCTCATTGGATGAGTCAAAAGTTAGGACTCACATGACCACCAAAGGAGGAATCCAGGGATTACTAGCTAAATTCCTGATGGAGAAAGCTCTATACTTTCCCAGTATAGGAAATATAATCACTTTTGAGGATGTCTTCGTTTTGCTCATATATGGGTTATTCTTGATTGAAAACCCGATACCAACCTTACTTGCAGATGCTTATCATTCTGTACACTTAAGGAATTTATACAGTGGATGGATGATCACCTGCTGTGTACCATTACTCTACAAATGGTTTATTTCCCACTTGCCCAAGTCTGTTGCTTTTTGGGATCACAAGAGTAATCTGCTATGGTCGCAGAAGATTTTGTCTCACTAATACAGACATAGATTGGTACAATCGGATTTATGAAGGGATAAAGATCATCGACAGATGTGGAAATTTCCCTAATGTACCCTTCATTGGTACTAAAGGAGGGATCAACTATCATCCGATCTTGGCTCGCCGTCAACTCGGATACCCGATGAAGAATATCCCACATAATGCTCATCTGGAAGGTCTTTTCTTCAAGGAAGGAGAAAATGACAGGGCACTCAAGAAAGAAATAGTGCATGTCTGGCAACATATTCACAGGAAAGGGAGAGAATCCCTAGGAAGACCAAATTGTTCCTCCACAGAACCTTATCTCCACTGGGTGCAAACCAGAGCCATCAAACTGAGGATGCCTTACCCTCGTCAAGAAGTTTTTCCCTTAAAAGAATGTGTCCTTTATTTCATGTCTGATGCGGAAAAACTCCAGGTCGCTATCAACAAAGTCCAACGTGAGAGAAACTCTTGGAAGAACAAATACCAGATCCTTAATTTGGAATGTACCAAGATTCAGGAACTGCTAAAGGAAAAGGATGCTCTGATTGAGATATTAGAGCAGCATGCCATAGAAAGTCAGGAGGAACGGAGAAATTTACTCACTCCTTTCACTTGGCAGAGAATCGTCGGCCCAACAACGGCTAAAGGAGCCCAATCAAAGAAAATAAAAGTTTAGGAACCGGCATATGAGCTCTCCTCAGAGATAACTCGGGATCCATAGGCCTAATTTTCCTTTCTCGTACTTTGTAAAATATTGTACTTTTCCTTGTAAAGATACTGCAAGCTTTTGAGTTCAATAAAAGGGTCACCCCCGTTGTGTGATATTTGCAATATAATTGTTAAGAGTTCTTTTGAAAATAAAAAAATAAAAAATATAACATTCTTTGCATATCATTCATCATTCTCACACAACACATCTTTGTCTTTGAGTCTCACATATGTGTCACACTCTAGAGTCAAACTGTCTCATTCGTACAATACTCGGGCCAATTGACAAAAGAAAATGGACGATATTGAGGAAGAGAACAGAGAGCTGAGAGAACAAATCAATGCTCTAAAGGAGAGTTTGGAGAAACTCCACCACGACATGCAATCCCTGGCAGCAGCCCAGGAACAACAGCATCAAAGGACTATAATCTCGAAGAGTATGTCTACACCAGCATTTGAGATGCCTGGAAGTCATCCTCAGTACAACATGCCTAAAGGATTTCCCTGGGGCATGCCTCATAACTTTATACCTGAAGGGTACATCCCACCGGTCGTTGAAGACCTGGAAGTCGTAGCAGGAACCGCCCGACCTGAAGGTTACAAACTTTAGGTAAATGAAGATGCAAGAGTTACATCAGAAACTCCTAAAAGGTTACAGACTTTAGGTCACTAAAGCGCCAAGAGTTATTGTCGTGATGACTATACCATAGCCAGTAGGACACGTTGTCCCGGAAGGACAGATTCCGCAAATCGTTTCTGGCAGAAATGAAGACGTATATAAAAGGATGAATGAGTTCCAGGAACAATTATTGGAAATGCAGAAGGAACTGCATGCCATTCGCGGTCAAGACTTATTCGGAAAAGACGTCGCCGACCTCTGTTTGGTCCCTAATGTAAAGATACCGCACAAATTCAAGGTACCTGACTTTGAAAAATACAAAGGCAACTCTTGCCCTCAAATTCATTTGGTGATGTACGCTCAGAAAATGTCTACCCAGACAAAAAATCAACAGCTACTGATCCATTACTTCCAAGACAGTTTAACCGGTGCCGCACTCAAATGGTACATGGGTTTAAACCGCACCAAGATCAGTACTTTCAGAGATCTCGGTGCAGTCTTCGTTTAGAAGTATAGATACAACTTGGACATGGCACCAGATAGGGACCAACTCAGAGCAATGTCACAAAAGGATAAAGAAACCTTCAAAGAACATGCTGAGAAATGGCGTGAAATCGCCACCCAAATCTGTCTTCCTCTCGAGGAAAAGGAAATGACAAAGATTTTCCTGAAAACATTAAGCTCTCTCTATTACGATCGAATGGTCGCCAGTGCGCCCAGTGACTTCACTGAAATGGTGAACATAGGAGTACGCCTTGGAGAAGCAGTCTGAGAAAGACGATTATTCAAAGATACAGAGCCATCTAGCAATACCAAAAGGTACGGTAGTGCTTTCCAAAAGAAGAAAGAGAAAGATATCAATAATATCTCTCTGGGAAAGCAAAGGTGAAGGTATCAATCGGTAGCAGCGGTAACTCTCGTTATCAACTCGACGCCAGCTCCGACGTATCAACCTCAGGTTGCTCAGAACCAACCAAATCAACAACAATATCAGTAAAGGTTGCAACAGCCTTTTCAGCAGGCTTGCCCTCAGTACAATAACAACAATCGTACTAAACGACCATCAGGGTTCGACCCTATACCGATGTTGTACGCAGAACTATTTCCACTTCTACTGGCCAAGAGGCACGTTCAAACTAGGACTCCTCTTACAGTACCAGAAAATCCACCTTTTTGGTTCAAAGCAGATCAAACTTACCCTTACCATCAAGGAGGATCAGGACATAACATTGATAATTGTCTCAGCTTCAAGTCTGATGTACAGAAGCTCATCATAAATGGGGTTTTATCTTTCAAAGATACTTATCCAAATGTTCAGACGAACCCATTACCTCAACATGAAAAGACTACAGTGAATTTGATAGAAGAAGAACTTGTCAACAGTTATCAAATTCACAATGTACTCCTACTAGGAACCAACCTGGTAAAGATGCATTGCAAACAGAGCGGGTACGGCCTTGTGCCATCTCATAACTATCATCAGTGTGATATCTGTTCCAACGACAATCAAGGGTGTGCCATAGTACAAACAGCTCTGCAAGAACAAATGGATCTGGGTTGGATTCAGGATCACGGGATTCGTGAAGTAAACATGGCCCATGCACATCCTAACATTGTTCAAAACCACGACATCCGTGCAATGAACGTCAATCTAGTGGCATTGCATTCAAGACAAAGTCAGTATTACAATCTGCCGCGACACGATTACAACACTTGTCCGATCTACTCAAAAGAAAATCAGGGATGCTATTTCTTGACTGAAGAATAGGGTAAGCAAGTAAAAATATTTATTTTCGGAAGAATTCCCTCCGGGATTTATGTCGTGTCCACAGAGATCGGTTCGAGGGAAAGAATGTCGTTCGACAGTCTCTCGCGTTAATGAGTTTGGATTAAAATGGTTTAAAACATGAAAACAGAAAAGTAAACATTAAAACATAAAAACAAATTCATTCTTCAGCAACAAGAAACTTATCAAGCATACATAAAATCCACTCGTCACAAACATAAATTTACCGACCAATTATACTCCACCTGCAATACTCGTCAAAATCATCCAGCATCGCTCACAACAAAGGTTATGTCTAACGCACAGTTGAGAGAGCAACCGTATTACTCTCGTCGACGCTCTCGCGCACGACGCCTCGAAACACGGAAAACATTAAGTTCTGACACCATAAAGATTATGATCTTAATCTATCTCTAGAGTCTAGACAATAGATATCCATCCCTAATTAAGATTCATGATGGTTATCTCTAACACAACACAAATCCAAACATAATTGCAAAAAGATCAAGGAAAACATCGATAATGATTTGTAAAGCAGATTTTATACAATATTATGATCAACAAAGATACAAATGTTCAGAGTAACTATACAAACACCCAACAAGAAAGAATACACAAAGAGGAAGAGAAATGAACCAAACACTTCACGGATTGTCGGAGCCGATCGATGAGAAATCCACCTCGGATCATCCGCATGCAAGCGTCCATGATGTTTTCTAAGCTAATCTACTGAAAAAATGAAGTTTGATGGAGTTGGAGCAAGAATCCCCAAAACCATCCTCTAAAAAATGCTGAAAAATGAAGTTTATAGGTGGTTTTTCCTGCCCAGGTTCGCACTGCGAACCCCCGTTCGCACTGCGAACATATGCCGCCTTAACTTCCTCCAGAATGGTGTTTTTCATGCTTCCAGGAACTTTTTATTCGCCCCGGGTTCGCAGTGCGAACTCGCAAGCGAGTGCTCGCCACGGGGGTTCGCAGTGCGAACATGACAGCAAACCAGAATTTGTTTTGATCATAACTCATGAACCGTAACTTCGATTGACGCACGGTTTGAAGCGTTGGAAAGCTTATTCAATGCTATTTATGAATATGGAAAAATCCCATTGCTAGAACACCTGTAAAAATAAATGAAAATTAATTAAACTCAATGATATTTACACGGTACCGCGCTATACATCGAAAACGTAAAGTAAACGTATTTACGAACAAAGCGGGGTTTATTCAACCAATTTTAACACAAAGTAATGATAAGTGCAACAAAACTTATATACAAAAATAGGTACATTTTGCACTTATCAAACTCTCCCCAACTTACATAATTGTTTGTCCACAAACAAGAATCAAACAAACTTGAAAATGCACAAGCAATATCCAAAGAATGAGGAATCAACAGGTTTTGAAAAACGGAAACGAATGAATGGTTCAAATGAAAATGGTACACACAAAAAGTAAATACTTACCACTAAACTGCAACGACAACATAGTCACGAAACAAATGCAAAATACAAAAATTCATGCCGAACATTCTAAAACAACACAAGTTCAAATGTGAATCACACCTGGCAAAAACAATCATCGGTAGATGAAAAACACAAAATGAGGTTCTTTTCACTCACACAACAATCATGCAAACAATAGACTAAATTATGCGTCCATCCAAAAATTCACATTGAACATACAAAGGCAAGAATCACAATGACTTTCAAGGCTGTAGCGTGGTCGGGTAAACAAACAAGGGGCAATTTCTAAAGGTAATTGAAACAAAAACTTGCCTAAACCTAAGGGAGTGAAAACTCACAAAGATTCACACACAAAATTTCAACAAACTTCTTCCAAAATCCCAAGTGCTACACAACACACAATACTTATTTAGCACAATTATTGAAACTCTTTTTGTTTCCTTTTTCAAGGGTTTTCCTTTTCTTTCTTTTTTTTTTCTTTTCTTTTTCTTTCTCATATTTTTCTCTTTTTTTTTTTCTTTTTCAATCCTCATAGAATCCAACCAATGAGTAAACACTCATTCTCTCCCCAACTTGAATTCAACCACATCATCATGTGAATACTCCCTACTTTCTAAGGCAAGGTAAAAATTCATACAACAACATAAAATTGAGGGTTCAAGAAAAAATAATCAATCAAAATCCATACAAAAAGTAAATTTGACACTCATAGACAAGCATCAAACTCAAACAACATGGATAATGACCAAAGGCTCAAAGGGGTTACGAATGATCACACGCTCACAAGGTGAATGACTATTTGGCTAAGGTAGTTGTGCTCAAAATGAAACAAAATGCCTTGATCCTTTTCATGCTTTCACATAATCAACACAAACAAAAGATTAAGCATAATAAAATCCAGTTAGAACAAGAATGTTGGTACTCCGTGCATATATGAATAATAGAAGGCTTCCTCACAAAAAGGTTGGGAACTAAAGTGATTCACAATAAGAACAAGTATACAAAAGAATGAATGGCATGGAAGTTTGTAAAAAGCCTAAGTATCATGAATATGCTAAAGTATAGAAAGCGATAAATACATACCTCGGACGTGTACAAAACTTAACAAAATCATTACCATACATCCGCAAGTTGAAATGAACCAACTTGGAAAATCACAAAAGCATCCTCAAGTAAGTCAATCAAAATCTCTGAGCAAACAACAACCAAAAACATTCGAAAAGAAAAACTATAAAACATGCTTGTTTTACGTCGTAAGCTCGACGCCTTTACGGTGCTTAATTAGAAACTTCCTTCATTCATGCCATGGTGATGTCTCACCGCGCAACCAAAAGCAAGCGTCCTAACCAAACACTTAAACAAACGTTATGGGAACAAAATGTATACAACACTTGAACAAACATAATGGAAACAGACAATATATACGATATGTACAAAACTCAAAAATAAAGAAACTATCGCAATGCGATTCAATATCAAAACCGATCCCCGGCAACGGCGCCATTTTGTTGACTGCAGAATAGGGCAAGCAAGCAAAAATATTTATTTTCGGAAGAATTCCCTCCGGGATTTATGTCGTGTCCACAGAGATCGGTTCGAGGGAAAGAATGTCGTTCGACAGTCTCTCGCGTTAATGATTTTAGATTAAAATGGTTTAAAACATGAAAACAGAAAAGTAAACATTAAAACATAAAAACAAATTCATTCTTCAGCAACAAGAAACTTATCAAGCATACATATAACCCACTCGTCACAAACATAAATTTACCGACCAATTATACTCCACCTGTAATACTCGTCAAAATCATCCAGCATCGCTCACAACAAAGGTTATGTCTAACGCACAGTTGAGAGAGTAATTGTATTACTCTCGTCGACGCTCTCGCGCACGACGCCTCGAAACACGGAAGACATTAAGTTCTGACACCAAAAAGATTATGATCTAAATCTATCTCTAGAGTCTAGACAATAGATATCCATCCCTAATCAAGATTCATGATGGTTATCTCTAACACAACACAAATCCAAACATAAATGCAAAAAAATCAAGGAAAACATCGATAATGATTTATAAAGCAGATTTTATACAATATTATGATCAACAGAGATACAAATGTTCAGAGTAACTATACAAACACTCAACAAGAAAGAATACACAAAGAGGAAGAGAAATGAACCAAACACTTCACGGATTGTCGGAGCCGATCGATGAGAAATCCACCTCGGATCATCCGCATGTAAGCTTCCATGATGTTTTCTAAGCTAATCTACTAAAAAAATGAAGTTTGATGGAGTTGGAGCAAGAATCCCCAAAACCATCCTCTAAAAAATGTTGAAAAATGAAGTTTATAGGTGGTTTTTGCTGCCCAGGTTCGCACTGCGAACATATGCTGCCTTAACTTCCTCCAGAATGGTGTTTTTCATGCTTCCAGGAACTTTTTATTCGCCCTGGGTTCGCAGTGCAAACTCGCAAGCGAGTGCTCGCCATGGGGGTTCGCAGTGCGAACATGACAGCAAACCAGAATTTGTTTTGATCATAACTCATGAACGGTAACTCCGATTGACGCACGGTTTGAAGCGTTGGAAAGCTTATTCAATGCTCTTTATGATTATGGAAAAATACCATTGCTGGAACACCTGTAAAAATAAATGAAAATCAATTAAACTCAATGATATTTACACGGTACCGCACTATACACCGAAAACGTAAAGTAAACGTATTTACGAACAAAGCGGAGTTTATTCAACCAATTTTAACACAAAGTAATGATAAGTGCAACAAAACTTATATACAAAAATAGGTACATTTTGCACTTATCACTCTTTTATACAAGAGGCCCTCCAACGTCAAATGGATCTCGGATGGATCCAAGACTACCATGAAAGGAGTAATCATCAAGTCAATATGGTTCAAATCTTTGACATACGCTTGATGAATACCAGTCTAGTGGAATTACATGCTAAACAGGTCAGACTTGGTTTTCTGGCTTCACATGATTATCAAAACTGTAAAGAATGCTGCGAAAATGAACAAGGGTGTGCGCTTGTGCAAATGACTCTTCAACATCTGTTGGACCACTGGTGTCTTCCGATCTACCTGGATGAAGACACACAATAGATTAACATGACTGACAGGAATCCTGGTAGGCATCAAAGTCGTAATGTCCGCTCAATAGAAACGGATTTAGTGAGGGTGCACTGCATACAAAGCGGATATGGTCGGGTACCACCTTACAATTATGAACGTTGTAGAGTATGCTCGAAAAATAACCAAGGATGCTACCTAGTGCGAGCAATCCTCCAGCAACAGTTAGACCGAAAGGAGATTCAACCATGTTCGAATTCTGAATCAATCAACATGATACAAGATTACCTCCCTGGTCAAAGCAAAAACATTAAGATTTTCCTGAAAACATTAAGCTCTCTCTATTACGACCGAATGGTCGCCAGTGCGCCCAGTGACTTCACTGAAATGGTGAACATGGGAGTACGCCTTGGAGAAGCAGTCCGAGAAAGACGATTATTCAAAGATACAGAGCCATCTAGCAATACCTAAAGGTACGGTAGTGCTTTCCAAAAGAAGAAAGAGAAAGATATCAATAATATCTCTCTGGGAAAGCAAAGGTGAAGGTATCAAATGGTAGCAGCGGTAACTCTCGTTATCAACCCGACGCCAGCTCCGACGTATCAACCTCAGGTTGCTCAGAGCCAACCAAATCAACAACAATATCAGTAAAGGTTGCAACAGCCTTTTCAGCAGGCTCGCCCTCAGTACAATAACAACAATCGTACTAAACGGCCATCAGGGTTCGACCCTATACCGATGTTGTACGCAGAACTATTTCCACTTCTACTGGCCAAGAGGCACGTTCAAACCAGGACTCCTCTTACAGTACCAGAAAATCCACCTTTTTGGTTCAAAGCAGATCAAACTTACCCTTACCATCAAGGAGGATCAGGACATAACATTGATAATTGTCTCAGCTTCAAGTCTGATGTACAGAAGCTCATCAAAAATGGGGTTTTATCTTTCAAAGATACTTATCCAAATGTTCAGACGAACCCATTACCGCAACTTGAAAAGACTACAGTGAATTTGATAGAAGAAGAACTTTTCAACAGTTATCAAATTCACAATGTACTCCTACTAGGAACCAACCTGGTAAAGATGCATTGCAAACAGAGCGGGTACGGCCTTATGCCATCTCATAACTATCATCAGTGTGATATCTGTTCCAACGACAATCAAGGGTGTGCCATAGTACAAACAGCTCTGCAAGAACAAATGGATCTGGGTTGGATTCAGGATCACGGGATTCGTGAAGTAAACATGGCCCATGCACATCCTAACATTGTTCAGAACCACGACATCCTTGCAATGAACGTCAATCTAGTGGCATTGCATTCAAGACAAAGTCAGTATTACAATCTGCCACGACACGATTACAACACTTGTCCGATCTACTCAAAAGACAATCAGGGATACTCTTTTATACAAGAGGCCCTCCAACGTCAAATGGATCTCGGATGGATCCAAGACTACCATGAAAGGAGTAATCATCAAGTCAATATGGTTCAAATCTTTGACATACGCTTGATGAATACCAGTCTAGTGGAATTACATGCTAAACAGGTCAGACTTGGTTTTCTGGCTTCACATGATTATCAAGACTGTAAAGAATGCTGCGAAAATGACCAAGGGTGTGCGCTTGTGCAAATGACTCTTCAACATTTGTTGGACCACTGGTGGATTCCGATCTACCTGGATAAAGACACACAATAGATTAGCATGACTGACAGGAATCCTGGTAGGCATCAAAGTCGTAATGTCCGCTCAATAGAAACAGATTTAGTGAGGATGCACTGCATACAAAGTGGATATGGTCGGGTACCACCTTACAATTATGAACGTTGTAGAGTATGCTCAAAAAATAACCAAGGATGCTACTTAGTGCGAGCAGTCCTCCAGCAACAGTTAGACCGAAAGGAGATTCAACCATGTTTGAATTCTGAATCAATCAACATGATACAAGATTACCTCCCTGGTCAAAGCAAAAACACTGTCATAATCTCTAATCATGGAATAACCAAGGATGTTTGTGCCATAATTCCGCTGCTCGATGAGTCGAAAGTCTCTTTTGACAGTAGGAAAATTCCAAACTTAGAACTGATCGAGGTGGCCTACGACGATCAAAAGGCCCAAAAAGCCCCTGTGGTTATCTACTTGTCAGGTCCGATACCGTACAAATCAGAAAAGGCTATCCCATACAAGTATGATGCAACGACCATAGAAAATTGAAAGGAAACTCTATTGCCCTCCATTGTGAACATTGCCGACATCAGTTGAGTTACCCGGAGCGGCCGAATTTTCATTAGAGGAGTTGGTGAACCTGCCAAAGAAAAGGAACCTCAAACAGAAGTTCTTAACCAACAAGTCGATCAATCCAGTAATCTGGAACCTGTGAAGAACAATGATGAAATATTGAAGCTCATCCAGAAAAGCGAGTACAACATTGTGGATCAATTGTTGCAAACTCTGTCTTAAATTTCTGTACTATCTCTCCTGCTTAGTTCAGAAGCTCACAGAGAAGCTCTACAGAGAGTCTTAGAATAAGCCTTTGTGGAACAAGATGTGACAGTAGGACAATTTGACAACATCATCTCCAACATCACTTCCTGCAAAAACTTGGGATTCAGTGATGAAGAACTTTCAGAGGAAGGCAAGAACCATAATATGGCACTCAACATCACAGTCAACTGCCAAGACGATGCTTTAGCCAGCGTACTGGTGGACACAGGTTCATCCTTAAATGTCATGCCAAGGTCAACTTTGGTTCGAATTTCTTTTTAAGTAACTCCGATGAGAGGTAGTGAGATCATCGTTAAAGCCTTTGATGGATCCAGAAAAATAGTTATCGGCGAAGTCGATCTTCCCATAACCATTGGTCCTCACACTTTCCAAGCCACTTTCTAGGTCATGGACATCCGAGCAGCATACAATTGTTTATTAGGAAGGCCTTGGATACATGAAGTTGGGGCAGTCACTTCCACACTTCACCAGAAGCTGAAGTTCGTCAAGAACGATAAATTAGTCACGGTATGCAGAGATCAAGCTTTAATCATGAGCAACTTATCATCATTTTCCTGCGTAGAACCAGATGAGGTTGTTAGAACCCAGTTCCAAGCACTCTCAGTGAGCAATGAGAATCAACAAGAAAGAGGAACGTCGATTTCCTCATACAAGGATGCTCTCAAAGCGATATAGAGTCGTGACGTAAAAGGATTGGGACAGATTGTAACTCCTACTGATAACAAGACAAGAAAAGGTCTTGGTTTCTCCCCAACCTGTACCTAGACTACTAAGGAGGGCGAAATTTTTTGTCCCATTCAGGATTTCTTTCACAGTGGAGGCTTTCTCCACCCAGTATCTCAAGAAGTCCACACCATCGATGGGAACGACTCTTCCGATACGGATAAAGAGTGGAAGTCTTATCTCAACGATGAAGGTTATATGTCTCAGGGAGAAATGCACGTGACATTATGTTTTCCAAAGCAGAGCCCGAGATATATACCAAGATCAGACGTCAGAATGATCTATGGAGATTGTGATCCTGAAGGATGTCGTGCTCCACCCAACTCATTAGAGGAAGACAATCTAATGAAAAACAACTTTGACTAAGATTATTATGATCCCATGGATGAACTGCCTATCTGGAATCCATACACGGAAGACTTAGGGCAAAAGAGTCAGCCGGACAATGCCTATCAACTGAGTAATCTTGAAAAGAACACCCATGTTCCCACAGAGTCATGGAATCCTTACTCAGGACATTCCGAAAATGTTCGACACCATGATGATGAGTTTTCAAAGATTGCAAGACAAGAATTCATTAACTATTCTTTTCCTGAGGTCAACGTCATTGAGGAAGATGACTCCTCTATTCCCACAGAAACCTGGGATACCTTGGGGCAGCCAAGCGATAAGTACGACTTTCTAGTCAAATACACTGCTCCCGAAAGCTTTTGCATCAGATACGAGGACATCCATCCAACTGGATGGGGAGATCCTCTTGTGAGTGAAAATATTATGGAAGATTTGACAGAAGAGTCCCCTTATGATAACTCTGCATGGGAAGAAGACTCCAATGATCCTACTCCCCTAGAAATCAGCGTCATTTCTGAAGACAAACCAAGAAGGAAAGTACCAGACTTTGTGATTCACAGAGGAGTTCGTAGCCATTGGGTTGCTGTCGATGTCCTGAAAGTCATCCATAAGTCGAAATTGCTTGTTTTTAACCCCATCGAAACATACGATCCAATGCCTTCTCCCAACTTTGAATTCCTGATATTTGAAGCTGAAGAAGAAGAGGACGAAGAAATTCCAGAAGAGATCTCCCGACTACTCAGGCAAGAGGAAAGGTTCATTGAGCCTCACAAAGAGCCGTTGGAAGCGGTCAATTTGGGTTCAAAAGAAGAAAAGAAAGAAGTTAAGATAGAGGCACTGCTCAGCTCAACTGTCAGAGAAGGCTTGATAAAACTTCTCAAAGAGTTTCCAGATGTATTTGCTTGGTCCTATCAGGACATGCCAGGGTTGGATACCAGCATTGTGGAACATCACTTACCCTTGAAAATGGAATGTCCTCCAATAAAACAAAGGCTGAGAAGGACTCATCCTGATATGACCATCAAAATTAAGGAGGAAATGCAGAAGCAGATCGACGCGGGTTTTCTCGCCACCTCAGAATATCCTCAATGGTTAGCCAATATCGTGCCAGTTCCAAAAAAGGATGGAAAAGTCAGAATGTGTGTAGACTACAGGGATCTGAATAGAGCAAGTCCAAAGGATGACTTCCCCTGCCACATATTGACATGCTAGTAGACAGCACAACAAAATTCAAAGTCTTCTCCTTCATGGATGAATTCTCGGGCTATAATCAAATCAAAATGGCACCAGAAGATATGGAGAAAACTTCCTTCATCACCCCATGGGGCACCTTTTATTACAAAGTAATGTCGTTCGGTCTAAAGAACATGGGGGCAACCTATCAAAGGGCCATGACAACTCTGTTTCACGACATGATGCATAAAGAGATTGAAGTGTACGTCGATGATATGATTGCCAAATCTAAAATTGAAGAAGAGCATGTGACACACCTGTCAAAGTTATTCGAGCGTCTGAGAAAATACAAACTCCGCTTGAATCCTAATAAGTGCACATTCGGTGTTCGCTCAGGAAAACTCTTGGGATTCATCGTCAGCCAAAAGGGAATTGAGGTTGATCCTGACAAGGTCAAGGCCATTCAAGAAATGCCTTCGCCGAAGACTGAAAAACAAGATAAAGGATTTTTGGGACGTCTGAATTACATCTCAAGATTCATATCCCTCATGACCGCGACATGCGCGCCGATCTTCAAACTACTCAGAAAGAATCAAAGTTGTGATGGACAGAAGATTGCCAAAAAGCGTTCGACAACATCAAAGAATATTTGTTAAACCCACCGATTCTGTGTCCTCTAGTGGAAGAAAGACCACTGATCATCTACTGAATAGTCTTGGAAGACTCCATGGGTTGTGTGTTTGGCCAATAAGACGAAACAAAAAGAAAAGAGTCATCCATTTACTACTTAAGCAAGAAGTTCACGGACTGTGAAACTCGATACACTATGCTCGAGAAAACTTGTTGCGCGCTGGCTTGGGCAGCCAAACATCTTCGCCAGTGTATGATTTGTTACACTACTTGGTTAATATTTGAAATGGATCCAATCAAGTACGTCTTTAAAAAGCCTGCTCTCACGGGAAGGATTTCCCGTTGGCAGATGTTGTTATTGGAATACGACATTGAGTATCATGTTCAAAAAGTCGTCAAAGGGAGTATTTTAGCCGATCATTTGGCTCATCAACCGATTAACAATCAGGAATTAGTCGAATTTGACTTCCCAGGCGAAGATGTCATGCACTTGAAAATGAAAGATTGCGATGAATCGCTACCCAGTGAAAGGCCAGAACCAGGTTCCCAATGGGGACTAATTTTCAACGGAGCTGTCAAACACTTATGGAAACGGAATTGGGGCAATCATCGTAACACCTCAGGGTACCCATATTCCTTTCACTTCCAGATTGACATTCAAATGCACAAACAATGAGGACGAATACGAAGCTTGTATCATGGGTCTCGAAGAAGCAATTGACTTTAGGATAAAGAACTTGGATGTGCATGGAGACTCAACCCTGGTTATCAATAAGATTAAAGGAGAGTGGAACACATACCAATCAAGATTGATTCCTTACAAAGACTATGCGAGAAGGTTGTTACCATTCTTTAACAGAATCGAGTTTCATCATATCCCTCATGAAGAAAATCACATGGCTGATGCATTAGCCACCCTATCCTCCATGATTACTGTAAGTCAATGGAACGATGTACTTAAGATTGACATAATGCACCTTGAAAGGCCCGCTTACATCTTCACAATTGAAGCAGTCATATATTATAAACCATGGTATCATGATATCAAGTGCTTCCTTCAAAGACAAGAGTACCCGCCTGGGGCATCAAGAAAAGACAGGAAGATTCTCAGATGATTGGATGGCAACTTCTTCCTGAACGGTGATACCATCTATAAGAGAAACTTCGATATGGTTTTGCTCAGATGCGTAGACAGACAAGAAGCAAACATATTGATGAAAGAGATTCACGAAGGATCCTTTGGCACTCATGCCAATGGACATACAGTGGCAAGAAAAATTCTGAGAGCAAGATATTATTAGTTGACAATGGAATCTGATTGCTACAAGTACATGAGGAGGTGTCACAAGTGTCAGAAATACTCAGACAAAATCCATGCACCGCCAACGCATCTCAAAGTTCTTTATTCTCCATGGCCTTTTTCTATATGGGGAATCGACATAATTGGCATGATTGAACCCAAAGCTTCAAACAGACATCGGTTCATCCTGGTAGTCATTGACTACTTCACCAAGTGGGTCGAAGCAGTGCCATACACCAATGTAACCCGACGAGTGGTGGTCCGGTTTATCAAGAACAATCTCATCTGTCGTTATGGTGTTCCAAGCTAGATCATTACTGATAATGGATTCAACTTAAACAACAAGATGATGAAAGAGTTGTGTGATAAGTTCAAGATCGGACACTATAACTCATCTTTCTACCGGCCTAAAATGAATGGAGCGGTAGAAGTGGCTAACAAGAATATCAAGAAGATTGTTCAGAAGATGGTTGTAACCTACAAAGACTGGCACGAGATGCTACCCTATGCTCTTCACGGTTATCGCACATTTGTATGCACCACAACATAGGCAACCCCTTTCTCTCTAGTATATGGCATGGAAGTAGTGCTCCCAATAGAAATAGAGATCCCATCAATGAGAGTATGGAAGTCAAGCTAACAGAAACTGAATGGTGTCAAAGTCGACACGATGAACTGAACCTAATCGAAGAAAAGAGAATGACGGCTTTATGCCATGGTTAGTTATATCAGCAAAGAATGAAGAAAGAGTTTGACAAAAAGGTCCGACCCCGTGTCTTTAGAAAAGGAGACCTTGTGCTCAAGAAGATAAAATGATTTCTCACTGATTCCAGGGGCAAATGGACTCCGAATTACGATGGCCCTTATGTTGTTAAGAAAGCCTTTTCAGGCGGTGCCTTGAGACTCACAACCATGGATGGAGAGGAGTTTACCTACCCCAAGAATGTTGATGTAGTCAAGAAATACTTCGCCTAAATAAATAAACAAAAAAAAACATCTCGGTGGATTGAAAACCCGAAAGGGCGGTCCAGGCAAAAATTAGAGACATAAGCAAAAGTCATCCTGATGGATTACAAACCTGAAAGGGAAATCTAGACAAAAATTAATGATTCATGGCAAGTAACTATATCCGACAAGATTGACTCCTCGGCGGTAACGTCATCCGTCGAGAAAACTTTAGTCAATGTCACCTTCGACAGAAGCTCAGAATGTCCAGAATTCAAAGTTGGTAGAAAGATAGTGGTCGTTATGTTTCAAAGTAGCCCATTTCCCATTAAATTACCATTTTCTAAACTTTGTAATGCTCTATGGGATCACGTGTTCGGCTGGTTACCATTCTATCAATAAAATTTGAGCATGTGTACCTTTTGTTTACAATTCTCATTTATTCTGTTTTACAGAATGACATTTTAATATGATCAACGATTTTTGAAACAAAAATGAATTTACTTTTTCGAAATGAGAAGTTCAAATTTTACTTTTAAAACAAAGATGGTAATTTCCTTTCGATTAATGAACACAAAAAAAGGGAATATCGGCTGCTTCTCTGGTAGTGATCGAACTTCAAAATACAAAATCAAAGTATTCCTTTTGACCAGTACACCCTGAATAAAGGATCAATTATTTCAGACTAAATGATCCATATATCATCCCCGACGGAGTTCTTACCTCTGAAAACCAATTGATGGTTTTTCTCCTTAGTATGGTCCACCTCTGAAAAACAAGGACGAAATACATCCCTAGCAGGTTTGTATCTCCGGAAACCGGAAATAATGCAGAAATCCCTATTCCCGAGCAAAAGTACAACTTTCAGAATCTCCAGTGATACCCCTATCTCCCAGAATAGCCGAGTATCCAATTATATTCCCCGCCAGTCTGTATGTCGTGTCTGTTTTGTCAGCATAAACATACATACATCATGCATACTTGATTCATATTCATTCACATATTGCATCAATATCGCTCTGGTCATATTCATCCCCAAGTGATAAAGCGTTTTCTCTCCGATAGAGTTGTCAATCTTCCTTTCTGCGTCAGATAGAACAAAATCCCGATCTAAGTTCTTTCCTCGTCAGGAAAATGTACCGTCTAAAAAATCTCTCTCCAGTATGTTCCTGGATTGAAATCGGTCCTCAAAACCACTTTGATAACTTGAACCTCTGAAAGGCAAGAAGACATTTGGTTATGCACATTTTGGAACATCACTCTTCACCATTGAAGATGATATTTTGCTTTCCCGGATTAAAGAAAATCCCCAGAGAAAGCGTCTCCACCAAAAGACTCTCGGCAATACGGCAGTTTCTCCCCGAAAAGTTTGCTGTCAATGGAGTCATCAGCACCTCAAAATTGGGATACATCACGTGGCATTTCTCCGAAAAAGTTCTCGAAGAAAATTATGATGTAATATCACCAAGCAACAAGAAATCTCTCAAGAGATTTGCTTTCCCCAGTAGGTCGGCAAATGGCATCTCCCACAGAGAAGTTTGCACACCTCTGTAGTTCAGACAAATGGTTCTCCCCCACAAGTCTGACATCAAATATTTTTCCATCAAATGGCGTCTCCCCAGTAAAATCTCGGCGAGAAGTTTGATGAAGACCGCTACAAATAACATTCCTTGTTAAGAGATGAACTCAACAAGAAGAAACTGAGACCAGTTCCATGGCTGAAGACCAGGATCGAGGGGAAGTTTATCTCAAAAGAAAACTAAGACCAGTTCCATGGCTGAAGACCAGGATCAAGGGGAAGTTTATCTCAAAAGAAAACTAAGACCAGATCCATGGCTGAAGACCAGGATCCAGGGGAAGTTTATTTCAAAAAACTGAGACCAATTCAGTGGCTAAAGACCCGGATCGAGGGGAAGTTTTACCCTTTTCTAAGTAACGTTACTTAGCAAAAGAAGATGGATGAGCAAATCAGATACCATTTACAACCACAATCAAAATTTCGGGTATTCCGATATTTAATCCTCTTTTACCTTGAATGTCCGAACATCTTCTCCATTCATATCTTCAGGTCTAAGAAGATTAAATAGGGGCATCTGTCATACCCTAAATTTTGACCACAAGATTTCCCATCCTTGTGTAAATCATCACCGCAATATGGATGTACCTTCATGCCTCATCAATCCTCTCAAAGATTGTTGAGCATTCACTACAATCAAGAATTAGGGTTTTGAGCCCCCTCAGAGCACTCAGACAAAGGATCAATCAAGAATGGACATGATCCTCAACTTGTCAAGTCTTTCAAACATCCATGAAGGATCAAGAGGTCTCCCATATCAAGAATCAAGCATAAGGGTGCAACATTTCAAGTGGATCAAGCCTCAAGATCACCTGTGTCACCAAATTAGGATTTTGGTCGACAAAGGCCTCCAGAGAGAAATTTTCATCTGGGCATGAGCCAATACTTCAAAACATAATCCAAGAAGCTCAAATGGACCTCATGGACCCAATCATAGAGTCAAAATAGCCTCAGAGGATGCATTCATCAAAAATCAGGAATTAGGGTTTCTTGACCTAATTCACCCCTAAGTTGACTTTTGAAGCAAGGCATGAGCCAAGACCTCAAGGAATGTTTTGAAGACCTCCAATACATCATATTGATCCATTTACAATATTAGATTAACCCAAAGAACTTGGTTTATAAGCAATACAAGGATTCAAATTCATTTGGACCAATTAGGGTTTTCTGATGAAAAGCCAACTGTACCTTTGACTTTTGACCAAGACATTATCCCAAACATTGGGACATGATTCAAGACACTCTATAACACCTATGGAATCCATCCATTAGGTTTGAATTAGGTCAAGGACTTGATTTCATAGAAGATCACAAAGTTTGAAATTCATCTGATAAAAAGTCAATTGTGCCAAAAAACCAAGTTTGACTTTTTGAATTTCTTGACAAACAAGGCTTCATTGAGTAAAAAAACAATGTTAACTTATGGTTTGGATCATCATCCATCAATAAAAATCAAGAAAAGTAGGGTTACTTGCAAAAGGGGCAACCATAAGAAATTTGAAATTTCACAAAGTCATGAAAAAAAGTGATTTATACCCAACTTTGCAAGACCATAACTTGTGGTCCAAGCAACCTTTTTCTTCCATCCAAAGCTCAAATGAAAGCTCTCGTTATATACTTCGAGAGTGTCAACTACATCAAATTCCAAATCCTCACGGATTTTGAGTTATGGATTGATCAAAATCACAAAAATGTGAAAATGACCATTTTCCCAACACTTAGTGAAATTTTGGACATAATCTGTTTTGCATTTTCACCAACTTTGAGGACATTTTTATCCATGATCCAAGATGATTCAAGACCAAAGTTGGATATCAAATTTAAATTAGGATATACAAGTTTTCCAAAGAGTACAAGAACTCCCATTAATTCAACTTGAGCAAGAAGTTACATGCATTGAAACATGCCTTGCTCACACTGATTTCCAAGACAGATTTTGTGCATTACTTGTAACACAGTTTTTGAGTCCAATTTTGGTGACTATGCAAGACTGATCCTCATCCAATCTCAGTCAATCTTGTAGAACCTGCAAACTTGGACCCTAAGGCAAGGATTCTATCCTTTGGCATGTGATCATTCAAGTTTGCAAATCCAAAAATCAAGTTTTTTCATTTGGCATTGCTGTGGAACATAGAGATGTCTTGAACCAAGACATATCAGTCCAATTGAATAAAGATTGACTCAAAATTCAGAAGATCTAAAGCCACCAAGACCAGCTCAAGTCAACGGCTAAGAGGAGACTTAGTACCTTGGCATTTAAGAAAGTGATACATGGGCATATCCATTGGATAATAGAGTGTACCATCCCTCATTCACTATTCCTCCAAAAACAAACTTCATCTACTATAAATAGAGGTCATTTCTGATGTTTTAAACTACACCAAAACAATACCAAAGCCTTGTTTTCTCACTCTCCCTCTCTTACTTCAATTTCAAGTTACAATGGAGCAATTTGGGGATTCTTGAAACCAGAGCAAAAACAACTCAAATAACTATCCAAACACATAATAAATCATCTATTGGAGGTGTTCAAATCTTCATCCTCATTGTGCAACACCAAAATCAGAAAGCCAACCTCCAAAACCTCAAATTTTGACTTTTCTGCATTTTTCAAGCCATGTCTTGATCCAATCACTTTCAAAACCAAACAACACTTCAAATACTCTCCAAATATCATCCTTAAACTATTCTAACAAGTTTCCCTCAACTGTAACACCATTTGAGTGAGTTACTATTTTGGTCACTTTTGCCACTTTTGCAAGAAAGAGCCAGTTCTTATTCCCGAGGTTTCTAGCTGGTTTTGATCATCCTAAAAGCTTCTAAGGGATCTATCAAGAATGAATAAGGCATTAGATTACTTCTAGCACAAGCATTTTGAAAGATTGCACAAGGAGCTTCAAGAGGTAAGTGCATAACAACTTGAACTCTTTAAAATATGCATTGCTTTGATGTCCATTGACTATGAACATGTCATACATAACATATGTGTTGTGTTTGAACCAATTTACCTTGCTATTATTGCTTGTATGAAGTGTTAGCATAGAACTTGCAAATTTTGGCCTATTTTGAAACCACTATCGGGTTTTAAAATGTAGGCATCTTTAGAAAATTCTGAGACCACCATTGGATTCCTCATGAAATTCTAGGTAGGATCCATCTAAATTTCATCCATTTTCATGGAGAAATGAAGAAGTTATGGCCTTCTTGCAAATGCCCCAAAATCTGGTTTTTGCCTTGGTCTGACCTAGAAATTAGGTCACCCTTATGTGCATATGGGGGGTGGTTTTGATACACGGATGTATCACCACCCCAGTGATAGCAACATGTGTTTGTTTGGTTAGAGGGCGTGGGTTCAAAACCCACCTAGACCATTTTTGGGTCCCTCTCCTTTTTTGCTATTTTTCTCATTTTTTATTATTTTCTTAATTAATCTCAAAATTAATTTCTCCTTCAATTTTAATTATTTTTTATTGATTCTTTTTTTCAAAATTGACAAAAATGTTGAAATATTTTATTCTACAAAAAAAAAACAAATTTATATTATTTATTTCATATAACTTGAATTTTTGTAATTAATTTCATTTTATTTATTTTCAAACATTTTTAAAATGAGATTTCCACCTTGACTTTTCAAATTCAATTGGATTCCAAGCTTTCATGTGATTAAACATGATTTTTAAAAATATTTTTCAAAGTTGACAACTTGTTTTTAAATATATTTGATATTTTATATCATTTTTTATTTAATTTCCTTTGAAAATTATATTTTTTTATTAAAATTAGGGTTTTCCTTAATTTTGATTTTTTCAAACTTCATTTGAAACACTTTTTGGGCCTCTAATAGAGTGTAAGACCCACCCCCTTTGTAAATAAACAATTTTGGGTCTCAGTCATTGTATAAGTCCCGATGCAATTTTCAAAATAAACGGTGTGATCGTTGTTTTTCATCTGGGCATCTCCTTGAGCTGTAAGCCCCAACTCTTGAATAAAAATAACTTTTTGGGCCACTAATAGAGTGTAAGACCCATTTCCTTTTGTACATAAATAATTTTGGACCTCAGTCATTGTATAAGTCTCTCTGTGGTTTTCAAAATCACGACGCGATCGTCGCCTTTTCAAATAAATCATCTGAGTCTCTCTTTGAGTTCTAAGCCCCAAACATTATTCTTCCAAACTAATTTTCTCTTAATTCAAATTCAAATTCAATGTTGTTTCTTTCAAAACTTTCTTCAATCTTGAAACCCTAAAAGAGGCAATACAGTTGTAGTCAATACAACAGATCACAATATGCTTGGGCTTCTTCTCAGAAGGTAAGTCCCCACATCTTTTTCAATGCATATTTGTTTATATATATCTGTCAATATAATTGTATGTATATATACTTGTGAATATCTTGATTAGAGTTTTCCCTAACAGTTAGGTCTATGTTTAGGTCAAACCAGAGGTTACTTTTCAACATAGTCAAAACTAGTTCCCCCATAGGAAATTCCTTATACAGTCTTGCCTCCTCTTGGGCTTATACAATATGGAACAGAGAAAGGAATTATTCCCGGTGAAACTTTTCTCAAGACTGTCAAACTTAGAAATATATATGTACAAGAAATTCATTTCCCCGGAGAGGATTAATTCCCGGTGAAACCTCTTTTGAATTTCTTCAAACCTTAGAACTGCTCAAACAAAGAAAGGATTATTCCCGGTGAAACCTTTCTTGAACTTTTCTTTGGCTTGGACCCACAGGCTTCCTAAAAGCATCCCCAACCTCCTCTTGGGATTAGTACAAGGACCAACAGGCTTCTTAGAAGTTCCTTAGCCTCCTCTTGGGCTTAGTACAAGGATCCAAAGGCCTCCTAAAGGCATAGGACAGAAATTAGTCATCTCTACTAGTTTAATCCTCAGGAGAGTCAGAATTCTAAAACATCAGACCATGCCAAGGTTGATCTTCATCCCTTAAACCCTCAGCCTCCTCTTGGGCATCATACAAAGACCTCTCTCTACACTAGAACCTACTATTTCTTGAGAGAGTTTGACAGTCTCAGCCTCCTATTGGGCTTCATACAAGTAAGACTTGAAAAGTCTCATCTCCTTTTGAATCTCACAGAGACCCTCAAGTTTCCTAAAAGCACAGGAAAAACCCTAATAATTACATCAATATACTAATCTCCAGCAGAGTCAAAACCTCTATAGGTTTTCAAACTCAACTTTAAACCCATCTGACCCCTCAACAATGTTTAAGCTTTCACCTTAAGAATACCCAGCCAGGGTCAATTTACCCTCAACAAATCCCCCAAGAGAATTAGAGCCTCATGGCATCTGATCTCTCAACTCTTCCCTAATCCCCAGAGAGAGTAAAACCTTTGGATTCCCCAATACCATTTGGACCTGCTCCAGGGTTCCCATAAATCCTCAGCAAGAGATAGCCTCCTCTTAGGCTTCATATAAGAATTTCCCTCAGTCAGCCTCAATCTTAGGCTTTGTACAAGACAGATAAAATATTCCCCAGTGGAGTCATTTTCCTTCAGCCTCAATCTTGGGCTTTGTACAAGACATATAAAACCCTCCCCAGTGGAGTCAATTTCTTTTAGCTTCAATCTTGGGCTTTGAACAAGACATAAATACTCAACTAGCTTCAATCTTGGGCTTTGATCAAGACACCAAATATTTTCCTCCCATAGAATAGGAGGAACTACAATTGCTCTGATTTCCCGAATCTCTTTACGGGAATACGTAGGCATAAGATTGTGAAATCTTAGCGAGCACACAAATCAAAAACTTTAGGTCCAGTACCTTCCCAAAAATAACAGAAAACCCAAAAACCACAAAAACAGTCTCTCAATTCTCCCAAAGGAGAAACTTTCCCAAGCCACAGCAGATAAACACAAGAAAGCATTTCAAATTAACAGAGAAACATGCAATAAAAGGCCTATGGATAACCATATATACACTGGGTGTTAATAGCTTCCCCTTGTATAACCTGACCCCGTTCCCCAATCTCTTAGCATTTGTTAAAGAAAACATTTGTGTGCAAGGTTAGTTTTAGATACCTTCCCTTTCCTTTCCAGCTTCATAGGATAAATAAGAAATCAGAAAGTAGCACCCAATTCCAACCACCGCGGTAAGGTGGTCGCGTCACCGACAAAAATCGCACGCTACAGTGACAATAAGGCTTCTATAAGAATTGCGAAAAATTCAGTCCAACGTGATAGAACAAAGCACATGGAAATCAATAGACATTTCATTAAGGAGAAAATTGATCAGGAAATTATAAGTATTTATCATGTTCCATCACACCAGCGGACAACAGACATTCTTACCAGAGCCCTTCCGAGAAGCATATATGAGAATATAAGATCCAATCTAGGTATGATAGATATCTAGCACCCAGATTGAGGGGGAGTGTTAAAGAATAACAAAGAATATGTTATACATATTCTGTTTTGTATATATCAAACAACTCATATAACTTTATGAAAATTAATTAGTTGTATGTTTTGTCTTTATCACATTTAATCTTAGCATTTATACGAATAATTATTCCCCTAATTTCTAGGCTAAATTAGATCTTCCCCCTCAGCCCTATGTACTATATATACATCTTATGTATTATCAAGTAAAACATGAAATATAAAAACATATTTCTACACATATAAATAGTTTTTTCATTTCATTTAACCTCATAAATGGAACGAACACTTAAAAAATGTTTGAATCGATGTTAAAATGATTAATGAAATAGGTGTCTTAATTTTCTGGTGTATAGACCTTTATATACATCCTTAGGAACCTTTATGGATGTATGCATATGTTTGGAATTGTTCCATGAAACTTTGACATCATTTAGAATGATGTTGGTTCATGAAAAGTTGCATTTTTATAACCGATTACCAATAGAGTGTAACCAGTTACCACTTTTACAATGTTTAAAAATTTGAAAAAAAAATTAACATGTAATCGATTACTTAAATCAGGTAACCAATGACCTGATTTAAAAAATGCAGGAATTATCTTTTGATGGATTAGTTTCAAAGGTTTTCATGCATGATGTTCATGGCTTTTATTAATGAAGATTGATATGATTTTCTTGAGCATACTAAGGGATATATTATGAATTATAATGGATACTTTAATCATGATCAAATATCTCAAATATTTTCTTTGATTTCCAAAGCTTATGATCACTTAAAATTTGCCTATAAACTTTTTCTTCTTTGATAAGCTTTTGTCTCTATCAAAACTAAACTAAGATAAATGATGAATATTTTCTTCTTTAATAAGCTTTAGGCCAAAATGCCACATTCGGAATGTAAAAATTCCAAATGGTCTCATGGCATGGAAACCTAAGAATCCTAGCACTAAATCACAAGGACCTAACACTAGTTGGGGGACCTAAATTTTAATGTTGATTATCTTGTAGGAATATCTTACAGTTGCAAATATGATGTGGTTCTTAAATAGTGTTTTTTCAAGGCATATGAATGGAAACACACGGTTATTCATTTACTTTTTCTAAAAAGAGTGGGACTTTGTTACATATGGAGACAACAACAAAGGTGTTAAGACGAAAAATAAAGTTAATGATGACGTTGCAAAAGTAGATCTTCCAAAAAATAAGGACATTAAAGATGATGAAAAGGAAAGTAAACAAGAAGATAATAAAAAATACACCTCAAATTTGAAGGTGAGAAAAATACACAAGAATGGGGTTGAATTGTGTTTGCCAAATTATTTCTACTTCTGAACTAGCGTTCAGAATCTAAACAGAAGTTCAGAAACTGATAACAAGTGTAGCGAATAAAATAATAGAAGTAAATAAAAACAGGCAAAGAACACAAAAGTTATCCTGGTTCCTCTCTAACTGAGAGTAGTCCAGTCCCCTTGCAGCATAAGAGATTTCCACTATAATAAAACAGATAACATCTGCTTATACTCTCAAGTATAAGACTTTCTCCTGCTCAGACCTATAACCTAAGTCTTCCTTGCTTAATCAGCAACTGATTAAGACTTCCTGCTTAAATCCTCAAATCCCAAGACTTTTCTGCTTAAACCTCTCGGATTCAAGACTTTCTTGCTTATACCCCTCGAGTACAAGACTTCCTGCTTAGACCTACTATCCAAGACTTCCTACTCAGATTCCACGAATCCAAGACTTCAATGCTCAAGCCCAAGGCAAGAGACTTTTATCTAAATTGACTGTTTAGAGAATGAATAACTTAAAACAACACTTGACTAAGGCGTCATTTTCAAAGATGGTGACCGCCATGTGAGGATGGCGACCACCATGTGAGGATGGCGACCTCCATGTTCCCAAAGTGGCTATGCCTTGGTCTTTTGACAGTTGGGACGTGGGAGAAGCTATCCACCTCATGGCTATCCCTGTGGCCAACGCCATGTTGAACTCCATGTGTACAATTCACTCGTTTTTCTCCATTTTTCATCTGATTTGTCTTGTGTCTTCACAAAGGCTCTCATTTGGCTACTTACCAGAAATCCAGACAAAATACCAACATAACACAAGAAAATAATAATAATAAAACGATGATAAAACATGTGTAATCTGAGTCAAATATGCAGTGTGTTTCGGTGTTATCATCTACCAACCAAACTTTATTGATAAGGGCTAGAGAGTTACCAATGGTACCTGTATCGATGATCTTTCCTTTCTGGCCTCCTCTGAAAGCCACACTTCCTTCCCCTTTCAGATTCTGGGTTTGGAACATATTCCTTTCTTCCGTCATGTGACATGAGCAGCCACTATCCTGATACCACGATTGGCTTCCCATCTTTTCCTTTAAGCATATCTTTAGCAAAGACAATTTGAGATTTTGGTACCCATACACATATGGGTCCTTTCATGTTAGTCTTAACAGGTTATTTCCTATCATGTCCCTTTGCCATCTAAAAAGGTTTAGCATCACTCCCTGTTTTCTGTTTCCAAAAACTTTCACCAAATTTTTCAGAAGCAAATATCAGGGCAAGAGTTATAAGTTTATTTGAAGACTCATCTCTATTCAGTTCCATCTCATGGCTCTGAAGATTTCTAATTAGACTTTCAAGAGATAGTGTATTCAGGTCTTTAGCTTCCTGAATAGTCGTTACTTTAGTTCTAAACTTTAAAGGGAGACTTCTCATAATCTTTTTAACACGATCTGATGTAGAGTAACTCTTATTTAAACACTTGAAGGCCAGATACAAAAATATGAAACTTGGAGAACATGGTTTCAATATCCTCATAATCCTTCATTTTGAACAACTCATATTTTGTACCAATAAATTGGCTTTTGCTTCTCTAACTTGTTGATTCCCTTCACAGGTAGAGCACAATGATTCCAAGATAGTCTTTGCAGAAGACTTATCAATGATTTTGAGATACTCAGCACGTGGTAGAGCATCGAGCAGAATACCTCTTACCCTGTGATGTTTTTTATAAATTTTCTTTTGAGCTGGAGTCAAAGTTTTTCTGTCATATACCATACCAACACTGTCAACAGTGATATCAATACCATCTTCAAATATATCCCACAATTCATCATCAAGTCCAATGATATAAGTGTACATCTTGCTTTTCCACCATTCGAACTCAGTGGAATCACACTAAATACAGAAGGTTTAGCAGAATGGTGATTTCTCTCAGAACCACTATAATCATAGGAAATTCCTCTTCCTGAGAAACTAGCAATAAGATCCTCAATAGACATATTTTTCTCTTTGGATCTTTATTTGTACCAATGTTAAGTGTTACGTACAGACCTTACTCTAATTCCAATTGAATTGTGTTTGCCAAATTATTTCTACTTCTGAACCAGAGTTCAGAATCTAAACAGAAGTTCATAAATTGATAAAAAGTGCAGCGGATAAGATAACAAAAGTAAATAAAAATAGGCAAAAAACACACAAAAGTTATCTTGGATCCTCTTCATCTGAGAGTAGTATAGTCCCCTTGTAGCGCAAGAGATTTCCACTCTCATCAAAATGACTACAACTGCTTATACTCTCAAGTATAAGACTTTCTCCTGCTGAGACTTACAACCTAAGTCTTCCTTGCTTAATTACCACCTGATCAAGAATTCCCGCTTAGATCCTCAGATCCTAAGACTTTCCTGCTTAAACCTTCAGATTCAAGACTTCCTTGCTTATACCCCTCGAGTACAAGACTTCCTACTTAGACCTACTGTCCAAGACGTCCTGCTCAGATTCCATAAGTCCAAGACTTTAATGCTCAAGTCCAAGGCAAGAGACTTTTATCTAAAAATACTGTTTAGAGAAGGAATAACTTACAACAAGACTTGATTAACAATCAGAGGTGTTAAAATATAATACAACACACTTTAACACAAATGATTCTTAAGCTATACAAGAAGGAGAACTCTTAAAGATTAGATTCTCTTGAGCTGATACTCATAGTGTGAAGTGCGTGTATATTTCAGTTGTAGTTGCAGTGTTTTTCTCTTGATTGATCTTCAATTCTTCTGCTCCTTTTTATAGCTGAAGAAATAGAGTCGTTGAAGCATCCCAAAAACTATATTCAGATCAAATATTCTTGCACATCTTCTTTTCCAATAAAGCAGGTGTTGGAACTCGTAGCCAAGGAATTATCCACTGAACAAGGCTTTTGTCCAGAGAACTCTTCTGTAAAACAAGTACAACACACCCTCTTGAAGATAATGTCAACTACTCTCGAGTCCCGTGATTTCTGAGCTTGAGTTGACACCTATCAGTTTCAGAGGTAGAGTTAACACACTTCTGATTCTAAACTGTACAAAAGATATCTTTTTGATCAGACTCTCTCACAAGTACTTGATCAGAACCAAACCATGGCTTTTCCGTGACATATCCTATTTCATCAAGTATATTGAATTCTGTACACATGAACCCGTTAGTTACAAATCCTAATTCTTCTTCAAATACTTTGTAATCATCAAAACCTTAGAGGATACATGGTATGAACCAAATTTGTTTCAATAATATCCCCCTTTTTAATGATTACAACCTTAAGTATTTTATAACATTTAGTTGCAAATTAATTACTGGACAACTTTCAGGGTCTGAGGTTTGTAAGCTCCCTCTGTCTTAGAGGTGTGGTTTGTAAGCTCCCCTTTGAGTCCCATCTGTGAAGTCTAAGAGGTGAGGTTTGTAAGCTCCCCCTATATAGAATAATTATATCCACTCCAAGATTAATCTAGTATAATTTTTAATCCATTTCTCCTCCTTTGTCATCAACAAAAAAACTGAAAAATAGATAAGTGAACTCTAGTGATTAATAATGGTTTCTGAAAAATTCAATGCTGAACACCACTCAGGAACCAGTTTGTCTATCAACCCAGCGTGTTGCATATGAGCAACATCACCTTGTTGAACAAGAATCATAGAAAAACCCCTACCAAAAGGAATGAGAAAAGATAATTCCTCACGAGATGCTAATATCTCTTCTTTCAGATAATTGAACATGGTTTGAGGCGGGTTGATTTTAATCATTGAGACTAGGAACAGAATGAAATGTTTATCATCAAGAGAAATCCATCTTAAACCATTTTCTCAAGGCCTTAAATTGGCCCCCATAAGTTGGTACCATACTTTTTCCATAGGAGTAAAAGTAGAAGGGCTTGCAGAAGGGCCTTCATTATCATGGATGTTGTGAATAAGATTCGTAAACCTATTGTCATGTCTGTAGTCTTCAACCATAACTCCATTCTCTTCACAGTTTATTGCTTGAGAAATAAGTTTAGGGTTGAGCACAACAGGAAAACCATTGATAATAAATAGAATCTGATAACCATCTAACTCACTCTGAGTAACATGAGCATTTACCCAAAATTATTTCATAAGATCTGGACATATTGGTCCATTAAGCATTGCAAAATATCCATCCTATTTCTGAAAATGAATATTTGAGACTAACTGAGAAAGATTAGCAGTCGTCAAATCATTGAGGTCAACAATATATTCCTTCAGAATATGTAAATCGTCGAATTTTCCTTTAATGGTCTTTGAAGCCATATTAAAAAAGAAATGAATTTTAGTAGAACATAATGATTTTACAATACTATCTTATATATAAGATAGTACATAAAAATCAGGTAAAACTCAGATACAGTCATATAACACATAGGATGTTGTTTTAAGATTAGCAAGCATGCGTTAGATGTTTGAACAGTAATGAGTCTGATTAAAAACGAATCAGAATCTTTATCAGTACACTCATTTTAAGAACCAAATTTCAGGATAGGTTATGAAAATAGTCAAGAGTGGTAGAAATGTCCCTTCAATCTCGAGAATAACTATTTTTGAGAAAACACAACAACCAAGGTTGATTACTTCGGGTACTTTTGCTTAAAAAGCAAGTACATTATGAGTTTGCCTTGTTGAATGCATTTAACAATTTCACTAGAAAAAGAGTTTCTGAGACTACTTTCCATAATCAAGTCAATATTTTACAAAACTTGTTCTTTAATCAGCTCAAATATCATAGTACATACAAGACAAAGATTCTTATTTTATCATAACTCAAGATTAGTCCAATTGTTAATTCAAATCACAAAGCATATAATTAAACACTTACTATCTGCTTAAATAATAAACCAATCAAGAATGAAAAAGATTCAGCAAACTCTACAATCAAAGCTTATAGACCCCACTTAGAAAATTTTCAGACTTAATGATATATAGTATTCCAACTGTGTGCTATCGAAATCCAAGTTTCCTTTTGATGCCTCATTCATACTTTAAGCATTATTCATCAACAAAAAACCATGTTCAGATTTTTCCGAATAAAATCAAATCTTATGATAGCTAAGGGTTTTGTAAATATATCCACCCATTGATGGTCAGTATCAATAAACTGAATATCTATTATACCCTTTTGAACATAGCCCCCAATAAAATGGTGTTTGATTTTAATATGCTTAGTTCTAGAATGTTGAATCGGATTCTTAGTTAGACAAATAACAACAGTGTTATCACAATAGATAGGAATACTATTTCCAAAAATCTGATAATCTTCTAGCTGATACTTCATCCATAATAGTTGAGTGCAACACTTAGCAGCTGAGATGTATTCTGTTTCTGCTGTGGATAGAGTAATAGTTGCTTATCTTTTGCTAGCCCAAGATATAAGGTTTTCACCTAAGAATTAACAGTTTCCACTTGTGGATTTCCTCTCAATTCTATCTTTGGCATAGTCAGCATCACATAATCCAACTAGCTTATAATCTGAGAATTTCTTATAAAGAAGCCCAAGATTAGTCGTTCCTTTTAAATATTTAAAGATCCTCTTAACGGTTGTTAAATGAGTTTCTCTAGGATCTGATCAGAATCTTGCACACAAGCATACATTGAATAAAATATATGGTCTGGAAGCAATGAGATAGAGTAAGGAACCTATCATACCTCGATATTTAGTCGAATCCACTTTGGTACTACATTCTTCACTACTCAGGTTGCATGTAGGATGAATAGGAGTTGACATGACTTTGCAATCATCAAGATTGAACTTCTTCAAAAGTTCTCTCGTGTACTTTGACTGATGAATGTATATACCTTCTTTTCTCTGCTTGATTTGAATTCTAAGAAAGTATTTTAATTCGCCCATAATACTCATCTCAAATTCAACCTACATGATCTTTGAAAATTCTTGCCAAAGAGATGCATTAGTGGAACCAAAGATTATATCATCAACATAAATTTGAACAATCATAATTTCTTCCTTTAGAGTTTTCCTAAATAGTGTAGTGTCAACTTTACCTCTAGAGAAACCATTCTCAAGCAGAAAATTACTCAGTCTCTCATACCAAGCCTTTGGAGATTGTTTTGAGTCCATAGAGAGATTTCTTAAGCTTGTAGACAAAGTCTGGATGGTTTGGATCTTCAAATCTAGGAGGTTGTTTAAAATACACTTATTCAGTAATTACTCCATTTAGAAAATCACTTTTGACGTCCATCTGATAAAGCACAATATTGTGATTAATAACATAAGAGAGAATAAGTCTTATAGCTTCTAACCTTGCCACAAGAGCAAAGGTTTCAAAGACGTCAATTCCTTCTTGCTAAATGTATCCCTAAGCTATAAGTCTAGCTTTGTTCCTCACAACTTCTCCCTATTCATTAAGTTTGTTTCGAAAGACCCATTTGGTGCCAATGTTGTTTTTCAACTGTGGTATTGGAGAAAGATCCCACATATCATTTCTTTGAAACTGATTCAGTTCATCTTGCATAGCCATGATCCACCCATTATCTAATATGGCATCATCAATAGAGATAGGCTCTGTCAATGAGATAAGTCCAAGCATTGATTGATCATTTGTGAAAGTTGATCTGGTTCTCAATGGCTCGTCTTTATTCCCAATGATTTGCCCTTATGGATGAGAAACCTTATATTTAAATGATCACTTAGGTGGAATAGAGGCTTCAGAACCATTTTGAAAAATTACTGAATCAGTAATAGGATTATCTGGAGTAGGTTCAGTTTCTGCAACTTCTGGTGTTTCTTTAGTTATAACATTAGATTCTGAAAGATCATCATCTAAACTTTTTTCTTTCGGAATACACACCACAAACTGTTCTTTAGAATTCTGAATTTCTGCAAGATTATAATCCTGATTCATAGACTCTGACTTCTTACAATAAGGTATTTTGTCATCAAACTTAACGTGCATAGACTCTTCAACCATTTGGTTTATGAGTTGTACACTCTATATGCTTTTGATCGTTCAGAGT
Source organism: Lathyrus tuberosus (assembly GCA_022829125.1). Taxonomy (NCBI): domain Eukaryota; kingdom Viridiplantae; phylum Streptophyta; class Magnoliopsida; order Fabales; family Fabaceae; genus Lathyrus; species Lathyrus tuberosus. The sequence continues at coordinate 3,572,257 of JALAZF010000538.1, forward strand.
ATCCCAAAAAGATACCCTTTTGAGCTTTAACATCAAATTTCTTTAGGTAGACCTTATTATTCAAAATGTAACAAGTGCATCCAAATTGATGAAAATAAGAGATGCTTGGTCTCCTGTCTTTAAATAATTCATACGATGTTTTATTCAAAATTAGTCTAATATAGATTATATTCTGAATATAACAGGTTGTATTAACAACTTCTACCCACAAGTACTTTGGAAGTTTGTTTTCAAGAATCATGGTTCTTGCCATTTCTTGTAAGGATCTGTTCTTTCTTTCTACAACACCATTTTTCTGTGGAGCTCTAGGAGAAAAGAACTCATGGATAATTCCATATTTTTTCACAAAAATATTCAAATGGCTCATTTTCAAATTCTCCACCATGATCACTTCTAACTTTTAATATTTTTACTTCCATCTCAGATTGTACTTGAATGCAGAAGATGCTAAATACTTCGTACGTTTTATCTTTAGATCGAAGAAATTTTACCCAAGTCCATCTGCTGAAATCAACAATGACCAAACCATATTTGTTTCCACTGATCGAAGCAATTCCAATAGGACAAAACATATCAATTTGAAGTAATTCTAAGGGTCTGGAGGTAGAGACACTGTTTTTAGTTTTAAAAGAAGTTTTCACAATTTTCCAACTTGACATGATCCACAAAGAGCATATGAGCGATAGTCAAGATCTGGCAGCCCTTTAACAAGTTTTTGCTTACTAAGTTTAGAGATTAATCTCCAGTTAGCATGACCTAACCTTTTGTGCCAAATCCATTTCTCATCACTCATTGTCATTAGGAAAACAACCTTTTGATCACCCAACTCAGAAAGTTTGATTTTATAAACATTTCCCTTTATTTTCCTTTTGAATACAATGGTTTTGTCAGCATTAACAACTGAACAGAAATTCTTATTAAATGTTACTTCACAACCACTATCACATAATTGACTTATGCTTAGTAGATTATGCTTTAAGCCATCCACTGATGCGTGCTTTCAGCAAGTATACGGAGTACGTCAGAGTAATATAAAAGATTATTGATCCCATAGAGACCAATGTCAATCTATCAGTTTCTATTGTTACGGTGTTCTACTTAAGGTGAAATCAAAGGGTTTGGAAAGTGCATCGAATGTAAATAATAACGATTAAATAAATTCAAAGAAATAACATTAGAATGTAATTCACATCGATCAATCAATACTCCTATTATTTCTAAATAAAATCACTTACAGGGCAATATTTTCTTCCTTGAAAAAGAGTTAATTAAAAAGGAACCGTTGCGTTAGCGTAATCGGAACCAGACTTTATCTTTAATCTATATCTGCCGCTCACGCTGCACCGGTCGTGTATTGCGTTAAAGTAGAAAATCCTTTTTTATGTAATCACCTATTTAGCTTAGTTGAAAAGTGCTTTTGATTGGAAACTTCAACTTAAAAGGGTCTTTGGCATATGCTCGGACGACCGGATCCTAAACCTATAAACGCGTCCGAAAATAGTTTCAAAATCTCCTTCTAACAAAATTAAACTTTCCTAATTGATTAACAAAGCGCTTTCGCTGTTTTTCCTAATAAAAAACTAACCAATTTTTATCTTAAGTTTCGGATGGCTTTTGATCTTACCCAACTTAATCACGACATAATAAGTATCCGGATCGATCTCTATAATTAGGAAACTAACGGTGTCAAGACGATATCGATTTTTCAAGAGTTTTCCCAAGTCTTTACAACCTATCCTTAACTTGTCTAACAACCTAAATTTTCAATATTTTCAATATTTTCTTTTTCAAAATTTTTGGTATGGCTCAAGAAATGGGGAAAATCAACAAACTACACACACGACTCGACAAGCACGTGTAATTAACTAAAAATAAACTAAAAGCGGAAATGAAACTAACTAGAAAACAATAAAACTAGAAAGCAATAAAGAAAAACGAAAGCGGTAAATACCCCCTCCCACACTTAAACCGAACATTGTCCCCAATGTTTTGATAAAAGGTGAGAAAAGATAGGTGGAACCTAGATGATGCTATTGCTGGCAACTAGTGCCCTCTCCTCCTTGGTTTGGACGTCTTGGATGACGGCTCCTGCTGCGGTGGCGGGTACTCTATGAAATCTCGAGTTGCTCAACCCGCGCTGCTAGTGAGGCATTTGACTCTTGTAATCTTCAGAGGTCCCCTAGCATGGAAGCTTGATTCATCTTCATATTTTGGAAATGACTCATAAAGTATGCTTGTTGGCGTTGTTGTTGGGCCACCAAGGTGGTTTGGGCTTCTAAGATCAATTGCATGGAACGCTCTGTTTGTCTTTGAGATTCTCACATGGGGTCCATCATTCCTTGTTCTTGTTTGTACATGGCATAAAATAAGCCATCACGCTCCTCTTTGCGGGCTCTTTGCTCTCTTAGGAAATCCTTATCAAAGTGGTAGCTCGAGATGTACCTGCAAATGGGTGAGTAAAAGAGGGTGCGGTGTATGCGGGTGATGCATGTGAAGGAGGGGAATCATGAACGGGAGACATGGTCCTCCTCTCATACTCATCATCGGTTCCATCATTCTTGTGTTGTGGGACGTTTGGTGGTAACGGGCCGTTAAACGGTGGGGCCTGTAAATCATAGGTCAAGTTTCTTCTGTTTCGTACATCTGTACGACCATTGCAAGGTAAAATAATGCTTTGGATTTCTACATTATGAACCATGAGGTAGTAACCTCCTTCTTTCCTCACCCTACACAATCATATATTTCTTAAAAATTTCAGATCAATGGTGCGGGGTGGTAAAGGTTCTAATGTAGCTAGCTCAGTACCTAGCCCTAAAGCACAGACAAAGGAGGTAATCAACCATAAAGTGCAGCCTGTAAAAATAGAAATTCCTTAGCATTTAACTTATTAGAATTTTCCTGGCCAAAGATAGTGTCTGCCAATAGTTGACGGAAAACACGGATTGTCGGGTTATGGATATTATAAGCTAAATTCCCCTCAAAGGAATCTTTAGTGTGACCTGTCAAATCTCTCCATAACTGATAAGCCTCAACTTCCCAATTAGATTCTAAGGGCACCTCACACTACGCACCTTCCCCGTGGGGGATTCCTAACATACTTGCAAGTTAATCAGTAGTGTATCAATACTCCACATTAAACATGCAGAATCTAACCGTGCCAACAGTACTTGGAGTGTTCGGCCTAACCGTGTAAATGAGGGAACTTAAGAATTCCCGGGTTAGCCTCTCATATGTAGGTTCTTTGTGAGCAAATATGTCATGCAATCCTAAGTTATCTAACAAATAAAAGACACTATGATAAATTCGTAAATTGTAAAAGCAATTTTAATCAATGTACCTCGTGGGGAAAACTTTGCGTGTCTGCAAGACTTCGTACTTCTCCCTCTGCCTATTCCCGCCTCGTCCTTCGCGGAAAATGATTTCTCCTTCTCCCATTTCTGCCATTGTTGATATTATGAATAAAAATTGAGGGGTTTTGGTGAAGATAGGGAAATAGGGGTTTTGGGGATTTTTGGTGAAAATGAGGTTTTTAAGGTTGGAAAGTTGATGTGGTAGTGGGGAATTTAGTGGATTTCTGAGTTATTGAGTGTGAATGTGAGTTAGTGGGATTTGAAGTGGGTCAAAAATGGAAGAAAATGGGGGGGTTTGAGAGGTTGAAGATGAATTTGTTTGAGAGAAAATGAATTTTCTCAATTCTGTCACGAATTTAGCTTCAGACACTATGGAGGACGCCATAGGGGAGATGGCGAACACCATCTTCATAACTTGGGTAGCTGGGCTTTGGCTTCAGGTTGTGGGCTTCTAGGGGTGTACGGATGCATTCCCGGAGGTGTATGGACCTGTTTTGATGATTTTTCCTTGACTAGAATGCTATAAATGAAAAATAATCGAAACTTACAATAATTAGAATTAATAATAATAAAAGACACTAAATTTTTTAAAATTCACCCGAAATTTTGCATCATAACTGAAAAATTGATATTAAGATAATTAATCACTAATAAGTCTAACGGACGAAATAAATCTGATTTGCGGGAAAAAAAATTAAATGATGAAGAAAAATGCAAAAATAAATGAGTCTAATAGCGACGAAAAATAAATGAGTCTAATAGTGGTGAATCAAATAATAAAATCCTCTCCCACACTGAATGTGAGCAGTGTCCTCAATGCGTCAAGTGTTTCGTCTAAAGCGATTTGCATCGGTCATCCTAGTTTTAATGCGGACAAGATGCCTTTGCTTCTGCAAGCTGATGTCGGAGACTGTAAATCTCTTAATAGAGGTAATCTGTCTCTGTAGCATGAGTAGCATCTGATACCTTTATCTGCAAAGTAAGGTCAATGAGGCCTTCGCAAAGGGAAGCCATCTCTTGGCGCATGGCGTTGAGCTCATAGTCAACGTCGCGCCTCTGCAAATTGACATTAGTAGAAAACATTGTGGTCCTATTTGAGGGGGGTGTAGGGTGGTATTATGGAATAAGAGGGTTTTTGGGTCTAGCTGGTGTCTCTCTCTAGGCCTCTAAAGGATAAGACCAATTTTCCTTCTTGTGGACATTAGTCCTTCCTTGGAGTGGTAGGCCAAAATAGTGGATTGTTTCATTGTTGATCAGGAGTTTGTAATGTTCGGTAATGAAGTAAACTCTCCTCACTAGGCCATGGTCTAAACAATGGTTCAAATCAATGAGGGTATAGCCACAATAAGGGGTTAGGTGAGACAATTGGTTCAGAAGACCTAAGGCATAAGCAATATGGGTTACGGTCCCTCCTACATAGATAGGTCCTTCAGTAGATTTTGCAGTTAGGTGTAGGTTTTGGATGAGGAAATTTCCAGATGCAACAGGACGAGACTGGGTGACGCAAAAGAGCATAAAGATCTCTTCAGCACTAACACGCTCATCGGTATCACTCCTTCCGAAAAAGGTATGGGCTAGTATCATTTGGAAATACCTAAAAGATGGGTTATGGATATAGTTAGAGAACTGGGTGGATGGGTCAGGGCTACCTCCACCGGTAATGTTGCTCTAGAAGGTGTCAATCTCTTCCTGCATGAAATCACAATTAGGAAGTTCAACTATGGTATCAAGGTCGCTCTGAAATCCTAATAGGTTATTAAACTCCTTGTAGTTATAGTTGAATTCCTGTCCAAATAATCTGAAGGTAATAAGGCCTCTGCTGAATCCTTTACCATGGTAAGGTTCATATGCAAGTGAGCTAAGGAACTCTAAAGTGAGGTTCCGGTAGGTGACATTCATGGCTTCAGCATATTCTTCCCATTGAAGTTGGTGACATAGATATCTCACACTAGATTCAAGACCTAAGGCTTCTAGACAAGCGGGGTCAGAGTATCTGGTTGGGAGCATTTGTCTCTCAAATAAGGCCACATATCATTTCCTCTGACTGTCATCCCTGAATCGAATATGCATGTCATCGAAACTCCGCATCCTGAAAATATTGTTAGTGGGAATATGGCTATGGACAGCAATGAGATCTAAACCAGAAACATAAACATCACACAAGTCAGTCCTGCTAAGCAAATAATTAATTAAATAATTCACTGTTTGTAATAAATGCAAAATAATGTAAGAACAAAAATAAAAAATAAAAAATAAAAAAGGGTCGCGGGTTGCCTCCTACGCAGCGCTTGTTTAATGTCGGTAGCTCGACAATGATTTTAATCACATTGTTGAATAGCAATCGTCGGCTCTATTAGAGTATGGCCAGAATAATAAGTAGGGATGTCACTTCCATTATAATTTTTTAACCTTTGTTCGTTCACGATGAAAGAACTACACGATTGGTCTCGGATCTCGACTGCCCCAGATTTTAGGACTTTAGTGACCTCATACGGGCCAGTCCATCTTGAACGTAACTTACCAGGGAAAAGTCGCAATCGAGAGTTGAAAAGAATTACAGGGTCGCCTATGCTAAATTCTTTTCTCTTAATTCTTTTGTCATGCCAGGCTTTGGTTATTTCTTTGTAAATAATGGCATTTTCATATGCGTTGCGACAAAGTTCTTCTAACTTATGGATGTCAAGAATGCGCTTCTTGCCAGCTGTAAGGTAATCCATGTTAAGGGCTTTTATGGCCCATTATGCTTTATGTTCTAACTCGAAGGGTAAGTGACATGATTTTCCATAAACCAATTTAAATGTGGGTTGTTCCTATAGGGTTTTATAAGCGGTTCGATAAGCCCACAATGCATCTTGTAGTCTCATTGACCAATCTTTTCTAGAGATTGAAACAGTTTTCTCTAATATTTGCTTGATCTCCCTATTAGACACTTCTACTTGTACCCTAGTCTGCGGATGGTAGGGTGTTGTTACTCTGTGCTTTACTCCATACTTATTTAAGAGGTTATCAAAGATTCTTGATATGAAATGGGATTCGCCGTCACTTATAATGAGGCAAGGTACTCCAAATCTTGGAAATATGTAATTTTTGAATAGTTTTATGACTACTCGAGTGTTGTTGGTAGGTGAGGATATGGCCTCAATCCATTTGTACACGTAGTCATCAGCTACTGGGATATATTTGTTTCCCATCAATCATGGAACGGGTCCCATGAAATCTATTCCCCAGACATCGAAGATTTTCACTTCTTAAATATTTCTTAAGGGCATTTCATCACGTCTAGAGATATTCCCAGTGCGTTGGCACCAGTCACATCTGACCATGTAAGCATGAACATCACGCCACAATGTCGGCCAGAAGAGGCCTACTTGAAGAATTTTAGCGCAAGTCTTTGATGTGCTCGCATGTCCACCATAAGGTGCAGAGTGGCAATGAGTAATTATACTTTCAACCTCCTCCTTAGGTACACAACGACGAAATATGTTGTCTGCGTCTCTCTTAAAGAAAAGGGGTTTGTCCCAATAAAAGTGTTTCACATCGTGAAAGAACTTCTTCCTCTGTTGATAGTTTAGGTCGGGGGGTATGATATTGGCAGTTAGATAATTAACGAAATCAAAGTACTAAGGTACGTTCGTCACAACTAGTGCATTTTCGATGTTTAGTTCTAATTCATCATCGGGGTCATCACCGTGATTAGTTCTAACTGATGCTATAAGTCTATCATAGGTAAAGTCATCATTTATGGGTATAAGATCTGGTTTTAGATATTCGAGCCTTGAAAGGTGGTCAGCTACCACGTTTTCAATGCCCTTCTTATCACGAATTTCCAAGTCAAATTCTTGTAGCAAGATGATCCAGCGAAGTAATCTAGGCTTTGCGTCCTTTTTGCTAAGTAGATATCGAATGGCAACGTGATCAGTATATACAATAATTTTGGCTCCAACCAAATAGGAGCAGAATTTGTCTATTGCGAAAACTACTGCGAGGAGTTCTTTTTCAGTAGTGGCATAGTTAAGTTGGGCGACATCTAAAGTTCTACTGGCATAATAGATTGTGTGTAATCTCTTGTCATTCCGCTGTCCTAAAATAGCACCAACAGCGAAATCGCTTGCATCGCACATAATTTCGAAAGGTTGGTTCCAATCTGGAGGTTGCATGATAGGTGCGAAAATTAGTGCTTGCTTTAGGTGATTTAATGCTTCATGACATTTGTCTTCGAAAAGGAATTCTATGTCTTTCATTAGAAGGCCAGTTAAAGGTTTAGATATTTTAGAGAAATCCTTGATAAAGCGTTGGTAAAAACCGGCGGTCCAAGAAAACTTCGGACTTCCCTAAATATTTTCGATGGTTGGAGGTTTTCTATAACCTCTATCTTAGCTTTGTCAACCTCAATGCCTCTTTTAGATGCTTTGTGTCCTAATACTATCCCTTCGGTAACCAGGAAGTGGCATTTTTCCCAGTTTAAAACAAGGTTAACTTCCACGCATCTTTCCAGAATTCTTTCAAGGTTAACTAGGAAGTTTTTAAAACTGGATCCGCATACCGAAAAATCATCCATGAAAACTTCCATGATCTCGTCGAGAAAATCTGCGAATATTGACATCATACATCGTTGAAAAGTAGTTGGGTATTTCATAGTCCGAACGACATTCGACGATCGGCAGATGTTCCGTAAGGGCATGTAAAGGTTGTTTTCTCTTGGTCATGGGGGTGAATAGGGATTTATAAAAATCCAGAGTATTCATCTAAATAACAAAAGTAAGAGTGTCTAGCTAAATGTTCAAGCATTTTATCTATGAAAGGAAAGGGAAGTGGACTTTCCTAGTTACTTTGTTTAGCTTTCTATAATCGATGCACATACACCAACCATTTTTTATATGATTTGCTACTTGTTCTCCTTTCTTATTTTGTACAACTGTGACACCTCCCTTTTTAGGTACCACATGTACAGGGCTTACCCACTTACTATCAGAAATCTGATAGATTATTCTAGCCTCTAGTAGTTTTAACGCCTCTCTTTTGACCACACCACTCATTATAGGGTTTATCTTTCTTTGGTGTTCTCTAGAGGGTTTAGAATCTTCCTCTAGCGTAATCCGGTGCATGCACACATATGGACTTATCCCTTTAAGATCGGAAATGTTATAGCTTATAGCTGCATGATATTTTCTCAAGACATCTAAGAGTTGATTGGTTTCATCACTGTTTAGGGTTGCACAAACTATGACTGGACGATTGAGTTCTTCATCTAGGAATTCATATCTCAGATTCTTGGGTAGCTTCTTAAGCTCTATTGATGGTTTCTTAGGACCAGGAATATGGTTAGGTGTGAGTGCTAAGCATTGGTAAAGACTGTCATCTACATAAGGTGTCATTAATTTAAGGCCATTGTCCTCCATTATAGGGGTCGAGGGTAGTTTAATCGCTTCGGTGGGTTATTCTTGGTCTAACTCTCTTATGCACTCATCAATGATATCGATGGCACAACATGAGTCATCTATGGCTGGTGCCATTAGGAATTTGGATAATATAAATTCTACCTTCTCATCTCTCACTTCGAAAGTCATTTTTCCTCTTTTGACATTTATTATGGCTCCGGTTGTTAATAAGAATGGTCTACTAGAAGGATAGGATTTCTTCGTCTTCCTTAATGTCCATAACGACGAAATATGTTGGAATATAAAGTTGGCCAATCCTAATCGCAATGTCTTCTAATATACCTATTGGGTATTTAACTGACCTATCAACTAATTGAAGGGACATCCTAGTTAGTTGTATGTCTCCCATGTTTAACCTATCACAGACAACTAAAGGCATTAAGCTTACACTGGCTCCTAAGTCCATAAGTGATTTATCGATAACATGACTTCTTAGAACACAAGGTATAGAAAAACTTCCTGGGTCTTTCTCTTTCTTAGCTAATTTGTTCTCAGTGAAATTCTGGTATATCAGACTACAGATGTCCTATAGAATGTCTGGACATCTGATCTGAACAAAACAGCATGGCAAGGTATAAACAATTAAAACCAGTACAGAAAAGCATAAGAACACACTAGAATTGTTTACCCAGTTCGATGACACACATCTACTCTGGGGGCTACCAAGCCAGGGATGAAGTCCACTATTAGCAGTATTAATTTGCAGACCCTACAGCCAACACACCCATTGATGATCTACACACTTAATCACTACCCAATGACCCTTCTACCTAGGTCCTCCCTAGATATGAGACTCCATCTCACTCCCAATCATCGCAATGATGTCTAGCAGTCAACATTTCAGCCACTACATCGACAACCCTTCGCCTACATTCTAATCACACAGATAGACATGAAGCCACACTTCCATGGTGAGGAGACACACTCCTATGACACATCAACATCTGATGAGAACAATACATAGCTAAGTATGATGCTAAACTCCACCATTTGCTAGCTTCTTCCCTTAACTAAGACCACAACCTGGAGTTGCTTCAAAGCTTCCTCCAAAAACAATACGTACTGCCTCTTACCTACAGGTTTTGAGGGGTACGGGTAACCTTCCCACAAGCCGGGAGGTTTACCTAGACAGAACCCTAGACTTCTACATCTTGAGCCGTATCTTCCAAGGTTACAAACCCTTCTATTTATAACCTGTACCCGACTGGATTTGGGCCTTCAATCACAGCTTCATTAGCTGTTACAATTAGCAGTTGCTTCTGCCACAAGTTAGGTCTTCAATCTTTTAGTTTCCTAAATAATCTCCTTATTTAGAAAATCTTCATTTAACTTGATTTCTGATTGAATCTTCTAGACCTTTAAAAATGCGCCACATAGGATGCATAATTTTCTCTTGAAGATTCTGCATAATTCAAAACATAACTGAATCTCATTAATCCAGCTCAGCAGGCGCGATGTCGAATGCTCCCTCTTAGGACATCTTTTTTGACATGTTGTTCTAGTTGTTGAATAATTTCAACACAACATGTTCTTGCTGTACCTGTTCTTCTTAGCAAGTTTATACATCCTATTCTCTATTACATTATTGCTGTCATTATTTGTTTTACAAAAATTAAGCCAATCCTAATACAAGAGAGCTAACAATCTCCCCCTTTGGCAAATTTTGGCTAAAACAAATAATCTAAAACCAATTACAATCCAGGAGTTTACAGCAATATAAAAATACAACCAACAATAGTAGTGTTCAGAGTCTACTGCATACAGCAACAGATCTTTAGTTTGAAAATAATGTCTCAACATCTTTGTTCAACATCTTCTTTGCAGCACTCTGAAGAACTTCATTGCATCAGCACCAATGAACAGCAATCTTCAGTATAAAAGGAAGGAAAGTCCTGAAGTTTATTGATGCACACGAGGAAGAAGATAGCAGAAGACAGCTTGTACTCCCCCTCAATCCAGGAACCTCTTCTTAACATCGAAGACCAATGGTGGCATAAGAGAACTCTTAATTACTCTTTGAAGGGCATAAGAGGAAACTTAAGACCAAACCCTCCACCACTCCTGGTAACTCAGAACACAGATCACAACTGTGTTCATAACTCAGATCACAGGTCACAAAAAAATATCCAAATAGAAACATGATCGACATTTAATTCGACATGTTTGGACAACATTTGTAATCATAGACTCCTGTCTGAACATCTGAGCAACAAGCCCTTTCTCCCCCTTTTTGGCCAAAAATTGACAAAGGAGGCCATCACAAAACCAGACCCAGGCACAGCTTACCCAAACCCGAACAAAACCCATTGTGTTGATGAGAACAACACTCACTTGATGGTAGAGGATAGGAGAAGCCTCTATAAATAGCAGAGCAGTTTCTTAGATATTAACGATCTTTAATTCTTGGTCAAAGAAAACGTTAATTGAGAGTGGAAAAACTGCAACTTAATTCAAGGTGCACCGTCCAAACTGACTTTGAACGCCTTTAATAGCTCTTAGACTATTTCTGCTGAAACGAACCAGTCCTAATTCATACACCTGCATGGTCAATCAACACTTTCTAGACTCCCTTCTTACACGTGGCTGGATGCACAATCTAGAATATTCCTTTGTTGGGCTCAGGGAAACATGTCTTGAGTAATGTTCTGACATCTTTTCAGACATTGTCTCCAACAAATCTTCAGTATTTTGGTCAGGGATGTTTCCCAGACTTCTTCAAAAGTTCAGAGGCATGACCACAATGCCTTCAACTGAAATCTCTAAGTGAACTTCTTTCACTTAGTGTCACACACCACATGGCAAAACAAATGTGACATCTCCCAACAACCAGCATGACACTTTACTTGTCCCATTCATCACTGCAGAGAAAATAAATTCTCGCAGAAATAACACATCCTCATAAGAGGCCAACAACTCTATAAGCTCAAGCTCCAGAACAAACCCATTATTCATCTGACTCCCCCTATCATGGACAATCACAACTCCAACTGAGCACAAAACTTCATTGTGGAGAATACTCAAAATTGAACAATCACCAGCTCACAGGGAATGACTCCAAGTATCCTGAACTAGTCTCTGAATCATGCCTTTGCACCTCCACACATACTGTCATGACTCTCTGGATGGCTGAGAAGTCATGCAACCATAGTCTGAAACCAATCTCCAACCTTTTCTTAGTGTGCTTAAAAGCTTTACTAAGATTCAGACTCTCTAACAATAACAGAAGGAATACCCCTTAAACAATATGCTGATCAAATCAACCTTCTGCATATTAAGTCTTCAAACCAAAATAGTAGTTATGCATCGCTGAGCATACTACTCCAAACAGACTTAGAATCTTCTTATTCTATACCAGAGATAGAACTGCCACTTCTGAATGTGGTGTTTGAATATTAAGATTCATGGTCCCAAGTCTCTGCCACAGACTATCAACAAAAATGATGTTATGACATCATTTGGGACATCAGCAACATTACCACAGAACCTATCAGCTTTTGGTTCTGAAGGCATTATTCAAGGGACTTAATTCCATCCACGCCCTTTACAACAGGATCCCGATAGATCTCATCTTCAGTAGAACCACACAACAGAATATCATAGAGAGAGATAAACTCTCCACCATTTTCTGAAAAACATGTTCAGAAATCAGATTTGCACTCAACCATCAGACAAACACTTAGTCTCCCGTCAAAGTATTTGTAGTCAACTTTCATGCACAATCCTAATACATACTCAGTCTCCCGCCAAAGTACTTATCAGTTAGTCAGATAGGATTACCTTTTCACGCAAGGTAAGACTTTAACTTGACATACTTCTTCACACCTGTGGTACTTGTCGAATCTTCTACATAACATCCAGCCATGGCAGCCAGAACATCCTAGTTTAGGTCAGTGGCTTGACCTCAAACTCTGCTCACAAACAAACTGAGATGATGTTCCAACATCTGATACGACATCATCCATTCTTACTATAACTCATATATACCTCTTGTGGGGGTAATACAAGGAACCAAACCAACTACTGATCATCCTCAGGATCAGATCACACCCTTATGCAGGGAATTGCACGAGCCACATCTCAATAAGCTTCAAATCAGACCTCCTATCTGATGTTGAGATGATGGATGCCATTGCCTGCACCTACAAAGGAGATTCCCTCTATTAGCTCTCTAGAACACAGAAAAATATACAGACTGTTCAAAGAGGTCTGTTTCCCCTGAACTTCAAAAACAATGCCCCTCAGACTTTAACATCTTCAAACATGTCACGACATCATGTCTGACATTACTTCAACCTTAGACTAGGGAATCTTCTTCATTCTAACTCACTTAGATCAGAAATAAACTAATCCAAGTTGTAACCATCAAGATTATGATGTCAGAACGTTTGACAGAACATCCCCACTCTTGAATTTCAAGGATAATCAATTAAATACTTGTGGATTTCACAAATAGCAATTGATCTTAAATCCTTATACAATAACCTTTCTTCACTGTTGTAGCTGAGCTCTACCAGATCATGTCACGAGCACTTATAAAGTATTCAGTCATGTTGCAAGTAACTTATTCAAGGACAGTGTTGAGATACCAAGGCTGCCACTCTTGACTCACGTAACTAAGACTTTCTCTGAACAAGTCTTCTTTACCTCAACAAATCTTCAAACAGATTGGATTCACTCTTAGGGTCAAAAGAGATGCATCCTTCCTTGTTGATTTTAAGAAAGGTGAAAATAAATCACCTCCACGGTCTTCACCCCTATGCTTCCTAGGAAGCACCTCCTAGTCTGAAGAATAACTAGAAGACTCCAGAACATGACTCAGTTGCCTTGATTGGACTTGATCATCATATCAAGTGTCTTCAACTACTTAATCAAGAAATCATCAAACCCCTAGAGCATGAGCTTGAAGATTCATCTTACCCTTCAATCTGACTTCAGCATACATGATGAAGCCACTCACCCATGTACCAAGTCATACAAGACTCAACCATCACAAAGACACCCCTCTGCTCCCGACTTTGGAATGCTATGTGACATCACACCGGTTGACATCTACAGGAACAGAAAACGAGTAAGGACAACTACAATCTTCCTTCAATCATAACTCCAGAATCCCATCCTTCTAGAGCTCTTCAATCAGAACCTCATGCAGTGGAACTACCAAGGAAACAGATCTTGCTTGCCCTAATAAGATGTCAGAACATCTTATAAGGCACATCAACAAAAGAACTAGCCACTTCTTTCGTAGATGTTGTAGAATCTCCCTCAGCAATATGAACAACCAGGAATTTTCCATCGGATATATATAAGCAGTGGAACACACACCAGAAAACCCCTCTACAGCTTTCAGGCAAGACATAATAATCCACGCCACTCCATGTGCAGTAGGTCAACATAGGTTTGAAAATAAATCAAACCACACAACAGCTCACCACCAAAGCTGCACGCCTGACAACTTCAAACAAAGCCAATACACACCCTATCATGAATAGTCCATCCTCCACTTCAACAACATAAGAACTGACCAACTCCATACAACTTCTCAGCACACCTAATTTCCTTGCACATGAACCAGAAAGTATCTTCCCTAGATCTCATCCAGAAACAGGCAGGATGCCTGCTCTGATACCAATTGAAATTCTGGTATATCAGACTACAGATGTCCTATAGAATGTCTGGACATCTAATCTGAACAAAACAGCATGGCAAGGTATAAACAATTAAAACCAGTACATAAAAGCATAAGAACACACCAGAATTGTTTACCCAGTTCGATGACACACATCTACTCTGGGGGCTACCAAGCCAGGGATGAAGTCCACTATTAGCAGTATTAATTTGCAGACCCTATAACCAACACACCCATTGACGATCTACGCACTTAATCACTACCCAATGACCCTTCTACCTAGGTCCTCCCTAGATATGAGACTCCATCTCACTCCCAATCTTCGCAATGATGTCTAACAGTCAACATTTCAGCCACTGCATCGACAGCCCTTCGCCTACATTCTGATCACACAGATAGACATGAAGCCACACTTCCATGGTGAGGAGACACACTCGTATGACACATCAACATCTGATGAGAATAATACCTAGCTAAGTATGATGCTAAACTCCACAGTTTGCTAGCTTCTTCCCTTAACTAAGACCACAACCTGGAGTTGCTTCAAAGCTTCCTCCAAGAACAATACGTACTGCCTCTTACCTACAGGTTTTGAGGGGTACGGGTAACCTTCCCACAAGCCGGGAGGTTTACCTAGACAGAACCCTAGACTTCTACATCTTGAGCCGTATCTTCCAAGGTTACAAACCCTTCTATTTATAACCTGTACCCAACTGGATTTGGGCCTTCAATCACAGCTTCATTAGCTGTTACAATTAGCAGTTGCTTCTGCCACAAGTTAGGTCTTCAATCTTTTAGTTTCCTAAATAATCTCCTTATTTAGAAAATCTTCATTTAACTTGATTTCTGATTGAATCTTCTAGACCTTTAAAAATGCGCCACATAGGATGCATAATTTTCTCTTGAAGATTCTGCACAATTCAAAACATAACTGAATCTCATTAATCCAGCTCAGCAGGCGCGATGTCGAATGCTCCCTCTTAGGACATCTTCTTCGACATGTTGTTCCAGTTGTTGAATAACTTCAACACAACATGTTCTTGCTGTACATGTTCTTCTTAGCAAGTTTATACATCCTATTCTCTATTACATTATTGCTGCCATTTTTTGTTTTACAAAAATTAAGCCAATCCTAATACAAGAGAGCTAACACTCAGTAATAGAATTGCATTATAGTGGTTTAGGGTCGTAAAGTTCACGTTTGTTGGTTAAGATGTCTTTCAGGAATTTAGCATACGATGGTATTTGGGTAATAACTTTAGTGAAAGGAATCTCGACATGGAGTTTCTCAATCACTTTTACGAATCTTTTGTATTGGTTATCTAATTTGGTTTGTTTAAGTCTTTGCGGATATGGGATTGGTGGTTTATAAGGAGGGGGTGGTACATATACTTGGTTATCTTTCACTCCTTCCTTATTTTTAACTTCTTCCTCTCTTTGTTTTTCGAGTTCTACACGTTCCTTTACTTGCTTCTCAGGTGTAGTCACAACGTTTCTTTTTGGTTGTTCTGGTTTCTTCAACCTAGTCACTTCGTAGGGCAATATCGTTAGCATGCCCCTTGGGGTTAGGTTGAGTTTGTCCAGGAAATTGTCCTCCTGGCGAGCCTGAGCAGCTTGTTGTTGTGCTACTTGAGAGATTTTGGTTTCTAGCACCTTATTGTGGGTTACCACAGAAATGACTTTTGTGCCTAATTGGGTAATCAGCTCGTTTATATGAATGTTTTGGTTCATGAATTCCTTATTTTGTTGAGTTAGGGTCGAAATGAAGCTCTCCATAATTTTCTTAAGGTTTGATTTATGAGGAGTAGCTCGCATTGACTGTGTCGGTCTTTGAGCTTGGAAACCTGGTGGTCTCTGAGGTGTAGAGTTTTGAGTAGGGTTATGGTTCTTATAGGAGAAGTTCAGATGATTCCTCCATACAGGGTTATAAGTGTTTGAATAAGGGTTCCCTTGGGAATAATTAACCTGATCTGGGTTTGGTTAGGCTAAAAGACTACATTCAGCAGTTATGTGTCCTTGGGTTCCACAGATTTCTCATTCGGGTTGAAATGCAACTACGGTAGTTGTAGGGTTAATAGCTAAACTTTCGACTTTTTGTGATAGGGCGTCCATTTTTGATTTCATACAGATCTAGGCAACTGACTTCGTATATACCTCCTTTAGTTTCTTTCTTCTCTACTGATGTTCATTCCGTCCCCCATTGGTAATGGTTTTGTGCCATATCTTCAATGAGAGCGCAAGCTTCGGGGTATGGTTTGTTCATCAGTGCACCAGTGGCAGCAGCGTTGATGGTCATCTTAGTGTTATAGAGAAGTCCATTATAGAAGGTGTGAATAATCAGTCATTGTTCTAAATCATGGTGTGGGCAAGCTCTTAATAGTTCTTTGTATCTTTCCCAAGCGTCAAAAAGAGATTCACCATCTTGTTGAGTAAATCTAGTTATTTGGTTTCGTTGGACAACGATTTTACTAGGTGGAAAGTATCTAGCAAGAAATACTTTCTTCAGGTCATTCCAAGTGGTTATTGAATTTGCTGGAAGGGAATCTAACCATGATCATGCTCTATCTCTAAGGGAAAAAGGGAATAGTCCTAGATGTATCGTCTCAGGGGAAGCACCATTGCTTTTTAAGGTATCAGCTGATTGAATGAAAACTTTTAAATGTTGGTTCGGGTTCTCAGTAGGGAGACCAGCGAACTGGTTTTGTTGCACTATTTACAACAGAGCGGATTTTATTTCAAAGTTATTAGCTGGGATTGTTGGGTTTACAATACTCGAATGAGGTTTTTCATTAAAAGGTAAGGAAAAAACTTTAAGGGTTTTTTGGTTTTGTTCTTCTGCCATTGCTCTTCTAATTCGTTGGAGCAAAATACGAGCATAAGCATATCTCTCTGGTTCATCTATTGGATTTACTTAATTTTTGGTACTGCGAGTTCTTCGCATTAACCGGCTAAAGGGTGCCTTAATCTAAACGGTGTAACAACAGGGTACAGAATTTGACGTGATTGATCCCCGACAACGACGCCAAAAACTTGATGCGTGCTTTCCTAAAGTATACAGAGTACGTCAAAGTAATATAAAAGATTATCGATCCCACAAAGACCAATGTCAATCTATCAATTTCTATTGTTACGGTGTTCTACTTAAGGCAAAATCTAAGGGTTTGGAAAGTGCACATAATGTAAATAATAACGATTAAATAAATTCAGAGAAATAACATTGGAATGTAATTCACATCAATCAAACAGTACTCCTATTGTTTCTAAATAGAATCACTTACGGGGCAATATTTTCTTCCTTGAAAAAGAGTTAATTAAAAAGGAACCGTCGTGTTAGCGTAATAGGAACCAGACTTTATCTTTAATTTATACCAGCCGCTCACACTGCACCGGACGCGTATTACGTTAAAGTAGAAAATCCTTTTTTCATGTAATCACCTCTTTAGCTTAGTTGAAAAGTGCTTTTGATTGGAAACTTCAACTTAAAAGGGTCTCCGGCATATGCTCGGACGACCGGATCCTAAACCTATAAACGCGTCCGAAAATAGTTTCAAAATCTCCTTCTAATAAAATTAAACTTTCCTAATTGACTAACAAAATGCTTTCGTTATTTTTCCTAATAAAAAACTAACCAATTTTTATCTTAAGCGTCAGACGATTTTCGATCTTACCCGACTTAATCATGGTCCTACTTTCCTAGTAACCGATCAAACTAACCACACAAAAATTGTATTAAAGTTAAAACAACCCCAAAAGCGTTCCTACAGATACAACATATGGAGTACCGTCGAATAGACATTCCTCACATTCCAGCACTAAATATTTAACTGGACATGGTTACGGTAAACAACATAGCATATGATTGATAATCAGGATAAGACATTTATGGGTAATAAAGTGCTAAATGTGCAATTGGGTTTCGAAAATAAACAACGAGAATGATACGATTAAAGTATGGTTTTGAAATTAAATCTTTTGCAATAACAAAATAAAGCGAGTAAACAATCGTGCGATAAAATAAACAAAGAAAGACAATGCGAGGAAATAAACGAAATTAAAGCGGTGCAATAAAGTAAATAAAGTAAAAGCAATACGAGGAAATAAAATAAAGTAAATGTGGAATTATATAAAAACCTACTCCAATCGGACACTTGAATCTGGTACAACTGGAAAGTAAATGGCAGCAAGATTAAAACTCTAAATCTACGATGCTCCAAACTCGATTACAACCACGTTCCGATAACTCTTCGGTGTGAAAAACTATTATTTTACAAATGTGAAATATATGCCTAAGCTGAAACTACGTCTGGATGTTTAGAAAATGAAATCTAGGTCATGTTTATAGTGGTACATTGCCTTGGAAGTCAAATAGAAGCTTCAGAATTCGTGGGAGAGAAAAGTGGTGGTCATGGGTGAGGTCTCCAACTGCCATTTGACCAAGGCGTCATTTTCAAAGATGGTGACCGCCATGTGAGGATGGCGACCGCCATGTTCCCAAAGTGGCTATGCCTTGGTCTTTTGACCGTTGGAACGTGGGAGAAGCTATCCATCTCATGGCTATCCCTATGGCCAATGCCATGTTGAATGCCATGTGTACAATTCACTCGTTTTTCTTCGTTTACATCTGATTTGTCTCGTTTCTTCACGAACGACTCTCATTTGGCTACTTACCAGAAATCCAGATAAAATACCAATATAACACAAGAAAATAACAATAAAACGATGATAAAACATGTGTAATCCGAGTTAAATATGCAATGTGTTTCAGTGTTATCATCTACCAACCAAACTTTATTGATAAGGGTTAGAGAGTTACCAATAGTACCTATATCGATGATCTTTCCTCTGGCCTCCTCCAAAACCCACATTTCCTTTCTCTTTCAGATTTTGGGTTTGGAACATATTCCCTTCTTCCGTCATGTGACGTGAGCAACCACTATCCAGATACCACGATTGACTTCCCATCTTTTCCTTTGGGCATATCTGTAGCAAATACAATTTAAGATTTTGGTACCCATACACATATGGGTCCTTTCATGTTAGTCTTAACATGTTCTTTACTATCATGTCCCTTTGCCATGTAAAAAGGTTTAGTATCACTCCCTGTTTTCTATTTCCAAAAACTTTCACTAGATTTTTCAGAAGTAGGTATCAGGGCAAGAGTTTTAAGTTTATTTGAAGACTCATCTCTATTCAGTTTCATCTCATGGCTCTGAAGATTGCTAATTAGACTTTCAAGAGATAGCGTATTCAGGTCTTTAGCTTCCTGAATAGTCGTTACTTTAGGTCTAAACTTTAAAGGGAGACTTCTCATAATCTTTTTAACATGATCTGATGTAGAGTAACTCTTATTTAAACACTTGAAGACCTGATACAAGAATCTGAAACCTGGAGAACATGGTTTTAATATCCTCATAATCCTTCATTTTGAACAACTCATATTTTGTACCAACAAGTTAGCTTTTGCTTCTCTAATTTGCTGATTCCCTTTATAGGTAGAGCACAATGATTCAAAGATAGTTTTTGCAAAAGACTTATCAATGATTTTGAGATACTCAACACGTGGTAGAGCATCGAGCAGAATACCTCTGACTCTGTGATGCTTTCTATAAATTTTATTTTGAGCTGGAGTCAAAGTTTTTCTGTCAGATACCATACCAACACTGTCAACAGTGATATCAATACCACCTTCAAATATAGCCCATAATTCATCATCAAGTCTAATGATATAAGTGTAAATATTTCTTTTCCACCATTCAAACTCAAAGGAATCACCACTAAATACATAAGGTTTAGCATAATAGTGATTTCTCTCAGAACCACTGTAATCATAGGAAATTCACCTTCCTGAGAAACTAGCAATAGGATCCTCAATAGACATATTTTTCTCTTTGGATCTTTATTTGTGCCACTGTTAAGTGTTTCGTACAGACCTTACTCTGATTCCAATTGAATTGTGTTTGCCAAATCGTTTCTACTTCTGAACCAGAGTTCATAATCTAAACAGAAGTTCATAAATTGATAAAAAGTGCAGCGGATAAGATAACAGGAGTAAATAAAAATAGGCAAAAAACACAAAAAAAGTTATACTGGATCCTCTCAAACTGAGAGTAGTATAGTCCCCTTGCAGCACAAGAAATTTTCACTCTAATCAAACAGATTAACACTACTTATACTCTCAAGTATAAGACTTTCTATTGGTAAGACCTACAACCTAAGTTTTTCTTGCTTAATCAGCACCTGATCAAGACTTCCTCCTTAGATCCTCAGATCCTAAAACTTTCCTGCTTAAACCCATCAGATTCAAGACTTCGTTGCTTATACCCCTTGAGTACAAGACTTCCTGCTTAGACCTACTATCCAATACTTCCTGCTCAGATTCCACAAATCCAAGACTTCAGTGCTCAAGTCCAAGGCAAGAGAATCTTATCTAAACTGACTGTTTAGAGAAGGAATAACTTACAACAACACTTGATTAACAACCAGAGGTGTTAAAATATAATACAACACACTTTAACACAAAAGATTCTTAAGCTGTACAAGAATGAGAACTCTTAAAGATTAGCTCTCTTGAGATGATACGAAGAGCGTAAAGTGCGTGTATATTTCAGTTGTAGTTACAGTGTTATTCTCTTGATTGGTCTTCAATTCTTCTGCTCCTTTTATAGCTGAAGAAATAGAGTCGTTGAAGCATCCCAATGGGTATATTAAGATCAAATCTTCTTGCGCATCTTTTTTTCCAATAAAGCAGGTGTTGGAACTCGTAGCCAAGAAATCATCCATTGAACAAGACCTTTTTCCAGAGAACTCTTCTGTGAAACAAGTACAACACAATCTTTTAAAAATAATGCCAACTACTCTCGAGTCCCGTGATTTCTGAGCTTGAGTTGACACCTATCAGTTTCAGAGGCAGAGTTAGCACGCTTCTGATTCTGAATTGTACAAAATATATCTTTCTGATCAGACTCTGTCACAAGTACTTGATCAAAACTGAACCATGGCTTCTCCGTGACAGATCTTGTTTCATCAAGTAAATTGAATTATGTACACATGAACCAGCTAGTCAGAAATCCTAATTGTTCTTCAAATACTTTGTTATCATTAAAACTTTAGAGGATACTTGGTATGAACCAAATTTGTTTCAACAAAATCAACTTCCTCAAGATTGGATCGCCACAAGGACCATTCGTTGGATAACATATTAGAAGATATAAAAAAGGGAGTAAACACACATTTACAATAAAATAATTCATGTAATTACTCGACTTTCATCTCACAAGTTAAACAAAAAATTATTAGTGATACTTTGATTGATGAGGGTTGGATTCTGGTTATGCAATAAGGACTCAACCAATTTAAATGGAATGACGTACGGTATTTAGTCCAAAGTCCTAAAAACAAAATAGTCATAGGCACTATGTGCATCTTTTGGAACAAACTAGATGATAACAAAATAGTTACTAGAAACAAGGCTAGGCCAGTGGAAAAAAGGTATAATCAAGCTGAAGAGATATATTACGATGAGACTTATGCTCTTGTAGTTTGTCTTGAGGCTATTAGGCTCCTTTTGGAATTTGTTTGTTGCTTTGATTTCAAGCTATATCAGATGGACATTAAGTTTGCTTTCTTGAATGAATTTATAAATGAAAGGGGTATACATTTCTCAACCTCTGGGATTTGAGGATCATGATAGTTCCAACCATGTTTTTAAACTTAAAAGAATCCTTTATGGCCTAAAGCAAGCTTCTAAAGCTTGGTATGAACGTCTTAGTGGTTTCCTACTAGGGAAGGGATTTAGTTGTGGAGTTGTAGACACCACTTTATTTATAAAACATAAAGTAAAGCATGTTTTATTGATTCAGATATATGTATTGGTCATTATTGTCAGATCTATTAACGAATCTCTATGTATGGAATTTTCTAACACTATGCCGAGTGAATTTGAATTGTCATTGATGTGTGAACTTACGTATTTATTAGAAATTCAAATAAAGCAAATTGATAAGGGAAATTTTATCATCTAAACAAAATATTTCTTGAAAATATTAATGAATTATAAAATGCATAATGCAAAATCAATATCTACACCAATGGCTTAAAATTTGTTGATTGACAAAGATGAATCGGAAAAGGAGTTTGAAATTACTAAATTGAGATACAAATAACTAAACAATCCCAAAAATTTGAAGGGTGTAGTTTTCAAGCATAAATTGATCTTGAAGATATTCAAAGAAGTGAAATTCTTTGAAGGAAAAAGGTGAATGAGATTTTCTCAATTGTTGTGGAGTTTTTCTGTGAATTTGTCAACCTATTGAAGAAAAGGACTCAAGCCTTATAATTTCGAGATTGAGTGAAGATCAGTGAATATATAAAGATTAAAGTCTATTAAAGATCGAAGATCAAGATCTTTGTGAAGATTAAGGATAATAACAGTGGTAGCTAATTGCAGACAAGTTTTACCAAGAAGAAGGAAACATATAAATTGTATTGTCATAGTTTGTCTTTTTTTCACTAAATTGTTCTAACACGAAACATAATCAAATTAACATAGTTGAAGATACAAAATTTTGATGGTTTACCATTTGAGACTGAAATAGGTCTCATTTGCTCATAACTTTACGTTACAACTTCTAAGAGATACATTTAATGCACATATTCCTGAGAAACGACAACACTTACTGTAATATCCCATATTCCTTTAGATACTCAATTGAGTGTCAGTTGAGATCAATTGAGTTCCAATGTACTCTATCTTTTGTCAGTTAGAACAATTAGAGCTCCTAGGTTCTCCAAATGTTGTCAGTTGGGAAGAAGAAAGTAACTAGTGAACTCTGAAAAGATCAATTATTAATAAAAAAGACAGACCAATATTAATAAGTGCAAGAA
Source organism: Lathyrus tuberosus (assembly GCA_022829125.1). Classification (NCBI taxonomy): domain Eukaryota; kingdom Viridiplantae; phylum Streptophyta; class Magnoliopsida; order Fabales; family Fabaceae; genus Lathyrus; species Lathyrus tuberosus. The sequence continues at coordinate 3,595,554 of JALAZF010000538.1, forward strand.
AGGACATTTTGGTAACATCAAAATTTGGTCAATTGGTGTTAGATGATAAAATATCAAATGGAGATATTTTATGCTATTATATAATATAATATTATATGTTTATGAGTGGATAAGAAAGAATAAGAAGAAAAAGAAAGAAAGAAAGATAATAAGAAAAGAGGAAAAGAGAAAGAGAAGAGGAAATTCATCATCATCAACTCCATCTCATTTTCTTCATCTCCAAGGTGAGTTCCATTAAATAGTGTAGTTTTTTTTGGGGGGGGGGGGGGGGGGAGAAATGCATGTTTGGGATTTAGGTTTTTGTGTGAAAAACATGTCAAATTGTGAATTGAATGTTGATATATGATGATTTTAATGAATTTCATGCTTAATTATGTCACGCCATGTCAATTGGATGTTTGGATGCCATGTGAACATGTGGGTTGAGGTTTGGAGTTGTTTTCCCTTCATTTTCGCGTTCTACAGATTCTGGATTCGGCTTGAGTCGTCGGACGAGCTCTGGAGAGCTTGAGGCGAGATGAATTTTGTCATCATCTTCGGTCAAGCATTAGCGGGCTTTGGAGAGCAGTGTTTTCTGCTAGCGTCGCCGGGCGAGCTTAGGCGAACATAAAGTGAGCTACTCATTGGTTGGTCATCGGGCGACCATGGTGCAATTTCAGTTCTGTCAGAGCCTCGCCGGGTGAATCAGAAGTGAGCCAGCCTCGTTGGCTGCTCGCTGGGTGACCATGATAGAGTGCAAATTTTTCCATTTCTTGTTTTCCTTATGGATATGTGTTATTCATTGATAGAATAGAAATGAATGTGAAACAATATGTAAATGGGTGAAGATGAACACCTAGTATTTTGATGAACACCTTGTATTTTGATGAAACCATGAGAATTGATATCCTATTTGTGAGGAACCTTTGTTCCAAAAGTCATATTCGGCGAGGAACCTTTGTTCCAAAAGTCCTATTTGATGAGGAGCTTGCCTCCGAAAATCCTATTTATGGCGATACCATGAATTTACCAAGGATTCTTGGTGGAGAATAACAATGTGTATGCTTATGAATTATATGTTATATATTGTTGTTTTGCTTATGTGATGCATTTCATAGTCCATGCTTGGATTATTGTTGTATCTTGTGATTGTGTTGGTTGTGTACTAACATGCTTAAAACACTATGAAGATGAGTGAGGAAACCTAGGCTTATAACTAGGTAAATGGATTAAAAAGATAACTAGGTTACAAACATGTTTTAGATAACACTAGAAGGTGACATTCATGCAATATGATACCTAGGTGAGTGTCATGGATGAATGGTTACCATAGTTGTGAGTGAGGTGCATTGTATGGAACATGTGTTGTTATCATGTGATTAAGGTGAATGTGATCACCTTGTGATTGTTGAATACGATCACATTTTATTATATTTCATCACGTAGTCAGGAAACAACCCCCTATTTGTGTCGTCCCAAGAGTTGATGCTTATGTAGAGCTCCTTTGGGATGTACATACCATTACTTTGACAGGTTTGAGTCCACATAAGCAAATGGAGCCTATGGGTAAAAGACTTGAAATGGATTGAAAGTCTCATAGGAAGAGACGATTCGTAAGGTTGATGTTATCCCTTAGAATCCGAATCCATTCGTATGTCAAAGTATGATACAAGGATCCGTGATCCATGCCGAGAGTCCTAGACGTAGGAACGAACGAGGAAATATGCCTTGGTACGGTTTCCGAGCTAGTGACCATTTGAGTTGATGAACTGAAGAGACATGTTTCCATACATTGCAAGTTTTGTGAACTCAAGTCTTATCCATTTTCCCCATTAACCTGAATTAGAATTTGATTAGAACCTTGTAGAGCCGAGTGAACCCATAAGATAGGGGAACTCACTGAGATTATTACCTCACCCCATTATTGTTGTTATTTTTCAAGTATTATTTGCATGTTTAGTTTACAAGTGGAGATATGCATGGATGTTTCAAGGGAAGTTTAGATTATGTTTTTTTTTCCGCTGTGTATATTGTACGACTGATATTGTACTTAGATCTTAGATTTTTATTTTGGCACTTTTCATGTCTTGTACCATATGTTGTTCTTTTATGTTTTGTATAATGGCCAAGTATGTAAACGATGCCAATAGACACTTATGATGGTGTCAGTACCAAATAATAACACTTGTATGATATTATTCTAGATATATATTATATGGGTCGTTACACTTACCATATAACCTTCATGTTCATGGATCATTTTTCGTAAGACCCGGGACTCGGGAGACGAAAGTCCAATTACAAATTAACAAGTTATAAACGCGAGACATGAAGACCCTTTTTCCACTGTGTCGCAAAATATCTCTTTAGAGAATGTCATGCTAATCACCCAGATCAATATGCGGATGACTGCATCCCACGCCGTTCCATAACATGTAATTATCAATCATCTCCCCTTTTTAAAGAGGAAAATTGCCACTTCAAATATATTCAAATTCTTTTCCATTCATATTTCAGTTTTCACTCTCTTCCTTGCAAGTCAACCTCCTCTCCACCACATCAAATTCATAAACCACCACAACAGATTGTGAATTCACTCATTCTTTCCAATCAACTCTAGTTTTATTACGAAACAATATAATTAAAACTTTATTTTTGAAAACTAAAACTACATTTAAAATTTAAAAAGAGAAAAATCATGATATAATTAAGGGAAAGAAAGAGTTGTTTGCTCAATGAAACTTTGGCTTTAGAAGTAGAAGAATCCACTTATAAATTAATTTTAAAAGATATCTTATTATTAGATATTTTAAGCAAATAAAAAGAACCAATTGTGGTACCTTTTTGTCGTAATAAAATCAATTCTCACACCCATCTCTCTTCCCATTCCACGTTGCTGCAAAGCATCCTTCACCTCTCTCTCTACATATCTCTCTCCGTGTCTCCGGTTTCTGTGACATCAACTTTTCTTCTTCAAAGGTAAATTCAACCCTCAGATCCAATTTCTTCATGCAAATCGATTAATCTCCAATTGCACTTCAATTTCACGCGAATCACAGAGCTTCCGTTTCTATTTTCTCGATCTAACGTTTTCTAATCAAACTTTTCAGATCTTCTGGTTTTTTCTCGTTCAGATCATTTTCCTTTTTTTATCGAAATTTTGTTTTTTTTGTAGCAACGTTTTTTGTGCGATATGTGTCTTTAAGCTTAAGATCTGATTGAATCGGGTGACGTTGATGCCATTGTTTTGATCGATTTGTGAGAAGAAATTTTAACGGATTTGATCAGATCTTTTTTTTTTTTTTGGAAATTTGTTATTTTCTGATTGAAATTTTGATTGAACAATGAAATTAGGGAGGATCAAGTTAGCGAAGGAAAAATGGGGTTAACATTCACGAAGCTTTTCAGTCGGTTATTTGCGAAGAAGGAAATGAGAATTTTGATGGTGGGTCTCGATGCTGCTGGTAAGACAACTATCCTCTACAAACTCAAGCTTGGAGAAATTGTCACCACCATCCCTACCATTGGTAAGTTTCTCGGCTCTACTTGTGTGTTCTTATCTAAATAAATAAATATGTTTCGTTCTTTACCTATAGGAATGTTGATTTGCATATAGAATGTATTCACTTTTGATTTTCTCCCTTGTATTTTTATGTCTTGATCAATTGATTAGTATTTGTAGTATATAATTGAATGTAATGGAAAGATTTGTTTGTATTACTCATAATCAAGGAAAGATTATTTTGACATTTGAGCGTTTGGTAAAAGATTAATCAGATTGCTGAAATGCTGTGGTGCTATATTCATTAAAATGTTATTTATTTTTATTTAGGGTTCAATGTTGAGACTGTGGAATACAAGAACATTAGCTTCACTGTTTGGGATGTCGGAGGCCAGGACAAGGTGTATATTTTAATTCTTATTCCTTCTGAAAAAAGTGCACTTTACGAGATGATTATTATATCCCACACTGTTGTTCACTGCCATACAACTGAACTTTGGTTTGCAAAGTGTTTTGATAGCAAGTGGCTAAATACTTATGTTTTCTTCTACAGATTCGTCCCTTGTGGAGGCACTACTTCCAGAACACTCAGGGTCTTATATTTGTCGTTGACAGCAATGACAGGGACAGGGTTGTTGAGGCCAGAGATGAGCTACATAGAATGTTGAATGAGGTACTTGGTCTGTTTAGTATGGCATATTATGCAATGTTTTCATCTTCATTTATTTTTCATGTTAGATGTCTTCATTCATATAGACCGGGTAGTGGCCAAAAAAAAGGAAGGGACCCACACATTAGTTGTGATAGAAAGATCTAAGGATTGTATTTACCAGTGAAGCTGATTCTGGGGTTGCTTTAAGCACCATATACTTTCTGCATCTATTACGGCCATGGTTGTCAAAATCGGGATCTCGATAAAGATTGTTAGGGTATACAAAATGCTTAAATCATAGGATCGTAACATAG